>CM064495.1:11839614-12487114 GCA_032716605.1 Paralithodes platypus
GACCTATTGTTGCTTGATTTCCTTTGTACTCCTTTGTACACACACCGGCACAACACTCTAAAATGTATAGCCGTTGTTCTAATATTTTCCTATTCCCCTTTCTCTCCTTAATACTGTTCATCTGACCGGTAATATGATTTACAACAATCTTGGCAATCCTATGTTCAAGGTCTTAACAGCCCCTCCCCCCCCCCCCCCCCCCTCCCCCCCCCCCCCCTCTCTCTCTCTCGTCTCCTTCAAATTAATTTTTTTCCCTTCTCTCCTCTTTCTCTCTCCTTTCTATAAACTTTTCATCCTCCCTCTTTTCCTCCTTTTCTTTAAATGTTATTTAATGTGTTTCTCTTCCCCCTCTACACTTTCAGTCCTTCCACAATCCTTCCAAGTACTTTAATTTCTAACATACCACACCCTCCCCGCGCTACCCTTATTTTCTATAAGAGAATTAGAATCTTTAGCGCTTTCTTCCCCGCTTTGATGTAGCCATTCCCGATACCTACTGTAAACATCCCCTATAGCACTCTGCCAGGATCGTTTTAGACATGTGGGACATTTTTACTATGATATGTGTTTTCAGGTGTGTACATAATGAAAGGGTGCACGTCTGGTCCGCTGACAGATGCTCTTCCTAAAAAACGGGGTCCCGGGATCCAGGGGGGGAGTGAAGAGGAACACATGACTAAACAATCAACAAGCACTAACCCCCACTCTAGTTGTGTTATTTATGAACTGTTGTAGCATATCATTTTAAATCTAGAGGAATCTGTTTACAGAATTAATATCTCGGACATTTTCAGAATGTTTACTACGGAAACGGACGATTTTTGCCGAATCATAGCTTTCCGGTTATACATGTTTGAGAAAAGAGGATCAATAGAAATGGAGGAGTTCTGTTTTTTATATGAAAGTCTTAATCCCGTCTTAATGTCAAAACATCAAATTCTTATCTTACTATTAAATAATAAACGAGGAACTAACATAACACTAGCTTTATTACACAGACCCCCAGCTCAATCAACTGACAGTGAAATTTATGAACAAATTGCAGAAATAACTAACATACAAGATACCGTAATTCTTGGCGATTTTAACTTACCCGTGACTAAATGGGGCGATATTCCTACTTCACACTCTGGACACGACCTCTATGCTAACTTGCAAGAGAGTTCACTTTTTCAATTTGTACAATCTCCGACCCGTGGTAATAATGTGCTTGACCTTGTACTCGCAACAAAAGAAGAATTAATAGAGAATTTGAATGTTGGTGATGAATTCAGTAACAGCGACCATCGTACGATAACTTTCACTTTAAAGTTTACTAGTAACAAATCAAATAGCAGCATTGAGAAAGTCCCTAATTTCAAGAAAGCAAATTTTCATAAACTTAAATCAAAGCTTAAAGAAACTGACTGGAGCTTTCTGACTAACAATAACGACATAAATACATTTTGGAAGTGTTTCACAACCACTTACCTTAAGGCAGTGCAAGACTGCATACCATCGAAAATACGGCGTCCAGGCCATAATGATAAGCCCAAATGGTGGAATAAAGATATTTCAGACTGTCTGCTTGCTAAAAAAATAGCTAATAATAGATTAAAATCCTCACAAAATGACCAAGAACGGGTGAAATTTGTAGAGCTACGACGCAAAGCCAAAAAGTTAATTAAGCAAAGTAAAAAGACCCTGGAGTTACATGTTGCGAATCAAAGTAAAACAAACCCGAAAGAATTCTATAGTTATATCAGAAAGAAAAAAGTAGTTACTTCAACTGTTGGACCGTTAGTCGATGAAAATGGAGAATACACCAAAGACGAAGTACAAATGAGTAATGCCCTCAATACCTTCTTTGCATCAGTTTTTACAACCGAAGACCTCAGTGATATCACTACACCATCTCCGATTCAGATTGATAATTCAGATGTTCTAAGCAATATCACCGTTACAGAGAGAGAAGTATTGAATTGTTTAGATAAAATCAAGGTAAATAAAACGCCTGGACCTGATACAATCTCGCCTAGAGTTCTAAAGGAAGCTAAGGATGAGCTCTCCAAACCACTGACATTGCTATTCAATGAATCCTTTCAGTCTGGGACTATGCCTGATCAGTGGAAACTAGCCAACGTAACACCGATATTCAAAAAAGGCAGCAAATCCCTACCCAGTAACTATCGTCCAATTAGCTTAACCTCAATTGTATGTAAAATGCTAGAAACGGTCATAAGAGACAGACTCGTAAATCACTTAGAGGCAAATAACTTACTTAAAGATACTCAACACTGCTCTCGTAACAAACGTTCCTGTTTAACAAACCTCTTAGACTTCTTCCACGATATCCTCAACCTCTACGATGAGAGTAAAGCTGTAGATAGTATATACCTTGATTTTCAAAAGGCCTTTGACAAAGTTCCCCACAAACGTTTACTGCTAAAACTAAACGTGCATGGAATACAAGACGGTGTGTTGAAATGGATAGAAAATTGGCTCAGCGACAGAAAGCAAAGAGTAGTCATAAAAGGTAAGGCATCTAAATGGACCAATGTAAGTAGCGGGGTACCCCAGGGATCGGTACTAGGACCAATTATCTTTCTAATTTACATCAACGACATAGATGAGGGTCTCACCTGTACAATCTCAAAATTTGCTGACGATACAAAAATTGCAAATAGCGTACTCTCAAAAGAACAAGTTGACGATATGCAACACAATCTAGATAAATTGTCATGTTGGGCCCAAATTTGGCAAATGAGTTTCAATGCGGATAAATGTAAAGTACTACATATCGGATACCTAAATAAGAAAGCAAACTATTCGATGAATGGCACTCACCTTAATAATGTAAACAGAGAAACCGATCTGGGAGTAACAATATCGAGTAACTTAAAACCGAGTCAACAATGTTCAGAAGTTGTTCAGGCAAACAAAATAATTGGCTTTATAAGCAGGTCATTGGAGCATAAATCCAAAGAAGTTATCCTAACCCTTTACAATTCCTTAGTCCGCCCTCTTCTGGAATACTGCGTTCAATCCTGGTGCCCTTATTACCAAAAAGATATAAACAAGCTAGAACGAGTTCAACGTAGAGTTACCAAAATGATACCTAGCCTAAAGAACAAACCATACGAAGAGCGTCTTAGAGAATTAAATCTATTTCCTTTAACCCAGCGCAGATTAAGAGGTGACTTAATTCAAGTGTTCAAAATTATCAAAGGCATTGACAATATGAACTGTAGTAAGTACTTCACTATCGACCAATCTAATTACACGCGGGGAAACGGTTGCAAAATTATTGGTAAATCTTTTAACTCACACGAATCTAAGAATTTCTTCTTCAATAGAGTTGTCAACTTGTGGAATGGGCTTCCCCGAGACGTTATAGACTGCAGCACCGTTGATTCATTTAAACTCCGCCTAGACAAATATCTCGCATCAAACCCGCGACTGACTGCGTTTGTAAATGAATAACTTTATTGTATCCTCCCCTCAGTTACTAACCCATCTGTCCCCTACTAACTTCCTAATCCTGCCACGGACATTAGTTCCAGGGCAGTAGTTCCCTTTCCAATGTTCCCTTACCCACTCTAAACCACTGTTTGGACACTTGATCCTCAGTGTTTTGGAAGACAAGCAGCCTACAAGGGTCACTAGACCAGTTGTTGCTTGATTTCCTTTGTACTCCTTTGTACTCGCTCTCGTGCCTTATGACCGGTAATAATTAAATTCCCATAAAATTATTAATTTCATACAGGACAATTTTCTGTATCAAAGTGTAAAGCAATCGACACGCAAAATTAACATATACTGCATACTGGATCTCGTTGTCATTATTAAGGGTGCCCACCTCGCTTTCTTTCTCTTTCTCTCCCTCTCTCTTTGGCTTGTATCCATTCGGCCTCATTCAGCCTACTGTTTGAAGACGTTTACCCCCATCCAAGTGTCAATATTTTCCTGGCGAGCGGTAGCGAGCCATCATATATATATTTTTGTTTTGACAGCAAGCTAAATTTGTAAATTTTTCGATAGAAAAAAAATTCCGGCGAAGCCGGATTTCTCCATACAATGCTGGCTCGCTGTCGCTCGCCAGGAAGATATCGACACCTGGATGGGGATAAACCTCTTAAAACAGGTGGCTGAATGGAGCCGAATGGATACAAGCCAGGGAAAGAGAGAAAAGGAGAGAAAGAACAAAAAAACGGTGACCCCCCTTAAGGAGAACCTAATCTCTATATTTGACATAGGCAAACATTTATCGAGCTCTGATCACAAGCCCAATAAAATCGACATAAATTGCAAATACACTATCGAAAAAGAGGAAAGGAAGTTACTAGACTTTAATTATATGAATTTAGTAAAGCTCTCAGCAACATACAGTACATATACACCTTATCAATATTGACAAAATATATGAACTATGGGACAATTATAAGGATATATTCATGACTGCACAGCAAAAAAAACGTACCCACAAATGTACGGTCCCGTACTGGAAAAAACAACCCTCCATGGTTCTATATGAATATTAGTAAGGCGTTAAGAGAAAGCAATATATTGCATACACTTGGGAAAAATGCCACAAATAATGAACACTTAGGCAACTTATATAGGCTAAATAGGAAAGTACTATAAATCCAAAACACTTCTACGGTTACGTTAATAGTACGGTAATACACAAAATATACCGGTAACTGGTATAGGACCGCTAAAGAAAAATGACCAGACGGTAAATTGTTGCTATTCCAATAAAACTGTCAAATATATAAACAAATTATATTCTTGCTATTAAAATTAAACTGACATATGCAAAATAGATAAACATATGAAAGGTTGCAATGGTTGACATAAGTACGTGCATAGATAAACATACAAATAAATATGGTCAATTGAATTTGTTTTCGATAAACCAATAAGTAAGGCAATTCCTCGTGACAACAGAAATTTATATGATGGGTAATAACAATAAATCTCTATTCACGCATTCATACACATACATCAATACTTGACTTGGTAATTATTCATGTAATCATGGTGTTCCTCATCTATATAGGGGAAGGTGAGGGCGAAATACCTCAATTCTCCCGTCGGCTTGGATAGATCGAGTCATATTTAATGTTAATAAAACGCTCCATCGTTTTCAAAGGCTTGTAATTATGAATTCTACCTGTTGGCCATAATCCCCAATAATCAATAGGTGTCTGACATTCGCCATGTTCGCACAACCTTCGCGGTGTTCGCAATCACATCGTTCAACATTCGTAGGACAATCGCCCTGCAAACGCTACTGTTGCCATCATCGATCGCCATGATTCGCCATCAAATTTCGCACATCATTCGCCGTTGTCGCCTAAATAGTCGCCACAATCTCACTTTGAGCGTACTTCTGTCGCACTGCTATCTCCATAATTCGCTTTGTTCGACTTCATTCGATTCTGAATTCGCCCTATTCGCCGGGAATTTACGGACATAGAAAAAAACACTGTCGCAGGGTATTCGCCATCGAAAAGTCGCACAGTGGGATACCCCCTTAACAGGCGACAAAAACATTGCAAATTTGCCTAGTAAATATTTTTGTTCTGTCTTTGTATGTATATACTCTGGCACCTTCCCCAATTTGCCTTTATGTTTAATTTTTCTTATTTTTGTTTAATCTGTTCTGTCTTTACTAAGGAAGAAAATAACCCTACGTCGGAGAAAAATATGACGGCACACGAAATTGGAAAATGTATGATAAGAATAATTGAACTATTATGAAAGTGAACAATTTAAATTATAACAAAAAACTTCAGGACCATCCACCCAAAAATGTTGAAAAACGTGAAAGAAGACTTAGCCGAGTCCTTAACTTGCATATTTAACTTGTCACTGCAACAGAAAACCGTACCAAATGATTAAAAACTGCAAATTTCATAAAAGTCAGTAAGGCCCAAGCAAGTAATTATAGACCAATTAGTATAAAGTCTATAATAGGACAAGTTTTGGAAACATTTCGAAGAGATAAGATAGTAGATTACCTAGAATCAAACAAGTTGATCAGAGATAGCTATTGTGGCATTAGACCCAATAAGTTATGCCTAACAATTTTGATCGAATTCTATACTAGACTATTTACAATAGATTAAATCACTAGAACTAATTATAGATATTGGAAAGGCTTTCGATAAGGTACCAAATGGAATATTGTTAAATACATTGGAAATGTTATGCATTAAAAACTAAATTAATGCATGGATAAAAACCTGGCTTACAAACAGAAGGCAGAGAGTGGTGATAAATGGAATAGAATCTGAGTGGGAGCCGGAGTATAGAGGAATGCATCAAGGATCGGTCCTGGAGCCTGTTTTTATCCCTATCGATATACAGTATATGACATTTATGTAGGACTAAATAACACTACCTCAAAGTTGGCTAATGACACACAGATAGGAAATTCGGTATTAATCGAAAACAAGACAGAAATATGTTACAATCGGATTTAAACATAATTGTGGAGTGGTCTGAAAAATGGCAGCTGCCATAAAATGTTGACAAATATCAGGTCCGACAAATAGGTAATAAAAACAGAAAATATGGATAAGAGATGAAAGGCCAACGAATATAAACTACTGCATTAGTTAAAGACCTGGGGGTTCTAATATCAGAAACCTTAAACCCCTCAGATCAATGTGCAGCAGCTGCGAACAAGGCCAATAGAGCATTCGGATGTATTAAAAGAAATTTTACTTATAAACATGAGAACATTATAATACCATTATTCAAAAGCAGTGAGGCCCTATCCAGAGTATGGCGTGCAGTCAGTACAACATAGAGCACAAAGTGATGCCATCATTGAGATTATACCATATCACAAAAGACGAACATTTATATATATTTTCACTTAAGCCAAACAGATTGAAAGGTCAAGCAATCGAGTGTTTCAAGATAGTAAAGAGCTTTGACAGAATTGGTGCAAAACAAATGTTCACAACCAACAGCACTTAATTAACTAGAGGAAGTGGAATCAAATTATTAACCAGGAAAACGAATCTCGTAGAAGTGGAACAAATTGCACAGGAAAGTGGTACAATGTAACACAATACTCATTCAGAAGGACCCTAAACATTAATTTCGAGGAAGTTGGAGTAGTATAGGTTATATTATATAAATATGTTACTTATCAGTAATACACACTATTTTTCAATTTCGTTCTTTACTATGAATTTTCCAGTAGAAATGTTTTTATTCTACTGAGGGTCTATTTTTGCTACCTATATTTCATGCCAACCCAAGGTCAGAGAGTGGTGGGTGGTGAGAGAGCCTTCTACTTTGCTATCCTTATCTTCCACTTAAGTGCACATACTATGATAGATTTATGACTAGACTCCCAAGTAGGAACCGGCAGGTCTGTGTATTCTCTCTCTCTCTCTCTCTCTCTCTCTCTCTCTCTCTCTCTCTCTCTCTCTCTCTCTCTCTCTCTCTCTCTCTCTCTCTCTCTCTCTCTCTCCTCTCTCTCTCTCTCTCTCTCTCTCTCTCTCTCTCTCTCTCTCTCTCTCTCTCTCTCTCTCTCTCTCTCTCTCTCTCTCTCTCTCTCTCTCTCTCTCTCTCTCTCTCACACAAGACATATAACTGGTAATTAACGAGAGCAAGGCTACAGAAAGCTTTAAAGAATTTAAGACTAATGGACCTGGACTCCTTCAGAAATGTTTGAAGGAGAGTGAATCCTCTAATATAGGGAGCAAAGTTAAATGAACTCAGGGTTGCAGCTCTTTCTAAAGAGAGTCCCAAAGAGTTAGTTAGCTATGTAAATAGTAGGGAACCACTCAACAGTCGCATTGAACCCCTAAGTGTTGCAACAGGCCAACTACAAGTCTCATACATTGAAATTACTGAACATTTAAATTACTATTTTGCTTCAGTTTTTACAAGGAAAGATAACAATGGCATTCCAAGTCCAGAATAGTGTTGATAAGGGTGATGTTCTTAACATAATTAAATGTAACCCAAACCAAGTGGCAGAGCGAATAGACAAGTTAATTAAGTTTAAGTCATTTGGCCCTGAGAGTCATGCGAGAGGTGTGCGATCAAGTGGCATCCCATTCAGTGGAAATCTTTAAGGGGAGATGCTTCACTTTTGGGGTGATTTTTGCATGTATTCATTATTGTTCTAGTTTCCTCCCTAGACCTCCATCAAATTTAAAAAAACATCCATTAGACCCCCTTCTAGATGAATTTGTACATTTTTCTTCCAACATTACAGGCTCACTATCGTTCGCCAGGGAAAAAATCGACACCTAAGTAGCACGAAAGGTCTAAATATTGACGAAGAAATGGGGTGAAAGGTCTTAAAATCGACTAACTAATGGGGCAAACATATTAACATGTGAAAACTAATGGGGCTAAACATAAGGGAGAAAGTGGTTCAGAAAACAGGCCCATCCCCCCTTAAGTCATTTGGCCCTGAGAGTCATGCGAGAGGTGTGCAATCAAGTGGCATCCCATTCATTGGAAATCAAATCTTCAATAAATTGGTAGAAACTGGAGTGGAGAGGTGCCCGAAAACTGGAAGCTGGTCAACATGACCCTGTTATTTAAGAAAGGGGATCATGAGTGCCCCAAGAATTATCGACCAATCAGCTTGACATCTATCATAGTAAAAATGTAAGACAGGATACAAGTAGATACATAATTGATTACCTGGAAATCCACAACTTAATTATGAATTCCCAACATGGTTTCAGATGACACTGATCATGTCTTACCAACTTGCTGAAATTTTTCCATAAAATATTCAGTGAGTACAACAAAACTAGAGCCATAGACAACCTTTTAGATTTTCAAAAAGCTTTTGACAAAGTGGCTAACTGAGCTAATGTCGAAAGTGACTGCACTAGGCATCAATACACTTGTAACAAATTGGATAGCAAGTTGACTAACATATGAACAGTAGCGAGTTGTAATCAATGGTATTTCTTCTGAGAGGACTTCTGGAGTTCCACAGAGATTGTCCTTGGTCCAGTGCCGCTTATCATATATAATGTCAATGACATCAATGTTGGTCTGTTGAGTGTGATCTCTAAGTTTGCAGATGATATTAAACTTTGTGTGAATATGAATGGTCCTAAAGAGGTTGAGCAACTCGCCAAGAATATTAATAGATTGGGTGAATTATCTGAAATGAGGCAAATGCCAATAAACTTGGAGAAGTGCAAGGTGATACATATCTGGCAAACAAATCTCAAATCAAATTATTCATGATTGGAAAAGACTGGAAGTGACTGATTTGGAAAAAGGTTTGGGTGCTCTGATCAGCAGTGAACTAAAGTTTTCAAAGCAGTGTATTGAAGTAGTGAAGAAAGTCCATAAATTACTAGGGTATATTAATGCATTAAAGCCTCCACAAGCATTTACATTACATTGCACAGATCTATTATTGTAATACAGGGATCACCGAGACAGTTCTAATATATATACCGGTACAAGGAGATGGTCCTTACACACGGCTTTGATAAGGCCTCTTCTGGAATATACTGTTCAGTTCTAGTTCCACGTACTAAGGAAAGATATAGACTCATAGTGAAAGTGGTTCAGAAAACAGGCCCATCCCCCCTTAAGTCATTTCCATTCACATATGCATAGCCTACGTGAGATGCAGTTGGGATGTGTGTACATGCTTAGATTGATATGCAGGATTCGAAGTTGCATAATAAATCGTAGGCAGTGTCCACCATTCTTTAACTGTCTACGTGGTGCGATGCATAAGGTGTTGATTTTCGGTGTGAGCATCCTGGATTCGAATCCACGGACTGCCACATGTGTTTGTAAATTTCATTAATCGATTTTAGGAGTATAGTTGGTTGTTGGAAGGAACATAATAATTGATATTGGTTCAGGGGTAATTTATCGAGAGGACTTCCCTAGTGGTTAAGGCCCCATTAATTGCTCTTTCCATTCACATATGCATAGCCTACGTGAGATGCAGTTGGGATGTGTGTACAGGCTTAGATTGATATGCAGGATTCGAAGTTGCATAATAAATCGTAGGCAGTGTCCACCATTCTTTAACTGTCTACGTGGTGCGATGCATAAGGTGTTGATTTTCGGTGTGAGCATCCTGGATTCGAATCCACGGACTGCCACATGTGTTGTAAATTTCATTAATCGATTTTAGGAGTATAGTTGGTTGTTGGAAGGAATAATAATTGATATTGGTTCAGGGGTAATTATCGAGAGGACTTCCCTAGTGGTTAAGGCCCCATTAATTGCTCTTTCCATTCACATATGCATAGCCTACGTGAGATGCAGTTGGGATGTGTGTACATGCTTAGATTGATATGCAGGATTCGAAGTTGCATAATAAATCGTAGGCAGTGTCCACCATTCTTTAACTGTCTACGTGGTGCGATGCATAAGGTGTTGATTTTCGGTGTGAGCATCCTGGATTCGAATCCACGGACTGCCACATGTGTTTGTAAATTTCATTAATCGATTTTAGGAGTATAGTTGGTTGTTGGAAGGAACATAATAATAGAGTGATTAGAAAGAGTCCATGCTAGGGCTACAAACCTTATTCCATCGATAAGAAGACTGAGCTGTGAGGAGAGGTTGTTCATTTCGCTGGAAACGCATGGACTACTAGGTCAACTTATTGAAGTCTTTAAAATAATGGGTTTGACAAAGTGGATAATAACGAAAAGTTTACTCTTAATAGAAATACAGCATGCAACCATGGCTGGAAGTTAGAATTGAAGAGGTTTAGCACTAGTGTACCGTATGTGGAAACTTTTTCAAATATGAGATCTGTTCTACCTCGAACAAACTTTCTTCAGAAGTGTAAATAGCTCTTCAATAGAGTAGTATTTTGCACATTCTGCACAGAGCGCAGTGCTCTACACAATATATTTTTTCCACTTTGAGTATCTCCCCGGAATGGACCGTAAGGTATTTGAAATACTAACTAATCCTTATTAATCCTCCTTGTAAATCTCTCTCTCTCTTTCTTCCATTGACTTACATCCCCCCCCCCCCCCCTCACCATTCTCCTCTCGTCTCCTCTTATGGTCTAGTCTCTTCACACCTCCTCCACATTTTCATCACCAACCCTCTTGCTATTCTTATTCTTCTTAGTCCCTCATATTGTCTTCCTCCTCCTGCAGACTATAAATTACTTCTTTATTTGTTCTTCTTCTGATTATGACTATTATCATTATTATTATAAATATTATTATTAGCAGTAGTACTGTAGTATAAAAATTACTATTATCCATTTTGTTTATTTTCCTGCTTTCCTTCTTCAACTTATTAAACTTCCTCTTTCTAATTGTTGTATGCTTACTCTTCCACTTGATCCTATTCCTTTTTCCTCCATCTCTCCCTCCTCTTTTATCCTTCTAATTTTTGTTTTCTGTACTACCGGTACTCTAATACTTCATTTACTGTACTTGTTTCCTGCACTTATTATAATACTTGTTATAACACTGATGTTCAATAATAATATAAAAAAACAATACCACTGCTGCTGCTACTACTACTACTACTAATGATAATAATAATAATATTTATTATCAATTTTTCAACACCATAATAATGATCAAAACCATTCAAATCATCAAATTATCATCGTCATTTTCATCTTCCTAAGCATCTTCCTCGTCTGCTATTATTATCACCATTTTCTTTTCTTCACCTCACAAAAATATATACTCTTTATTTTCACATACATAATTATATCTTGTTATTTTATCTCTTTCAACTCTTTCAGTATACGATGAACTCCTTTTTACTATATTCTGTCCAACACTAGGGTCGACTATTTTACTCAAATTTTGAACATGAAAACGAATCGAATAGAGTGAGTTCGATCTCAATTAACCCTTTGACTAATCCGTGTTCATTGTAAGCTAAATACTATCGTTTAATAATAGCCATAAATATAATGATAAAACGCGTCCTGGAATACTGAAAGGGTTAATTAACTTTGGCTCTCTTTCATCGTATATGCCGTGTACTGGTTTCATACCCTTAACTTTCTCTCTCTCCCCCCCCCCCCCCCCTGCGCGCTCTCTCTCTCTCTCTCCACTACTATTGGTATATCTATTACTGTCAACACTGTCACTACAAATATAACCATCATCACTAGTACTATAGTCTATTCGCTGTAAGTAGGCGAGAAATCATGACCTCTAACCTCTGTAGCTAAAAAACGACTAGAGTAATCAAGCTAACATTTCTACCATTTGGAAAGAGTCCGTCAAGGAATAGATGTGAAAATGTACAGCCAATTTGCTCTAGCCCTTTTTAAGTTACAGAGGATAGAGGTCATGATTTTTCGCCTACTTACAGCGAATAGACTATGTTACGTTAACCACTCCGTTAGAACCGCATGGCTTGTCCTACAGTGACTCGCTAGGATCGCCAGGGCAGTGGATGTGGCTACAGTTGATGTATTATTGTGTGCTTTATTTCATATGAGAGCTCGTGTCATGGGCAGTCCAGAAAGGCTCTTTGTTTTCGCCCATGTCAAGGCTTTATATATTTAATTGCAAAGTATATGTTTTATCATTAAGTAGTAATGATAGGATTTGAGAGAGAGAGAGTAGAACAGAGTGAGAGGAGGCGCGCAGTGTTTTTTGCCATGCTTGATGACGTCACAGCTGGCTGGCCTCTTGGAGGAGTTTTTACCATGCTTGGTGAAGTCATGTTTGGCTAGCTTCTTTAGCATTGGCTAGAGGACTTGTTACCGCTTTTCTACGCGGCTCGAGCTAGTGCTAGTATATATACAGCTCTCTCGCCACTCTCTCCCTCAGATCTGGTTTCTAGAATGCATCCCTCTTATGAGTCTTATCCCTTTGATACCTGTCCTCCTCTCTGCACCTGAGAACCTTTTCCTCTGCCTAGCTCCCTCATTTTCCATATCTTTCACCACCTTTTATTAATATTATACCCCCTCTGGTTAACTCTGCAAAATCAGCTTTATGCTGGCCAGTTGTATTGTGCGTTAAGGTCTGATATAACCCATGTATGTTAGTTGTTAAGATAAGTTGATCACGAAGCATTGGTTGGCATTCATATTGTTCAGTACCGCTTCCTATAATTATTAGTGTTCTGCTGGATTAGATAATGCTAGACTAGGAGTCTGATACTATAAGGTATTGTTTCCGATGGGTGCTGGCTTTAGTTAAAAGCTGCACGACATACCTGAGAACTGGAGTTGATTGGGTAAATTCTAGTCTGTGTGCCATTGAGAGTAGAGCATGCACGAATGAGGGCTTTTTGCCTATACCATTCTGCACTGTTCTAAGCTCGTTGTTTGTCTTTGAGGTACGCCAGGAGAACGCTTAATACTTCGGTATTAAGGTTTCTCAAGAGAGCTACCCTTCCCTATATAGTAATATTTGACGCACAGACTTGAGATTTGCACTAGGCTATGCGGCATGCCATGCGCACCAGTATCTCGTATCATTGACTCTAGCTAGACTTTATCAGTCATAGTAGACATTAAGTATATTAAACCAATTACTCTTTTTATGCATACCCGTTTATGATTACACAAGCATTTCGCAGCCTAGTTTGATGTATTGAGACAAAAACGACTTAGGCTCTTTTTGTTGATAGGAATACTGCATTGTCGTGGCGATTATTATTATTGTTGTGGCGTTTAGGATATTCTTGACTCCGACTGTATTATATCTCCTGCCTTTTTGTCTGCATAGCCTGCACGAGCATTGTTCCGCTGCCTGCCTTTTTGGGTTCCATTTCCGATTTGAGCATCTTGATAGCATCTAACATTTAAAGAAGATTCCTTGTTGGTGTTGAAGGACTTTAGTGCACTTTCTTTCATGCAGGAGTGCCTGACATTTATTGATTAAAGTAACGTAAGCTGTAACTTCTCTTACCACCTTACTTTGCATACCATAACCAAGCACCTTCGGTTATAGGTAGTAATAGGCTGTTTTCACATAACATTAAGCCTAGAGTAGACGCACATTTATTGAGAGTTTGATAACCTATTATTGCATATAGAACTCTGGAGAGTATTTGTGTTCTTTGTTCACTGGGAATATACATCAGAGGTTGGATCTAGCGCTTTCCGTTGTAGCATTTATGCCATTACTAGTCCAATGAATAAGAACCCTGATATATTTAAACCTCAGTCGTAACAAATGGCGACCTTACCTAGGATTTGGTGAACCTACATTTATTAGCAGGGAACATTTGTTGTTTTGGGGAATATTTTGCGGGGATCAGCAAGAATAATTTTTTTTGCAACATAGTATAGCCCTGGAGTATTTCCGAGAATTTTTGTGTGTATATTGAAGTATAAGAGTTTGGGGTGCTTCTTTTCTGAATATTGAGGTGGGAAATTTTTGTGAGCATCATGTCTTATACCGGATCAGAGGAGAATGGAGACACAGTACGTAATGTCGAAACTGAGGAACAGCAGTATGATGAAAGGGTTAATCAGGTGAACTGTGAGGAGGATGCTAGGATATTTTTGCAATGGCCTGTTACTGCCGAGCGGTTGGAGGGTATGGATCGGTACGGTCTTCAATGCCTGGCCACAGCTATCGGTCATGCGGGTACTAGCAGCATGACCAGGGATAACTTGATAACGTGTGTACTGGGCAGGGTGACTGGTGAGCGAGATGGGTTGAGTGCTCAGAGCCCTTCGGCCATGCTTCCCCTACACTCGACTCCCAGCCATCCCAGTGGTTTGCCGACCCCGAGTACGCTTCCACAGTTGGGTGGTGACTGGCAGGGTGGGTTGCCCCTGGGGGGACCACCGGTAATTTCAAACATTGTAGCACCTTCACCTCCTCAAGGGTTAACTCCAGAATTATTGTATCAGCTCGAATTAGCTAAGATTCAACAGAAACAAAGGGCAGGTGAGCAGCAAATAGAGCTAGCAAAAATCCAAGCTGAGTCGACTAGGTACTGTGCCGACATGGACGTAGAGAAGTCGCGAGTAGAGACAACGGGACAGCGACTTGGGGCTGGTAACCGTGCTCCTGATCAATCTCTCTCGCACTTATTGAAACTGGTTCCGGTGTTTGATGAGAGTGGGGTAACAGAATTTTTCGCGCGCTTTGAGAAGAAGTGCCAGGAACACCAGTGGCCAGAGAATAAATGGGCAGCACTTGTATCCTCTAGATTAATAGGCAAGGGTCTTAAAGCCTACGATGCATTACCTTTGGAGTCATGTATTGTGTATGAGGATCTCAAGGAGGCTGTCCTGAGGGCTTACGAACTGCAACCAGAAACGTACCGTTTGAAGTTCCGGGGTGTAACCAAGGGAAGAGATGGCACCTTTATGGAACACGCCCGGGACTTGTCCGATGCTATGGGGAACTGGCTCCGATCTGAGAAGGTAACAACATTTAATGGAATTAAGCAGTTAATGATGTTGGAGCAGTTCTTTAAGAGCATGGGCGGTGATCTAACTTTGAACTTAAAGGAGAAAAACCCAAGAACTCTAGTCGAAGCAGCAGAAATGGCTGATCGACGGCTGTCGTTGATTCGGGGTTGCGGGTCCTCACAGAAGTACGATGCAAGTGCTAGGGACCGTTATCCTCCCCCTCCCCGTAGCAATGACACATTTAAACAAAAGAGCAATGAAACTAAAACTGAATCCAAACCTAACACCACGCCGTATAAGAAAGTCAGGGCCCTTTTACATCTCAGTATAAGCCGAAACCGAAATTTATCTGTTTTAGGTGCCACCAGGAGGGTCTTAAGGCAAATGAGTGCCCTAGTCGACCTCCTCCGGCAGCCGTGTCTTTTGCTCACGGCATTGGAGTGTTCAAGAGGACATCGGAGTTTGTTAGAGGCAATTCTTCCGAGGTAAATGCACTGCCAGTGCAGAAGGATCCGGAAGGCTTATTCCGTGTCCGTGATGCCTTTAGTGACCACAGGGGACTCGGTTGTGTGGAGTGGGGGGGTAGAAGACATGAGGTGAGAATTTTGCGTGACACTGGGGCATCGCAAACATTGTTGAGAAATTTCACTGGTAAACCTGTAAATACGGCGCGGGTGGTTGTGGTTCAGGGAGTTAATGCAACAAGGTCATACCCGTTTGTAAGAATGAAGATGGAAGTTGATGGTGTGACTCGTGACCTGGATGTAGGAATTGTGGAGAAGTTACCTGTTGGGGGCGTCGACCTCCTTCTCGGCAACGACTTTGCGGGGCCTACTTCTGAGGCTCCACCCTTGGTCGTTGCCGAGAAGCCGGCCGACGTGAGTAGGGAGGAGCAGGAGTGGGTTGAGAAGTGTCCGGTGCAACCTATGGCGTGTGTTGTCACCAGATCTCTTGCATCCAGGGAGTCACATTCTGGTCAACAGTCTTTAGACAAGCGGAGGAAAGGTACCGAGAAGGGGTTGAAAGTTGATGCGGTTGAGAGTTTAGTATCAACGGACATTCTCGGGAATTCATTATTAGGACCGATTTTCGAGTCTGGAGAAGACCCATTAACTGTTACTAAGAAGGCAGAGGATGGGCTTAAAAAGACGAAGAGACAGCAACGATACACAGAGAGAGAGCAACGGGAGGCTAAATTCAATGTAGGAGGGGGGCATGAGTTGTTTCGCAAACACTTAGATAAGCTTGCTCCTTCGGACATTCGTAAATTGCAATTAGAAGACCCGGAGGTTCTTGAATGTGGTACCGGTGCTGTCGAGTTGGAGGAGGACAGTGATGCACAGGTACCCTAACGCGTACCCTATGAGAAATGGGTCAGCGAAGACAGTGGTCCGAAACTTGCTAGAGTATTTTTCCCGGTATGGTTACCCGCAGGGGATTCAGTCAGACCAAGGATCCAACTTAACTTCTAGCCTCTTTGTTCGAGCAATGCCGCAGCATGGGATTGTTACGGTTGTGTCATCTGCGTATCATCCGGAGAGCCAGGGTGTGTTAGAGCGATGGCACTCAGCCTTGAAATCTATGCTTCGTTGTTGTTGCTTTGAGGATGGGAAGGGTTGGGATCTTGGCCTGCCATATGTTTCATTTGCTGCACGGGAGGTACCTGGGGAAAGTTTGGGATTCAGCCCTAATGAGCTCGTCTTTGGACACCGTGTCAGAGGGCCTCTCCATATGGTTGAAGAAATATGGGAGGGTGCAGGAAAACCTTGTTCTATGCTCAAGTATGTCCTCGACAGTCGAGAACGGATGTTGCGCAGTCTGGAGTTGGCTGGCCGTAATTTGTCTAGCTCTCAGGCCCTCATGAAGGACAGGTACGACCTCAAGGTTAAACTCAGGGAGTTTCACGTGGGTCAGGAGGTGTTGATTCTACTGCCCCTTGTAGGTCATCCCTTATCCGCGAAGTACACTGGTCCTTATAGGGTGGTTGAGAGGCTATCGGACCTGGATTGCTTGGTGGCCGCTCCAGACAGACGTAAGCGCAATCAGTTATGTCACGTTAATCTCATGAAGGAGTATGTGAGGCACCCCCCTGAGCCTCTCACTGTGCCTGTGATGACGTTTAGCAGTCAAGGTGGAGAAGGAGAACGGGACAGTCAAGCTCAGGTTGAGGATAACTGGAAGGATAAGAAAGTCAAATGGGCGCCTGAGTGTGAGAAGGCGTTTAGAGTAGTAAAACACCTGTTGTGCACTCACCCGATCCTCAGGGCCCCTGACTTTAGCCTACCTTTCCAACTAGCAACGGAGGCTAGTGGTGTGGGGGCTGGTGCCGTCCTTATGTAAAAGGACGATGATGGGCTGGAGCATCCTGTTAGTTTCTGCTCGGAGAAGTACAATTCGGCCCAGGTGAGCTGCTCTGTTGTCGAGGAGGAGCTACTGGCGGTTGTGCTTGCGCTGGGGCATTTCGAGGTCTATGTTGCAGCCTATGGTCCGGTCGTTGTAGTTTACCCAGATCATCACCCTCTCAAGTTCTTGGACCAGTTTCACAATCGGAATATGAGGCTGACCAGGTGGTCACTAAGGTTACTGGTATATAATCTGGACATACGCCATATTGCCGGTTGTGACAACGTGGTTGCAGATTGTCTTTCAAGGGTGTATGATCCTGGGTAGATTGACAGACGGGTAGCCTCCTGCTTTAGTTTGAATAGTATTTGGTGCTTGTTGGCTCGCAGTTGTAGCCCAGCGTTTTGGGTTGTAAAGCAGGAGTTGAGCGTTTGGTATAGAAGAAAAAACTAGGCTTGCCCCTATAGTGCAGCCGAAATAAACAAATTAAAAACATAAAAATCAAATAAAAACTCTTTCTTTGATAGTTGAATTTTTTCAGTATGTTATAGCAGTAATTCTGAGTTGCACTCTTCTCAGAATGCTGGGCTAGAGAAGCTCGCTCTTGAGGAGCATAACTACATATGATTTTACCTATTGTGTTGGGGAAGGTTATAATTTTGTAAAAGGTTTTGTTGAAGAACTGTGCAAGATATTTTACTGCCGCTGGGTGATGAGAAGTAGAGATATAGCATGGGTTCTAACAATCAGATTTTTGTGAGCCTTGGGCCTCTGAGAAAAATCTTGGGGGGGGGTGTGACGTTAACCACTCCGTTAGAACCGCATGGCTTGTCCTACAGTGACTCGCTAGGATCGCCAGGGCAGTGGATGTGGCTACAGTTGATGTATTGTTGTGTGCTTTATTTCATATGAAAGCTCGTGTCATGGGCAGTCCAGAAAGGCTCTTTGTTTTCACCCATGTCAAGGCTTTATATATTTAATTGCAAAGTATATGTTTTATCATTAAGTAGTAATGATAGGATTTGAGAGAGAGAGAGTAGAACAGAGTGTGGGGAGGCGCGCAGTGTTTTGCTATATTCGATGACGTCACAGCTGGCTGGCCTCGTGGAGGAGTTTTTACCATGCTTGGTGACATCATGTTTGGCTAGCTTCTTTAGCATTGGCTAGAGGACTTGTTACCGCTTTTCTATGCGGCTCGGCTCGAGCTAGTGCTAGTATATATACAGCTCTCTCGCCACTCTCTCCCTCAGATCTGGTTTCTAGAACGCATCCCTCTTATGAGTCTTATCCCTTTGATACCTGTCCCCCTTCTCTGCACCTGAGAACCTTTTCCTCTGCCTAGCTCCCTCATTTTCCATATCTTTCACCACCTTTTATTAATATTATACCCCCTCTGGTTAACTCTGCATAATCAGCTTCATGCTGGCCAGTTGTATTGTGCATTAAGGTCTGATATAACCCATGTATGTTAGTTGTTAAGATAAGTTGATCACGAAGCATTGGTTGGCATTCATATTGTTCAGTACCGCTTCCTATAATTATTAGTGTTCTGCTGGATTAGATAATGCTAGACTAGGAGTCTGATACTATAAGGTATTGTTTCCGATGGGTGCTGGCTTTAGTTAAAAGCTGCACGACATACCTGAGAACTGGAGTTGATTGGGTAAATTCTAGTCTGTGTGCCATTGAGAGTAGAGCATGCACGAATGAGGGCTTTTTGCCTATACCATTCTGTATTGTTCTAGGCTCGGTTGTTTGTCTTTGAGGTACGCCAGGAGAACGCTTAATACTTCGGTATTAAGGTTTCTCAAGAGAGCTACCCTTTACTATAACGTAATATTTGATGCACAGACTTGAGATTTGCACTAGGCTATGCGGCATGCCATGCGCACCAGTATCTCGTATCATTGACTCTAGCTAGACTTTATCAGTCATAGTAGACATTAAGTATATTAAACCAATTACTCTTTTTATGCATACCCGTTTATGATTACACAAGCATTTCGCAGCCTAGTTTGATGTATGGAGACACAAACGACTTAGGCTCTTTTTGTTGATAGGAATACTGCATTGTCGTGGCGATTATTATTATTGTTGTGGCGTTTAGGATATTCTTGGCTCCGACTGCATTATATCTCCTGCCTTTTTGTGTGCATAGCCTGCACGAGCATTGTTCCGCTGCCTGCCTTTTTGGGTTCCATTTCCGATTCGAGCATCTTGATAGCATCTAACATTTAAAGAAGATTCCTTGTTGGTGTTGAAGGACTTTAGTGCACTTTCTTTCATGTAGGAGTGCCTGACATTTATTGATTAAAGTAACGTAAGTTGTAACTTCTCTTACCACCTTACTTTGCATACCATAACCAAGCACCTTCGGTTATAGGTAGTAATAGGCTGTTTTCACATAACATTAAGCCTAGAGTAGACGCACATTTATTGAGAGTTTAATAACCTATTATTGCATATAGAACTCTGGAGAGTATTTGTGTTCTTTGTTCACTGGGAATATACATCAGAGGTTGGATCTAGCGCTTTCCGTTGTAGCATTTATGCCATTACTAGTCCAATGAATAAGAACCCTGATATATTTAAACCTCAGTCGTAACACTATGTTTAAAGAAACTGACTGGAGCTTTTTAATTAAGAATAGCGATATAAATACATCTTGGAAGTTATTCGAAACCACTTACCTAAAAGCAGTGCAAGACTGCATACCATCGAAAATACGGCGTCCAGGCCATAATAATAAGCCCAAATGGTGGAATAAAGATATTTCAAACTGCCTGCTTGCTAAAAAATTTGCTAATGATAGATTAAAATCCTCACAAAATGACGAAGAACGGGTGAAATTTGTAGAGCTACGACGCAAAGCCAAAAAGTTAATTAAGCAAAGTAAAAAGACCTTAGAGTTACATATTGCGAATCAAAGTAAAACAAACCCGAAAGAATTCTATAGTTATATCAGAAAGAAAAATGTAGTTACTTCAACTGTTGGACCGTTAGTCGATGAAAATGGAGAATACACCAAAGGCGAAGTACAAATGAGTAATGCCCTCAATACCTTCTTTGCATCAGTTTTTACAACAGAAGACCTCAGTAATATCCCTACACCACCGCCGATTCAGATTGATAATTCAGATGTTCTAAGCACCGTTACAGAGAAAGAAGTATTGAATTGTTTAGATAAACTCAAGGTAAATAAAACGCCTGGACCTGATACAATCTCGCCTAGAGTTCTAAAGGAAGCTAAGGATGAGCTCTCCAAACCACTGACATTACTATTCAATAAATCCTTGCAGTCTGGAACTATGCCTGATCAGTGGAAGCTAGCCAACGTAACACCGATATTCAAAAAAGGCAGCAAATCCCTACCAAGTAACTATCGTCCAATTAGCTTAACCTCAGTTGTATGTAAAATGCTAGAAACGGTCATACGAGACAGACTCATAAATCACTTAGAGGAAAATAACATACTTAAAGATACTCAACACGGCTTTCGTAAAAAACGTTCCTGTTTAACAAACCTCTTAGACTTCTTCCACGATATCCTCAACCTCTACGATGAGAGTAAAGCTGTAGATATTATATACCTTGATTTTCAAAAGGCCTTTGACAAAGTTCCCCACAAACGTTTACTGCTAAAACTAAAAGCGCATGGAATACAAGACGGTGTGTTGAAATGGATAGAAAATTGGCTCAGCGACAGAAAGCAAAGAGTAGTCATAAACGGTAAGGCATCTAAATGGACCAATGTAAGTAGCGGGGTACCCCAGGGATCGGTACTAGGTCCAATTCTCTTTCTAATTTACATCAACGACATAGATGAGGGTCTCACCTGTACAATCTCAAAATTTGCTGACGATACAAAAATTGCAAATAGCGTACTCTCAAAAGAACAAGTTGACGATATGCAACACAATCTAGATAAATTGTCATGTTGGGCCCAAATTTGGCAAATGAGTTTCAATGCGGATAAATGTAAAGTACTACATATCGGATACCTAAATGAGAAAGCAAACTATTCGATGAATGGCACTCAGCTTAAGAATGTAAACAGAGAAACCGATCTGGGAGTAACAATATCGAGTAACCTAAAACCGAGTCAACAATGTTCAGAAGTTGTTAAGAAAGCAAACAAAATAATTGGCTTTATAGGCAGGTCATTTGAGCATACAGTAAATCCAAAGAAGTTATCCTAACCCTTTACAATTCCTTAGTCCGCCCTCTTCTGGAATACTGCGTTCAATCCTGGTGCCTTTATTACCAAAAAGATATAAACAAGCTAGAACGAGTTCAACGTAGAGTTACCAAAATGATACCTAGCCTAAAGAACAAACCATACGAAGAGCGTCTTAGAGAATTAAATCTATTTCCTTTAACCCAGTGCAGATTAAGAGGTGACTTAATTCAAGTGTTCAAAATCATCAAAGGCATCGACAATATGGACTGTAGTAAGTACTTCACTATCGACCAATCTAATTACACGCGGGGAAACGGTTGCAAAATTATTGGTAAATCTTTTAACTCACACGAATCTAAGAATTTCTTCTTCAATCGAGTTGTCAACTTGTGGAATGGGCTTCCCCGAAACGTTATAGACTGCATCACCGTTGATTCATTTAAACTCCGCCTAGACAAATATCGCGCATCAAACCCGCGACTGACTGCGTTTGTAAATGAATAACTTTATTTTATCCCCCCCCTCAGTTACTAACCCATCTGTCCCCTACTAACTTCCTAATCCTGCCACGGACATTAGTTCCAGGGCAGTAATTCCCTTTCCAATGTTCCCTTACCCACTCTAAACCACTGTTTGGACACTTGATCCTCAGTGTTTTGGAGGACAAGAAACCTAGAAGGGTCACTAGATCTGTTGTTGCTTGATTTTCTTTGTACTCCTTTGTACTCACTAGTAATACCATCATCAATAATACTATCACCATCATCAATAACACTATCACCATTAATCAGCAGTACTACTATTATAAACATCACTATTACTCTCACCATTATCACTACTACTCTCATCATCACTACTATGAAACTCATCATCATCACTACTACTCATCACTAATACTGTCACCATCGTCATCATTATCACTACAACTATCGTCATTACTTGTCACCATCATCACTACTACTAGTACTGTCAATAGCGCTAAGATGGCGGGAGGGTTAAAGGGGTGAGCGTAGCTCTCATCCTTCTCAACATCCAGAGGGGCTGTGCCGATATACAGGTGCAGAGGGGACCGGTAGTGTACCAGGTCAACACTAAGCAAGTATTGAGGGACCTCGGGCACACAGAAAACACACACATATGACATTTCTGTCACCATTCCTGCCTGGTCAATTTCATACATCGGGAAGGCACCGCATCTTGGCAAGTACTCGGGCACGACCTCGCTACAACACCTGTTGTGCTACACTCTAATTAGCTGCGGAGATGTAGAGACCAACCCAGGCCCTAGTTCAACGTTGAAGAAACCTCACCACCAAACAAGTAAGGCAGACACCGACTCTCAATAGTGCCTAGCAGTAAAATTTGTTACAACAAGCGGGACCCCTCACGCTCACACACACACCCAGGGCCGCCGGGCAGCGAAATTTTGTTTAGCCGGCAGTTCCGGCAAACCGGACACGCGGCGCCACTGTACACTCAGAAGTTTGGCAACAATGCCCCACCATAATCATATTATATTAGATTAACCTAACCTAACTTAACCTAACCTAATCTAATCTAATTTTATATAACTAAAATTAAATAAAAATTTAAAATACCCCCAGATCCTAACCTAACCTAACTTAACCTAATATAATCTAATTTTATATAACTAAAATGACAAAATAAAAATATAAAATACACTAGATCCGAGTGGGCTCGAACACTGGCTTTCTTGAGTATGTTGTCAGACCTCTACTAACTGAGCTACGAGGTGACATGCTAATTACAGTTTGAAGGCTATATTTAAACGCCGTTGGGCCTCTCTCTCTCTCTCGTGTTTATGGTGGGGCAGTGTTGCCAAACTTCTGAGTGTACAGTGGTGCCACGTGTCCGGTTTGCCGGAACTGCCGGCTAAAAAAAAAATCGCCGCCTGGCAGTCACCTCCTCAGTGCCACCACCCTACCAACACAACACTATCCTCAACTGGACCATCACTACCACAGATATCAACGACCCAAGTAGTTCAACATGCAACCAGAACAACTAAAAAAGCAGGTAGCTCTCTCAACCGCATCACCAGTGAAGTAGCAACAACGACCAAAGACAACAACAACAGCATCCAACCCCAACCGTGCAGCCGCGGGGAGGTACAGGTAGGGGTGGGGGCGATGGGCCAAGGAGTAGGCATAGCTAGCACACCCTGTCCCCTTCCCTCGCTCACAGCTGATCGGTCTGGGCCAAACCACACCTCCAGACGTACGATAAACAGTAAGAAGAAAGTATGTGTAGTCTGTACTATTGGATTCAACATAAGGAGTACACTTTCACAATGCAATAGTTGTAATGAAATTGTACATAATCGATGTACTTACGTTAATAGTAGAAACAAAGTGGAATGTGTTAAATGTGGGACATCAGCTGTACGAAATCAGACAAACATTTGTGATATATGTGAATCGCTCATAACACGGCGACTGAGGATCCAAAACTGTGTTAAGTGTAAAACTGTAGCTCACATGAAGTGCATTTCTAAGAAGACCGACAGTAAAGAACATGACTTCTTATGCAATAAGTGTGGCTTGCATTTATTACCGAATGTTAATGTAAATGAATCAAATGACAACTCAGAATCCAGACAGGACACATTCAAAGATGAATATAGAGCGTTCACAATTTTATGCACATCAACGCCAGATCAATGTATCATAAATTGTCAGAAATAAACTTGTTAGTTAATAAGGCCAAAGCTTCAATAATTGCAATTACAGAAACCTGGCTGGACTCTAGTATAAACGATGGTGAAATAACCATTCAAGGTTTCAATATGGTTCGTAATGATCGTAAAAGACAAGGGGGAGGAGTATGTCTGTATGTAAAAAAAACAACCTCACACACACAACTAGGAACGACCTCCATGTAGAAAACTACGAAACTCTTTGGATTGATTTACACCTGCCTAGGACAAAACCCATCACAATTGGAGTGTGCTATAGGCCACCAGACGACACACAATTCTTAAACAAATTTGAACGAACTTTGTCATTACTAGATCCCCAGAATGAATCTATTATACTAGGGGATTTTAACTTGTGTTACAAACAACAAAATAATAGGCTTGTACGAGAATATAGGCACATACTGACGATGCACAATCACAAACAGCTCACCACAACCCCCACACGTATCTCTGATAACACTGCTACAATATTAGACCATATACATTGTAACAGAGAGGACAAAATATCACAATCAGGGGTTATACATTTCTGGACATTTTATGGAATACAGATTGGTCTCCAGTGTTTGGAAATACAAACGTTAATGACGCATGGGTTGGCTTCAGAACCATTATCACAAACATCCTAGACGAAATAGCTCCTCTGAAAAATATACGAATTAAAGCAAGATCAGACCAGTGGATCAACAATGACATACTACACCATCTAGAACATAGAGACAGTGTGTCAAAAAGGCTAGTGAAACATAGACAAGATCAAGGTCTGAAACATGAGTTCAACAGGACTAGGAATAATCTAAGTAGGAAAACTAAATCAGCGAAATCTAATTATTTCCATAGTAAGGCAGAGGAATATCAGAGTAACCCCCAAAAAACTATGGAGGCACTTAAAATCAACGGGCTACAGCAACAAGACAAGGGATTCATCTAATACTAATATTGCTCTCAAAATTAATGATTAGGTTTGCCATGATAAACGACAAATTTCAACCTACTTCAACTCCTTCTTCACCTCCATAGCAAACACACTTGCACAGAACCTACCGCAACCTCTCAATAAATACACAACAACTGCCACCTTTCAAAATTTCTACAGGGATAACGGCATACACCCGAACACTTTTAGATTGCAAAATGTTACACCAAAATACACATTTAAGGAGCTCTCTAATCTAAATGTACATAAAAGCACAGGACCAGTCAAAATTCCTGCCAAATTTCTACGAGATTGAGCCATTGGTATCGCAGGTCCCCTAACCCACACCATCAACCTGTCAATTAACACCAACACCGTACTTTCATAACTGAAGGAAGCTATTCAAGAAAGGAAATAAATTAGATGTTAGCAACTACAGACCAGTTAGCATATTATGTATTGTATCAAAAATCCTTGAAAGAGCTGTATACACCCAAATTGAACACTACCTCAAAGAAAATGATCTATTCTATAAGTTTCAATCAGGTTTCAGAGACATGTACTCGACAGACTCCTGTCTCATCCAATTAACAGATCACATTCGTATAGAAATTTCTAAAGGTAACTACACCGGTATGGTTCTTCTTGATCTACACAATGCGTTTGATACAGTAGACCATGATATCCTATGTAATAAAGGACAAGCAATGGGCATTGGGTCGGTGAACTGGTTTAAATCTTATCTTAGTGGTAGAACATAAAAAGTCAAAATTGATGATAATCTATCAGATCCTATGCCAATAAACTGTGGGGTCCCGTAGGGAAGCATCCTTGGTCCCTTACTCTTTCTCTGTTATGTGAACGACATGGAACTGAGCGTCTCGTGTAAATTACTACTGTATGCTGACGACAGTGTGCTTCTTGTTTCAGGAAAAGACCCAATAAGTATTGCCGCCTCACTTTCCAAAGAACTAGAATCGTGTAGTGATTGGCTAGTGGACAATAGACTATCTCTTCACTTGGGCAAGACAGAAGCCATCTTATGTGGAACAAAACGCAAATTGAAAGACATTGAGGGCTTCTCGGTCATCTGTAATGATATTCCTATAACAACAGTGTCACAAGTGAAATATCTCGGACTAAAACTGGACTCGACTCTGTCAGGTGAAACAATCTTGGAATCGATCCTGAGTAAATGTAGAGCCCGTATTAAATACCTATATAGACAGGTGGGCTGCTTGCCAGCGGCGACCAAAATATAGGTTTAATTCCCGGAGGGAAGAAAGAAAACCTAATATTTAGTAGGGGCCCCGTAATCATTGACGATATGCCTATTAGTATAATAGCCTCTATTCAAGCGCCCGCGGTCAGCCAGTTTGAATCTACTGCTGAGGGGAGAACGGAGTACGCTTCATAAGGGTAACGCTTATTCTCTTATGGAATCGTCTGATGATTGGGTACTCGCTACGAAAAAACCTTCGTAAAATATAAAAAAGAAAAATATACTTAATAATAGTTATACTAAAGCTTTCCAGCTCGTGAATTTCTTGTGCGGGCATCCTTGACGCTGCTCTCTGAGCCGCCATACTTCCTTCACTGACATATTAAGATTCAACTCAAGACATCAAGCGAATGGGAAGGGGATGGACGGGAGGGCCCTACATCGTCAATGATTACGGGGCCCCTACTAAATATTCGGTTTTCTTTCTTCCGTCCGGGAATCAAACCTATGATTTATTAGTGGCCCCTCCATCATTGACGATATGCCTGATATCTTAAGACTGGAGGGGGACATTCGTGACAATATCAAAACCACATACAAATTACCTTAGATAGTGACAAAGAATCCGTATAACAACTTAAGTCTTTTATTGTTTACATACAATGTTTTATAAAAATGGAAAAGAAAAGCAGTGCGTTACTTCGAAGAAGATCTGCTTATAGGTGACTGGATCTTCACTTTGCGATCCGTCATAATGTTGTTTGGGGACATATTCTTATTCCCTTTCAAACAGATACAGATCCATAATTCATTGGATTATATACTGGCCTTAACAATATTTGTACCTTTCATATAAGTTTGTACACTTTGTTTATACTATATATATATTTTTTTCTATGTGATTGAGGGAGGCAAAAGGCATAACTGCCTATAGCGAGTGCCTCCCCCATAGTTGAAAGAGTGACAGGGCCAAAATCAAGGGACGTTCGAGCCAAAATGCCTGGACACACAGAGTTTGAAGCAATTTAAGTCATAGGAAGCGGGAAAAACTGATTCTGGGAGAGAGTTCCAGAGCTCAGCTGTTGAGTAGAAGAAAGTTTGAGAGTAACGTTTCACTCTTGGGTTGGAGAGTTGCACAGAGTAGGGGTGGGATTGAGTTGCAAGACGGGTACCACGTGCCCTACGTAAAGGAGGTGGTATGCACTGGGATAGCTCTGAGGAACACTGATTATTATAGTAGCGATAGAATAGCGAGAGAGATGCAACATTGCGGCGGAGAGAGAGAGATTGCAGAGAGTTGGTGAGTGGACGGGAGTTAATGATACGAAAGGCCTTCCTTTCAACCTTGTCTAGGAGAGCGGTGTGAGAGGAACCTCCCCACATGTGAACAATACTCAATACAAGGGCGCACTATGCCCCTGTACAGAGCAAGAAGCTGTGCAGGGGAAAAGAACCCCCTAAGGCGGTTGAGCACACCCATTCTGGAGGCTGCCTTAGCAAGACTGGTAATATGGTCCTTCCAAATGAAGGGAGAAGAAAAAGGGACACCAAGAATATTGGGAGAAGATGAAGGGGTGATTCTTATTGTTGAAGAATAAGGATAGTCCGCTGGGAGATCCTGACTGGTAGATAGATGGAGAAATTGGGTTTTGGAAGCATTAAAGTTAACAAGGTTTTCTCTGCCCCAATTGGAAATAGTATTTAGATCAGAATTTAGAGTTGTATGGCTTCATTACGTTTGTCGTTGAGGGATTGCTGGCTGGGGCGTTCTGAAAAACTAATGGAGTAGTGTAAGGTTGAGTCGTCTGCGTATGAATGGATGGGAATTAAGGTACAGTTAAGGAGATCATTTATACAAATTAGAAAGAGAATAGGAGATAGGACAGAGCCCTGAGGAACACCGGAGTTTATAGGGTGAGGAAGTGAACAATGGCCGTCCACAACCGCGGCTATGGAACGGCCGGAAATATAGTTGTACTATGATAGATATCTTCACAATTTTAAGAGTAAAACGTTTGAGTTGTAGAACCAGCCCGACATATTAAGTATCACAGCTTGTGAACTTCTAGTTGTACTATAACAGATATCTCCAAAATTAAAATTAAAATATTTTAGCTGTAGAACCAGCTTGACTATTAAGTATTACAGCTCGTGAACTTATCACAATATCCGGCGGAGGGCTCTAGGGGTCTTTGAGCTATCTAGCACCCCCCCCCCTCCTTTCCACCTTTTAAGATTAACACTTAATTAGTAATAGCACATGGATTACTAGACCCGTTGCCGCAACGCCACACAGGTCAGTTTTGGTTTATCCAGAGCCACCGACTGGTATCGCGTCAAGAAAGTATTGTTGGAAGCCCGCAACTTTGTGTTAGCTATGTCGTCAATTGAATAATTTTGCAAGAATCTAAGAGAAATGGCCCACTTTCTTATATCATGGGCTCTGCCCACTATGCCGGGATTACTTTCCCTAATTACTTCTACGAGTAAAGAAGCCAATTTCCTTCTCGTGATGCGAGTACCTGCTCGGTTGACCCATAGGAAGCTTGGTTGTTGAGGTTGTGCTACCCTCATAAACTTAATATACACATCTATCACTATTTAAATTTAATACAACCATACACAGTGCTATTACATATTATTTGAACATAATATAAGATGCTCTTTCCTTTAAACCATGTTCTATATCTATTCACGAAAAATATAGGCCTAGCCTAGGCAGCGCTACCGGTAGGTACGAATTTATCAGTTCGAATTTTGATTGAGAGTGAGATTAGGCCTAGGCCTAGCCTAGGGCTTAACATGGGATACTGTTTGGGGGTTGGGAATATACTCAGGCTGTGGTCAATATACAGGAGGCGCTACAATATAGGTAGCAACATTCTAATGGTAGTTTTGGGTTCCTATCATCATATGCTTCATTTCTATATACTTTTTATCCCCGGGAAAAAATAAATAAATCTTGGGTTTTTTATTTTTTTCTTGGATTTTTTTTTATTTTTTTTATTAACCTAACCAAAAAACCTAACCTAACCTAACCTAAATGTATTTGGGGGCTATTAGGTTAGGTTAGGTTAGGTTTTTTGGTTAGGTTAATGACCAAAACAAAAAATTCCAAGAAAATAAATGAAAAATCCCAATTTTTTTTTTTTTTTTTTTCCCCGGGGATAAAAAGTATATAGAAATGAAGCATATGATGATAGGAACCCAAAACTACCATTAGAATTTTGCTACCTATATTGTAGCGCCTCCTGTATATTGACCCAGGCTGCTTTAGGCCTAATTAGGTAAAAATAGTCAAATCGAGACAATTGCACATCCAACATAGCCTAGGCCTATTAACCCTAGAAGGGGAAACCGGGGTCACCACGACCCCGAAATATCGTGCGCGGGCTTGTTTCTTGGTGTTGTGGCGTGACGCGGCCCGGTAGCCACGAGTTTGGGTGAGGGAACGGCAGTCTACACCCACCGCTCATCGTGTGCACACCTACAAGCCCGAAGCTCCGCCCCTCGCAGCCCTACCAGCCCGTTTGGGTCATATTGACCCGACCATTCCCCTTATAAGGTAAGCATTTTCGTTCTCGATTTGTTTGGTTTCGTGCTTGTGCAAGCTATGTTGACGGATAGATTTATGGTGTATTAAGCTTATATGATTGACATATATATTCCCCAGCTTCCCATAACAATTTCATAGGCATTTGACCCCAGCAACTATTTTTTATGAATATTTTTCCTAATTCTGGATTTTCTTGCTTTTGAATAGTCCCGCCATGGCTGACCCCAAGAACCTGTCGGATGAACAAATAGCATCCCTGCTCGACCAACTCGACACCACCGAGGATGGCGACATCGAATTCGTCGACTGTGGTTCTGATGTGACCATTGAACCCATTCTAGAGCCCATGGGAGATCTGTATGAGCCTGATTATGAGTCAGAAGACGAGGATGATGAGGCCGATAGACGGGGACCTGCCTACCCCTATGACGAAGACGACCCCCCATCCCCCGTCGTGAACCCACCCTCACCAAACGACTATGACTCTCCCTCGCACTCCCCTCGTGCTAGCACATCATCTCTAGAGGCCACAGCCCCCACAGCCCCTCCTGCAGCCCCTGCCACCCCTCCTGTAGCCCCTGCCACCCCTCCTGCCGCCCCTGCCACCCCTCCTGCAGCCTCTGCCACCCCTCCTGTAGCCCCTGCCGCCCCTCCTGTAGCCCCTGCCGCCCCTCCTGCCGCCCCTGCAATTGACCCTCTATACATGTTTCCTGTGCCAAGAGACACGGTGCTGTCCATTGACGGCCTAACAGTGTGGACCAAGAAACCGCCAGGACCACCACGAGTGTCCAAGCGGAAGAGGTCCTCACAGGCATACGTGGAGGGGCCGACACCGGGCACCTTCTTAGCAAACACTGTGCCCGATATCTTCCTGCTGTTTTGGATGAGACCATGTTAGCCCGCATTTGTGTTCACACCAACTCCTTCATCAAGAAGGTGAGGGATAAGGTAAAGAACAAGACCAACACCTACAGCGACATAGGGCTGCTTGAGCTGAAGGCACTGTTGGGGGTTCTGATCGTGGCCGGGGCCAAGAAGGACAATCATATCTCGGCCGAGGAGATGTTCAGCACTGATATGGGGTGTCCCCTGTATAGATGTGCCATGTCGGAGACCCGCTTCAGTCTCCTGATGAGGTGTTTGCGGTTCGATGATGCCACAACTCGGGTTCAACGACGGCTGACTGACCGCTTCGCACCTATCCGGGAGTTGTGGGACGAATTAATCAGGCACTGCAGGCACAACTATACCCCGGGCGAGGCTGTCACTGTTGACGAGCAGCTACTGGCTTATCGTGGGCGATGTGTGTTCAAGACCTACATACCCAACAAACCAGCTAAGTAAGTATAATATTTATTTGTTTAGGATGAAAGTGGAGACAACTGATAATGGGGATGGGAAAGTGTGGGTGAGGACACTTTTGGAGATGGTGGGAAAGAGAGAGAAAGTGAATGAAAGACTTACCTTATATTATTATAGGATAGACCTTATTTTATTGATGTTTTAGTATTATATTTATGTGATGTATGTTATTTACTGATTGACCTGACCTTCACTAATGGCTTGCCTTTACAAATGTATAGCCTTACCTGACCACCTGATGACTTACCTGACCTTCACTCTTGACTTACCTGACACACCTACACTAATTATGTTCCTGACCTGCCTTCACTAATGATTTACCTGACCTACCTTCACCAATGACTTACCTTTACAAATGTATAGCCTTACCTGACCACCTGATGACTTACCTGACCTTCACTATTGACTTACGTGACACACCTACAGTAATTACGTACCTGACCTGCCTTCACTAATGATTTACCAGACCTACCTTCACCAATGACTTACCTTTGACGATTTATTTACTTACCTTACTTGGAATTCGATGTATTTCTAATAACTTCTTTTTGTTCACAGGTATGGCCTCAAGCTGGTCCTCGCCTGTGACTGCCGGACATACTACATGTTTAACGCCTACCCTTACCTGGGGAAGGGGTCCATACCTGCCCAGCCAGGAATGAACCAGGGGCACTACCTCACCATCAAGTTGTTGGAGGACTGCTACAGGAGTGACAGGACTGTGACCACAGACAACTGGTTCACGTCGATTGGGTTGGCCAAGGACCTGAAGGAGAAGGGCCTCACGACAGTGGGCACTCTAAGAAAGAAGCCAAATGTACCTCAACTGATCTATGGCCCCCAAGGGAGCCCCCAAGGCAGACCACAGAATCCGGCCTGTCGGAACAACCGCCTTTCTGTTTCACGACTACATCACGGCCATCTCGTACAAGCCAAAAGCCGACAAGACAGTGGCCCTCCTGTCCACACTCCATCACAACATCGAGATCGGGGAGAAGAACAAGGCCACTGCACTTCTATATTATAATAAACACAAAGGAGGAGTGGACACATTTGATCAACTATGTGCAAATTATAATTGCAGCAGGCAGACTCGACGGTGGCCAGTGTGTATCTTCCTGGGGATGCTCAACATTGCCTGCATCAACTCTCACATCATCTACAACAGCCGGCTAATGAGGGAAGGGAAGAAGCAGATAGGGAGGCGAGATTTTATGAAGCAGCTGGGCTCTTCACTGATAGAACCATGGGCCGCCCACCGACTTTCCCTACCCGGGCAGCATACGTCAGTGAAGAACGTGATCAGAGACGCCTTCCACTACACCACTCTCCCTCCTCCTTCACCAGTTGATGTACGTGGTGCTGGGAAACGAGTTCGATGCGTCATATGTCCCAGGGGCAGCGACAAGAAGACCAGCAACAACTGCATCACCTGTGGGCGGCCTGTGTGCCCCGCTCACTCCCACATCCTGTGCGTCGACTGCCAAGCCGCTTAGGTAAATATTATTATTTTGTTCCCAGGTTACTTCTTCGACATCTAAGTATAATATAACACAATTTCAGCACATTTGGTCATGTTTCAAGCCCAAACAAGCATGTTTCCAGTCATTTTGAGGGGGCCTTCTGTAGAAAATGTTGAATGGCGGGGAGTTAGGTTACTAAAAAGTCACTAAATATCTTTTTTTTTTTTGCCAAATTTACTTATTATACATGTGTCTATACAATTACAGAGTTTCAGCACAATAAACCATGTTTCAGGGCCTCTTTTGGGGTTTTATGTGAAAGTATAGAAAATTGTGTGATTTTGTGTGACTAAAAAGTACCTCTCTTTTGTTTCTTCCAGATCGTCTCGTTCCTGGGGTCTACGCCCTCCAGGTTTTAGGAGGAACTTACCCGATCATCACGCCTTCATACTGCGAAGTATCAGATAATTTGGTCGGTAATTTATTTTTATTTGATTTTTTTAGTGGACACCATTTTTTTGCCTGGATAATTTGGAACACGAGTGCCTCAACACGCAACTACTCAGGAAATATTCTATAAACTGTGATAATAAGCTAGCATAATGATGTATGTATACAACTAAACCATTTTGGGCATCAATAAAGCATTAGAAAAATTTGTTTCTTTTATTTCCCCGCGGGGGGTCATTGAGACCCCCGTTTCAGCTTTGTGTACCGCTCCGGGGGGGTTTCCCCTTCTAGGGTTGCAAATATTTTACCAATCTACAATAGGCCTAGTCTATTCGCTGTAAGTAGGCAAGAAATCATGATAACATTCAAGACAGCTAGAGCCGCCTTATTTACCAAGTTTCTTTATATTTTTTCCAGGGAATATAGTGTTTAATTGTTGTTTATCATAGTTTGAGTGGAGGATTTGCATTAACTTACCCATTATTCATAAATCTGAAGATACTCCGTCAAATGGCGCCATTTATTGGGTGAATCGCGCTTTTACAGTAGGTAAGGCAAATTGTGGGGAAGCCATGCACGCTTCCAAAATGTACAAATATTATAGTAGATTAGATTTACCTAACCTAACCTAACCTAACCTAACCCAACCCTAATATAATATAATATCGTTTTTGTGAGTAACGTTCAAGCCATTTATTGGGTGAATCACACTCACCGCATCTTTCAAAACAAGAAGAAGATTCCCAGGTCGAAGGATTCATTGGGTGCAATGCTTTGTTTACGTTCGGGACATTATTTTCGTGTTATTTTTCGGTGTAATCGGGTTTTTTCAAGTGTCGATAACGAAATTCCTCCATGCGGACTAGGCTATAATGAGAAAAATATGGCGAGTCTATTGGTCCCTATTTTCCCTAGGCTAATAAATTATTTCTAATAAGGCGGCAAAAGAGGCCTTGAATGTTATCGAAATCATGACCTAGGCCTCTGTGACTAAAAAACAACTAGGCCTAGAGTGATCAAGCTAATATGTCTACCATTTGGGAAGAGTCAGTCAAGGAATAGCCTAGATGTGGAAATTTGCAGCCAATTTGCTCTAGCCCTATTTGAGATACAGAGGTTAGAGGTCATTGTTGAGGCCCCCCCCCCCCCCCATGACATATTGTTATCATCTTATATATTGCCAGCAGGGGGCAAATAACCGAAAAAAATCGCCGTCAAAATAGACGCGAACTTAACCACGGCGATCGACACATGTAAACATGGCGGTGGCAGGGGAGGTGTCGGACGTTTGCAATAAAGTTCCTGTCTATTTTGAATGCCATTGGATATAATAATATGTTGAGGGGGGCTTTGCCCCCCTCCCCCCCCCCATGACATTTTCACCATCATATATATTGCCAGCAGGGGGCAAATAACCGACAAAATTGCCGTCAAAATAGACACCTTTATGAATAGGTTAGCCTTTAGGCTAGGCCTATCGGCAAGAGTTGCGTTGTATAGGCTATCCTAGTGTTTACTGATTTATAGGCTACCCCTTTGAAAGGACATTAGCCGGGTAGGATGTAGTTACCGGGTGTATCGCCAGCCTTGTTTACACTACGCGTACGCGTAGTGGCGTCGCACGCATGCCATCCTTTTCCTGTCTATTTAGACTGCCTTTGGATACAATAATATGTTGAGGTTGGGCTTTGCCCCCCTTCACCCCCCCATGACATATTGTCATCATAATATATATTTCCAGCAGGGGGCAAATAACCTAAATAAATCTCCCATCAAAATAGACGCGAACTTAACAACGCCGATCGACAAATGTAAACATGACGGAGGCGGCGGACGTCTGCAATCATATTCCCGTCTATTTTGAATGCCAATGGATACAATAATATGTTGAGGGGTGGCTTTGCCACCCCCCATGTCATGTCATCGTCATATTGTCAGCAGGGGGCAAAATAGACAAATACACCAAAAATTGGGTGTGGGGGCAGCAGCCCCCACCCATAATAGCCTACTATGATAGGTTAGGTAAGGTTGTTAGGTTAGGCTAGGCTAATGTCCTTTCAAAGGGGTATAGGCCTAGTAAACACTAGGATAGCCTATACCCGGTCAAAGGTAAGTCCTGCTGTAGTCTCCTTGAATGCTACCTTAAATTGTAATATTAGACTAGGCCTAGCCTATAGATAAAATAGCTTAGCCTACTCATTTATTGTTGCCTATAATATAGGCCTAGCCGGGCAGAATGTAGAGTTCGGGCGTACCGCCACCAATGTTTACACTACACAGAGCGGCGACGAAAGCTTGCCATCATGTTCCCGTCCATTTTGAATGCCGTTGGATACAATAATATGTTGAGGGGGGCAAATACCCCCTGACATATTGTCATCATCATATAATTTGCCAGCAGGGGGCAAATAGGCCTAACCAAACTGCGGCGATCAACCATGTAAACATGACGGCGGCGGTGGACGCTTGCGATCATGTTCCGTCTATTTTGACTGCCATTGGATACAATAATATGTTGAGGGAAGGGCTTTGCGGCAAATGTTTTGGTTGTTTGCCCCCCTACTGGCAATATATGATGATAACGTCATGGGGGGGTGAGGGGGGGCTTTCAACATATTATTGTATCCAATGGCATTCAAAATAGACGGGAACATTATCCCAAGCGTCCAACGCCGACACCGCCGTGGCTGCTGAAGAACAAGGAAGTTAGCAATAGGTTTCATTGTGAACTGGCAAATCTGTTAAGGAATAGCCTAGATGTGGAAATTTACAGCCAATTTGCTCTAGCCCTTTTTGAGATACAGAGGTTAGAGATCGTTGGATACAATAATATGTTGAGGGGGTCAATCACCCCCCATGACATATTGTCATCATCATATATATTGCCAGCAGGGGGCAAATAGCCTAGGCCTAGCCTAACTACAACAAAAATCGCCGTCAAAATAGACGCGAACTTATATTAACTACGGCGATCGACCATTGCCCGCACCGGCCGTCCCCCGGTTATTGTTGAGGTCCTGAGGAACCGTATGACTTTGACGAGCTCTTCCCTCCGCAGTCTCCGCATCCCATGTATCGTCGTACGGTACCTCTTCCCCTCCACATCCTACATCTGATCGTCCTACATATGCCTCCTAAGCCTCGCCTCGTCCCGTCACTGAGCATGTGGATGGGCGTCCCTTTCTGGCTTCAAAGATGGATTCCTTCCGACAGCTCCTACTGGATTGTCTGGGGTTGGTTGATAAGGGCACCTCGCTTCAAGACATTGCTCTGGCCCTAATACCGCGGTTTGTAGGTCTCTGGTTCGCCACCTGATGACCTGCTTTTGGGTTGTTGCCTTTACAGTGTTACGGTTCTACGAATGACCTAGAGTGAAAGTGACACGGTGGTGAATTTTAACCTTAACTATAAACTAATTTAATTGTGACATAGGATCTCCGCGACTAAGGTAGGGCCGGAGCGGGCGAGTATTCGCCTGAGGTTGCCCTTAACCCCCAAGACAAGACAAGACAAAATTCTAGTGCTGGTTTTAGTCAGATTTTGTGAGTTTTAATTTAGCCTAGCCTAGGCCTAAGAGTTCAGAAGATTTGCAAAATGCACCCCATACTAGCCTACCCATAGCCTAACAGGCCTAGTGATTCTTTTTTGGCAGACCACCCACAAATTTTCATATAGCCTAGGCCTAGGCTAGCCTAAGTTCTGGAATGAATGTTGGAATAGCCTTCCTATAAACTGTAGGCTAGGCTACTTCCTTTTAATTTAAGTTTGATTCTTTGGAAAAAATCTATTAGGCCTAGACCAGGGCAGGAAAGTAACATTTAAAATGACGTGTAAAAAGTCGCCCATAAACGGCGGGCCGCTATGTTATTGTAATTTGGGAGCTTATTTCGTCTGTTGATTGACTTTGTCCTTAATTGGGGATCCTATGAATTAGCACAGATGATGATGACTTACCGTACATCATAATACGTGACGGGCCGACGTGAGGGGGCAGAGCCGCAGAGACCCCCTCAACATATTTTGTGTCCCACAGTAACTTTTAATGGGATGGATGTAGTTACCGGGTGTACGGTCATGTTTACATAGGGCAATCGCCGCGGTTAACTTCGCGTCTATTTTGACGGCGATTTTTTTTGGCATATTTCATTTTATTCACTTCCTTTTATATTTAGGCTATAATCTAGCTTTGGCACGACAATAACCCTAACCTAGTCTTTCTTAAAGATTCTTCTAATCTTCCAGTAGCCTGTAGCCTAATTTAGGTAATTTTTAAAGGCACACAATTAAATGGTTGGTATTTTAAACGACACTACTGCAGCATTATGAGAAACAATTTATTAGAGATTGTTATGCCCTGTTTTTCTACAGGTTTAACTTGGGTAATGTGAGTTCTAAATTGACTGGGTATATAAGGCTGCATGCACAATACAAGATATGAGGAATAGAGAACACAAAGAAACACATGGTAGCAAGTTACATGATCACGTTTATTGATATACCACTGCAGAATACTTGTGTAAGACAATATAATAGAATTGAACAACACTAGCATAAGTGGATCTGGATGGAGCCTAGTCTCCCACTTCCAACGTTCAGGTATTAATCTTCTGATCACTGGCTTTGATTTCACAGGTTTATATACCGAAGACCATCAATGTTACTTATAGATTCATATTCACTGTTAGATTTATTACTGGTAGCTCTGGTGCACAAGTAGTAGTTCACAGACTAGATTAGACACACGTATTTTTAGAGCACGGGAATTCTAGTTACCTCAGGGGGTACTGATCTAAGTTTTATATCCTTGTCTCAGAAATACATAGAACGCAAATCAGTGGGCGAACGTTAGATATCACTAGAGTTTTAATATCTGAATAAAGTAATTACGAGAGTCAAGGTCGCCTGTTAATTAAAGAGCACTGATCGCTTAGTACGTCCCAAATGGAATGGTTAAGTATGAATTACACGGGCAAGGTCTTAGCCACTTCGTAGAAATATTAATTAGTGAATCTAAAACAGCACAGTAATATGTAGTACTGCTAAAGGGAATCTTGGGTAGTATCTGATGGGTCTGGTCCTGGTTATCTTGCGTCCATGATGTTGGGGGCTAACGACTGGTTCCGCGGCCGTCCAGGGGGGCCATATGTGTGAAGTTCTTCAATACGTGGGCAGGTCCTTCTATCCAAATCTGCCACGGAGTCTGCCGGTTCTGGGATCTCACTCCGGAACAACACAAGGGCAGAGCTAGAAATTAACTGCAGGGTAGTGACCCCTGGTTGGTGTCTAGCTTTCAACTGATTTGACTGGGGGCGGGAGTTAGATTTATAGGCTCGGTTCTGGACCCTGTAGACAGTAGGGATCTCGAGTCTTATGGACTTAATTGAGCTCTCAATAGATATGGGGACTAGGTAAGATGATATTTACAGTTGTGGCACAGGGCGATAGGAAGCCTTTATATTTTCATATAACTGAGCCTTAGTAAGAGGTACTATTTTGGCTATACTGGACGTATTTAGGGGAGAGAGACTGGATCTACTTTGCGAGGAGGATGGGGACAGCTGTGATAGGAGCGTCTCTCTAGATTGTTCAATCTTCATTCTATGGTATAGCTGAGGTGCTAATTTAGTGATCAGAGCATGCAAGAAAGGTAAATGGTTTATTGTGAGTTAATAGAGGTTAGTAAAGGTGTTAGTCATTTATGGTTAGTTCATCGATAGGAAGAATTCCTGTGCTACCTGGCAATGACTCGAAAGTCAAAACAGGGGCCAGGTATACCTCCGCGGGGGTGGGGGTCTCCCTCCTCGGGTGGGCAAAAAGGGGGAGCTGGGCGCCCTCTCTGATATAGTCGTCCGGCGGCTGTGGCTAGGGGCTTGCCATATCACCAGTGTTTGTAATAACCCTCTGTGTATGAGACAGATGTGAGTGTCTTTAATACCAAAACCGAAGGTGCCTGAGCTAGCTGGTTTTACTCGGCTGGTTGTTAATTGTAGGGTTTGCTGGATATGGTGGAGACTGGGTTGCTAACTCTGCCACATTTATCTGGAAGTATGACAATAGAAGTTAGTTACTGGCGGGGCGGCTAGCCTCGCACCGACGACCATTGGGTGCAGGGTTGTGAATGTGTTGTAAGAGAATAGATGGCATGCAAGGGGCTAGTAAAGTTCTAATGTTGTTCTGGCCTACTAAGTGAAGGTAGGCTGGATAGGAGTATATATATAAAAGGTTGGAGAGCGTTAGTAACGGACAATTCAAGGATCTTCAAGAGGTATGAGAGAGAGGCTAGGTCGGACAAGAGTCGAGAAGCGCGGGTGTCTTAATGAGAGGGGGGGGAGAGTTCAAGGGCTACAGGGAAATTTTGCCCCTAAGGTCCCTGGGCGTGGGGGTGGCATTAGGCTACAATTGATATGGAAGTTTGAAAAGGCAGTAGAATACGTTAGCCAAATGCTACCGGGGAATGCAACTATGGGGTGGTATATGAGTCTGGAAAAGATAGAGTTATGTGATCAGTCAGAGGGTTATGGATACTATTAGTTGGCCCTGGGAACTGCGTTTTCTATTAAATATAAAATACCAACCACAGTGGCAGTTCGTAGGGGTACTTAGTTATTGTTTCGGGGTACTTATGACAGATACTGATAACCAGGTTATCTTATATAATCTCTGGTTGGGGTAAGAGGTGTAAGACACGAAGTAAATTGGCGTAGTGTGGACTGTGGATACGAAGGAGGCAAGGGGAAGACGTATGACAATTGTGGAAAGTAAATGGAAAAAGGTGAACACAATGGCGGATAAAAATACTTAACCTAAGGGTTGCATACATAGATTTATGGGGCGATGGGTCTTCAGAAGCTTAGTCTGGCAAGACAAGATGTTAGGGAATGTTAATATTAATACTTAGTTACTAGAGGAGCAATGCAAGGGGCGACTGAGCACGGGTTACATATATCTATACTCGTCATGGAAAATGATATAAGAGATCTAGGGACAGCGTGGGTGCTTTAACTTCTAAGATATATAACATCTACTTCTCGGATGCAAGAACATACATAGATATAATTATGGCTGTCTGATGTGTTGGCATTGGCTCAACGTCGGGACAGGCATGGGTGTTTTTAATATGAATGTATATTCCTGTTCATCATCTTTGTATTTAATAAGTGTAGGGCACGAGGGGTTAGTGTACGTGAGGTGTGGAAAATGGTCGGTTTTAGAAAAGGTAAATGGGTGTGTCCTGGAGCTGTTTAGCCCTGCGGCTTGGGCTGTCTGAAATGGCTGGCTCGGTCAGCTGGTCCTTTCGTTCTGTGGACCTTTCCTTTGGTGTTTCTGTGTGGTGTTCGTTCATGGCTTCTGTGGTGGGCTTCTCGTTCTGGGGCATTTTAGAGATAATAGGCAACAATAGATTCACCATATTTTTTTCCATAGGCTATAGTCCGCATGGAGTTTTTTCGTTATCGCCAAATTGAAAAAATTCCCACTTCACAGACAAAATAGACAAATACACCAAAAATCGGGGTGTGGGGGCGGTAGCCCCCACCCATAATAGCCTACTATAATAGGTTAGGTTAGGTTGATAGATTAGGCTAGGCTAATGTCCTTTCAAAGGGGTATAGGCCTAGTAAACACTAGGATAGCCTATACCTGGTCAAGGGTAAGCCCTGCTGTAGTCAACTTGAATGCTACCTTAAATTGTAATGTTAGACTAGGCATAGCCTATAGATAAAATAGCCTAGCCTACTTATTTATTGTAGCCTATAATATAGGCCTAGCCGGGTAGAATGTAGAGTTCTGGCGTACCGCCACCATTGTTTACACTGCGCAGAGCGGCGACGGAAGCTTGCCATCATGTTCCCGTCCATTTTGAATGCCGTTGGATACGATAATATGTTGAGGGGGGCAAACACCCCCCATGACATATTGTCATCATCATATAATTTGCCAGCAGGGGGCAAATAGGCCTAACCAAAAAAAAATCGTCGTCAAAAACTCAAAATAAACGCGAACTTACAGTAACTGCGGCGATCGACCATGTAAACATGACGGCGGTGGCGGCGGTGGACGCTTGCGATCATGTTCCCGTCTATTTTGACTGCCATTTGATACAATAATATGTTGAGGGGAGGGCTTTGCTGCAATTTTTTTCGTTGTTTGCTCCCTACTGGCAATATATATGATGATGACAACACGTCATGGGGGCAAAGCCCCCCCTCAACATATTATTGTATCCAATGGCATTCAAAATAGACGGGAAAATTATCGCACGTGTCCGACGCCGACACCGCCGCCGTCATGTTTACATACAGGTATGTCGATCATCGTGGTTAAAGGCTGGTTCACACATAGCCGAGTCGGTGCGCGAGTCCAACACGAGTCACACTCGTCGATTATCGCCGTCGCTGGAGGCTGAGTCGGCCGCGAGTTGCAATTGCTCCAGAGTCAAGGAGAGTGTAACACGAGTTAACTCTAGTCAATACGAGTCAACACGTGTTCATGCAAGAGTCTGTACGAGTAACTGAGAGTCAAAACGAGTGTAACACGAACCCAACACGAGTGTCAAAAATTTGAAAAATAATGGCCACATTCCGGGGCACGTAAACAAAGAGTATGGACGAGGCTAACACGAGTCAACGCGATTGTTACACGGATCAACACGATTGTTATACGGATCAACACGAAAGACAACGCGTTGACTCTCGTTGGATCTCTGTTGCACACGTGTTGACTCGTGTTACATCCGTGTAAACTCGTTGATTCGTCCTACATTTTTGAAATAACGGTATTTCAAATGACACTTGCTTTTTCGTGTTACACTCGTGTTTTTTTCTCAGTGGATCGTGTTTACTCTTGTTTACTCGTGCTTGAATCGTGTAAACTCTGACATCATGGGGCACCAAATTTTGGCACTCACATTCGTGCTTTCTACTCTTGTTGATACGTGTTGCATGTGTATTACATACGTGTTGTTGCGTGTAGACACGTGTTGCTTCGTCAACGTCGAAATGATGACGAAAAGCGACGAATCACCAAAGAGTGTTACACGGGTTTACACGAGTCAACACGAGTTAACACGAATAACGAAGAGTTATTCAGAGTCAAACACGAGTTAACACGTATGTACACGAGTCTACACGTATTTAGGCCACACTCGTGGGTACTCGCCACGGGACCCACAAATTTCATGCATGCATGACATTTTTGGACCCCGTGGCGAGTACCCACGAGTGTGTCGAGTAAACAAAGAGTATACACGAGCGTAGCACGAGTCTATACGAGTGTTGAGGAGTATCGACGAGTCATTGCTGAATAGCAAAATTTCATCACTCGTGTTGGACTCGCGCACCGACTCGGCTATGTGTGAACCAGCCTTTAGTTCGCGTCTATTTTGAAGGCGTTTTTTTCGGTTATTTGCCTCCTGCTGGCAATATATATGATGATGACAATATGTCATGGGGGGGTGACCCCCCTCAACCTATTATTGTATCCAAAAGCAGTCAAATAGACGGGAACATGATGGCCAGCGTCCGCCGCCGCTCCGCGTAGTGTAAATAAGGCTGGCGGTACACCCGAACTCTACATTCTACCCCACTAATTTTCCAACTAGCATAACCGATGATTATCAATGATCAATCCCAGTCAGAAACGTCCATGCTTCCCTCCCATAAGTCAATGTCGGGATTACCACACTGTCATGCAAGGACTTCTTTACTTCCATGCTGACCACCCTATTTCATCTTACTGCTTTCAGAGTTCAACGCTCTTCCCCTGTTACACTTTCTCCCACACTTCTTCATCCATAGGCCTACTCACATCTTTACTCAACACACTGCCCAAATACTTAAATGAGCTGACATTCTTCATAGCCGTTCAACCTCACTTCACACTCTATGGTTGCACCCCTTTCAATGACCATAATATTGCTCTTCCTAGAATTTACCTCCAGATTCCATTTTTCACACACTGTTCCAAACATATTTACCTGACCCTGCAACTCCCATTCACTATCGCTCATCAGAACTGTGTTGTCAGCAACAGTAGTACCGGTACTGTACTGTTGAGGCAACTTCCACTTGTTTCCTTCCCTTATCAGCGGTACACCAACATCCGCTGCTCTTCCTTGTATTTCTTTCATGACTCCATCCATATACTGTACCGGTATATATTGAACAACCATGGGGACATCACACACACCCTTGCTTTAACCCAACATTCAGATTAAAGAACTCGCTCTGTTAATTATCCACACATACTGACACCTTTGCACCCTCATACATGCTCTTCATTGCTTTCAGTAACTTGCCATCTACTCCGTATATTCTCAGTACCGGTACTTTCCACATAGTACCTTCTCTATCAATTCTGTCATAGGCCTTCTCCAACTCCATAAATGCAGCATACAACTTTTGTCGCTTCTCCAGATATTTCTCCACAACACATTTCCGGGTAAAAATCTGAGGTACACATCCTCTTCCCTTCCTAAGATGACTACAGTATGCCAACCGTTTCCCCAGCAATACTGACTGAAAATGCCCAAATATATTGCATGTCCACTTCAGATTTATCTAAAATATGTAAAATTACACCAAATACCACTACAGTAGCACTGAAATCAATAAAACTCACTAACAGGATAAATAAATGGAAGAAATACTCCAAAAGATTTAAAATGCCCCAGAACGAGAAGCCCACCACAGAAGCCACGAACGAACACCACACAGAAACACCCAAAAGAAAGATCCACAGAACGAAAGGACCAGCTGACCGAGCCAGCCATTTCAGACAGGCCCAAGCCCGCAGGGCTAAGCAGCTCCAGGCCGCACCCATTTACCTTTTCTAAACTGACCATTTTCCACACCTCACGTACACTACCCCTCGTGTCCTACACTCCTAACTACAAAGATGATGAACAGGAATATACATTCATATTAAAAACACCCATGCCCTGTCCCTATGTTGAGCCAATGCCAATACATCAGACAGCCATAATTATATCTATGTATGTTCTTACATCCGAGAAGTAGATGTTATATATCTTAGAAGTTAAAACACCCACGCTTGTCCCTAGACCTCGTATATCATTTCCCATGACGAGTATAGATATATGTAACCCGTGCTCAGTCGCCCCTTGCATTGTTCCTCTAGTAACTAGTCTAATATTAACTGCAACCAGCATTGATACGACATAGCGGCACTGTCCTTGTGTCGTATTGTGCCAAGTACAGATCAACCAGGTTTCATCACCTTATTAGGACGACGACTATAATGTCATCGTTCATCGATGTATGCAATCCTTAGTTTAAGTATTAATATTAACATTCCCTAACATCTTGTCTTGCCAGACTAAGCTTCTGAAGACCCATCGCCCCATAAATCTATGTATTCAATCCTTAGGTTAAGTATTTTTATCCGCCATTGTGTTCACCTTTTTCCATTTACTTTTCCACAATTGTCATACGTCTTCCCCTTGCCTCCTTCGTATCCACAGTCCACACTACGCCAATTTACTTCGTGTCATACACCTCTTACCCCAACCAGAGATTGTATAAGATAACCTGGTTACCAGTATCTGTCATAAGTACCCCGAAACAATAACTAAGTACCCCCTATGAACTGCCGCTGTTGTTGGTATACTTATATCTCATAGAAAACGCAGTTCCCAGGGCCAACTAATAGTATCCATAACCCCTCGGACTGATCACATAACTCTATCTTTTCCAGACTCATATACCACCCATAGTTGCATTCCCCGGTAGCATTTGGCTAACGTATTCTACTGCCTTTTCAAACTTCCATATCAAGTGCAGCCTAATGCCACCCCCACGCCCAGAGACCTTAGGGTCAAATTCCCCTATAGCCCCCCTGCACTCCCCCCCTCTCATTATAAGACCCCGCACTTCTCTACTCTTGTCCGACCTAGCCTCTCTCTCATACCTCTTGAAGATCCTTGAATTGTCCGTTGCTAATGCTCTCCAACCTTTTATATATATACTCCTATCCAGCCTACCTTCACTTAGTAGGCCAGAACAACATTAGAACTTTACTAGCCCCTTGCATGCCATCTATTCTCTTACAACCCATTCACAACCCTGCACCCAATGGTCGTCGGTGCGAGGCTAGCCGCCTCGCCAGTAACTAACTTCTATTGCCATACTTCCAGATAAATGTGGCAGAGTTAGCAACCCAGTCTCCACCACATCCAGCAAACCCTACAATTAACAACCAGCCGAGTAAAACCAGCTAGCTGAGGCACCTTCGGTGTTGGTATTAAGGACACCCACATCTGTCTCATACACAGAGGGTTATTACGAACACTGGTGATATGGCAAGCCCCTAGCCACAGCCGCCGGACGACTATCACAGAGAGAGGGCGCTCAGCTTCCCCTTTTTGCCCACCCGAGGAGGGAGACCCCCACCCCGCGGAGGTATACCTGGCCCCTGTTTTGACTTCCGAGTCATTGCCAGGTAGCACAGGAATTCTTCCTATCAATGAACTAACCATGCATGACTAACACCTTTACTAACCTCTATTAACTCACAATAAACCATTTACCTTTCTTGCATGCTCTGATCACTAAATTAGCACCTCAGCTATACCATAGAATGAAGATTGAACAATCTAAGAGAGACGCTCCTATCACAGCTGTCCCCATCCTCCTCGCAAAGTAGATCCAGTCTCTCTCCCCTAAATACTTCCAGTATAGCCAAAATAGTACCTCTTACTAAGGCTCAGTTATATGAAAATATAAAGGCTTCCTATAGCCATGGCCACAACAGTAAATACCATCTTACCTAGTCCCCATATCTATTGAGAGCTCAAATAAGTCCATAAGACTCGAGATCCCTACTGTCTACAGGGTCCAGAACCGAGCCTATAAATCTAGCTCCCGCCCCCAGTCAAATCAGTTGAAAGCTAGACACCAACCAGGGGTCACTACCCTGCAGTTAACTTCTAGCTCTGCCCTTGTGTTGTTCCGGAGTGAGATTCCAGAGCCGGCAGACTCCGTGGCAGATTTGGATAGAAGGACCTGCCCACGTATTTGAGAACTTCACACATATGGGCCTCCTGGACGGCCGCGGAACCAGTCGTTAGCCCCCAACATCATGGACGCAAGATAACCAGGAGCAGACCCATCAGATGCTACCCAAGATTCCCTTTAGCAGTACTACATATTACTGTGCTGTTTAAAGATTCACTAATTAATATTTCTACGAAGTGGCTATCTCTTTGCCCCAGTATAATTCATATTACCATTCAATTAGGAAGTGCTAAGCGTATCAGTGTTCATTATTTAACAGGCGATACTAACTCTCGTAATCAACCATATGCCCAGATATTATTACCTAGAAGGAAACCCTAGTGATATCTGAAGGTTCGCCCACTGATTTGCGTTCTATGTATTTCTGAGACAAGAATATAAAACTTAGATCAGTACCCCCTGAGGTTACTAGAATTCCCGTGCTCTAAAATACGCGTGTCTAATCTAGTCTGTGAACTACTACTTGTGCACCAGAGCTACCAGTAATAAATCTAACAGTGAATACGATTCTATAAGTAACATTGATGGTCTTCGGTATATAAACCTGTTGAATTAAAGCCAGTGATCAGAAGATTAATACCTGAACGTTGGAAGTGGGAGACTAGGCTCCATCCAGATCCAATTATGCTAGTGTTGTTCGATTCTATTATATTGTCTTACACAAGTATTCTGCAGTGGTATATCAATAAACGTGATCGTGTAACTTGCTACCATGTGTTTCTTTGTGTTCTCTATTCCTCATATCTTGTATTGTGCGTGCAGCCTTATATACCCAGTCAATTAGAACTCACATTACCCAAGTTAAACCTGTAGAAAAACAGGGCATAACAAGATTAATATGTTAACCCTTTACCCAGCAATACTGACTGAAAATGCCTAAATAGATTGCATGTGCTCTTCAGATTTATACATACATACGTACATAACATTTTAAGACTGAGTGCTCCACACAGATGTGCAGTTTCAGTCTCTTTTCCTAATGGCGGCATTCCAGGCAACCCTGTTAAGGGATGCTTTACTTGTCAAGTTTTTGGATTTGAGATCGGCACGTATAGTCCGATCCCAGGTCTTACTCGGTCCACCCCTTGGTGCAGCTCCCTCCACAATCGCAGACCTGCATCTTTTCACCCAATTTTGTTCATCCATTCTCTCCACATGTCCATACCATCCCAGTTTACTTGTACGCATCTCCTCGCTAATACTCTTTATACCTAAACGTCTCTTCAGCTCATCATTTGTTATTCTGTTGACATCCTTTATCTGAAATATGTAAAATTACACCAATTACCAACTACATTACCAAAAAATTTAATAAAGTACACTAACAGGATAAAGAAAATGTAAGAAATAGCCCTAAAGATGAATTTATCTATCTATTGACGGACGCCTTGATCCCCGAAGGATTGGCCACGAACGAAACATCCCTATGCACCTCTGTCCCCAGTCAGTCAACACCCCTCCTCCCATCCAGCACCGCTTTCACGCATATACTTCTTAACTCCATCCTTCCACCTCTCTCGGTTTATTTCTCCCTCTGTCCTTCCACCTCACTCGTACACGCTCTTAGTCATTCTCTCGCTTCCCATACGTTCCACATGGCCGAACCATCTCAAGGTGTTCTTTTTCGCACTTTCCAGTACATTCACACCACACCTCTCTCGTACTTCCTCATTCGTATGTCTATCCCTCCATGTAACTCTGCACACACTTCTCAAGTAACTCATTTCCATCCCTTTCACTCTTGGTTTGAATCTCTCCAACAACGTCCATGCTTCGCTTCCGTAAGTCAGTGTCGGGATTACCACACTGTCATGCAATGACTTCTTCAGTTCCATGCTGACCACCCTATTTCATGTTACTGCTTTCAGCATTCCTACAACCCTCTTCCCCTGTTGCACCCTCTCCCACACTTCTTCATCCATACTCCCATCTTTACTCTGTACACTGCCAAGATACTTAAATGAGCTGACAATCTCCATAGCCTGACCGTTCAACTTCACCTCACACTCTGTGGCTTCACCCCTTTCGAAGACCATAACCTTGCTCTTCCCCGCATTTACCTTCAGATTCCATTTTTCGCACACTGTTCCAAACATATTTGCCAGACCCTGCAACTCCCATTCATATCGTCAGCAAATAGCAGTACACAAACATCCACTGCTCTTCCTTGTATTTCTTTTATGACTCCATCCATATACTGTATATATAGAACAACCATCGGGACATCACACACCCTTGCTTTACCAAACATTCAGATCAAAGAACTCCCTCTGTTCATTCTTCACACGTACTGATACCTTTGCACTCTCATACATACTCTTCACTGCTTTCAGCAACTTGCCATCTACTCCATATATTCTCAGTACTTTCCACATACCTTCTCTATCAACTCTGTCATTCCACTCGTTGCCTTCCCTTATTAGTGGTACACCAACATCCACTGCTCATCCTTGCATTTCTTTTATGACTCCATCCATATACAGTTCAGTATATATTGAACAACCACGGGGACATAACACACCCTTTCTTTAACCCAAAATTCAGATCAAAGAACTCGCTCTGTTCATTCTCAACACATACCGACACCTTTGCACCCTCATACATGCTTTTCACTGCTTTCAGCAACCTGCTATCTGCTCCGTATATTCCAAGTACTTTCTACATACCGGTACCTTCTCTATCAACTCTGTCATAGGCCTTCTCCAAGTCCATGAAGGCAGCATACAACTTTTGTCCCTTTTCAAGATATTTCTCCACAACATATTTCAGGGCAAAGATCTGAGCTACACATCCTCTTCCCTTCCTATGATGAATACTGTATGTTAACCGTTTCCCCAGCAATACTGACTGAAAATGCCCAAATATATTGCATGTGCACTTCTGATTTATCTAAAATATGTAAAATTATACCAAATACCAACTACATTAGCACAAAACTCAATCAATCACAGAAACAGGATAAAAACATAGATACCCCAAAAGATGAATACGTTAACCCTTTCCCCAGCAATACTTACTGAACATGCACAAATAAATTGCATGTGCTCTTCAGATTTAGCTGAAATATGTAAAATTACACCAAATACTAACTACATTAGCACAAAAATCAATCAAGCACTTTAACAGGATAAATAAAATGGAAGAAATAGCCCAAAAATGAATTTATCTATAGCCTACCGGTATATATTGCCGGACACCTTGATCCCCGAAGGGGTGACCATGAACGAAACGCCTGCGTATTTCAAGCTCGCTTGAGTTATCACTCTATCGTCTTTTAGAGCTTTTTGGCCCGGGGTAATTACCACACCATCGCATCATAAGGAGTTTGAGGGGGTTAAATTGCTAGATACATAGAAGAAGAGGAATGCCAAGTAAAGCTAAACAAAAATATATAAGATATTTTTAACATGAGGTTGCTTATAATATTTTGTACCTCTGCAGTTTCTCCATGGCTAACGAAAAAGGTCACATTCCTAAGAAGCCCCAACCAAAAAGGCCAAGCTTCTGTACAGAAAAAATGCCTCACCATTACCCTTATGGTGACCCTATCAAATAATCAAAACAACCACACTTCTTAACCCAATTCCCGCGGGGCCCCTCATATGACGGAGACGATTTTCCGGCTATTTTGTAGCCTGTGAGCCAGGCCAGCTTTTGCAAGCAGCACGGATGGATGTCAGCCGGAGCCTACAGGCCCCGCCACGACACTGAGGTTTGTGTGAGAGAGAGCTCACTTATGTGCAGCGTCACACATAGCGAAAACAGAAAATAATTGGTAATTTTTAGCGATTTCGCCTATCGGATTTGGTAATTTTTAGCAATTTTGCCCTTCATTTGCAAGATCCTTACAAGAAAACCAGACGTCGTACAGGGATGATTCAGGAGTAATTTGAAAGCTATTACCATACTTTCACGAATACACATTTGTACTACGCTCTGGCTTTTGCTTATGCATGAAAATGAGCAGGGAATGAAGGCAATTTCGGGCAATTATGCCTACTTGTACAGGAGTCCTTGGAGCGTCTTCGGTCGCGCCGGGAATTTCCACACCTCTCACACAACACACACACATCACACAGTTTTTCCTACACCGAGAAATGACTCTCCGGCTGTCATTTCTCGAAGACTTCTTCTAGCCGGAGACATTGAGAGCAACCCAGGACCCACCTACACATACATATGTCCAACTTGCTCAGAACCCATCACTTCGAGTCGCCACACTAAGGGTTCAGTTCTCTGCAATTCATGCAGGAACTGGACCCACTTCACCTGCACAACACTTGCCTCCAAGAAACACTACACGAACACCTGGACCTGTTCCTCATACCCATCCCTCTCCCAGTCAAATCCCTCGCCTAAAACCCGTCCACCTCTCCTCCCCAACCCACCTAACCTTCCCATATCATCCACTCCCCCCCCTAAAACCCATCCACCTCTCCTCCCTAACCTTCCCATACCATCCACATCCTCAACTCAACACACCACACCCCATCCTAATCCATTCCAACCCCCATCTCCTGCTCCCCAATCCCCACCCCCACCTCACCCATCCCAACCCCCAGCCCCTCCCTCACCCCCACCCCATCCTCGTGCAGCAGCACCCAACATACATCGTGCACATAACATTAACATTCTCCAATTGAACATAGATGGCATCAACACAAAGAAACACGAACTCTCACACTTCATCAAACAACACAACATACACATTGCCATCTTACAAGAAACAAAACTCCGCACAACACAAAAAACACCCACATTTCATGATTTCACCACCATCAGACAAGACCGGGCTGTCGGCGGAGGCGGTGGACTCGTCACCCTGGTACACAAAAAAATATCATACATACTTACCAGTGTACAAACCAAATCCTTCCTTCCCCCAAACGATAACACAACAGAAATACAATTTTTATTATTATTATTATCACCATCATATCTACTACTGTCATCATCATCATTACTGTCATCATTATCGCACAACTACAACCATCATCACTACTATTATCACCATCTATCTATCTATCTATCTATTGCCTGACGCCGTGATTCCCGAAGGGGTGGCCACGAACGAACCGCCCCCATGCACCTGTCCCCAGTCAGTCGATGCCCCTCCCCCCAACCAGCACCGCCATCGTTTATGTACTTTCTCACTCGATCCTTCCACCTCTCATTCGGTCTACCTCTCCCTCTGTCCCTCCACCTCGCTCTCGTACACCCTCTTAGTCATTCTCTCGCTTTCCATAGTTCCATATGGCCGAACCATCTCAAGTTGTTCCTTTCACACTTTCCAGCACAACTACCTCCACACCACACCTCCTTCTTACTTCCTCATTAGTCTGTCTATCCCTCCATGTAACTCCGCACGCACTCCTTAAGTAATTCATTTCCACTGCTCTCACTCTTGGTCTGAGTCTCTCAACCAACGTCCATGCTTCGCTTCTGTAAGTCAGTGTCGGGATTACCACACTGTCATGCAAGGACTTCTTCATTTCCATACTGACCACCCTATTTCTTGTTACTGCTTTTAGCGTTCCTACAACCCTCTTCCCCTGTTGTACCCTCTCCTGCACTTCTTCATCCATAGTCCCATCTTTACTCAACACACTGCCCAGATACTTAAAAGAGTTGACGATCTCCATAGCCTGACCGTTCAGCTTCACCTCACACTCTGACTTCACCCCTTTCGAAGACCATAACCTTGCTCTTCCCCGCATTTACCTTCAAATTCCGTTTTTCGCACACTGTTCCAAACTCATTTACCAGACCCTGCAACTCCCATTCATTATCACTCATCAGAACTGTAGCATCCGCAAACAGCAGTATAGGTAGCTTCTACTCAATTCCCTCCCTTTTCAGCGATACACCAACATCCACTGCTCTTGATAGTATTTCTTTCATGAATCCATCCATATATACAGTAAACAACCACGGGGACATCACACACCCTTGTTTCAAACCAACATTCAGGTCAAAGAACTCGCTCTGCTCACTCTCCACACGTACTGCTGCCTTTGCACCCTCATACATGCTCTTCACTGCTTTCAGCAACTTGCCCTCTACTCCGTATATTCTAAGTACTTTCCACAAACCTTCTCTATCCACTCTGTCATAGGCCTTCTCCAAGTCCATAAAGGCAACATACACCTTTTGTTTCTGAGATGCGGTCTCAGGATGATAAGACCGCATGTCTAGCTGCCACTAAAACCTGCAGCCAACCCTACTCCTGCCAGCCAGAGTCCAGGCGCGCCACCCCCAGAGCCACAAGGACATAACCACCACGCGCCAAATGCCCTTGATCCTCTCAAGCCGGGCGCCTTAAGTAGGGGCAAGAAGATTGCCTTATACTCACCCAGCCTGGACATCATTAACTAAGCTTGCCATTTGGTATTATTTAGTTCAGGGTAAGAACAGCCAGAGATAGCTGGTGTTCAACTTGTCAGTTGTGTGCTGTGATCGAAGATCTACCAGGTCGGGTTCCCCCCATCAGGAAGAGGACTAGCTTGGGCAACCCACTTTGGGCTCCCCCTTTCTGGCCTTCGATGCGGTGCACAAACCAAGTACCAAAGGATTCTTACCTTGTTTTGTTCAAGGGATTATGAGGATAGTGTAGTAACTTGAGATCTACCAGATCGGGTTCCCCCCATCAGGAAGAGGACTAATTTTGGGCAACCCACTTTGGGCTCCCCTTTCTGGATTCTCTTTTTGCTACATGGTTCTGATAGTTCCACGAACTAGCAAGGAAGGAAGACACTTACCTTGACCCCCCTTAGACTACCTATAATGTCACTATCTAGACTGCTTGCCACTCTAGGTAGATCATTATGCTAGTCACCCTAACCCCCCAAACCTTGTAGCAGAACTCCAGCATATCCTTTGGGGATCACTGCACTGTGGGAGTGCAAGAGGAACCCGGCTGTCCCGTGGTAGGCGCCAAGGTCTAAGGAATCATCTTGTGACTCACCCTGGACCAGTAGCTGGAGTCATCACGCCCAGCCGCTCCCCCCCCCCCCTCCCCCCTGGACCAACTTCCGGAGTCATCACGCCCAGCCGCCCTCCGGACTACTGGATCCTCCCTCGATCTATGGGCCCTCCTCTTCACTACAGCTCTTCTTTAAGTGCTTTTGTACCGTTTATGGGTATAGAGTTGACTCAGGGTTGTGGTAGAAGTTATCTTCAGGGGTTCTCATTAACATTACGTCTTGCGAGAGGTCTTTCTTCTCCCTACTTAAATTGACGTTAATTAGCCCACTTGCCGGGACCCATTATACATACCTATCAGGGGATCCTTATATATGCACCTTCCCGGGTTATTGGTCTCCCATAGCCCGACAGAGGGGGCGTGCTTATATAAGACCCATAGCATCAAACACAAACACATATTTGCACGTAATCTAGTCCCTTTGTATAACTTCTAGCCTAATTCATTTAACATTCTGTCAGGTTCATAACTCGAATAGATTTCACTCTATCTCAGCTCCCGACGATTGTTGCCTCAGCCTTCAGCACCTTGCTAGTACACAATTAGAGTTAAGGATTAATCTTTGCCAGGTGAGATCTAGCACACCTATAGTATTAATATCATTTGTGAGCCTTTCCGAGCCCACTTCATTGTTGATGACCACTTGGCCATTATTGCTTTAGAGTCAGTTAACGTCACTATATGCCGGGGACATCATTGCATGATCCAGACGGCATTTGCCATTACTGCACTCTTGTCTTTTGTTGAGATCCTCTCTGAGATCTATTTGGGTAGGAGGTGTACCTCCACCATTTTGGATACCTTATAATTGTATCCTAGGAGTATTATTATTACCTTGAGTCCGGACCCATTGTCCGACTCCTATTGCTTACTTGATAACCTGAGTATTGTATGTCTTAATTATTCTTATTGTTGTTGATGATCTCCAGGTTACAGGTATAAAATATATGTCTTGCTCCTCCATGAACCAGGTGTTAAACTGAATAAAACCCATGTTAACTTGTTACCTGTGTGCTTACTATCCTGCCGTGTTGTCTCTTTATTTAAAGTTTAAGGTATACCTATCCAGTTAGAGAGCTGCTCATTGTACAAAGAATATCTCGCGTTCCAATTTGGACCGGGCATAACACTGGTGGCAGCGGTGTCTCTTTCTCGAAGGTAGCCTTTCAGGTTTTTCCTGCTTTAAATATTTTGAGAGTATCACGACAGGGATAAGTAGTCAGGATGGCAGGGAAAGCACTGGATATTATTCCTTTCAGACCAGAGGAAACTGACATTGCCACCTATTTAGAGGTTGTCAAGCCAGTGCTTGACATCATATTTAAAGATGAAGTTGCCCCTAAAATACATACTGTAGTCATGAAGCTAGGGCGGTCTATGGCCCTAGTTTCCAGTTATGTAAAAGAGAACCCCGGAATGACCTGGGAACAGTTTGAAACATACACTAAAACTGCCATTAACCCCGTCTTAGGTACTGTAATAGCCGACCAGCAATTTCACGCCATCACCTACGACGGGGACCTCGACGCCACCATCAGCAAGCTTACCAGGCTGGCTTCCACCGCATTCACAACGGCTACAGCTGCAGAGAGGAAGGAGAACGTCCGCCGGACCCTGATGAGGATCCTTCCGCGTGCAGTCCGGGACCACTTTACCATCACAGAACCGGCCGGATATGATACAGACCTCCCTATCATACGCCGTATTCTGGCCCTGCCAAAATCCCAGGAGCAAGGAAAGATCGCGGGTATCCAACGAGCTCCCACTAAGCCACAAGGACCTCATTCCGGACCAACCTACCACCCTAGCCGCAACCAGGACAAGCCAGAAGAATGGGCCAGAGTCAAGCCTGGAGACTGGAAGCCCTGCGGGTCCCAGTGCCCTATTAATGGGTTGAAGAGGTCTTTTGCCGAGTTGCTGGCCAAACGCTCGAGGGTTCCACTGTTCTGGGGACAGATTCCCTGGCTGAAGCCCTCCAGAAGAGTTGCCACCATCCTAGAAGACGGCACTGCAGGAGCTGAGGACTACGACGAGGTTGGTGACCCGGACGACCACAGTACAGTCGAGCCGGAAGTCATCAAACCGGGTTTTTAGACCGCCCCCGCCCACCAACTTGCAAACTGGCGGGGGCTCGAGATAGGGGCAGCTATGATATGATAAAGCCTCCCATTTACACCCACCTGACCATCCAGGGAGTCAACTCTCGACTCCTTGTCGACACCGGAGCTTCAAGATCCTGTATTTTTTCCTCTTACCACCAGAGACATCACAACACTTTTGGACCAATTCAACACTCGTCCACCACCCTCATTGATGCCAACGACAACCTTATTTCTAGTACTGGCATCACGGCCCCACTGTATGTGGCCACCCCTCAACCTAACCACGGCCATCACCACGCTTTCATGGTATTTCCCTCCCAAGAAACCACCTACGACGGATACCTGGGATTCGACCTTCTCACGGCCCTCCGCACTACTATCCAGTGTGTTGAAAGAAGATTGTTATTTTCCACCAAACCCCCAGGACTCACCACTCCGAAGATTGCCACACCGCTCCATGACCCTCCTCAAACCTTGCAAGCCATCCGTGTTGCATCGGCCATCACCATTCAACCCATCACCTTGCTGCCACATCATGAACATTGGGTACCCATCCATCCAGCCCTCAACGGAGAACTCATTCACACTCCCTCTCTTCAGAGCCCTTTTGACAGGGATTGTCTCACTGCTCCTGCCATTTTAAAACAAAATGCAGTAAGAATAGCCAACATCTCCGACCACCCTATCACCCTACCCAGGGGTCTCACCATCGGAGAACTAGAGACTTATGATGACCAGCCTTCAACCGACACCACCACCTCCATTCCTGCATCAACTCCATCACTCCCAGACGTTCCTACTCACCTCACCCCTCAACAAAAGGACGATCTGTGCCAGTTAATGGCCGAATACCAGGACATCTTTGCCACCAACCCCAATGATGTAGGCCACACCCATGTCCTAGAACACCACATTCACACTGTTGGACCCCCAGTCAGACAGGGTATACGAAGAAAGAACCCCCTTCAGCGCCAAGAAGAACAGAAGCAAGTTGCAGAGATGTTAGAAGCTGGCATCGTCAACCCATCAACTAGCCCTTGGTCCTCTCCAGTGGTACTGGTCAAGAAGAAGGATGGGTCATCTCGATTCTGCATCGACTACCGACAACTCAACGATGTCACCATCAAAGATGCCACCCCACTACCACGCATCGACGACTCCCTAGACTCCCTCTTAGGGGCCAGATGGTTCTCCACACTGGACCTGCAATCCGGATACTGGCAGGTCCCCGTCGCCCCCACCGACCAAGAAAAAACAGCTTTCTCCACCAGCCAAGGGAAGCTTTACAAGTTCTCAGTGCTGCCATTCGGATTATGTAACGGTCCCACCACCTTCTCCCGACTGATGGAATCCGTACTTCAGGGATTAACTTGGGAAACATGTCTGGCGTACTTGGACGACATCATAGTATTTGGTCGTACCTGGGCAGAACACCTCCAACGCCTCCGCCAAGTTTTCCAGAGGATCCAACAAGCCGGATTAAAGCTGAAGCCTACTAAATGCACCATGGCTCGACATCAGGTCCAATTCTTAGGACATCTGGTGTCAGAAGAAGGACTTGCACCTGACCCCAAGAAACTCCAAGCCATCCAGGAGATCCAACCCCCGAAGTCAGTAAAAGGAGTAAGAGCTTTCCTAGGCCTTGCCTCCTACTATCGGAGGTTTGTGAAGAATTTCGCCACCATTGCCAGACCTCTACACGACTTAACTAGGAAGGAAGAACCTTTTGTGTGGACCCCCGACCGTCTCCAAGCCTTCACCTCCCTCAAGGACCTACTCGTGTCTTCCCCTGTCGTCTCTTTTCCGGACTACCAACTACCCTTTAGACTCTATACCGACGTGTCCCTTCTCGGCGTCGGTGCAGTCCTCTCCCAAAATCGAGAAGGACGAGAGCACATCATTGCTTGTGCCAGCCGGACCTTAACCCCGGCAGAAACCAACTACCCGGTAACTAAAAGAGAATGCTTAGGCATCGTTTGGGCCCTCCAACACTTCCGGGCCTACCTAGCTGGCGTCAAGATCACCATCATCACTGACCACCAAGCCTTACAATGGCTCAGGAAATCTGACTCTAAGAATGCCCTCACAGTCCGTTGGCGAGAATCACTTGAGGAGTTTGATTTTGAGATTTCCTACAGGCCGGGAAAACTCCATACCAATGCAGACGCCTTATCCCGGCTCCCACTGGCACCAGAACAACTCAACGCCATCCAAGAACCTCGACCACCACCTACTACCACTCCCCCTCTCATCCAGGCCTACCTCCGGAACGACAAACCAACTTGGATCTCCACCCGACTTTTTGGCCTCTTACAAAGAAGGGGTGATGCCCTCTTTACCCCAGAAGGTCAGATCGTACTAGGGCCTGAGGATGCTGAACAAATGATGTCTTCCTTGCACACCAACAACGGGATCCATCTAGGCCAAAAGAAGTTGGTGAACACGTTCAAAAACATCTACTGGACTCCTCGCCCCTACACCACGGCCAAGAAAATCACTGAAGCTTGCCGTGCCTGCACCCTGGGAAAAGACCAAACACGCACCCCAGGACCTTCCGGCAAACTCATCGCTTCTAAACCCTGGCAACTTTTGGCAGTAGACGTCATGGGACCTCTACAAAACGACAGGGGATACCGCTACATCATCACCTTCGTGGACACTTACTCAAAATACGTGATCGCCTGCCCTGCCAGAGAACACACTGCTATGGCCATCACCGAGGCATTATTACAACATGTCTTTCCCTATTTTGGATTGCCACAGGCAATCCACTCCGACAATGCCCCTGAATTCACCGGACAAATTTGGACGCAGATCTCCGAAATGTTTGGATTTCACATCAGCCACTCTTCACCCTACTGGCCAAAAGGAAACTCCATCTGCGAGCGATCTCATAGAACCATCGCCAATCAAATCCGGACACGCCTCCAACAGATGAACTCATTGGACTGGACTAGCCAAATTCGCATCATACAATGGGGAATAAACACCTGCCCCAGAGACAACGGGATCACCCCTGATGAGATGGTTTTTGGGAGCCCACCTTTCCTCATACCACTACGTCACCTAGCTGCCCCTACTGAGGCCTCACCAGGTCTAAATACCAACCTCGTCCACCTCAGGAACCGCCTACGTCAGCTCCAGTTTTCCCAAGATCTCCAGCCTGATGAAGCCCCCAAGAACAACCCTCACCAAGTAGGCGACCTAGTCATGGTCGCCATCTTACCTGTACCCTCCAAACTGAAGCCACGGTACAAGGGTCCATTTGAGGTCCTTAGGATCCCAAACTGTTTCCAGGTCATAATTAACTATCATGGGGAATCTCGCACTTATAGGAATAGGTTTGTCAGAAGGTTTCAACCTATTAATAAGAATATTACTGTTGTAGCTGAGCCTGATCAGGATGTTGACTGTACTCCTGTTTCAAATCTTCACCCTCAAACTTCCTGTCTTTCCGGACCTGTCCCTCTCAACCAGGCTGTCCCTCCTCACCTTCCTAAACATCGACCTCCTCCTGTTCTCTCTACTCAAACCCAAACTTCCCCCTCTTCTCTTTCACCTCCTGTCACCTTCACCCCTTCCCGCATTCCTAAGCCCAAATCTTCTCTCCTCTCGTTTCACCTCCGCAACCTCCTTCTCAACCATCACCTTTAATTAACCTTGCCACGTCTAGTCTTCCCCCCTCGCCACCACAACTCACCAACATACCCCCCACTTTGCCTATCACTCCCAGCTTCCGTCCTAAAAACCCCTCACCTACTCCTCCTATCTCTAAAACCCTACCTCCTTCTCCTCAATCTATTTCCCCTCCTTCTCAACTTCCCAGGCGAAAAACAATATCCAAATTTCGCTCAATGTCACCTCTAACTCCATCTCCCCCATTTCCCAGACTGCCTTCTCATACCCGCTGTGGAAGACCTGTGAAGCCACCCACCAGATGGGAACCAGCCCTGTCTCAGCCTAAAGCGAGAAAGGTTAAGGATCAAGCTCCTCCCCCCAGTTTGGTACTTCGGCGTCCGCACAACCTCATGACCTGGGCCAAGCCAGGCTCTCTGTCATCACTCTCCAACCACCTCCAGCCACGACAACGCCCTCGCTGACGACCACCACCAAGATGCGGATTGACATGATAACCCTGGCGCGGAAGGACTCCACCAAAGTGATCAAGTCACCTCACCACCTCCTCGACCATTTGAGGTACTATGACTCCTCTTCTCTCCTCACCCTCACCGGAGACAAGATGGCCACCCCTAACAACCAGGGAGTCATTTATTACCACTTCCTCCAGCACCTGACCCCTGTCTACGAAGATAATACTTCAAGACATTACCATCTCCAGTCCCGGGGTCGGGACTTTTCTCTACCAGACGGTAGTGAGATGCGGTCTCAGGATGATAAGACCGCATCTCTAGCTGCCACTAAAACCTGCAGCCAACCCTACTCCTGCCAGCCAGAGTCCAGGCGCGCCACCCCCAGAGCCACAAGGACATAACCACCACGCGCCAAATGCCCTTGATCCTCTCAAGCCGGGCGCCTTAAGTAGGGGTAAGAAGATTGCCTTATACTCACCCAGCCTGGACATCATTAACTAAGCTTGCCATTTGGTATTATTTAGTTCAGGGTAAGAACAGCCAGAGATAGCTGGTGTTCAACTTGTCAGTTGTGTGCTGTGATCGAAGATCTACCAGGTCGGGTTCCCCCCATCAGGTAGAGGACTAGCTTGGGCAACCCACTTTGGGCTCCCCCTTTCTGGCCTTCGATGCGGTGCACAAACCAAGTACCAAAGGATTCCTACCTTGTTTTGTTCAAGGGATTATGAGGATAGTGTAGTAACTTGAGATCTACCAGATCGGGTTCCCCCCATCAGGAAGAGGACTAATTTTGGGCAACCCACTTTGGGCTCCCCTTTCTGGATTCTCTTTTTGCTACATGGTTCTGATAGTTCCACGAACTAGCAAGGAAGGAAGACACTTACCTTGACCCCCTTAGACTACCTATAATGTCACTATCTAGACTGCTTGCCACTCTAGGTAGATCATTATGCTAGTCACCCTAACCCCCCAAACCTTGTAGCAGAACTCCAGCATATCCTTTGGGGATCACTGCACTGTGGGAGTGCAAGAGGAACCCGGCTGTCCCGTGGTAGGCGCCAAGGTCTAAGGAATCATCTTGTGACTCACCCTGGACCAGTAGCTGGAGTCATCACACCCAGCCGCTCCCCCCCCCCCCCCCCCCTGGACCAACTTCCGGAGTCATCACGCCCAGCCGCCCTCCGGACTACTGGATCTTCCCTCGATCTATGGGCCCTCCTCTTCACTACAGCTCTTCTTTAAGTGCTTTTGTACCGTTTATGGGTATAGAGTTGACTCAGGGTTGTGGTAGAAGTTATCTTCAGGGGTTCTCATTAACATTACGTCTTGCGAGAGGTCTTTCTTCTCCCTACTTAAATTGACGTTAATTAGCCCACTTGCCGGGACCCATTATACATACCTATCAGGGGATCCTTATATATGCACCTTCCCGGGTTATTGGTCTCCCATAGCCCGACAGAGGGGGCGTGCTTATATAAGACCCATAGCATCAAACACAAACACATATTTGCACGTAATCTAGTCCCTTTGTATAACTTCTAGCCTAATTCATTTAACATTCTGTCAGGTTCATAACTCGAATAGATTTCACTCTATCTCAGCTCCCGACGATTGTTGCCTCAGCCTTCAGCACCTTGCTAGTACACAATTAGAGTTAAGGATTAATCTTTGCCAGGTGAGATCTAGCACACCTATAGTATTAATATCATTTGTGAGCCTTTCCGAGCCCACTTCATTGTTGATGACCACTTGGCCATTATTGCTTTAGAGTCAGTTAACGTCACTATATGCCGGGGACATCATTGCATGATCCAGACGGCATTTGCCATTACTGCACTCTTGTCTTTTGTTGAGATCCTCTCTGAGATCTATTTGGGTAGGAGGTGTACCTCCACCATTTTGGATACCTTATAATTGTATCCTAGGAGTATTATTATTACCTTGAGTCCGGACCCATTGTCCGACTCCTATTGCTTACTTGATAACCTGAGTATTGTATGTCTTAATTATTCTTATTGTTGTTGATGATCTCCAGGTTACAGGTATAAAATATATGTCTTGCTCCTCTATGAATCAGGTGTTAAACTGAATAAAACCCATGTTAACTTGTTACCTGTGTGCTTACTATCCTGCCGTGTTGTCTCTTTATTTAAAGTTTAAGGTATACCTATCCAGTTAGAGAGCTGCTCATTGTACAAAGAATATCTCGCGTTCCAATTTGGACCGGGCATAACAGTTTCTTCTCCAGATATTTCTCCACAACACAATTCAGGGTAAAAATCTGATCTACACATCCTCTTCCCTTCCTAAAACCTCCCTGCTCGTCGCCTATCCATTTCTCCGTTCTCACTCTCACTCTCTCAATCACTACCCTACTGTATATCTTCCCTACTACGCTTAGAAGACATATTCGTCGGTGGTTACCACACACTCCTCTTTCCCCTTTGCCCTTATATAGGGGGACTATTATGCCAGTCTTCCATTCATCGGGTGCACTCCCCTTCTCCCATGCTAGTTTGCACATTTTCCATACCCATTCTATCACTATCTCACCACCATACCTCAACATTTCCACACACACTCCATCTGTTCCTGGTGCTTTCCCCAATTTCACTCTTTTCATGGCTTCCCACACTTCTGACCTCCTGATCCCCACCTCCTCCTCCACTACTTCTCTTCTTCTCCCTCCCATACCATATCCAGCTATGTTTGCTGGCTCTTCATTCCTTACATTTAGCAACTCATTGAAGTACTCCCTCCATCTTTCGACTCCCTCTTGCTTCTCGGCTAGCATTCTCTCATTCTTATCTTTCACACCCTTACTGTTTCCCTTGCTACCTTCCCTAACTTTCTTGACTTCTTTCCAGAACAGTTTCTTACTCTCCCTCCATTTTACACTCAGATTCCTTCCAAATTCCTCATCTACTCTTCTCTTACTTTCCTTCACTACTCTCTTCACCACCCTCTTACTCTCCACGTACCTCGCTCATTTCTGTCTCTCGAAATCTTCATTCCCTCTACTACCCAACCACTCTCTATATGCTTTCTTCTTTTCTTCCACAGCTATTCTTACCTCTTCTGTCCACCATGCTGTACCTTTCACTCCCCTCCCTCTTCTCCTCACTCCACACACCTCCTCACATGCTGCACAGATCTCATCCTTAACCCAGTGAGACCCAGCGTCGCACGTGATGCGTCGGCAGTGTTTGATCACCAGCTCCCAGCGACGCATCACGTGCGTCCGGCATATTAAAATCAGTTACGTGGCTCGTAAGGTAGGAAATGGCGGGAGAATAGGAGGGGGAGGTACCGTAGTGTGTGTGTGGGAGCCGGGCCGGTAGGTGTGAGCGGGCCAAGACAGCCGCGCGGCCGGTGGTGGTGGGCTTAGTGGGGATACTTTACACCCTTAGTTCACCGCCACTTTGAACCTTCATTACTCCGGTCGTATGGGAGCTAGAGGCTTGAGATTTATGTGAGACACTCCTTAGGATGTATGCTGTACAATGCCATACTCAGTTTTCACCCTAGTGTTCCCGGGCGGGTGGTCATGCGGGGGAGACAAACTTTCGACCCCCCCCCCTCGCCCCCCAAATGACCGAGGTGAGTTTTTTTTTATTTTTTTCTTCATTTCTCACCATTTTCTTCCATTTTGGCTCAACACATTTTTTTGAGGCCCCCCCCAAAAAAAAATATCGGAGGTGATTTTTTTTGTTTTTTTTTCCATTTCTCATCCTTGTCTTCCATTTTAGCAGACAAAAAAAAAAAGTGAAAATGGCTTGGGACTGGGGTGAACAAAATATTATAACTAGCCGGGGCTCAACGGGTTAAACACCTTGCTCATCTCCTCCATAACTTCCAGGTCGAACCCACCTAGTCGTCTTTCCACTGCTCTCCTGTACTCCTCCCTGACTTCCTCCTCCTGCAACCTCTCCACCCTCCTCACCATTCCACCCTCCTCTCGCCTCCCTCCAGCTCTCCTCACCCACTTCTTTTGTATCCTAACCTTAGCTACCAGTACATAATGATCAGACAGACCCCCCCCCCCAATACCCCTATACACCCTAGCATCCATCACAGATTTCTTCATTCGTTCATCCACACATACATAATCAATCGATGACTTTCGTTCCACCACTGTCTTATCCTTCATCGTCAACATCCGTTTCCACGTGTACCTGTGGATCATTCTGTGTCGGAAGAAGGTGTTGGCTATCCACAGCCTCCTCCCCACACATACGTCCACAAGTGCACTACCATTCCCATTGACCTCTGATGGTACCCCCCACCCTCCCACCACTCCCTCAACTTTCCTATCACCCACCTTACCATTCATATCCCCAATCAGAAATATTCACCATCATCCCCATTATTACTACCATCCAGGTGTCAATATTTTCCTGGTGAGCGGTAGCGAGCCAGCATTAATATATTTTTGTTTTGAGAGCAAGCTAAATTTGTACATTTTTCAATAAGAATAATGTCTCCGGCAAAGCCGGATTTCTCCATACAATGCTTGCTCGCTATCGCTTGCCAGGAAGATATCGACACCTGGATGGCTATAAGCGTCCTAAAACAGTTGGCTGAATTGAGCCGATTGGATACAAGCCAGAGAAAAAGAGTAAAGGAGAGAAAGAGAACAAAAGTAGGTGATCCCCCTTAAAAAGATCCATAATGTTCCTTGCTGCCATATTGTTAACCCTTGAGTATAATGACGCAGCAGTGTAGCACTTTAGTCTGGTCATCATCAGACCATTTTATACAACTTAGGAAAGACCTTGGTGACCCTGGTCTCTGGGTCTTCTCCTGGATGACGTAGATGTGTGTGAATTTGTGTTTTGTTTTGTGTGTTCATTGTTTTCTGTTGTGTTTTGTGTTGTCCCTATTCTGGCTCTGTCTTGAGTCCCCCCTCCCCCCAAAAAAAAGGAAAAGTGGTGATTGGGCCTGAGTATATACTGTAGATAGATAGATAGATTAATAGGAAAAATCTGTTGGTTTTGTCCCCTTAGGTTCCTAGAGGACCTCCCTAAACTGCATACAATAGTCTAATATTAGCCATACTAAACTGCTGAAACATCATAATATTCAAGGGGTTTAACTTACCATAGTGACTCCCAACGCACTGCTGAACGAAAGAAATAAAAACTGAAAAAGGGCTAGAGAAATTGGGCTATAAGATTCCACGTATATTACCTAGCGGACACTTCCCATATGGCAGAAACATACGCTCGATTGTTCTGAAGGTAGCGCCAACGAACTTGACAATAATTTCGATCCCTGACCTCTTCGTAACTCAAAAGTGACTAGAGCAAACTGGCTGTAAATATCCACACCTATTACCTGGTGGACTCTTCCCAAATGAGAGGAATTTCAGCCCGATTACATTTATTAATTTTGAATTATAAGAGGTTAAGGGGGGTGACCTGCTTTTTGTTATTTCTGACCTTTTCTCTTTCTCTGGCTTGTATCCATTCGGCCCCATTCAGCCAACTATTTTAAGACGTTTATCCCCATCTTGGTGTCGATTTCTTCCTGGCGAGCGATAGCGAGCCAGCATTATATGAAGAAATCCGGCTTCGCCGGAGAAATTTTTCTGTCGAAAAATGTACAAATTTAGCCTGCTGTCAACAAAAATAAAAAATATGCTGGCTCGCTACCGCTCACCAGTAAAAAATTGACACCTGGATGGGGATAAAAGTCTTAAAACAGTAGGCTGAATGGGGCCAAATGGATACAAGCCAGAGAATGATAAAAAAGGACAGAACAAAAACAGGTCACCCCCCTTAAGGAGTCAAGATTATTGTCAAGTTCGTTGGCGCTACCTATAGTCATATTTTGATTTATGGAGGTTAGTGGTGAAGATTATTGGCCTAATTATATTACACAGAACATAGTAGTAGTTAACACTATTAGGTGCAACGTCTTGGGGGTTATTATGATATTTTGTTTAATTATTATTGAGAGTTTTAATTGATTTGGCCATTTTTGAACATTGTGTTTTTAGTTTACCCCCAAGACTTAGAAACACGCCTCTCCAGACCCCTTTCAAACTAAAAAACGTCCCCCAGATCCCATTCAAGCTAAATATGTACATTTTTCGGTAGAAAAATGTCCCGGCCGAAGGCCGGTTTCTCCCAAATTGCAGGCGAGAAAAATTGACACCTTATTGGGTTGAAGCATCTTATAATCGCCAAACTAACGAGGTGAAAAGTCTTAAAATCTACAAACTAATGGAGTAAAACAGGGAGGATCGAAATTAGCCCACCCTGCACCTAATAGGGTTAAGCCGGTATCATACGAGCGCTTTTTCCCTCAACACTGGTCTGGCAGCTTAGGTCAACATTTCATATATTTCGGTCACCTAAATTCATCTACCATCAGTCTAGTTTCCGATACCAGTTCAAAATCCTCCAAAAATGTTGCCAGGAAAATGTTGATCATCGAATGTTGACTATAAAAGCTCTCGTGTGATACCGGCTTTAGAGTTATATATCATTGTGTACTGTAATATATCAGTAATACTTAATTATTCTTTTCTGTAAATTACTAGCATAACTACAAGAAAAACAATTTAAGGATTACATGCTACGTTACAGTATTACAAAATATAAATTATTAATCAAACTACATCTACAATAAAATAGTATCTGTGTAATTAAACTAAACAATAATAATATAAAGTCCGTGGAATTAGACTAAACATTAACACCTAAAGAGCGGCCAAGGCGGTAAATAATATGTAGCCACCAGCGGGGTGTTTTTACCCAAAATAGGGCTGTTTACGTGATCATTTTCATGCCTAAATAAGACCCAGAGTGTAAAACAAGTATCTATCCCTGAAAGGGCATAAACAGAGCTTTCCAATGACACCACAACGATCCTTGTATGACCGCTAGTTTTCTTGCAACAACCGCGCAACAAGAGTGCAAAAACCATGTAATTCGGTACTTTCCCCATACATTTCACTATGTAGCGAGTGTGAGAGGGTGGAGGAGGGTGGGATTTATGTCAGTTGGTCCGCCGCGGTGGTCTGGAGCAGTCATACGCTTGCTACTCTCCTGCCACCACTTGTCTCTCTCTCTCAGCAACATTACGTGCTGAAATTGCCACACGACTTATGGTGTGAGCCGCCACATAGTCCAAATGTCTTTCACTCGACATATGATGCGCACCGCCAATAAAGGGTTAATAATATATAATTCGAATAATATAACTTAAAATCATAATATAAAATCAGGATTCTCAAACTAAACAGCGTTGTAATAACAATCCGAGCAGTACTGGTTGTGTCGCCAGTATTGCTCGCATAGCGCCTCAATGTACTCTTTATTATGAACTCTCGGACCCATGAAGTGCAATACGAGGTGGTCCCCCAGGGTAAGATGGCCCAGTATAACGTTTTCTATGTGGCCCGGTTCCTCGTTTTCGGTTTGTGGCAGACCAAATTTAATGTGATGCCTCTTTATTGAGCGGCAGCAAGGAAACACGATCACTAGCCAGACCAAATAAGCCATCGTCATTATATACCAACAACAAGAGGATCAAGGTATACCACATGATACATATACCATAGACGCGACTGGAAGGGTTGTAGCAGCCATAACGATCAAAACCATTTTGACTATTTGGGTCCATAGAAGGAACTATACGCACTGCATGAACAAAAAATCACTGTCGTTTTGCAAAGAATACAGCGCTTGTGGAATCGTCAACAGGGTGCACAGGCTGCCATAATTTCCCTGTAGATAGAACAGGAGAGTGAGGCTAAGCAAAAGTACGGCGAAATGAAGAAATATACTTTTATGGTAAACAAATTTAAAACTACCAAGGTTATCTCTAAGGCATTCCCCATACGGACTTTGTCAGTCTTCCATGAGCCATTCGCTAATTATTGGGCAGATTTCCTTACACAGGAATCAGTACAGTAATATTCTGCTTTCCGAAGGTCCACAACGAAAATGACAGTCCAAACCAAGATCAAACAATAAGAAGAATAGAATGATAATATATCCTCTTTATCATCCTGATGTGCACCGTTAATAATACCAACATACCTTTGTGGAGTTAAATCTTGATATTTATTCAAGCTTATACACACCATTTCCTGAGTGGAATGTAAAAGCAAAGTAAAGCTCTTAGTTAGAATAATAACTATACACACCAAATTGGCCATACATATGGCCATAGAACCTACGACTGAACGGCCCATGGGAATTGTTGATAGGCTTTTGTATTTCTAAATAACTTAAATTGATCAAATTACAGGATTATTATTAAGCAAAAAGATCGATATGATGATTCAAAATTGCCCAGCAACCAGATCGATAGCAAAATCTGCGAGCGTGACAAATGACAACTGATCTCAACCAAGGTCAAAACTATCTTAATTGATAACCACTAGACTATGGGCTTGCAGAGTTGCAAAGTTCAAGTGTACAGATCGATGCGTTTGTTTCCTTATCTTACCTTACGGTGATAGTGGACGCAGGTCTTCTAGTCCTCTATATCCATTTCTTCATCTTCCTCTAAACTTAAACTAACATGGTGGCACGGGGTGGTTATTAATTTTTCCTCAAAGTTGTATTTGATGGTTTGAGTACTCCAGAACTTGTCGAGGTGTTTTTCAAAAGACACCACACTCCCTGCCTCAATCACTGCGTTAGGTAGATTATTTCACACGTCAACGAATCTTGAGCTGAAGTACATCTGCCGCCTTTTCGTTCTTGTTCTTTCCTTGGCCAGTTTCTTGCTATTGCCACGGGTTGGTCCTTCATTTCTCTCAAGATGGAAGTTCATCTTTCTGTCATACTGTCCATTCAATATTTTATATAGCCTACCTTGATCATGTCACCCCTTACACATCGATAGGGCATTGGAGGTATTTCTAGTACTTGCAGTCGATCAGGGTAACAAAGATTTTAGCCCTGGTACCAGCTTTGAGGCTCTTCGGAGATTTTTGTTTAACTATTTTTATGTCTTTTTTCATATATGGAGACCAATACTGACCGGGCTTACTCCAAATGGGGTCTAACTATCGTTTTAAAAAGGTTTCTGAATGTAGGAATGTCTAGAGCTACTTAATGTTAGTCTTATCATTCCCATGATCTGGTTAGCCCTATTCACCTTTTCATGCATATGTTTTTCAAAAGTTAAGTGACTTTCTCTTGTTATTCCTAAATCCTTCTCGCAATTTACCTTCATAATTTCTGTTCTTTCATTGTTATGTTTCTCAAGGTAGGTAGCCTGTAACCTCCGGTGTTCTGTAGCTGCTACAAATGTTTAGATGCATGCTTACATTTTTCTGGGTGGAAAGGAAGGAGACCGTCTTCTGACCATTTTTGGAGTTTATTGAAGTCCTCGTGTAATAATACTTGATCATGTTGTGATTCAATCCTTCGAAATATTTTGGTGTCTTCAGCAAATAGGTAAGTTATTGACTTTACACATTCGGGAAGTCGTTGATAAATAATACAAAAAACAATTGGTCCTAGCACACTACGACAAGGTATATATTTGCCCCGAATTCATCATATCACATCACATAGGCCTATAATAGCTCACAGAAAAAAGTTTACATACACAACAAATATGTATAGGTCTATATGATAATATGACACACTCTGAAGGTACAGAATGTTTAACGACAAAATAAGCTACCCCTTAAATAAGATATTTTCTATGAGTGCTAATAAAAGAAAACAATAATCTTAAGAGGAACTTAAACATTTGTTTAAAAATTATTGTTTTCCGAGAATATACCGAGAATATCGCCTTTTCAGGTCCTCTTTTCCGGTTGACGACGAGGAGGAATAATTGCCGTTCTTAGATACGGAAAATTGGAGAGGACTGAATGGGCGAAATTCTTGATAATTATATAGGAAGCCCACTAACAACAATTATTTCATTCCCTACCTTTCGTCCCATAGTGAAAGAAGTAAGTCAGGTGTGGTAATTGTTTTTTTCTTGAGGGCTTACAGAATATGTAGCGATGAATATATACAGGAAGAAATGAAACACAATGTCTACCTTTAGGAAATTGTGTTACCCTAAAAGACTTCTACTCAAGCTAAAGATGAAGCAGTAAATATAATAAACATGAAGAGAGTACAAATAACGAGAACACGAATGGTAAGAGTTATAATGAGATATAATTGTTTACCGAACTCCAAAAATGCCTATGTAATCAATAAAAACCTAATGCAAACTGGTATAAAAATAGCGACTTCGGGTGGTGAATCAGTAGATGAATTGGCAAAGAGTAAGAAAACACAGATTGTTAACAATAAAAGTGTAATCCATAATATACATTGTAAGAGTTGTAAATAGGTGTATATAGGAGAAACAGGACAGGTTTGTTGAAAAGAATAGATGAACACAAGAAAGATTTAAAAAAACGTCAGAACTTCCAACTCCCTAGTCCTACATATCACAATCTTCCGGAATAATAATAATAATAATAATAGTTCTTAAAGCTAGCGCATGCTAAGCTAGCTAAGGATAGCTCAATAAGGCCGATTAGGCGTATTTCCATTGGGGTCCTGTACTACTACCCCATCCCTTTGCTCATGAGGGATGGTAACGACTCAGTGCTTGTGAAAAATCTTTAATGCGCCGAGCGTGGGCGCGAACCCGGGCCTTCTGGGTGGATGTCCGAGACGCTAGTCACTACACCAAGCGAGCCGCTTGTGTACACAAGTCAACCCTTTATCTTCTCAATATTCTAGGTGTATATTTTTCATCAGACCTTTCTTGAAAAAATCATATTACCACTCCTGCTAAAGTACAGCTTCTCAAAAGTTAGGTGTGCTCAATTGTCTCCGTGGGTTCTTCTGCCCCGCATAGCTTCTTGCTCTGTATCGGGGCACAGTGCGCCCCTGTATTGAGTATTGTTCGCATGTGTATGGAGGCTCCACCCATACCGCACTTCTCGAAAGAGTAAAGTCCAAAGCATTTCGTATCATCAACTCACTTCCTCTTACTAGTTCCCTACAATCTCTTTCTACACGCCGCAATGTTGCATCTCTTCCACTCTACTAATCGCTATTACAACAATCAATGTTCTTTAGAGCTCTCTCAGTGCATACCCCCTTCAACACAGTCCCACTCCTATTCTGTCCAGCTTTCCAACTCAAGAATTGGCAAATTATCTCATTCTTTCTTCTACTTAATTTAACAAGTGAACTGTGGAACTCTCTCCCTTAATCAATCTTTTGCTTCATCCAATTAATTAAACTGCTTTAAACTTAGTGTGTCAAGGCATTTTGACCCCAACGTCCCTTGAGTTGGGCCCTGTCATTCTTCCGGCTTTGAGAGAGAAACTCGTTACATGCAACCTGCCTTTTGTCTCCTTCATATACATAGAAAACAAAACAAAACAAACAAGTAATTTAATGTATTTATGCAATTACTTTAACTTGTGAGTGCTTAGGTTCAACAAACTATACCGTTTAATTAAGGGCGAATGTATCTGATATTTTACTACGAATGGAAATGGTAAAAATACTTTGTATAGGATATTTATATCTTGGAGTAGAGTTTTAGCGAGGCTAGTCGTATTCATACTGTTCTCGAGTTCACGTTTTCTTTATATGGTTACGGTGCTCGACTCTCCCAAATATACCTGGAGTGAGTGGGTTCGAATCCTGGTCAGGATATCTATCTCCCAACCTGTCGTACATTATCATTAGATATTTGTCATTCAGAGAGGTTCCATAATAGTACCAGGACGATTAAAATTGTATCACTTAGCCAAGTTTTTTTTTTTTTTTTTTTTTTCTATGTGAGTGAGGGAGACAAAAGGTAGAACTGCCTGTAGCGAGTGCCTCCCCCAGAGTTGAAAATAAGACCGGGCCAAAATCAAGGGACATTCGAGCCAAAATACCTGGACACACGTAGTTTAAAGCAATTTAAGTCATAGGAAGAGGAAAAGACTGCTTCTGAGAGAGAATTCCACAGATCAGCTGTTGAATAGAAGAAAGATTGAGAATAACGTTTCACTCTTGGGTTGGAGAGTTGCACAGATTAGGGGTAGGATTGTGTTGCAAGGCGGGTACTATGTGCTCTACGAAGAGGGGGTGGAATACACTGAGAGAGCTCTGAGGAACACTGATTATTGTAATAGCGGTAGAATAGTGAGAGAGATGCAACATTGCGGCGAAGAGAGTGAGACTGCAGAGAGTTAGTGAGTGGACGTGAGTTAATGAGACTAAAAGTCTTTCTTTTCTTCTTTGTCTAGAAGTGCTGTGTGAGAGGATCCTCCCCACACCTGTAAACAATACTCAATACATGGACACACTGTGTCCCTGTACAGAGCAAGAAGCTATGCAGGGGTAAAGAACTCCCGGAGGCGATTAAGCACACCCAGCTTCTGAGAAGCTGTTTTAGCAAGTGTAGTAACATGATCTCTCCAAGAGAGATCAATACAATAGATATGCAACATACTACTACAACATATGTTAACCCCTTGAGTACCAGCGATGCACGTTATGCGTCGTCGCCTACGTATGCAACGCAACGCTAAGCCCAAGCGACGCAATGGTTGCGTTCCCGTTAATTACTCTTGTCCTATGACAGATTTGCATGGGAACTGCTTTAGTATCCCACGTAACAATACAGATGGTTGGAAACCCTCCCAGTCCAGCAGCGTGGGTGTGGGGGCGTGCGGTGATTTTCCAGTATTTTGCCTACCCATTTCCCCATGTATGTTATTTGCGACTTTCCGCCGCCCCGCAGGACCCCTAAATGACCTACAGTAGGTGAGCGTTTTTTGTTTTACTTCATTGCTAACCCATCCCATGTGTTTTCAGGAAAACAAAATTACAACCTACTGGTCCCTGGTTGTACATTTATTATACATCAGCTGGTGTTCAGTGGGTTAAATTAAAAATGTTAATGTTTATTACATATCCCCATTTGGAACAACAAATTATATAACAATTTTCTCTGAATTGTAGAATAGAGACACGACCGATAAGTTTCTGAGTCAAGTAAGAATATACAGCACATTCACAAATATAAGAACGACGAAAAAAAGTTTCAGATACTGTTGCAAGGTTGTTTGTAAACAGATTATGCTTGGTAAGATGGCTGTTAGGACAATCCCAGGAATGCCAAAAGTGGGGTACTGATATGAATGATTAAGCTCTGTGATTATATAAACCGAAACTCTCTCAATTTACATCTGACGATTGTATAGACCTTCAAACCCAGCATATTAGAAACTATGAGACCCTGTATGGAGAAAGTCGTTGGATAAATGTCTTAAGGCAATTATGGTTCAACACATGGTAGCTCTGATAATATACCGCCACACTCCATCAAACATAACTCCCGGGATTATGAGCGATTAAATCACAGTGCAGTGAAGTGGCCTGAAAATTGCCATGTCTTTACAATAAACTATTTCAGTGTATTGGTTTAGTTTTCCATGGATATAGTACGAATATCAATCATGTCAATAAGTTGTAAAACGTGTTAAAAATGGATCATGTCCTGTATAGGCACGTGCAGTATAACCAACACAAGTTTAAGGGGAGGCTGGCGGTTTGTTTGGTCTATTAATTCATTTATTCATATGTTTCTTTAGTTTCATCCCTAGACCTCTATCAAGATTAGAAAACCCCCCCTAAACCCCCCTTCAAGATAAATTTGTACATTTTTCAGTAGAAAAATGTCCCGGCTGAAGGCCGGTTCCTCTTAAAATTGCAGGCTCGCTATCGCCCGCCAGGAAATAATCGACACCTAAATGGCACGAAAGGTCTTAAAATAGACAACGAAATGGGGCGAAAGGTGTTAAAATCGCCAAACTAATGGGCCGAACGTCTTATAATCTCAAAACTAGTGGGGCTAAACATTAGGGAGAAGGGGATCCAGAAAAACGGTCTGCCTCCCCTTAAGTGGCAATACATGCAATGAGGATTTAAGAAGCATAAAGATACATGCCAAAACGTTTTTCTTGCCGGTGCTTCAAACGTTTTTCTTGCCGGTGCTTCAAACGTTTTTCTTGCCGGTGCTTCAAATGTTTTTCTTGCCGGTGCTTCAAATGTTTTCGACACAATACAGCTTGAGATAGCAGTTGTATTAAGATAAAGTACCCAAATATATATAAATATACAGAAAGCACATATAATGTAAGGACCCTGCAATCTCAGGAAGTACGGAGAAGTGGAATGATTTCAAATGTGATATAGGGACAACAGTGCACACGGCATTGTTTATTCTCTGGTATTATCAATAATACGGAGAAGATAAAACGTGAAGAGGCTTACCGTATATTATGAAACAAGTTGTGCATGGGGGTGATCCCACAGAGGCAGGAACATTAAGGGGGGTCACCTGCTTTCTTTCTCTTTCTCTCCTTTTCTCACTTTCTCTGGCTTGTATCAATTCGGCCCCATTCAGCCAACTGTTTTAAGACGTTTATCCCCATCCAGGTGTCGATTTCTTCCTGGCGAGCGATAGCGAGCCAGCATTGTATGGAGAAATCCGGCTTCGCCGGAGACATTTTTCGATCGAAAAATGTACAAATTTAGATTGCTGTCATTTTTTTTTTTTATATATGCTGGCTCGCTACCGCTCGCCAGGAATATATTGACATCTGGATGTGGGTAAACGTCTTAATACAGTAGGCTGAATGGGGCCGAATGGATACAAGCCAAAGAGAGGGAGAGAAAGATAAAACAAGCGAGGTGGGCTACTAATGCTGAAAGAGTGATTGGAGAGAATATATTAGTTTGGCTTTGTCATCGATTACACACCAAATCTACTTTGTGCAACTGCTAACAGAGAGTTACATATAATCAGCATGATGAAGCAATGCGAGTCTCTCAAATGACAGCGATAGCATCGAAATATAGATCAATAGCATTTGTGGGCTTTGATTGATACACACGAATGCAAACAAATAATACACATATATGACAGATATTGGATAAGAAAAAAATAGGAAATACAAAGCAACAATAAGAACCTTAAGTTGTCCATACTGCTTTCAAGTGTATCACGAGACACAAATCGACCTTTCCCATAGCTGTGTGCAAGGCATACGTTCCAACACCACCAGAAGGGTCTAAAGTACCGGTATTGGCTAGACTGTTTACTTATAGCAATATTCCAATGTGTTCCATTATATTAGTATATCGGTGCCAGAATCTAATTGGACATATATATATGATTCTACATAATGTTACTAACATTATCTTTAGAAATCACAAAAGAACATAAACCAACATTAGCAATAGTTGGTGCGACAGTGACAGTATTGGTCTAAATTGAAGACTGATGTCAATACTTATGAAGTACAATTATTACTCTATAAAACAGATACCGGTATCTCAATAACATTGGAGGCTAGATGGATTAGTATGCTCAAAATTTATGCAAATATTAATGTATGTGTAATAAATGTATCTCCTGAATAGCATGCTGCCTGAGAACGACCTCCTGAGAGCAGCTCACAGCCCCATATATCATGCTGGCTGAGAACGGCTTCCCAGCCCCCATAAATCATGCTGCCTCAAAACAGTAAAGAACCAACATACTGTACATCATGCTACCCGAAGGCATCCCGCGAACATCATGCTGCTTAAGAACGACACCCATATCATGTTGTCCGAGAACAGCTACCAGCCCCAATTTTGCCCGAGAGTAGCCTGTAACCCCCGCATGCTGCCCGAAACTCTAATACTGTGTGTAATCATGTGGGATATGGGCGATAATATCCCCCCCCACCCCCACCACCACCCCCCTTGGCAACTCTTTTGGTTAATCCAGTTCAAGGAAAAGAACTAGCGTGACAAAGTACCGAAACCCTCCGTCGAATGCTACTAACTACCCAACAGTTCCTAACCTTTCCCCTTCTTAACATCCTGTTTGCTCTCGCTCTCTCTCTCTGAGACAACTCTTTCGGCTGATATAGATCAACAAGCAAAATAACAACAACAACAAGAGTCAGACAAGCGGTAAATATCCACATGTCACTGTTCCTGACGGAAGCACCAAGAAGACTGAGACATGTGATTCGTGTCGATTTACGGCGGAGGCAAAAATCAAGAGAAAGGAAAAGATTAATGTAGGCAACTGTCGCTAGTCCGTAATAATCACTATGGTATATTTTTGTTCTATATGTATGAAGGAGACAAAAGGCGGATTGCCTGTAACAAGTATCTCCCCAAAGCCAAACGAGTGACAGGGCCAAATTCAAGAGACGTTGGGGCCAAAATGCCTTGACACACGAAGTTTAAAGCAGTGTAAGTCATAGGATGAAGAAAAGATTGATTGAGGGGCAAGTTCCAGAGTTCACTTGTTATATATAATGAGAAAATTTGCCAATTCTTGGGTTGGAGAGCTAGACAGAATAGGAGTGAGACTGTGTTGAAAGGCGGGTGCCTCGCGCTCGCCGAGTGCAAGTATGCACTGAGAGAGCTCTCAAGGACACTGATTGTTGTAATAGCAATAATATAGTGAAAGTGATGCAACATGCAACATTGTGGCATGTAGAAAGAGATTGTAGGGAACTAGTAAGAGGAAGCGAGTTGACGAGATGAAAAGCTTTGGGCTACTCTTTCGAGAAGTGCAGTATGGGTAGATCCTTCCCACAAATGCGAACAATACTCAATACAGGGGCGCAAGCACACTGTGCCCCGATACAGAGCAAGAAGCTGTGCAGGGGTGAAGAACCCACGGACAAGATTCATCACACCTAACTTTTGGGAATCTGTTTTGGAGGGAGTGGTAATATGATTTTTCCAAGAAAGGTTGGATGAAAAAGATACACTGAGAATATTGAGAGAAGATGAAGGGATGATTTTTGTATTGTTGAAGAGCAATTGATAGCCTTGTGGAAGATTGCGATGGAGAGAGAGGGAGACATTGAGTCTTTCTTGGAGGCGCTGAAAGTAAAAATTGTCTCTATCCCAATCAGAAATAATGGACAGATTTATGTGGGTAATGTCAATATGGGTATCATATACCAGCTCTGTATATGTATGATACAGTGCCAAACAAATAGTTTTTACATGCCAACTTTTGTAGTGTTTGGTATGCTGTTATTTAAATCCAGCATGATATCGATAGGATGTTTTCTATAGGTCATGTGTATACAGTATGTATCTCTACAATTACTATGACTAATAAAACAACAACAAATATTTCCCCAATTTTACAGGGTTAGGTATGCAGTGTTCTTATTCAACTAAATTAAATGTAAGATGGAAGTTCCTGTGGTCGATATTATATGGCTTCCTAATTTCATCTCATTATTTCAATAAAGGCGGCTAAAAATAGAACCAGAAATGGTTAAATAACCCATACTGTATCTGCATGGTCGGGAATGAAGTTCTCTTTTCCAGCATAAAGATAATAGGGACCTTCTTATAAGCCATTTACTTATATAGTGGATACATTTCAGGTCAGTATCTTAGTAAATATGGCGATGAATCATAATTGACATTTTCCGAACCCACCGCAGATTTCCCAGGCTTGGGCAGGCAATTTTGACTTCAAAGTGACACAGGAAATGGTGTGAGTCATATCCATCTGCATGCCAATTTACAGATCACTATTCCCCCCCCCCCCCCCTCCCCCCAAAAAAAAAACCGATCAACATTGTCTTATCCATAGCCGATCTTTGATTAACAATAACAAGAACAAGAACAAAAACAAATTCAACTATTCATAAGCCTTCGACTGTGACGCAGGCAAAACATTAGTAATGTAGGGCAGAGATGTGATTTGCTCTCTGCTGCAGTAAGTGTTGCTGGAAGCTGTAGCAGTTATTTTAGAGTAATAATAATAATAATAATAATAGTAGTAGTAGTAGTAGTAGTAGTAGTAGTAGTAGTAGTAGTAGTAGTAGTAGTAGTAGTAGTAGTAGTAGTAGTAGTAGTAGTAGTAGTAGTAGTAGTAGAGAGAGTTACAAAAGTAGTAATAGAAGAAGTAAGAGCAGTAGTAGAGATGACAGTAACATAAGCGAGCCCCCAAGGTGACCTTAGAAACACTGATGGTGGTGATAGGGGGGGGGAGGGAATGATAACATCCACCCTACATTGGGTTAGTTTCACCTACCTCTTTTCTTGTTTCTCAATGCACTTCCCTTACCTAACAGACTCCACAAGTAGGTTTCTTTGCCCTTGTTTTTGTATAGTTTTATGTGTGTGTGTATGTGTGTGAGTATGTGTGTGTGTGTGTGTGTGTGTTATAGTTTATACGTATCTTACTAACAAACTCTTTTCGATAATTTAAGTACTGGACTTGTTCATGGAAGTGGAGCTTTCAACTGGTATTCTACTACTTTGCCCAGCCAAAACTGTCTTAACCCGTACAATCCCAGCGACGGCTGCCAGCCGTCCGTAGATAAATCACTCCCCAGTCCCAGCGACAGCTGCAAGCCGTCAGTAATATACGGTCCTTGTAACTGCCAGTATCAGGCAGTGTCTGGTACCATGACTTATAAACACTGTTCTAAGGAATTGGCAACACTTCTTAGGTTGGCTGCAAGCTTCCACAGGCTGTCTGGGTCAGTGTTTCATCAACTTTTGAGGTGGGAGGTTGTTATATCTTGCCTCTGAAGCCATTTTGGCCACATTACTTGGTACTGGGGGGTACATTTATGGTAGTACCCTATGGTACAGTAGGAGTTAATAGCATTTACCGACTGGTCTGATTTAGGCAGGCAAAGACTCTTAACTCTAGTGGAGGTACTTAGCTTAGCTCAGAAATGTAGGACAACTAATGAGTTTTGTTGATGAAATAACACAGAACATTATATATGAGGAATAACACAATTTCATTAAATAGTGGCTTAATGATAAAGAGAATACAGACATATATATACAAAGTAGAACCTTCAAAGGAGAATGAACATACAAGTGTTCAAATAAATTATAAGGAATATTGGAAGTGTGGCAGTAAATGGTGTAAAGACGGGTGTTGTGTTTTGGAATTAATTTACAGTCGTAGTATATCTCTACCAGTCAAGGTGGAATTGCCTTGGGAGTATGAGGTATAACTATTTCTGACAGGAATAGCAAATGGGATAGTGTGTGTTCTGTTTATTAATCAATTTGGTCAGGACTACAATGGAGTTTCAAGGGAAGCTCGATATTTAGTATAAGAAGGTCTCTAGGCAAGCTCTATAATTATGTTTCCTTGACATGGTAGGCTGTTGTTGTTGTTTTTGTTCTCTAAGCTGCCTGGCCGAACAGCCCCGAGTCCCTAAGGAAGGCCATGGCCACGGTCGGGCTTTCCCACAGAGATCTCAAGTAGTGTAGATTGTGTTGTTGGCATAAGTGGTTGTGTGAAATGCAGTCTTCTATGATGTGTTTAATAGTAAAGGGTGCTGTGTTACAACCTGGGCAGGAGTCGACGACGGAGTCATCCAGTCTCTTCTGATAGCTCAGAAGGGCTGGATGGTGTCCGCATCTCAGCCTGGCCAGGTGGACTCTGTCCTCGCAAGGAAGGGAGAATTCAGAAGGATGGATTTTGGGAGGTCGTGCCTGCAGCTGCATGTTGTTTATGAGTGAGCAGATGGAATGGCGAGAGACATGATATGGATGTGCTTCTGGAAGCTGGTTTGGGGTGGGCAGGGAGGGAGAGAAGATAGTATTTGTGTGATAGCGTTTGCTGGGTGTTGTTTTAAAATTTCTTGGTGGCTCTGGATGTGTTGCCATGTAGTGTAGTGGGTGGTGTTGGTTCGTGGAGGCTGCTGCCAGGAATTGAGTGCCTATCATGTCCAGATGGTCTTTGCCTTGAGGATTTTGGTTTCTTGATGTAGGTGATCGGTAGGTGAAGTAGCTGTGCAGCCTGTGATGATTTTTAGGGCTATATTTTGAATAGTCTGTAAGGTCTTATGATGTGTTTCAGCTAGGTTAGAAGCCCAGGCCGGGCTTGCATATTCCATCACTGATCTTATGTATAGTTTGTAAACTGTGGTGGTGGTTTCTTTGTTGTGTTCAAATTTTGTGTGGGCAAGTGACCTGAGGGCGTTAAGTCTGGGTGTCAGTTTCTTTTTAATGTTTGTGGTGTGCTGTTTGAATGTCATTTGAGTATCATATGTTACTCCTAGGATTTTGGGTGAGTGTGTGTGTGTTAGGGGTATGTTGTTTATGGTGAGTTGCGGGGAGAATGCGTGATCTCCTGTCCAGCTTGTGAGGAGGGTTGCTGTTGGATTTGGCTGGGGCTAAATTAAGTCTGTTTGTAGTGCACCAGTCATGTAATGTGTTGAGATAGGGTTGAAGGAGATCTGTTGCTGTGCCTGGGTCTTGGTGTGTGCATGTAAGTGTTATGTCATCTGCATAGGAGGTTATGTTTATTTGGGGTGTATTGGGTGTATTTATATCATGCATGTACAGATTGAAGAGTGCGGGCGACAGGACGGATCCTTGCGGGACTCCGTTTGGGAAATTTCTGATGCTAGAATACTGACCTGCAAAAGATACGTGTGCACATATGCCTGCTAGGAAGTTGGCCAGCCACCTTTTTGTGTTGTTGTGCATGTTTGTGTTGTAAATTTTGTTTGTTAGGTTGTGGCGGGGGATGGCATCGAAGGCTTTACTAATGTCGAGTGTGGCAAGTAGTGATCTGTGTGGTCTGGCTGAGTTGATGCCGTCATAAGCTCTTTGTGTAAGGTCTGTAAGAAGAGTGTTTGTGGAGTACAGTGGCCTGAAGCCATATTGTGTTGGAGCTAGGGGTAAGGCGTGTGTAATTAGTTGTAGTACAAGGCATTCTATGACTTTGGAGGGGGTGCAGAGGAGTGTGATAGGGCGGTGTGAGGAGGGTAGCGTGGGGGTCTTTGTTGGGTTTGGGGAAAGTGATGATGATGTATGAGGGTGCAAAGGCGGCAGTACGTGTGGAGAGTGAGCAGAGCGAGTTCTTTGACCTGAATGTTGGTTTGAAACAGGGGTGTGTGATGAAATACTATCAAGAGCAGTGGATGTTGGTGCATCGCTGAAAAGGGAGGGAATTGAGTGGAAGCTACCTATACTGCAGTTTGCGGATGATACAGTTCTGATGAGTGATAATGAATGGGAGTTGCAGGGTCTGGTAAATGAGTTTGGAACAGTGTGCGAAAAACGGAATTTGAAGGTAAATACGGGGAAGAGCAAGGTTATGGTCTTCGAAAGGGGTGAAGTCACAGAGTGTGAGGTGAAGCTGAACGGTCAGGCTATGGAGATCGTCAACTCTTTTAAGTATCTGGGCAGTGTGTTGAGTAAAGATGGGACTATGGATGAAGAAGTGCGGGAGAGGGTACAATAGGGGAAGAGGGTTGTAGGAATGCTAAAAGCAGTAACAAGAAATAGGGTGGTCAATATGGAAGTGAAGAAGTCCTTGCATGACAGTGTGGTAATCCCGACACTGACTTACGGAAGCGAAGCATGGACGTTGGTTGAGAGACTCAAACCAAGAGTGAGAGCAGTGGAAATGAATTACTTAAGGAGTGCGTGCAGAGTTACATGGAGGGATAGACAGACTAATGAGGAAGTAAGAAGGAGGTGTGGTGTGGAGGTAGATGTGCTGGAAAGTGTGAAAAGGAACAACTTGAGATGGTTCGGCCATATGGAACGTATGGAAAGCGAGAGAATGACTAAGAGGGTGTACGAGAGCGAGGTGGAGGGACAGAGAGGGAGAGGTAGACCGAATATGAGGTGGAAGGATGGAGTGAGGAAGTACATGAACGAGGGCGGTGCTGGTTGGGGGGAGGGGCGTCGACTGACTGGGGACAGAGGTGCATGGGGGCGGTTCGTTCGTGGCCACCCCTTCGGGGATCACGGCATCAGGCAATAGATAGATAGATAGATAGATGATGATACCATGCTTCCTGATGTCTGGTATTGTGTTGTGTGAATAACTGTAGTTTGATATGTTAGTGAGTGCTTGTATGCCTTGTGGTCCCAGGTGTCTGAGGTGTATGTTGCTTATGTTGTCTAGGCCACAGGTAGGTGAGTGCTTGAGATTGTTGATGATGTGCTTTGTCTGGTAGTTAGTGAAGGGTGTATAGTCAGGGTCTGTGGGGAATTGTCTCTTGCGTCGGATGACACGTCGTTCGTCTTTATGGGGTTTTAGGTGGCTGATATGAGAGAAGTGATTAATGAGAGTGTTTGCTTGTTGTTTACATGAAGGAGTAGAGTCTGTTGTTGTGATTGCAGCATGTGATTATGTTGTGTTGCTGTTGGAAAGTGTGATGCTGTTTAGTGTTTTGTAGAGTTTTTTTGGAGTTTGTTTTGTGATCAAGTGTTGGTAGGAAGTTATTCCAGTTTAGTGTTTGTTGTTTTTGTATTTTGTTGTTGATCTGGGTGTTGAGTGCTTGGATTTGTTGTGTGATGTCTTGTGTGTGGGGTGCTGGGGAGTGTTTCAGTGTCTCGCATTGTCTGATGAGGTTTTAAATTTCTGGTGAGAAGTTGGGGTTGTGTCTTTTTCTGTAACCTCTTGGAATGTGTTTCTTGTCAGCATTTTGGATAGTTTTGTTGAATTTGTGAACAGCATTGTTGATGTTAGTGATGGGTGCGCTGTTTAGGGTTTCAAAATGTGATAGGCTGTTGTTCATGAGGGTTGGCCAGTTCAGGGGTACAATATCTTGGGATCTTGGCCTCTGTGTACAGGCCCGAGGTGCCGGAGCTGGAGGGTCTGGCGCCATTCCTTTGTCTGCTTCTGCTGTGACTTCTTCATCGCTGTCCTTGGAAGTACCTAAGAGTGAGTCTTGGAAAGACCCCTGGAGGTCTTGGAAGGCACCTTGGTGGTCTTGGGAAGAACCTAGTCGGTCTTGGGAAGCACCAAGCTTCTGGTTTGGGAAGCACCCTTGTGGTCTTCGGAAGCACAAAATATTGGGTCTTTAGAAGCACCCTTCCAGTCTTGGGAAGCACCATTGGTCAGGCCTTGGGAAGTACCTCTTCAAAGAAATAGGTCTTGGGAAGCACATATATCTTGGCCTTTGGGGGCACCGAGGAGTTTAGTGGATGTGTAACTTCCGAATAGATCTCGCATCCTCTACTCTATTTTCTTGCTCCCCTTGGTGTTCTTTGATATCAGGTCTAGAACAAAACCTTTGTCAGGTGATCGAAGGTGGCACCTTTGATAGGGTCACCTAAGGTCCAGAGGCAGGTAGCCCAGGTAGCGTGACATCATCAGGGATGGAGCGTGATGTTATGTGAGGCAGGGCTTAGGGTCGTCTAGAGAATGGCGATGGAGGATAGACGGCTTTCTCTGTTTTTTCAGTGGGTGCATTTTTCTTTCTTAACCCACTGAGCCCCAGCGACGCAGCGTTTGTGTCAGCAATGTATGTAACGCTAAACCCCAGCGACTCACCGTTTGCGTCAGTGTCACTCCGGTCCCAATTACTCCGGTCCTATGGCACCTAGAGGGCTCAGATTTCTATGGGAACTGTGTAAGTATCCCACGCACCCATGCCGATGGTTGAAAACTCTCAAAGTCCAACCGCGTGCGCGTGAGCGCGCAAAAACATGTTTTTTGGGGGAAATTGCCTTCAATTTGTTACTCTTGTAAAATCCGTTTTCGGGGGCTCTGTAGGACCATTTTTTGAGCTTTTTGATCGGTTTTTCGTGGTTTTTCCTTCATTCCTAACCCATTCGCTATTGTTTCTGGAAAAAAAAAAATCAGAATCAGCCGGTCCTGGGTGGTACATTTATAAATATTTAGCTGGTACTCAGCGGGTTAATATGTGTAGTTAATATGAAATAGTGGGCACACACCAAGGGTTACTTACTGGAAATTCTACCTGATCTGGTGGTATATGTGTTTGTTGTTACTGTTGTTGTTGGGTGGGGTTTGGGGGGGAGGGGGGAAAGCTCTAGGGTGGTGGGGATGAGGGTTGGGGCAGGAGGGGGCCTTGAGTGTGCTTCCAGCTCACTGGTGGCAGGTTTTTCAACATCTCCAGGTTGATCAGGGATCTCTAGTCAGTGAACATGTCGATTCCTGAGTATTTTGAGAACCCTATGATAGTCGACTTCGACCTGGAAGGGACCTAAGGACTTGGGTTGAAGTTTGTCCAGGTAAGGCAGGTTCGCCATCATTACCATATTGCCGACTTGAAATGGGTTGTTCTTAGATCTGGTATCTCTCTCTAGGTCTTTGGGTTATTGGAGTTGTGACAGGCAGTTCTTTATGTGTGCCAGAGTTGGGGTGGTGTTCTTGATGAGGTTGGTGGGGGATGCAAGATGACGGTCGAGTAGCAGTAGGGGCCAGCATCTGAAGATACGCTCATGAGGCGACTATAACTAATGCTGTGTGTAGTTGGTAGGTGATGCTTCAGTGGCTACGCTCACAGATTTAGTGGCCTTGAAGCCAGTACGGGTAAGAGTGCAATATTTTGCAGCTCATGAGTTTTGCGAGATGTTTCCATATGATCCTTGAGAATTATGAGGCATTGTCGCTGTGGAGAGTTTGTTGGAGGCCGAAATAGGGAAAACCATCTGTAAGAGGGCGTTCGCTACTAACACAGCCGTATGGTCCTTCAAGAGCGAGACAATCAGGAATTTCAAGCGTGAATCCATGAACGTAACCATGATCTTGTAGTCATTGAAAGGTTGAAGAGCCCATTATGTCTTGGGAAAGGAGTTGCCACAGCCTCTATGCTGTGACATGGCTCAATAGGCTTGGAGACTTGGTGACTGTGGTTTTCTTTGCTGAAGTGCTGAGGTTGAGGATCCAGTAGGTGAGGTTGAAAACTTGTAGGAATTTCTTGCATCCTTGTCAAAAAGGTTTTGCGGAATCTAACTGGGTTTTATCCGAATCTCCCAGGCGTCCATCAGCATTTTCTTTTGGCTGGCGGTGTGGAAATGGATGACTTGGGAAATCCGGGGGAAGTAGGGTTAGTCTTCATAGGTGGGTGTAGTGACAGACACGACCTGGTGGTTGCTGGTGGGCAGTCGTGACAGGGCATCTTCATTATTGTGAAATTTCCTGGGGCGGTAGGCGATGTCATATTTGAACTCTTCCAGTGTCTCTCGCCAACAAATTATCAGAGCACTAGAGGTCTGGGACAGTCGCAACCACTTTAAGGAATGGTGTTCGATGATGATGTTTGTGAGGACCAGAAGTGTTGGAGGACCCAAATGAAGCATCGGCACTCAATCTTGGTGGTGGCATAATTCATCTCTGCCAGGTTGAGGGTCCGATTGGCACAGTCGATAATCTTTTCCTTTCCGTCCTGAACCCGAGCTAAAATGGATTGAATGCCTACCAAGGATACGTCTGAAAAGTCGGAAGGGCTGGCTGTAGTCAGGCAAGGCTACGACTGGGATAGAAGTCCGGGTTTCTTTGAAATGGCGGAAAGAATGAAGATGGGAGGGGGTTCATTCGAAGGCCTCCCTTTTCTGAGTTAGCTCATAGAGGGGTTTGGCTATGGTGGAGAACCCTTTAATAAACCTTTGGTAGTAGGAGGCGAGGCCCAGGAAGGACTGGAAACTCACTAATGTTACTTGTATGTTCAATAGTGGCCTGAACATTATAAATCAAGTTTCCATACATATTCTGTACCAAATTGATGGAAGGGATTCTAGTAGATAAGAAAGTTGATTATTATGAAACTCTATGGCTTCCAAAAATGAAATCAGGTTCCACCAAGTATATCTTTTCGATTGGCTAGAATTGTCCATGAAATGTTCAGTAAATATGACAATAGTAGAGCCATATAGGCATTCTGTACTTAGATTTAAAGAAAATAGAAAATTCTTTATATGCTATTTTCAAAACTGACAGCACAGGACGCCAGTGCATAGGTAACACTTGGATAGATTGTTGGTTAACAGGTAGGTAGTAACTATACCCTGTTCCAAAAAGGTAGGCCAGAAATCTTTGCTTATTTGGAATAGGGTATAGTTGTTGTTGCTGTTGTTCCCCAAGCTGCCTGGCCGAACAGCCCCAAGGCCCCGAGCAAGGCCATGGCCATAACCGAGCACCCCCACAGAACCCTCCCTGCCGACCACAATAAAGCCTGGGTGACCGAAGCCACTCCATGGCGGGGAGCTGAGGAGGATGTGGAAACGCCCGGGAAACCAAATCCCCACCCAGGGCCCTGTGCCCCTCATCGATTATGAAGAGAAAGTTGAGGGGCAAAGGAAAAATGTGACGCTTTGGCTTCCAATCTTGGTAGATTGGGAGGTCAATCCACGGAAGAGATGCCGTCACTTGACATCTAGAAAATATATAAGTAAAAGGAACAGTCAGAGTAAGCTATGGGTATGACAGAGATCGCTCAGTTCGCACTCTGATAGACCAGCCCATCACCACTTGACTAGAACCCAATCCTCTCAGCATCAGCTAGGAAAGGCCCTAGAAAGCCGCCTTTGGCAGGGGGATAGCTCCCCTATTTCGACCCCTTTCGGGGTTGGGCACCTGCCCAAGTATAGTTATAGTTATAGTATAGTTATGTTAAATAGTTTTATTCAGAATAAACTGCTATCACTCATGGAGTTCAACAGAAATGTCTCCATAGCCTTCTACTGTTTGTCATGTGAAATTACTTTGGAAAGTTTGACACAATGAAAAGGAACACCATTTCAGGAGGAACACTTTATTGACAACGTTTCGTAAATAGCTTCTCCAGGTCACTAGCATACACTAGGACCCTGGACGCCTTAGTATCCGTCATGACAGGTGGGAGCGATGGTGGGTGGGGCGAAGGGGGAAGGTGATCGGGGGGGGGGGGGGGGGGGGGGGGGGTCGGATACGTGGAGGTAAGATAGTGAGGGAGAAAGAGGGGGGGGGGAGACATGGACAAAATAAACAGCAATAGGCACAAGTAAAATCAGGAATTACACAAATTATTATAGTCTAACAACCGAATCAATCGCAATCAGTCCTACCTATCCGTCTCACCTCACCTTCCCCTACCCACCGCCATTCCCACTTGTCATGATGGATACTTAAGGTGTACAAGGTCCTATTGTATGTAAAGTGTACAGTGATAAATAACGTCCAGGGAATTCCAAATCAAGCCGTTTCATTTTCGGTAAAACGAATATATAAATATCAGATGTGAAAACGGTGGATTTGTTTGTTCTGCATAGTACTTTTTTTTTTTTTTTTTTCTATATTCCAACTTACTTCCTCTGGGGCATAGGCTGAGAGCCTTAACATTCACCGCTTTACAGTGAAGCCCGTGAGGTCTTGTTCCAGTCTAGGGAGTGAGACATGTGAAGCACGGATGGATCGTATGTTTTCAAAACAGAATAACGATATATAAAATTAAACCCGTATATGATTTGCCATATAAATAGAGATAAATAGAAAATATAGCAACGTTCTTACACTCTACACTGCCCAAAATATGACCATTTCTGAAATATATTATGCAAGTCCCGTCTCCAGCACCTAGTAAATATATTGATGGAATAAAAAGGGTCCAAGATAGAGATATAAAAGTAATCCCATCAATTAACAGATGTGTTATACCACAAAAGGCAGCAGTTCCCCCTCGAATAGCAGTCCCCCATTATCATCAGCCACAAAATGCAGCAGTTACCCCTCAAAGACAGAGAGCAGCTCCGCAACAGGCCCGCAATATAGCAGTTTCCCCTTCGCCAAATAATCCATGTCTGGCAACCTACCAAGAGAGAGCGTTCACCTTGTCACCACCCGCCACAGCCGTGACGTCACCATCTACTACATCGCCGGATTGGTCACTGGAGAGAGTGTGGCAGTGAATCATGAGGATGCTACCACTCCTCACGCCACCACCGCCCACGCCTTGAAAAGTAAGGACGTACCAGCCCCACCAAGACCTCCCATCGCCGTGCCCTATTTACCCTCAACTCGACGGAGCCCGGCGCCGACCAAATTCGTGATAGGAGGACAAAAGGAGCAGCAGAAGGTATCTCATTCCCCACTTGCGATCTAAGTGCTTTTGGCCTCATTGAGTGATTTTTACCTCAAACAGTGCTTTTGGCCTGACCCCGAGTGCTTTTGGCCTTACCCAGTGCTTTTGGCCTGACCCCGAGTGATTTTGGCCTCAACGAGTATTTTGTTGACCTCATCAGTGCTTTTGGCCTGAAGTTTGAGTGCTTTTGGCCTCAAACCCCCCTTTACCAGCTAAACCTGGATACAGTGATTTATTAAGAGACACTTAGCTTAACTTCAACTTGGCTGTAAAGTCCCTTCTAATTTTAATATATAAATCACGTACTGTTGAAAATATACACATACACACTATCGTTCTTTTTTGCCTCCTTCACTATATATATATATATATATATATATATATATATATATATATATATATATATACTGTATATATATATATTTTGTCACACATTGACTGACTATTTAGCCACCAGACCTCTGCATATATATAAGTAAAAGTAACTCTGCCCTATACCCGCACGCTAAATTAGAATCAAGTTTGTCTCCCACACCTTATTACATAAAATATCCTCTGTGCTTATATGTATCTACCATCTGTAGATTTGAAAATAGCTTTGCATTGCTTCTATTGTATATGATGCCTTTATGTTTAACTTTTTGTATGTAACCCTACAATAATCCATGCCAGTCACCGATTTGGAACTTGATTAATAAATACCTATAAGATTAGTAAACCCATCCTTGTTTTTCTTCTACACGCCTTTCCCTCGAGATATAGGAACCCCATGATATACGGTGAAGTATACTCAACCCCCCTCATCAATTAAAGTGGTTGGTATCTAACTGGTAGCAGCGGTGGTTCTCCGAGGCTAGAGGTAGTTGCGATTCGCACCTGGCGAGCTCGTGAGTGTGCACGAACAGGAAACCCCACCCCTTCTCCGTGCTATTATAATCCCAGTAATCAACTTAACATAACAGTACCCCCTCGTTCAAATCAAAGCCCGTGAGGGAACACCTACAGAGAAAAAACTCCAACACCCCATCAGGTTGCGTGGGTTCACCATGTTGCATCAGCCTCCAATTTATCACAAGCTCAAATTGAATGGGATATCCACCCGATTACTCGTTGATACAGGAACCAGGCGGTCCTGCTTACACACCCCATTCTATACCTGACTATGCCACAAATTCGGGTCGTTAAAGCCATCTCAGACGCAGCTAATCAGCACCGGAAACACCCCCCTTCGCATTCAAGGCGAAACCTACCCAGTCACCATCAACTTCCCAGATATTTTTTCCCAGGCCCCTGATGATATAGGTTGAACCACTGTCCTAACCCACCCAATACACACCGAAGGACCCCAATCCGACAACCCTCATTCAACGCCGGGAGGAAGACTAACAAATCCGAGAAGTGGTTGACTCTGAACTAATAACAGTCCATGGTCCCCCCCCGTTGTCCTTCTAAAAAAGAAATACGGCTCCTTACGATTTTGCATAGACTATGCCAATTAAATGACGTAAACGTCAAAGACACTACCCCCCTCCTGCAGATAGAAGACTCCCTCGACGGGGCAAGCATATTTTCCACATTAGATCTACATGCCAGATATTGGCAAGTCCCCGTGCAACCCGAGCATAGCACTTTCCATTAGCAGCGCCCATCATTCTGAATTTAACGTCCTACCTTTTAGGTTGTGCAACGGCCCTGCCACCTTTTCTCGGTTAATGACTATCCTCCAAGACCTCACCTGGGAGACGTGTTTAGGATACCTCGATGATGTCATAGTTTATGCCAGTTCATGAGCCGAACACTTACAGCGCTTAGAAAAAGTTTTTCCCGCATTCGTTAGGCCGGACTTAAAACTCAAACCTTGAAAGTGTACCTTAGCCCAAAACTCAGTCCCCTATCTTGGCCACATAATTTCTAAAGACGGAATATATCCAGACCCAGATAAACTAGCCTCCATTCGAAAGATACAACCCCCACAGACCGTAAAAGGCGTATGCTCATTCCTCAGATTGGCATTGTACTACAGACGTTTTGTCAAGGGTTTCGCATTAATTGCTAAACCAATCCACGAGCTCACTCACAAGGACAAAAAATTTATATGGACACCCGCTCAGCTAGACGCTTTCCACAACTTAAAAACCGCTCTCACGTCTACGCCCATTGTCGCCTTTCCAGACTACGAGAAACCATTCCGCTTGTACACAGACGTCTCCTTACTCGGAATAGGTGCTGTTTTGGCACAGGTAATAAACAAAGAGGATATTGTAGCTTGCGCAAGCCGTACCCTTACACAATCAGAGACAAATTATGCAACTACAAAACGAGAATACCTCGGGTTGATGTGGTCATTGCAACACTTCCGTTCATATTTACTGGGAGCCAAAATCACCATAATTGTCACCGACCATCACGCATTACAGTGGTTCAGCCAATCACAAACCTCAAACGCATTGATCATCTGGTGGAATTGAATTGATTTAGGCACAAAGGCCAAGCACTGGGACCTGTAGAGATCATTCAGCGCTACATCTAAAAATTAAAATATCATTGCAGGAATATCAAAATTTAAAACACATTTTTAAGATATCAAGTAGCGGTACATAAAACATATAAAATATCAATAGAGGAATATCAAAAGTAAAAATCACGGAAGAATTAAAGATCATAAAAAATACCGCAATCCAATAAATAAGAGCGGAGCTGAAAAACATCTGCATCTTGGCCAAGAATGTCAGACAGGGAAAGGAAAGTAAAACCTACAGAACATCTAGTAAATAAATAATTACAACAAGGTCAGAATGTAGTTTACAGACAGTACCTCGTCACACACAGCACACAACGGAGGGTGATCATTATGCAATATGTATTTGTGCGTCATACATGTGTGACCAATGCGCAACCTTGTGAGGACTAGTTCCGTACGTTTACCTAAGTGAATGGGCAATAAGTCCGAAAGCTTCACAGAAGGGTGAATAGCTTTAAGTTTTTGGTTAGTGCTAGTGAGGGAAGACCACCTCAATTGCCATCTCTCCTGAATCAGCGACCGGATACTGCATTTCAAATCCTCCGAGGGGATAGAGAACCGGCTGTCACACTCTAGTACAGCCTCCTTTGCAGCTGTGTCAGCCTCCTCATTGCCCTGGATCCCCACATGAGCTGTGACCCAACAGAAATTAATCATTTTGTGTCAGATGCTAAGCGATAAAGCCATGTCTGGATGTCCTGAACTAATGGGTGAACAGGGGAGTAAACTTTAATGGCAGAAAGAACACTCTGTGAATCAGTGTAAATTGTGAAATCAGTTCCAGTGGAGTCGCTTGCCACTTCCAAAGCTTGGATAATAGCATACGCCTCTGCAGTAAAGACAGAGGCAACCCCAGGCAATCGAGCAAGGCAAGCGGTGTCCTTGAAAACAACCGAACAACCCACACCTGATGCCATTTTCGACCCATCAGTGTACAATACCGAAGTAGATTAATGGACTTGGGAGTGATCCAGAAACATGGCCTTTGCCGCAGCTGAAGATAATTTCGCCTTTTAACTGGGAAGAAAGCATACTGACGGAGAGGGTAGAACCCACGGAGCAAACGAGGGGAACTTTACCTCCCTTATAAAAACAGAGTTCAAATGAGTGTCACTCAATACTTCCATCATGCGAATCTGGAGAGGCTTGGGGAAGCTTTTACGTGCCTCATACCGTGGAAGGAAACGTCTATCGGTGACCGAGCGATAAGCAGGATTATCAGGGGAACTGCAAATTCTCAACATTAAACTTAATCCAAGCTTCCCTACGGAGATCCAGAGGCAATTCCCCTGCCACAACATACATGCTTTCTGCAGGCGATGTACGGAAAGCACCTGTGCATATCCGCATGGCTGATTTGTGTACCGGGTCCAACAACTTTAAGATAGACTTGCTTGCTGAAGAATATACCTGACAGCCATACTCCAATTTAGATCGGCACATAGCATCATAAATCCTGAGTAGGGATGAACAGTCCGCACCCCAGGACTTATTACTAAGCACTTTCATGATTTCCAAGGAACGCATAACATGCACCTTAAGATTAAGAATATGTTCTTTCCAAGTAAGACGGCTATCCAGAGTGAGCCCTAGGAATTTGACTGAACTCTCATATGGTTAAATATTACCATTAAGAAAAAGGTGGGGTACAACTGAAGTTTTCTTCCTAGAAAACTTTATTGCCACAGTCTTCTGAGGGGAAACAGTGAAACCCCACTCATTTGCCCACTGGACTGCCAAATCGATGGCTTTCTGCAATGTGTCGTCTAGCCATATCGGGATCGGCCGTTGAACAATATATCGCATAGTCATCTACAAACAACAAACTTTGCACCAATGGTTCCTTAGAAACCGTCGCCACACCGTTTATAGACATTATGAAACAAAACACACTTAGCGCACTCCCCTGAGGAACCCCCTCATGCTGCAGAAGTTTATCAGAAAGACAACTCCCGACCCTAACACTGATATAGCGAGTGCGTAGGAAGCTCTGGATAAACAACAGCATTTTCCCGGTCAGGCCTAGCTTACTCAATTCTAATCAAATCTCCATGTTGTATCACACGCCTTTTGCAGATCAAAGAAAACTCCAAGTGTATGTTTATTAGTAACAAAGGCATTCTGGATTGCGGTTGTGATACGCAAGAGAGGATCAAGGGCAGATCTGTGTTTACGAAAGCCGAACTGAACCGGGGAAATATGGTTATTAGTCTCCAACCACCATACCAACCTATACTTTAGCATATTCTCAAACACTTTACATAAACAACTGGTTAGAGCAATGGGTCTATAGCTTAAAGCAAGTTTCGCATCTTTCCCAGACTTTAGGATAGGAAGAATCAAAGACACTCTCCAACTCTCCGGCAATAGTGACATACTCCAGATTTCATTGAAAATACACAACAAAAACTCCAGAAAAGCATCTGGGAGATGCCTGATCATGTAATAATGCACGCCATCCTCTCCTGGGGCAGAGGAGCCGGCATTACGCGGAGCATGAATGAGCTCCTGCATGATGAAAGGTGCATTATAAACCTCCGAATCTTGGTCAGTCGCACTGATGGGAGGGACCGGAGCACGCCCAAAAGAACCCAAGACCTCAGTAAAGTGGCGAACAAGAATATTAGAAACAATGACAGGATCTGAGGATACAGTATCACCCACTTGAAGGCAAGGAGGGGGACTAGGAACAAATTTCCCAGAAAGCTTCCTGATCTTAGCCCATACTTTATTGATATGAGTCCTACACGTCACAGATCCGGTATACTTCTGCCACGAATTCCGCTTAGCTCTCCTAAAATACCTTAGTTTTTTAGTTTGAGCTCTCCGGTATATAACAGTTTACCTGAGTCGCATTGTTCTTGTATCTCCTGTAGCACGAGCGAGTGACACGTCTCAAAGCAGTACACGTATTATCCCACCATGGAACCACAGGCCTCGAAGGATTTCCAGTTGACTGTGGGATAGAAATCAGTGTGCTGTTCTTAACTAAATCTACAAGGTACTCATATGCCACTATGTGTGTGTCAAAGGAAATCAGATCCGGAGTCCCTGAGAATAATTCAGAGAATACATTCCAGTCTGCACGCTCAATGCGCCACCTAGGAGGAGCAGTTGGAGGAAGACCATCAAGAGTTTCTATGATGATAGGAAAGTGGTCACTTCCATGCAATGACTGAGAAACCGACCACTGGAAGGAGAGTAAAAGATCAGGTGCATATCTCTAAGTATATTGAAATTAACTCTTCTGTAATCTCAAACCTTTTCAGTATTCTCTGAATGTTTTCCAATACTTTATTCAATGTTAAGGGAAGGCAGCTGGTTTCTCGAGTCATCCTCCTCCCTCATGTTTAGCCCTATTAGTTATGAGATTTCAAGACCTAGAGATTGCAGAGAGTTGGTGAGTGAGCGGAAGTTAATGATACGAAAGGCTTTCCTTTCTACTTTGTCTAGGAGTGCGGTGTGAGATGATCCTCCCCACACTTGTGAACAATACAGTACTCAATAGGACGCACAGTGCCCCTGTACAGAGCAAGAAGCTGTGCCGGGGTAAAGAACCCCTTGAGGCAGTTGAGCACACCCAGCTTCTGGGAGGCTGTTTTAGCAAGACTGGTAATATGGTCCTTTCAAGTGAGAGCAGACGAAAAAGAGATACCAAGAATATTGAGAAGACGAAGGATTGATTTTTGTATTATTGAAACGTAAGGGATAGTCCTCTGGGAGTTCTGAACGGGTAGTAAGATGAAGAAATTGGGTTTTGGAAACAATTGGAAATAGTAGATCAGAAGATAAGTTAGTGTTGCATGGCTTCATTACGTCTGTCTTTGAGGGATTGCTCAAACTTACTCAAACTAATTGAGTAGTGTAACGTAGAGTCGACTGCGTATGAATGGATGGGACTGGAGGTACAGTTGAGAAGATAATTTATGAAAATTAGAAAGAGAATGGGAGATAGGACAGAGCCCTGAGGAACACAGGAGTCGATAGGATGAGGAAGTGAGCGATGGCTGTCCACAACCGCAGCTATGGATCGGCCGGAAAGGAAATTAGAGACAAAGACACAGATGGAGGGATAGAAACCGAAGGAGGGTAGTTTAGAAATTAAAGATTTGTGCCAGACTCTATCGAAGGCCTTCTATATGTCTAGTGCAATAGAAAAGGTCTCACCGAAGTCTCGAAAGGAGGATGACCAAGAGTTAGTAAGATATGAAAGAAGATCACCAGTAGAGCGACCTCTAAGGAAGCCATACTGGCGATCTGAGAGTAGATTATGAGAAGAGAAATGATTAAGAAATTTGGAAGCAAGAATAGTTTCAAAAACTTTAGAAATACAAGAAATTAGAGCAATTGGACAATAGTTGGAGGGTTGAGAGCAGTCACCCTTCTTTGGGACAGGTTGAATGAGAGCAAATTTTCAGCAAGAAGGGAAGACGTTAGAGGAGAGACAGACGAAAGAGATTGCCTAGGCAGGGAGTCAGCACGGAAGCACAGTTTTTGAGTACAACAGAAGGAACACCGTCCAGACCATACACCTTCTTAGTATTAAGCCCAGAGAGGGTAGAAAATACATCTTTAGAAGAGATTAGGATATTAGACATAAGTAGGAGAGAGGGGTGGAGAGGGAGGAATAGCACCGGAATCATCCAAGGTGGAGTTTCTAGCAAAAGTTTGAGCGAAGAGTTCAGCTTTGTCAGAGGAAGAAGTGATTGTTGTGCCATCAAAGTAGAAAAGGGGAGGGAAAGATGAGGAAGAAAAATTGTTGGAGAGGTGTTTGGCTAGATGCCAGAAAGCTTGGATATATATATATATATATATATATATATATATATATATATATATATATATACCCATACACTGTATATATACAGTATATTGTGTTAGCTTGAGGATTGTACCTCATTTTGATAGCTTATTATGGCTATCATTAGACGATTCTATTCAGATTAGGAAGAGTGTATGGAAGTCAGAGGGTAATTTTAGATATTCTTTACACTCTTAATTCCCACAGATAATTCCTAAACTGCATACAATCGTCTCATGGTAGCCAGAATAATCCTCAGAGGGTTAATATATTCCTGTTAATATTACAAGGGTTTATTAGGTTCTCTCGGGAAACTAAGGAATATAAACTATAAGACACAGCCATCTAACATTAATAATCCTTCCTAAGTTAACTAGAATCGTCTAAATGTATAGCCAAAATATAATTAAGGTGAGTCACCGGCTTTTTTGTTATCTTTCTCTCCTTTTCTCGCTTTCCCTGGCTTGTATCCATTCGGCCCCATTCAGCCAACTGTTTTAAGATGTTTAACCCCATCCAGGTGTCGATTTTTTCCTGGCGAGCGATAGCGAGCCTTCATTGTATGGAGAAATCCGGCTTCGCTGGTGACATTTTTCTATCGAAAAATGTACAAATTTAGCTTGCTGTCAAAACAAAAATGTATATATGCTGGCTCGCTACCGCTGGCCAGGAAAATATTGACACCTGGATGGGGGTAAACATCCTAAAACAGTAGGCTGAATGGGGCCGAATGGATACAAACCAAAGAGAGAGAGAGAGAGAGAGAGAGAAAGAGAAAAAAACAACGAAGTGGGCTCCCTTAAGAAAGCCGTTAACGTACTGAAATGGATTGATTGAATGACAGAATGATAGTGGTGATAAACAAACCATTGTTATTAGTGTCACCAATATCACAACCCGCCACTAGTATTGCTTTATCCAACATCACCTAACACCTGAATACAAATAAAATAAAAACATAAAAAAACTTGCAAAAGAGAAAGATAACCAGCCTCCTCTAAAACGTAAACATGCCACCATCTGGGCGACCAGCAACATCCCCCAACACCAAGGGGAGAAAGCACCATCAGGCCCACAACAATGGGAAATATGCCGCCGATGCAACTCCCCCAAGCTGGAACATTCTACTAAAACGTGTTTGACAGTCATCAGGACCAAACAGTCATCACAGTACAGCGGTGTCCCCCCCCCCCCCCCCAGAAATCAAGTACCCGTGGGTGAGGTGGGAATACCCAATCCTAAAGCGGGAAAGTATCGTCTCCCTACGGCGGGGCATCGGCAGATTGCTCCAAGGACAGGACACAGTAGAGGTCACTTCCTTCAGCTTGTTCACGCCAACACAATCCCACCTCCGCTGCCACGCAAACCGAGGTAAAAATCACAGTGACGAAGGAAACACACAGGCGCTGGAAGAGACCCAGCTGCCTTGGCCACACCATCCGCTCACTCATTATTCTCGACATGAACCGGGACCCAGCAAAAGGAGACATGGTGACCCCGACGACCAACATGAACCAACATGCAGGTGAGGGGAACTAAAAGACTCAAGGGAGGAGAGAACAACCCGAGAGTCACTAAAAACGGAAACAAAATTCACAGGAAGTGTAAGAGTCACCTGAAGAGCCAGTACAACAGCCATAGAAAAAGAGGCACAAGAGTAGAGAGAACCACTACGATTAAAATCACTAAACACAGCACCAAACCCGACGCCAGCACCGTATTTGGAGCCATTCGTAAACACAAACACAGAACCAGCATGCTGTGATGCATGCTCCAAAAAAAAATATAGCTTCATAACCTCCCCAGGGGCAGTATATTTGGACAAGGGGAAATAGCGGCAACACCGAACAAACAGAAGGACCCAAGGGACAACATCAGGAAATTTAAAAGGAACAACAAGGAGCGTCAGTAAAGAATGCTCACCAACAAGAACCTGGGCTTGACAGCCAAAAGGGGCTGGGAAGCTAGAGTATTGAGTATAAGTGCCATCATAAGTTGTGGAAGATGCTGATAACCACATCAGCGACCCAGGAAGTTGCTGAAGAAGATAATACAAACGCATAGTCAAGAGGTGTCGACGAAGATCCAAGAGAAGTTCCCCTGCATCACACAACTAACTGGGAATGCGGGAGGAACGAAAAGCCCCCGTAGAAAGGCGAACACCAGCATGGTGTACGGACTCAAGAACCCGGAGCCGAGTAGTTGTGGCAGAGGATTATACCTCGCACCAATAGTTCAATTTAGTGCGGACAAGCGTTCTATAGAGCCGGAGCAATGTCGTGCAGTAAGCCCCCCAAGAGGTAGGAGACAGAACCTACAACACTCCCAAAGCTTGATGACAAGATATTTTCAGGGCCTTCAAATGAGGAACCCAAGTCAGACGACTATCAAAGGTTAAACTCAGGAATTTAACCTCATCAACACAGCGAAGCTGACGACCATCGAGAGACAAGTCAGGATTAGGATGAACACTCTTGAGCCTGCAGAAATGCATGGCCACCATTTTTCCAGATGAGAGGAGGATACTACGATCATCCGCCCAAGTAGAAACCCTGTCTAGCGCCAACTGAAAGCGACTTTCAGCAGTAGACATACGGGAGGCAGACAGCCAAATAGCCAGATCATCAACATACGGAGAGGAGGACACACCCTCTGGGAGGCAGGCTGCAACACTATTTACGGAGAGAGAAAACAGCATCATACTCAACACACTGCCCTGAGGGACACCATGCTCCTGGATGAAGGGGCCTGTTATGTAAGGTAGAACTTGTTTGAACCCTAAATGTGCGGTGCCGTAAAAACACTGAATAAAAACAGGAAGATGACCGCTCAGACCAAAGGAATGCAACTGGCGCAAAATACAATACCTCCATGCAGTATCGTAGGCTTTCTCGAGATCAAAGTAAACACACACAAGATGATGCTGGTGGGCAAAGGTCTCACACACAGGCACCTCAAGTCAAATCAGAGCATCAACAGTAGAACACCCATGACGAAAACCAGACTGGCATGGAGAGAGGAGGGAATACCTCTCAAGGAGGCAACAACAACACTTTGCAAAGGCAAGACGTAAGTGCAATAGGACTGTAATGGAAGGGCTCGGACTCATCCTTCCCAGGTTTCAAAAAGGGAAACACAGTGGCCTCGCACCAGCCCAAGGATAAAGACTCCTTCAAGCCAGATCCAGTTAAAAAGCGTAAAGATTAAAAGCAAATTATCAGAACAGAGCTGCTGAAGCATAGAATAGGTAAGATCATCAGGACCAGGGGAAGCATCATGACACAGGGAAAGAGCATGATGAAGTTCATGAATGATAAAGGTGAGGTTGTAGCATTCCCCACCCAACGAACCAAAGTCTAGTACATGAGACGCTTCCCGGTGACTAAGACGGGCAAACTCTGGAGAACGGGCGGCAAATCCCGAAACTCCAGCAAAAGCAGAAGTAAAAGCAATCGCTACCACATCCTGGTCAGCAGTCAAGCCACCATCCACACTGAGGACAGGGCCCCTGCTTGACAAGGGAGAATTTCCCAGTAATCTTGTGAACCCTTTTCCACACTTGGTTTAGAGGCGTCCGAGCATTAACAGAGGAGACTTATGATCTCCAGAACTCCCTCCTAGCCTCTTTGAGGAAACAGCGTGCACGTGCTCTCGCCCGACGATAGGCAACAAGAAAAACATTCGCGCTATGATGCCGATATCTGGAAAACGCCACTCGCTTAGTCTGCCCACTAATAGAACACTCAGCTGACCACCAATGGACAGGGTGTCTGGGGAAAGCACCAGCAGTCTTAGGGATAGATTGAAGAACGACTGAATGAAGCCTGGTGGTAAAGTAAGAGACAGCACTATCAACACAGTCAAAGTCTTCCACAGAACCGAGAGAGGAAACAAGCACAGCAAAGTGCGACCGGTCAGCCTTATCAGTGCACCACCTGGGAAGCCAAGCAACAGGTTCCGGAACAGTAGACTCAATAAAAATGGGAAAGTGGTCACTGCCATGTATATCCAGCAGGAATCCCCATGTAAAATCAAAGAGAGCATCCACAGAGCATAAAGAAAGGTCAATAGCAGAAAATGTCCCAGTCTGAACATGGAAGTGGGTAAACTCTCCAAAGTTCAGAACCCCCACCTCCTCCAGCTCAATCAGATGAGCAAGCATGGTACCCCTGGGATTAGATTAGAGAGGCAATCAACACAAAGGATGACGGCCATTGAGATCCCCAGGCAAGGCAAACAAAACGGAGACGGGAGTTGACTGAGGAGGCCCTCTAGATCAACCTTTAATATTACAGCCCCAGGCGGCAGATACAAGGAACCAACGTATATACACGATGTAAGTAAATGCGCAATACTACCAGTTGCAATTGGGAAACAACCCACATACGGCGGAAGGGAATGTCATGCCATACAAAAATAGCACTGCCACCATGACATCCCTGACCAGGAGCAGGCTTAGAGTAGCAGGCTAAATACCCAGGAGGAGCAGAGGGAGTACGGTCCCCAAGCATTTATTCCTGCAGACAAATGCACAAAGGAGTATGGTCAGAAAGGGGAAACCGCAGCTCCTCCCAATTAGCATGTAAACTATGACAGTTTCAGTGAAGAAAACTAAACATTGTTCCTATGAAAAGGGGCCGAGGCAAACTTACGATCTGGCATCTGCTGTCACGCAGAATGATCCAGCAAGGGAGCAGCACCCGAATGCGCAGAACCCGGTATACGGGAATTGACAAATGGCTTGTGTCTAGACGTACCGAGAGACGCGACACCCCCAGATCTGTGAGAGACAGACATGGAGGAATGGCCAGTCACCACGGCCTTGATAGGCCGAGCAGGACTGGACACAGAAAGTGAAGGAGACGGGTTAGAAGAAAGAGGCTCCAATGGAAGGAGAGGATCCACAACCATGGACACCTCTGCAGCTGCCGAACTCAGCAACAAATAAACTCGAGGAGGAGGCAGGGAGGGACGGACAGCCCCATGTTCCTTCTCGGAAATGCGGAAAGGGAGCTTCAGCGGGGGGTCTTCGGACGCTAGGGACTTAGACGACCCACAACCCCTCTTAGTTGAAGAAGCTGTATTGGCACCCATCGAGGAGCTACCGGCAGGGCATCAACCAGGACACCCTCAGAGGGAACAGGGTTAGCAATCACAAGCAATGGTGAAATAGTACTTGACAAAGGGGCATCCGACTTAGCGGGGACAACACTACTGGAGGCGTCTGCAACAGGCGGACTCGGATCAGGATCATGAGGAGCAGGACGTGGCGGGCCAGTAGTAGTAGTAGGAGGGAAATGCCTCTACTCCGAGGCCTGGAGACTACAGAGGCAAACAAAGTTTCCGGACAAATAACAAGGACATGACCCTTTTCTTAGTTTAAAATTTGTTTAGCTTCTCTTTAGCACGCAAAGAGAAGACCTCATACTCGAAGATATACTAATCACACAATTTATAAGAAGCAGAATGGCCCCCAATTAGCGCATGACAGAGGACCAGTACAGTTACCCTTCCCATGAGACTCCTTACCACACAAAGGACAGATGCCCGGCAGACCCCGAGCCTCACAGCGACAGGACCTCCGAACATGACCAAACGCCCGAAATGAAAGTAATGCCTGGGTAAAGGAACATTGGATTTCACACGTAAATTGAACCAAGCAGCCCTAATAATGCTGGGAAGAGTAACTAAGGAAAATGTAATCACCAAGGTCGGAGTTGGTGTCAGTTCACCATCAATCTTCTTATGAATCCTTTCAATGTTGATGAGCAAATTCGGAAAGCTAGGTCTCATCACTATAGCCCAGCAATTCGCGTGAGAAAATAACCTCACACGTCTGAATCAAAGACTCATGAGAGACACATTCCACCGCAGTATCTTTAATAGAATTGAGAGCTAGGAGGCATTCACTCTGAACAGGAGTAGAAACTTCAACTAGTAGGCTACCGTCATGGCGGGAGACCACACAAGGGGCCACACCACACACAGCGATTAAAGAACAATGGGTATCAAATATATTAATTTAAGTTAAAGAAACACCACGGACCATCAAGAACTTCGCAAAGGACGGGACACAGGAATCTGGCACAGCATCAAGAGGAAGCCCAAGAGACCGATGGTTGGCATGCAGACTTGCACCAAAACCATCACGGCCAGCAGACTGGAAAGGTTCCAGCGTCGTCACCACCGTGGAGTGACAATCAACAGAAAAGCCTGGGTCATCAACAGAAGGGACAGAGGGAGATAACACAAGAGGTTACAAGCCAACAAATCCACCCTTGTCAGAGGGGTCAACCCCCCTAGCCCAAGATTTTTATTGTTTTCTTTTCTATGTGATTGAGAGAGGCAAAAGGCAGAACTGCCTATAGCGAGTGCCTCCCCCATAGTTGAAAGAGTGACAGGGCCAAAATCAAGGGACGTTCGAGCCAAAATGCCTGGACACACAGAGTTTGAAGCAATTTAAGTCATAGGAAGAGGGAAAGACTGATTCTGGGAGAGAGTTCCAGAGCTCAGCTGTTGAGTAGAAAAAAGTTTGCGAGTAACGTTTCACTCTTGGGTTGGAGAGTTGCACAGAGTAGGGGTGGGATTGAGTTGCAAGACGGGTACCACGTGCCCTACGTAAAATAGAACAACTTCTACAACCAGCCTACTCTGTTCCGCAAGGATGGCACTCATCTAAACCCTGTGGGTTCAGCACGCATGGGTCGTCTCCTACACGAAGCAGTCCGCAGCCATGGATAAAAAAACGCCATCCGAGAAGAAGCAGCAGTGACATAAATCATCCAACGCCAAGAAAAAAACAGAGGCAACCGAGGACCACCAGCGATAAGGACCGACGACAGCGAGGACCGAGGAAAGCCATGAACATAAATGTAGATCCGACAAGAACCAAAAATATTATTAAAGAGCGTTCCGTGAGTTCTAAAATAACAAATTTAAAGGTTTTCTATGCAAACGCTCGTAGCATACACAATAAATTTTCAGATTTAGAGGAGCTAGTGTTTACAGAAAATTATGATGTGATTGGCATAACAGAATCTTGGCTCAATACAGAAGATAGAGACTTTTTAGCAGAGTATTCACTTCCCGGTTATGTAATGTTTGAGAAAAGCCGAATAAATCGAAATGGAGGTGGCGTTTTACTTTATATCAAAGAAAGTCTTAACCCTACCCTCTTGTCAAAACCTCAAATTGTGAACGTCGACGCATCTTTTGTGCTAATAAAGAATAATAAAGGTACAAAAATAATACTTGCATTAATATACAGACCTCCAGCTCAATCAGTGCAAACTGACCGAGAAATTTACGAACAAATTGCAGATGTAAGTAACTCACAAGATACCGTAATTTTTGGCGACTTTAATTTACCTGTGACCAAGTGGGGCAATACTCTTACTTCACACTCCGGACATGACTTGTATACGAACTTGCAAGAGAGTTCGCTTTATCAATTTGTTCGAACGCCAACCCGTGGTAATAACGTTCTTGACATTGTACTTGCAACAAAAGAAGAATTAATAGAGAATTTGAATGTTGGTGATGAATTCAGTAACAGCGACCATCGTACGATAACTTTCACTTTAAAGTTTACTAGTAACGAACCAAATAGTAGCATCGAAAAAGTCCCTAATTTCAAGAAAGCAAACTTCCATAAACTTAGAGCTATGTTTAAAGAAACTGACTGGAGCTTTTTAATTCACAATAACGACATAAATACATCTTGGAAGTTATTCGAAGCCACTTACCTAAAAGCAGTGCAAGACTGCATACCATCGAAAATACGGCATCCAGGCCATAATAATAAGCCCAAATGGTGGAATAAAGATATTTCAAACTGCCTGCTTGCTAAAATATTTGCTAATGATAGATTAAAATCCTCACAAAATGACGAAGAACGGCTGAAATTTGTAGAGCTACGACGCAAAGCCAAAAAGTTAATTAAGCAAAGTAAAAAGACCTTAGAGTTACATATTGCGAATCAAAGTAAAACAAACCCGAAAGAATTCTATAGTTATATCAGAAAAAAAAGTAGTTACTTCAACTGTTGGACCATTAGTCGATGAAAATGGAGAATACACCAAAGACGAAGTACAAATGAGTAATGCCCTCAATACCTTCTTTGCATCAGTTTTTACAACCGAAGACCTCAGTGATATCCCTACACCATCGCCGATTCAGATTGATAATTCAGATGTTCTAAGCAATATCACCGTTACAGAGAGAGAAGTATTGAATTGTTTAGATAAACTCAAGGTAAATAAAACGCCTGGACCTGATACAATCTCGCCTAGAGTTCTAAAGGAAGCTAAGGATGAGCTCTCCAAACCACTGACATTACTATTCAATAAATCCTTGCAGTCTGGAACTATGCCCGATCAGTGAAAGCTAGCCAACGTAACACCGATATTTAAAAAAGGCAGCAAATCCCTACCCAGTAACTATCGTCCAATTAGCTTAACCTCAGTTGTATGTAAAATGCTAGAAACGGTCATACGAGACAGACTCGTAAATCACTTAGAGGAAAATAACATACTTAAAGATACTCAACACGGCTTTCGTAAAAAACGTTCCTGTTTAACAAACCTCTTAGACTTCTTCCACGATATCCTCAACCTCTACGATGAGAGTAAAGCTGTAGATATTATATACCTTGATTTTCAAAAGGCCTTTGACAAAGTTCCCCACAAACGTTTACTGCTAAAACTAAAAGCGCATGGAATACAAGACGGTGTGTTGAAATGGATAGAAAATTGGCTCAGCGACAGAAAGCAAAGAGTAGTCATAAACGGTAAGGCATCTAAATGGACCAATGTAAGTAGCGGGGTACCCCAGGGATCGGTACTAGAACCAATTCTCTTTCTAATTTACATCAACGACATAGATGAGGGTCTCACCTGTACAATCTCAAAATTTGCTGACGATACAAAAATTGCAAATAGCGTACTCTCAAAAGAACAAGTTGACGATATGCAACACAATCTAGATAAATTGTCATGTTGGGCCCAAATTTGGCAAATGAGTTTCAATGCGGATAAATGTAAAGTACTACATATCGGATACCTAAATGAGAAAGCAAACTATTCGATGAATGGCACTCAGCTTAAGAATGTAAACAGAGAAACCGATCTGGGAGTAACAATATCGAGTAACCTAAAACCGAGTCAACAATGTTCAGAAGTTGTTAAGAAGGCAAACAAAATAATTGGCTTTATAGGCAGGTCATTTGAGCATAAATCCAAAGAAGTTATCCTAACCCTTTACAATTCCTTAGTCCGCCCTCTTCTGGAATACTGCGTTCAATCCTGGTGCCCTTATTACCAAAAAGATATAAACAAGCTAGAACGAGTTCAACGTAGAGTTACCAAAATGATACCTAGCCTAAAGAACAAACCATACGAAGAGCGTCTTAGAGAATTAAATCTATTTCCTTTAACCCAGCGCAGATTAAGAGGTGACTTAATTCAAGTGTTCAAAATCATCAAAGGCATCGACAATATGAACTGTAGTAAGTACTTCACTATCGACCAATCTAATTACACGCGGGGAAACGGTTGCAAAATTAGTGGTAAATCTTTTAACTCACACGAATCTAAGAATTTCTTCTTCAATCGAGTTGTCAACTTGTGGAATGGGCTTCCCCGAAACGTTATAGACTGCATCACCGTTGATTCATTTAAACTCCGCGTAGACAAATATCTCGCATCAAACCCGCGACTGACTGCGTTTGTAAATGAATAACTTTATTTTATCCCCCCCTCAGTTACTAACCCATCTGTCCCCTACTAACTTCCTAATCCTGCCACGGACATTAGTTCCAGGGCAGTAATTCCCTTTCCAATGTTCCCTTACCCACTCTAAACCACTGTTTGGACACTTGATCCTCAGTGTTTTGGAGGACAAGCAACCTAGAAGGGTCACTAGATCTGTTGTTGCTTGATTTCCTTTGTACCTTTGTAAAGGAGGTGGTATACACTGGGAAAGCTCTGAGGAACACTGATTATTATAGTAGCGATAGAATAGCGAGAGAGATGCAACATTGCGGCGGAGAGAGAGAGATTGCAGAGAGTTGGTGAGTGGACGGGCGTTAATGATACGAAAGGCCTTCCTTTCAACTTTGTCTAGGAGAGCGGTGTGAGAGGAACCTCCCCACACATGTGAACAATACTCAATACAAGTATGCACTAAGCCCCTGTACAGAGCAAGAAGCTGTGCAGGGGAAAAGAACCCCCTAAGGCGGTTGAGCACACCCAGCTTCTGGGAGGCTGCCTTAGCAAGACTGGTAATATGGTCCTTCCAACTGAGAGCAGAAGAAAAAGAGACAACAAGAATATTGAGAGAAGATGAAGGATTGATTTTTGTATTGTTGAAGAATAAGGGATAGTCCGCTGGGAGTTCCGTACGGGTAGATAGATGGAGAAATTGGGTTTTGGAAGCATTAAAGGTAACAAGGTTTTCTCTGCCCCAATTGGAGATGGTATTTAGATCAGAATTTAAGAGTTCTATGGCTTCATTACGTTTGTCGTTGAGGGATTGCTGGCTGGGGCGTTCTGAAAAACTAATGGAGTAGTGTAAGGTTGAGTCGTCTGCGTATGAATGGATGGGAATTGAGGTACAGTTGAGGAGATCATTTATAAAAATTAGAAAGAGAATAGGAGATAGGACAGAGCCCTGAGGAACACCGGAGTTTATAGGGTAAGGAAGTGAACGATGGCCGTCCACAACCGCGGCTATGGAACGGCCGGAAAGGAAATTAGAGACAAAGGCACAGATGGAGGGATAGAAACCGAAGGAGGGTAGTTTAGAAATTAAAGATTTGTGCCAGACTCTATCGAAGGCTTTCGATATGTCTAGTGCAATAGAAAAAGTCTCACCGAAGTCCAGAAAGGAGGATGACCATTGACCAAGAGTTAGTAAGATATGAAAGAAGATCACCTGTAGAGCGACCCTTAACCCGGCAACGGCGAGGGGGGGGTATTGAACTAGCTGCCCATGGGTGAGCATATTGGCTCCATTCAGGCCTATAATAGTCATTTTACGATAAATATCGTTATTACTTATTCATATGAGCCTATTTTACCTTCACTATGAAGATAGTAACCTGTAACAACAATAAAACAAGTGAAAATATAATTTTTCTGGTCAAAATTGCAAATATAGATGGACCAGCCCATTCATGAATTATGGAGAAAATTGAGGCAACCCCTCCCTCCACGAGGCCTCAAGCCACACTGAGCCTACTCATTCACAAACTCGTTTGTATAACACACTCGCTAGGCACGTAAGCACATCCTCCACACATTTTGCTAATGTTAGCACAAAAATATACCAACGAATTAGGGAATAACAGGGAAAATTGGTGATAATTGAAGGGGGAGGGGAAAAGGGGGAAGGAGGGGATGTGGAAGAGTGATATGAGGTATAGGGATAAAACAAACAAAAATTGTTTAGTGCTACTGGGGCCATTTAAATGTTTTTTTTAGGCCTCCCTCTTAAGAGCTTTGCCGCCGTCGCCCAGTATAACCTCTTATGAGCTTTACCGCCGTTAACGGGTTAAGGAAGCCATACTGGCGATCTGAGAGCAGATTATAAGAATAGAAATGCTTAAGAAATTTGGAAGCAAGAATAGTTTCAAAAACTTTAGAATGACAAGAGATGAGAGCAATTGGACGATAGTTGGAGGGTTGAGAGCGGTCACCCTTCTTTGGGACAGGTTGAATGTGAGCAAACTTCCAGCATGAAGGGAAGACGTTAGAGGATAGACAGAGACGAAAGAGTTTGCCTAGGCATGGAGTCAGCACAGAAGCACACTTTTTGAGAACAACAGGAGGAACACCGTCCGGACCGTACATACATACAACAAATTTTAAGACTGAGTGTTCCACACATAAGTGCAGTTTCAGTCTCTTGTCCTAATGGTGGCATTCCAGGCAACCCTGTTAAGGGCTGCTTCACTTGTCAAGTTCTTAGATTTGAGATCGGCGTGTATAGTCCGATCCCAGGTCTTCCTCGGTCCACCCCTTGGTGCAGCTCCCTCCACAATCACAGACCTGCATTTTTTCACCCAATTTTGTTCATCCATTCTCTCCACATGTCCATGCCATCCCAGTCTACTTGTACGCATTACCTCGCTAATACTCTTTATACCTAAACGTCTCCTCAGCTCAACATTTGTTATTCTATCCTGTAGCCTGGCCCCACACATCCATCTCACCATTCTCATCTCATCACGCTCCATTCTGTTGACATCCTCTACTTTAACGGCCCATGTTTCCAAGGCATACATCATTGCACTTTTAACATATGAGGCATACACCTTTCCCTTCAGGGGGAGAGGCATTCTTTTCATGGTCAGGATTGGCATCAGTTCTCTGAACTTCCCCCAGCCACACCTAATTCTAGCAACAGTGGCAGCCTCGGCCCCACCACCGGCAGAGATGGTATCTCCTAGGTAACAAAACTTGTTCACCAGCTCCCAAAGACTCCTTTCCAAAATTCACAGCCACCGGATCATCACTTAACACAAGCTCGCCTTTGCACACTACGCACTCAAATTTCTCTATTTCTGACTTATCCTTCGGCAGGGGTCCCTTTATTCTACTACAGCGCTTACTCCCATGGTGTACCCAACATCGACAGATGCTACATTGAATTGAGTTAACGCCCACTCCCTTTCCACACACTGCACATGGGTATGCACCGCTCTTTTCCACATTGCCTCGTCTCAATCTACAATGCATAACCTTGGTTTTGTTAATATTGACTCTTAAACCCTTGCTCGCCATGCCCGCTCTCCACTCTCTGAATTTGGCCTCAGCATCTTGCATACTGTCAGCTATTAGGACTAAATCGTCTGCATAAAACAGTTCCAACGGGAGTCCGCCTCTAAAAACTTTAGACAGTGCCTCCAAGACCATAATAAAGAGGAGGGGGCTTAACACTGAACCCTGATGGACTCCATCACGGACTGCAAACTCATCACTCAGTACACCCTTCACCCTCACCGCACTTCGCGAATCCTCATACATCTTCATTATCACACGCACCAGCCACTCTTCCACACCAAGTTTCCTCATAGCCCACTGCACAACATCTCTAGGCACCCTATCAAAGGCCTTCTCCAGGTCTACAAACACAAAGTAAAGATCCCTGCCTTTTAGTAAGTATCTTTCCTGTATCTGCCTGACTATGAAGATAGCATCAGTTGTACCCCGTCCTGGCATAAAACCAAACTGCATATCATCAATAGAGATGCATTGCTGATCAAACTCTCAAGGACTCTCTCACAGACCTTCATGATTTGGTCAAGCATTTTCAGGCCCCTATAATTTCCTCTATCTAGCGCATCCCCTTTTCCTTTGTATATGTTTACTATTACACTTTTGAGCCAATCCTCTGGGATTATCTTATCTTTAATAATGGTGTTTATCAACTCAGTGACTAAGTTTACACCAGTCTCCAATGAGGCTTTTATCATCTCAGCAACAATGTCAGAGCAACCTGGAGCTTTACCGTCCTTAATTTTATTGATTGTGTCGCTCACTACAGCTGGTGCTATCAAAGGAGGGGTCCCAGATATTGTTTTATCGATGCTAAGCTGTTCCTTATCCCATTCAAATTCTACATTTAGCAATCGTTCATAATGTGCCTTCAATGCTTCTCTGATTTCATTTTCTGCATACACAATCTTCCCATTATCGTTTCTAACACATTGTTCACCTATAATATCCCTACTGTCATTTTTAACTCGCCTAGCTAGGATGAAGATCCCATTGGGATTGTCAGTGTTACACACTTGTTCGAGGACCAGGTCCTTAATGCGATTTTTAGCATTGTAAATAACTCTTTTGGCAGTTCGTTTAGCTGCCTGGTAATCCTCCTTGCTGCCTCCTTTCTTCCATGCTTTGAAGCATCTCCTTTTCTCTTTCACAGCATGTTCTACCTCATCGTTCCACCACCAGGAGGTCTTATTCCTGGGGTGACCCTTTGTTTTCCCACAGACTTTGTCAGTGGCAGCAATAAGGCTATGCTTAAGAAAGTTCCATTGACTATTTACATCGTTAGGCCTAGCTTCCTTATTTCTATTCATTTCCTCCAGTTCACTATGAAACCTATCCCTAACTTCCTTGTTCTTCAGCAGCCACACTTTCCTTTTGGGTATGTATACCTTCTTGCGCCTAGCACCCGAACACTTGCCATAGTAGGGGGTTTAAAAGTGGTCGCTAGCACTCTAGAACAGCCCGAAGGCCCCACCCCGAGGGATCTGCAAAAGAAGAGAAATAATGGAGAGTGTGAGAAGACAAAAGATGACTCCTATAAGAGGGGTCAGGGACCATTAAGTAGACCCATCACTAGCAACCAGAACAGGAGGGGTGGCACCCCCACCCCGAAAAAGAAGGGAGCCCAGCCCTCAACCTGCAATGCCTCCCAGATTATGGGGATACAAAGGCCCCCCCCCGCGCCCAAACACACACACACACACACCACCACTAGCAAGGCGGTTCCCATGGGGGGGAACGTGGTGAGGTGACAAAATGATCAAGTTACGTATCACACCATTGTTATTGAGATAACTTGTATGATGATGATGATGGCTTGAGAAAAGTTGACAGAATGAATATATACACCATATGAGGGGAGCACTTTATTGACAATGTTTCGCAGATAGCTTCTTCAGGTCACTGACCTGAAGAAGCTATCTGCGAAACGTTGTCAATAAAGTGCTCGTCCTCATATGGTGTTTATACTCGCCATTGTTATTGTTGTCACCATCAGCACAACCACCATACAAACACCTATTTTGTATATATCCACCACTACCTCGACTTTTTTCAACCTAAAGTACCACCACCATCCCCACCTATAAAATACAACAAGACATCACCAAAATCTCAATTTCACCATCATATACCAGCATTTCACAGCAAAAACAACATGAACAACAATTCGGCCTCTAGAGAAGTTACGTTTAGGTCATAAGAATGAGGAACTGTTTACTTTGTGAGTGATACGACGAGATGACAGCATGATAGTGGTGAGTGGCGCACTATTGTTCTTGTTGTCACCATCATAACCACCAATATTACTACTGCTACTATGAATACTACTACTACTAATACTACCATTACTACCACTATTATGTTTATATCAACCATAACCACCATCATTAATCCTACCTCCCACATCCTTCACTATCGCCAGCAATATCACCACTATTTTTAATTTCTATGTGTATGAAGGAGTTTAAGGCATGCTGCCTGTAATGAGTGTCTCTCCCAAAGCCAAAAGAGACAGAACAAGAAGCTGTATGGGGGTAAAGAACCCACGAAGATGGTTGAGCACACTTAACTTCTGGGAAGCTGTTATAGCAAGAGTGGTAATATGATCTTTCCAAGAAAGGTTGGATGAAAAATATACACCAAGAATATTGAGAGAAGATGAAGGGTTAATTTGTATATTGTTGAAGAGTACTTGATAGTCTTGTGGAAGATTGCGATGGGTATATAGAAGAAATTGGGTCTTGGGGGCATTGAAAGTAACAAGATTTTCTCTGCTCCAATCAGAAATAATTGATGATCTGAGATAAGCGTTCCATGGTCTTGTCACGTGATATTTGAAGTGATTGCATGCTGGTTTGTTATGAAAACTAGTTGAATAGTGTAAGGTAGTAATCAGCTTATGAATGTATGAGAATAGAGGTACAGTTGAGGAGATAATTAATGAATACTAGAAAGATAACTGGAGACAGGACTTACCAACAACATCAATACAATATCACAACCACCTCCAATAAACTTGAACATCACCACTGCCTCTAACACCCCTTCCACCACCATCACCCCGACCTTCAAAATCCTAGACTGTCACCACCGTAACATCAATACAATTACTATATAATTATGTGGGAGTAAAAAGGGAAGAAATACGAGCACCACAAGTTCCACCAAGATGACCAATCAGCGAGCCGGTTTGAATGTTGTAAATTGTGATCTCCGGTGTGGATGTAATTATACCAGCCTCACCCAGGTAGCTGTGAATGCACCTCTGTCGTATGCTGATTGTCCAGGTGCTCCCTATCCTGAAAATCCTCTCCACCAATCCGGTAGTGTGAACGTGCGCACTAATAATTGGTCGGGCAACATCAATACAAGATATTTTCATAATGGGCAACTTCCCTGTTATGAAACTTCACCCAGAGCTGCCCTGCCCAAATGTTATTATGGAGAGAATAGTGTAAACATGAGCAACGATGTGTAATAAGGAGAAAAGGAAACTTGGCATCCTAAAAACACCTGGGAGCCGCCAGCCAATTAGGCCGCAGTGCCATAGAGGGTACCGGATATAAAATTCCGCGCCGACAGAGCGTATCACTAGGGTAAATTTGATTACTTGCCTCACCTTTACTATATACTTCCGTTCCCTATGTGTTGTCCGTCCTGTCCCCTCTCGAAAAGTATCCTCAAACTGTCTCTCCAACAAAAACCAGCTCACGCAAGTTGGGCCAAGCCCCGACGCCTTCATCTCCTACTAAAATTCACTTCCTCACCCCCTACTACTTCCTCTGTACCAACTCTAGTATTCGAAGCATAAGAGTGATCACAATTATTTATTACTTGCCTCACCTTTACTATATACTTCCGTTCCGAGCAGTCTCTCTCTCTCTTTAGGCCTTTACCAGTCAAAATTAAGTCTCCAACCACCTTCTTGATGTGCCTTACTGAATCTCTTCAATGTTTTCTCAATATAAGTGGTAGCATTTACTAACCCTCCCCAATCTCAATTTTCAACTTACGTATGTTGGGTCAAACCCTCGACACCCTTTTTCTCCTACTTTAGCACGGTTTCTCTTACTTCCGTAATGAAAACTAGTTTCTTTCACCCTCACCCTCCTTTTCTATATTCATTCATCATTCATTCAGCAGTGGCAAACCTGCCTGCGTGATTTGGAATGCTAGTTCCGATCAGCGAAGTTAAGCTACATGGGGTCTGGCCAGTACATGGAACCACTCATCAGCTGAACACCAGAGGTTTCCACACATACATTGGGTGGGTGAAATTTCCTAGCCACCAGGGTCCAAGTAGCCCATGAAGTGTTGAACAAGCTCCATCCCTGTGTAGGTCGGTCTCTCTTAAACAAAAATTAGTACCTGGTTTCATTGTGGCAAAATTGATTCCAGGGACACAGTTGGTTGCTTAAGTGCTGCCAACAAACACACAAGGAAGATAACTTGGCTAGCCACGAGGATAGCTCACAAGTGGCTGGGGTGACAACCTCTCATGTTTGCCACACTCAAGACATACAAAGGGGTACCTGGTGATTAAGATCGGCTATGTCATGATCTTATCCTGGGCTAAATTTGATTGCTTGTCTAACCTTTCCTATATTCATGTCATTTTGTGTGTGTGTCCATACTGTATGCCCTCCTCTGCAAAGAGCCCTAAAAAAAGGTATACAACTCACGCATGTTGGGTTAAGGCCTGACTCCTTCATCTCCTTCTCCAGCTCCCTTCCCTACTCCCGACTACTTCCTCTGTACCCATCCTTGGTTCAAGGCATTTAAAGCATTAAGTGATCAAAATGATATTGCTTATCTCACCTTTCATGCCATGTCACTGGAGCACACCAGAGCCAAAACAGAGAACAGCTCTAGGAAAGGACCGGTTGGCTCTTCCCCGGCTCCAATACTCCGATGTAGCAATATCTGGATGAAATGGCAACGTAAACAGAGAAGTCAAGCCTGGGGGTGCAGTACAAAAGGCGGCGACATCCTCGAGCTTGCAGCCAAGTATCCTGTGACCTACGAAAACTTGTCAGTGGTGGAGGCCTACTCTGTAGCATTGCACAAGGAGAAAGGTGGAGACACTACAGAATACACAGAGACCGAGCTAAATAGCATGATATTTCCCCGACAATAAGCTGCCTGCTTCAACATATTATGGAGGAACAAGGGTGCCGGACCCAACTCCAAATCACAACCAGTCGAGAGACGAGAAGCTGAATGAGGTGGGTTCTACCTGTTGCCGTGTATTTCATAAAATTCTATGGGTCTGCAAACTATGTAGAAAGCAGAAATGAATTAGACTACCTTTTAAATAAACAGAGGTTAGCTTAACCTCACTTTCTAAGAAAGAGAACAACGGATAAATTTCATAAGTTATCACAGCCTACTGACTAAAAATAAATGATGTGTTGTTGAGTTATATTTTTAGTAATACCCTTTTAGGGGGAAACCTAAGTGACCTTGTGCCTATTCAAAAATTATTATCCAGCCGACTCAGGCGTAAAGTGAACATTGAAAGGCATTTCGTAAACAGTTTCATAATTCAATAAGATGGTGTAGCTCTTGTATAAATGTTTGATGCTAGAGTGAAGCATTCACTGAACGATTGGAGGTATTAGTGGGTGTATGTGCGTGATTAAATAAATTATACCCGATATATTATAACAACATGCATATTTAGTTAGTGTAGGCTATGTAATGTAAATAGGTTGGCCAGACCTCAACAGACAGTATTGTAATGCAAATTAGGCGTGTTCTGCTGTAAAGGTAAGAAGCACATATTTATGGTTAAGTGTACTAGGAGGTGCATGTACGTGAAGTAAACGTTCGGCTCGCATTGGATGTGACGAGCTTAAAAGCGCATGCAGAGTCGTATATGATATTTAGCCAGTAGATATTCAGGTATGTTCCCATAGGCTGTTAAGAGAAGTATAATGAGTGTTATCCAGGATGTTGCAGTAACACCTTTATTAAAATTCAAAATGAATAGACCTACCAACAATAAACGTTATTTTCTGTATAATGGTTTGAGACATTTTGCATACTTGCAGAGATATTACACATTTTAGATTATAGGTAAGTCTTGAGGGTGAAAGTGATCAAAGTAACATCACCTCAATTATCTGATTTTGTAATGAACCGTCTGATTCTGGGGTTTTAACCAGGTGCTCAAAGTTTCTCTCAGCCTCGTAATACAGGCTTGGGTACGGTGTAAGGTGCTAGACTGACGCCGTGCCAGAGTGACATGGTAAAGCAGCCCATATGCCTTATAAATAACCAAAACAGTTAAATCACGACTGTATTTCGGGTAGGGTAGGTTAGGTTAGGTTAGGTTAGGTTAGGTTAGGTTAGGTTAGGTTAGGTTAAGTTAGTAAATGCAATAGCATTACGTCAAAATCAACCGAAATAGAATCGTGTTTAGCGCTCCGGGATCCCTTGCCTTCTACAAGTCGATCCCATACTTTATCCCACCAAATTATTGTTATTTATAGTTATTTTCTGCATTAGTATTATTGTAAGTAGTGGTAGGTTATGCTCTTTAACGAAGCGGCTCGCTTGGTGTAGTGACTAGCGTCTCGGACTTCCACCCAGAAGGCCTGGGTTCGCGCCCACGCTCGGCGCATTAAAGATTTTTCACAAGCACTGAGTCGTTACCATCCCTCATGAGCAAAGGGATGGGGTAGTAGTACAGGACCCCAATGGAAATACGCCTAATCGGCCTTATTGAGCTATCCTTAGCTAGCTTAGCATGCGCTAGCTTTAAGAACTATTATTATTATTATTATTATTATTATTATATATCGAAATACAGTCGTGATTTAACTGATTTTGGTTATATATAAGGCATATGAGCTGTTTTAACATGTCACTCTGGCACGGTGTCACTCTAGCACCTGACAACGGCGCTGCTGTACACCTTTAAATAGCGTCTGTGGGAAACACTGACAAACTTCATTGCAGGTTATATGTTACAGGTTCGTGTATCTCCCGTAATATAATTTTTGGAAAGATTATACGGTGTAACAGCAGCGAGACCCATCAATTGTTGTGTGGCCTACGGAATTGTCATATCACATAATACATTGGTATATACTGTACGTCTGTACTGCCGGAAATGTATTATAAGAGAGTTTATGCCGCCTACTGTTAAAATGGAAATTCTGCAGAACAACAACTCCTTTTATTATATTTTATATTTTTAATTTTATATTGTAATGGTTTGTAAGTGTGTATTAAATTGTTAGAAAGTGCGGAAAACACTTTTTATTAGCATTTGCATTGCTAATTGTAATTCTGATACCCCAACAATCTAGGGACTTGGGAAAGACATTAGCCTAACCTAACAACCTTACCTAACCTATCCTAGTATTATGGGTGGGGGCTGCAGCCCCCACACCCCCGCTGGTTGGGAATTAATACAACAATAAAAAATTGACGGGCGCCAAAATAACAGTAGATGAAGTCTACTGTGTTTACTCTGCAATCTTCAGCTTTGGCTGTCCATAAAAGGAAAGTACCAATACAATTGTACTGACGTCTTGTAGGTGAAGCTCCACTCTGATTGGGTACTGAATATTGGGGAGGAGCCTCCAAGGAGGCTAGAATGTACACAAAGTGTCCTGGACTGGCTGTAGGCTACACAAATAACTGAACATTTTATAGGAGAGTGAAAATCAAATTGACAAAATAAGAAAAGTAGCACTTATCCGCGCATCTGTAAGGTCCCTTGAGTAAGGTAAAAGCAACACAAAATAATTACACAAGACAGGAATCCCGTAATCAAGTTGTTGTTATACAGAACAGATAACCCGTTAAAATATATGAGAATGTCAAGCCCACCCTTAACTAATTCTGTATCCCACGGCAAATGGTTAGTGCGAAATAGAGTTTATTTTTCCCTTTTTAACCTCTTTAACCCTATATTTTCCTGATCTTCATTGCCCTCTCCACTAGGGAAGGGTGGGGGGTGGGGGGGGGGGGCATATTTAGCCTTTAGACTGTTGAATAATGGGTAAATACTAATTTTCTGCAGTCCTTGCTGTAAAACAACACTATATCAAATAACAACACGAAAACCTATACTGTAATATAAAGTAAATACTATAACTCCTGGCTGTCACACGGTAATAATATACCGAATTTGTTTAGGGTTGACACTTATTTTAACATGAGTATAGTTTATATGGCATCCAAAATGAACTTTAACAAATATGTGAAAAGTCTTGGGAAGAGATGAAAGAAAAGAAAAATAGATGGATAAAAGCTTTATTAGACAACAGAAGGATGATTGGGATAAAAGGTGAGAATGTGTCGGATGTAGAAATTAAAAGGAAAGTGAGAGAGTGGGATACGAGGGAATGGAAAAAACAGATGGAAGAATAGTCAAGCCTGAGCATCTACAGACAATGGAGAGAAGAGATTGGAAGTCAGGATGGAATTTATAATAACAAAGAATCTTCAGTTATTCTCTTCAAGTGCCGGACCAATAATCTGAACTTGGGGGATAGGAAGAGGTTCACCGGGGAAGATACTGGATGCATCATGTGCAACGGCGAATACGAGGACCATAAGCACTTTATCCTGCACTGCCCAGCATACAGCGAGGAGAGGGCCACAAATATTGTACTACAATCTACAGCCATATCAAGAGGATGAAAATCAACTCATCGGGGATATTATTTTTACGAAAAACAACATTGAAAATGCAAACATAGTAATTTATAAGTTTTGGTTGAAGAGAAATAAGATGCAAAGAAATAAATAGATAAAGAGACCCGACCGGGAATTTATCCAGTTTAACACCGGGTCGAAACCATCGATATATTATTTAGGCAAATATATTACTTATGTCATGTACTGCATTGCCATAGATGTCCAAACCGTCGGTAATTCATTATAATATACGCCCTAAATAACTAACAACAAATCTAAGAATGTATTATCCGGGGTATGGTCGTCATGTTTACATAGGCCTTTGTTTTTGTTTTATTCTGTTTTTGCCCCCTGCTGGCAACATAATTATATGATGATGACAATAGGTCGTGGGGGGGGGGGGGGGGTTGAGGAGGGGAAAAGCCCCCCCTTAACTTATTTTTGTATCCCACGTCAGTCAAAATTGCCGGAAATGTGATCGCGAGCGACCGGATATGTTTTGTTGCTTTGGTGTCTTAAGATTGATGGATAATGTTTGTTTTGCAATTTCTGACGGGGTTCATAAAATAACACATCTACAAAAAAAATAAAAAAAAAAACAAGGAAAAGACATACAAAATGCTGGGTAAAGGTTACTTTTTGGACCGACAGTGATTTCAGCAACAATGTTTTTTTTTTTTTTTTTGCGTTTTTCTTTCAGATAGTGTTCTCATATACTGAAAAAGAGCTGAAATGAGTATTTACTCATTATCCAACAGTCTAAAAATACGCCCTCCACTAGTGGGGAGGGCTATGAGTATCAGGGAAAATGAGGGGTTAAAGAGGATATAAGACTAAAAATAAGCTGTATTTGGCTAAAACCGTTTGCCGAGGAATACAGAATAAGTTGACCCCTCACCCCCCCCCCCCAGGATTTATTGAAATCCTCATCTATGTAGATAGCAGGGGGCAAAAACATATTTTTCCCTAACTTACCCTATTATTGGATAATGGGTAAATACTCACTTCCGAAGGTCCTTGGATAATAGGTAAACACTCACTTCCTTAAGTCCTCAACATATAAATCCACTGGATATGAATGAAAATCACGTACACGCACAACAAATCGAAAGACGTACAAGTCATCCAGCTGAAGACGCCATTGTGGGCACACTGGTCACTAGTCAGCCACCCTCACCTTCTCCAATATATTGCATTATAGGATGAGCGCAGCTGCGCGTGACAGGTGATTGGTTAAATGGGTGTGACATCATCCAGGGAATTCCATTGCTATTGGTTGATTATTTCACATCACTTTCAAGTCCGTATACAGTGGTCCAGACATACGACTGTTGCGAAGATGGTGGCCGGGCCGTTTATAGGGAGACTATTATTATTGTATTATATAAATCCCTTATTATACATTTCAGCTCGTAATAACATATACAGGGTGTTTCATAAATGCCTTTCATAAATTTCAGAATGAATAGACCTAGCAATAATAAATATACTTTACTATGCGACGGTTTTGGAAATTTTTCATATTTACCGGGATATTACACATTTTAGTTTAAATAGGAAAGTCTAGAGGATGAAAACGATCAGTAGATTATCATCACCTCAATTACTTTATTTTGTCATAAATGTTTGAACATCAATGTATTTTACAGTATTTACAATAGATGCTCGAAGTTTCTCCCACCCTCGTTGATACAGGCTTGGGCTCGGCGCATAAGAGACTCGCACTCTTTCAAATATTCCTGGTGTGTTTCTTGCTTCTCTGCATGCCTCTTGAACTCGTTGCCACAGTTGCTGACGGGTGTTGATTTGTGTAGCATACACCCTGCTCTTCAAGTGTCCCCAAAGATAAAAGTACAGTGGAGTTAGGTCCGGTGATCTAGGTGGCCAGGCGATGGGACCACCACGGCCTATCCACTTATCAGGGTACATAACATTAAGGAAATCCCTCTTACCTCATGCAAAGTGAGCTGGAGCCCCATCCTGCAAGAAACACATTTGTCTACGTGTTCTGAGAGGCACATCTTCAAGTAGTATGGGTAAGTCATCCTGAAGAAATCTGGTGTACACATTGCCTGTAAGTCGTTGTGGTAACATAAAAGGTCCGATTAGATGGTCACCAAGAATACCGGCCCAAACATTAATAGAAAAGCGTTCCTGATATCCCCTCGTTGTTGTTGCATGTGGATTTTCTGCTCCCCATGTATGTGTATTATGTAGGTTCAACATGCCATTTCTTGTGAAATGTGCCTCAACACTAAACAAAACCTCTGCAATAAAACCGTTGTTCTCCCTCTCTTGAGTAAGCAGCCACCGACAGAAATCCACTCGTTGGTGATAATCACGTTCAGTCAGAGCATGGATGGGCTGGTGATGATATGGGTACAGGCCATGCCTGTTTACAATCCTCCATACTGATGCATGAGCCACACCATTTCGTGCACTAAGTCGACGTGTGCTTGTAGATGGATCATCTGCGATGGCATCAAGGATATCCTCTTCTGCATCGAGTAGTTGCTCAGCATGAGGCCTTCCTCTGTCTACTGCACGTGGATTCAGTGAGCCATATTCCCGTAGTCATCTTTCTACACTGAGGAAAGTAGGCCGAGATGGTTGCCTCCGGTTGGGATATTGTTCACCGTACATCCTTATTGCTTCAGCTGCATTTCCTCCAGCTGCACCTAAAGTAAGTAACATGTCTGTGTACTCAGCAGAGGTGTATGGCTCCATGTCTGGTACTTACTTAAGACTGCCAGTACATCCTTCTTTCTCTCACCTTCTCACATTACGTTCAATTTGTGAAGCTTCATTCACACAGTATTCGAACCCATGAAGCAAATTGATCGAGCACCTATTGTAAATACTGTAAAATACATTGATGTTCAAACATTTATGACAAAATAAAGTAATTGAGGTGATGGTAATCTACTGATTGTGTTCATCCCCTAGACTTTCCTATTTAAACTAAAATGTGTAATATCCTGGTAAATATGAGAAATTTCCAAAACCGTCACATAGTAAAGTATATTTATTATTGCTAGGTCTATTCATTCTGAAATTTATGAAAGGTATTTATGAAACACCCTGTATAGCAATGATGTATATGCTCTACCGAACCTATTAGGCCTTAAAAGATCGATGGGACTACTGTCGGTCCAAAAGATAACCTTTTCCAAATAGTGTACTTGTAAAAATCTTCCCCGGTGTTAAACAGGATATTTACCCCAGACCGCAAGACCACATACATCAGGGAGAGCCGTTTTAAAGGCAATACTCCCGCCACCCAACTCAACTCGACTCAACGCATGTCATCATTATCTGTGCAAATTAATAGGGGGCCCAATTAAGGAGAAAGGGAATTAATTAACAGACGAAATAAGCTCCCAAATTACAATAACACAGCAGCCCGCCGTTTATGGGCTACTTTTTATACGTAATTTTAAATCTGCTTTATAAATACCCTTTTTTCCTCTCTTGTGTCTTTTGCTGATCCTCCCTACCTCTTATGGGAATAAGGGCTTGTTACTGACTGAAAAAATAGGAAAATCCGAGCCAAGTTTCAAAATAATTTTAGAGTTTTTTGGCTTTTGCAAAATCACAAAATCCGAGCCATCTTTTGAAAACAAATGGCCATATACCTCCTTATTGCCTTATTACCGTCTTTTCCCCCACAATTTCCCTGATCTTCATAGCCCTCCCCAATTGTGATGGGGGGGGGGGGGTTAGATGGTTGGATAATGGTTAAACAATTATTTCCTGCAGTTTTTGCTATAAGACAACACTGTATATAAAAAATAAAAAAAATAATTGGAATATATTATAACCGAAACTGCCACTAATCTTCCCATGGTTTTTCATTTTGGTTTTATGTAGTTTTCATCATTATACAGTAGTTGAAATTAGTTACAATCCCCGGAACATTTTATTTCTCCCATTATCCAACAATCTTAAAACACTCAGATGTAAGTAATTTTCAGAGTAAATATACAATATTTTTTGCCTTTGGATACAGGATGGGTTGAGGGGGGGCTTTGCCCCCCACACTCCCCCATGAATTAGTGAAATCAGCATCTATTTTAACAGTAAGGGGCTTAACCCTCTCCGACATATGACGCGATTTTGAGCCTATTGGGGATACTCTAAAGCCTTTGTTACCATCAGGGGTATTTAGAAACCTTTAGTTTAGTTACTTCAACCTCTGCAGTTGTCTTTGAGTTAGCTGTGGGCAGAAAACTAATTTTGGAGAGGTAATTACAAGAGTGAGATAACTATTTCTTATTGCTAATCTGGCAACCTCTGCGTCATATGTGCGTGAAAGGGTTAATTAGAGTTTCACTGCCGTCAATAGAGTTTTTTTGTTTTTACAGTACTTTATATAGTGCACAAAATGTAAGTATAACTAAATAAGTTGGTCACCAATTATTTTGCAATATTTGAAAACAAACATGGATTTTATATGCTCTAAACATAATATGAAAATGTGTTTTAAGCCTCGGGAAAACCTAATAAAATATATGGTACTAAAATGGAATTTTGTCGTAACATGGTTGTCAACCTTCCTATGGACGGCACCGATTCGTACACACGCCATTTTCACCTGTCTCCCGAGGTCTGTCCAACAGCTTTTTAGTCAACACTAACTCCACCTGCCCATCTCTGTCGAAACTACAGGTGTTCATTTCCACAGCTTTGCGTATCACGTCACGATACACTACTGGGTTCCTATTGTTTTTTTGTGAACACGTTATTATAACGCATATGCTAAGTCACGCTCTTGTCACGCATACCTTCGCGAGCCAATCACTGAGATATAATATGTTGATTATGTCATTGCAATCGGCCAATCACAGATACCCACCTTGATTGACCTGAAAATTGACCTCTGCCACACCCTATTATTGTAGACACTACTCGTAATAATACTGCTGCCCTGAAACTATTCACAGAACATGGGTGTTTGCCGAGAGATGTGACGTGTAAGAGGTGTGGTGAAGCCTGTTATTTTTATGAGCCCTTAGAACAGTGGCATTGCGGTAACTACTGGTTCTTAGAGAAAACAACCACCTGCCGTGACTGTGGGTTCCGCACTTCTCATAACAAAGGCACATTTTTAGATCAAGCTCATTTGCCATGGCAAATTCTCGGGTTCATCAATTTGTGGTTGAACAAAAATTTCCAACACTGGGAGGCAATAATGAACCTTGGCATATCGTACCCCACCAGTGTTGACTGGAGAAGTTTTTGCTCGGAGGTCACTAGTTCGTGGTTTGATAACCAACAACCGATTGGTGGTCCCAACATCGTAGTGGAAATAGACGAAACATTTATTATTAAGGCGAAATTTCATGTTGGCAGAGAATTGGGGAAAAAAAAGTACTGGTTGTTTGGTGGAATTGAGCGGGTGTCAGGAAAAAGATTTGTGGTGCCGCTCATTGATGACAACTCTGACCCTCTCCCTCGTAGCCGAGACGTGTTGCTGCCTTTAATTAATAAATATATATTGCCAGGCTCAATTATTTACTCGGATTGTTGGAAGGCATACAGCAGCATCAGTGAGCACGGCTACGAGCATGGCACTGTCAACCATAAAGTGAACTTCATAAATCCCGCCAATAAAAATATTCACACACAAACAGTACAGCGGCTGTGGACGGACGTGAAGGAGTACATCAAGAAGCCTGGAATCCGTCCCCATTTCCTTCACCAATATCTCGCAAGATACCTCTTCCTCAAGTCAGTCACCCGCCGCAGAGCTCTACACGCTTTTCTCGTTCAGGCTGCAACATTACATACGCCCCAGTCTGACAAACCTCCCCCATTGCCTCGGGAGCCTGATTCTGAGTTGGACATTCGGGATTCTGACTTTGAGAATTTGGATGCTGCTGATGACTCCAGGCCTGGCGATGCTGTACAGTCACCTACATTATCGTCTGCAATAACACATTCACCTCAACGTGCAGGTCCATCCACCTCTGGTCGCCGTTCAAGAGGTCGACGTGGCCGACCTTCTCGTCGGAGACGTGATCCGCCACAGTGTCCCAGCCCTGGATCCCCACAGTCTGACAGTGACACCTCTCCACCTCAGCCTCAGGACCCTCATGTTCCGCCTTTACACCATCAACAACGTGCTGCATCAACCTCTCCACCCTCTAACACCGCAAAATGCCCACGTCCTGACTCGTCTCCTCCACGTACCTGCCCATCGACCTCTTCACCTCCACCAGCAGCTCCCTCGACCTCTTCACCTCAACGTGCCTATCCCTCTACCTCTTTACCAAGACGTGGGGGTTGCCATGCAAGAGGTAGACGTGGCCGACCTCCTTGTCGGAGACGTGGATGCGCTTCGTCACGGACCTCATCACCTACTCCCTTAACTTCATCTCAATAAGGTACGCTATTATACGCTTTAATATTTGTAGGGGTTACTCATCCACCCAATGTACTGGGTACCCTACTAGGGATATACCTACTGAACATGGGTGCTTGCCTACTGATGTGACGTGTAAGAGGGAAGATTTTTTTGCATAGGTTTAAACTTCCGGAAATTAATGGGTAATAAATACGATAATCTTCAAGGACACTACATCCGCCTTATTAGAAAAAATTTATTAGGGAAAATAGGGACCAATAGACTCGCCATATTTTTCTCATTATAGTCCCATGGAGGAATTTCGTTATCGACACTTGACAAAACCCGATTTCAAAGAAAAATACACCAAAAATCTGTCAAAGATGTCAAATAGCGGGTGTGTGGGGGAGGCAGCCCCCACCCATAATACTAGGATAGGTTAGGTAAGGTTGTTAGGTTAGGCTAATGTCCTTTCAAAGGGGTATAGGCTAGTAAACACTAGGATAGCCTATACCTGGTCAGAGGTAAGAAGAAGAAGAAGAGTCCTGATTTAGTCTCCTTGAATGTTACCTGCAAGGGCTAGTTTAGTATCCCACGCACTGGGTTCCATGAATCCGCTGTTGCTGGCATGCAAGGGCTAGTTTAGTATCCCACGTACTGGGTCTAGGTTAGGTTAGGTTGGGTTGGTTGGTTAGGTTAATATACTAGGTCTCAGAAACAAGATTCATAGTTGCGGTAGTATTTACAGATACGGCCGAATACCGGTACTAAATGGGCGGCGGCCCAACCGCCATGTTGTATTCCACGTAGGCCTACTAGGTACTACGGACATATTGTAGGCGTTAGGTGTGGATTACGCTTGTATCCAATGTACTAGGTCTATGTTACTGAATAATTATGATTTAAATAAGTGCTACGTTTTCGATAAATCTGGTTATATGGCTTTGCAATTAGGGAAATCATGAGCCGATTTCCGACATTTAGTTAGTCTTTCGATTCTCAAAATCCGATCCAAGTTTTGCCAAAAATTGGCTCGGGTTTTCCAAAATTTGGGTTTTATGGCTTAGCAATTTCGGGAAACCTGAGCCAAATTTCTAAATGAAGTTACTGTCATTTTGTTGTCTACAAACTCTCAAAATCCGAGCCAGCTTTGGATAAAACTTGGCTCGGGTTTTCGAAATATTGGGTTTTAGGCCTTTTTGACCTTAAAACCCGAGCCAAGTTTTGCTAAAATACGTTTTAATCGCCGTTTTACGCATTTAACCCCTCATTTTCCCTGTACTTCATAGCCCTCCCCACTATCGGGCGGCGTGTCTTAAGATCGTTGTATAATGGGGAAAACGGTTTCGCCGAGGGTTGTAAATATTTCCGAACACTATATATTGATGAAAACTAACAGGGAAAAATTAAAAAATCCATGGGAAAATTGGTGACCATCTTATTTGGACAAACTGGATTTTAGGTCACGTATGGGATATAATGTTCTAAATGAATACTATAGCTTTGTATTAAAGTATTAGTCACCACAATATAGGTCTTTACCGCTGCATATTAAATTATTTTTCCTTAGACTTTGTGGGTTAAATAAGGGTGATGGCGGCCATCTTGGATCAGCTCAGAACGAATATTTTTCATTTTTTACCGTAGTTTTAGTATGTTGTCATATTCTATATCAATACTAACCCTGCGGGGGTCTGGGGGCGGCAGCCCCCAGGTTAGGTTAGGTTGTTAGGTTAGGGTAATGACAAAATATGGTTTTAGGGGGCATGTTTTAATATTGCAAAATAATGGGTAAATATGAATTTCCAGAAGGAAAAACACCTTAAAACACACTAATCAATGAAGGAACTGTTGAGAAAAAGGATCATAATACAAAAAACACATACGTGACCTAAAATCCAATTTGACCTCTTCTTTAGGGTCAATATACAGGAGGCGCTACAATATAGGTAGCAAAATTCTAATGGTAGTTTTGGGTTCCTATCATCATATGCTTCATTTCTATATACTTTTTATCCCCGGGAAAAAAAACAAAAATCTTGGGTTTTTTATTTTTTTCTTGGATTTTTTTTTATATTTTATATTAACCTAACCAAAAAACCTAACCTAACCTAACCTAAATGTATTTTGGGGCTATTAGGTTAGGTTAGGTTAGGTTTTTTGGTTAGGTTAATGACCAAAACAAAAAATCCCAAGAAAATAAATGAAAAATCCCAAGATTTTTTTTTTTTCCCCCGGGGATAAAAAGTATATAGAAATGAAGCATATGATGATAGGAACCCAAAACTACCATTAGAATTTTGCTACCTATATTGTAGCGCCTCCTGTATATTGACCTTATTTAGTTTTTCCAAAATGTATCTCCGGAGGTTGAAACACATTTGGCAAGAGTTGTGTGATTGGGCTTATCACCTATCTCTGACCGGGTATATCCTAGTGTTTACTATACCCCTTTGAAAGGACATTAGCCTAACCTAACAACCTTACCGATAAATCGGGATGGATGTAGTGATCGGGCGTACGGTCGCCATGTTGTGCGCTCGCAGTTACGTTCCCGTCTATTCGACGCTAAATTTTCTGCTATTTGCCCCCTGTCATTACTACATGAATACTAGGTTAGGTTAGGTTAGGTTGTTTGGTTAGGCTAATGTATTTTTCTATCCAAAGGCAGTCAAAATAGACGGGAACATGATGGGAAAAGTCCGACACCACTACGCGTAGTGTAAACAAGGCTGGCGGTACGCCTGCACTTAACATTCTTGCCGATAAATCTACAGTTATACTACCCCTATTTTGTCGCTATTCTGTTGGTACTAATGGGTTAATATTATTAGTAGTAGACTTAGTATGGTTTGATGATGCGCGGAAATGTATATTTAACTTGAAATAAATACATTGAAGTATTACAAACTTTCGCGAACCCATAAACAGGGAATGTGAGCTGGGTTTAGACCGTCAGCGAGACAGGTTAGTTTTTGGTTAGTTTAGGTTAAGTTAGGTTAGGTTAGGCAGTATAACTAAATAAGTTGGTCACCAATTATTTTGCAATATTTGAAAACAAATATGGATTTTATATGCTCTAAACATAATATGAAAGTGTTTTTTTAAGCCTCGGCAAAACCTATTAAAAATATATGGTACTAAAATGGATTGTTTTCGTAACATGGTTGTCAAAACTTCCTATAGACGGCACCGATTCGTACACACGCCATTTTCACCTGTCTCCCGAGGTCTGTCCACCAGCTTTTTAGTCAACACTAACTCCACCTGCCCATAGGTTAGGTTAGGTTAGGTTAAGTTAGGTTAATTAGGTTAGATTGTGCATCCGCTTGATCAGGAATTCGCTCGAAGTGACTCGCATTCGTATTTACAGATACGGCCGAATACCGGTAGGCTACTAAATCGTCGCCGGCCCAAGCGCCATGTTGTATCCCACGTAGGCCTACTAGGTACTACGGACACATTGTAGGAGTTAGGTGTGGATTACGCTTGTATCCAATGTACTAGGTCTATGTTACTGGATATTTATGATTTAAATAAGTGCTACATTTTCGATAAATCTGGTTATATGGCTTTGCAATTAGGGAAATCATGAGCCGATTTCCGATATTTAGTTAGTCTTTTTCGATTCTCAAAATACGATCCAAGTTTTGCCAAAAATTGGCTCGACTTTTCCAAAAATTATGCTTTTTGGGGTTTGCAATTTAGGGAAACAAGCCAAAATTCTAAATTAGGTTACTGTAATTTGTTTACTATTAAAACTCGCAAAATCCGAGCCAAGTTTTGCCAAAACTTGGCTCGTGTTTTCCAAAATTCGGGTTTTATGGCTTTGCAATTTCGGGAAACCTGAGCCAAATTTCGAAATGAAGTTACTGTATTTTTTTTGTCTACAAACTCTCAAAATCCGAGCCAGCTTTGGCCAAAACTTGGCTCGGGTTTTCGAAATATTGGGTTTTAGGCCTTCGAAATACCTTAAAACCCGAGCCAAGTTTTGCTAAAATAAGTTTTAATCGCCGTTTTACGCATTTAACCCCTCATTTTCCCTGTACTTCATAGCCCTCCCCACTATCGGGCGGCGTGTGTTAAGATCGTTGTATAATGGGGAAACCGGTTTTGCCGAGGGTTGTAATTATTTCCAAACACTATATAGTGATGAAAACTAACAGGGAAAAATAAAAAAATCCATGGGAAAATTGGTGATCATCTTATTTAGTTTTTCCTAAAAAACAACAAATTACCTGAAAACTCTTATCTGGTTGGCGATACATTTTTATCAAAATAAGTTTTATTCCAGTTTCCTGCTGAATCATCCAAAAGCAGCTAAAAAGGCGTGTTTTGAAGGGGAGAGGTCGTGGGGGGTAGTGGGGGAGGGGTAGTATAATTGTAGATTTACCACCTTACCTAACCTATCCTAGTATTATGGGTGGGGGCTGCAGCCCCCACACCCCCGCCCCCACACCCACGCTGTTTTACATCAAATTACGTGTTTACACGACGTATCCCACGTACGCCCAGTAACACAACTCATTCCACACATTTTTATATGATCTTTGCAACATCCTTATTCTATAATGGCCTTCAAATATTGAGAAATAAGGTAATTCTGCATAACTACAACTTATTTTAAGTTTTGTTTATTTTCTTTTTGTATTTTAATGCTTTGTAAGTGTTTATTTTATTGTTAGAAAGTGCGGAAAGCACTTTTGGTCAATATTTACGAGTCACACCACAGCTGGAATCTCATTTCTAAGGGTAGTTTTGGGTTCCTATCATTCTATGCTTCATTGCTATATACTTTTTATCCACCGGAATTTTTTTTTTTTTTTTTTTTTTTAGGCTATTTTTTTTTTAGGCTAGGCCTATTTTTTTTTTTTTAGCATTAACTTAACCTAACCTAACCTAACCTAACCTAACCTAACCTAACCTAACCTAAATGTATTTGGGGGCTATTAGGTTAGGTTAGGTTAGGTTAGGTTTTTTGGTTAGGTTAATGCTAAAAAAACAAGAAAAAACACTTTTCCGGTGGATAAAAAGTATATAGCAATGAAGCATAGAATGATAGGAACCCAAAACTACCGTTAAAAATGAGATCCCAGCTGTGGTGTGACTCGTAAATATTGACCGCACTTTTGATTAGCATTTGCATTGTTAATTGTAATTCAGATACCCCAACAAGCTAGGAGTTACTCGATTTAGTCAACTTTGAAAAGAAATAAGCCTAACCTAACAACCTTACCTATCCTATCCTAGTATTATGGGTGGGGGTTGTCGCCCCCACACCCCCGCTGATTGGGTATTAAAACTATACAAAACAAATGATGGGATAAAGTCTATGGTGTTTACTCTGCAATCTTCAGTTTTGGCTGTTGATAACAGGAAAGTACCAATAAAAATGTACAGATTTCTTGTAGGTGAAGCACCACTCTGATTGGCTACTAAACATTGGGGAAAAATGTTATTTTAATACCACAAATTTTCCGAGTGTGTTTTATAAACAAAATTGGTCATTTGCATCAATATATAGTGTTTGTAATTAATTAGAAATCTCGGGAAAACCTATTTTCCCCATTAGGCCTATCGATCGATGTTGAGACACGCTCGCTCGCTCCCCGATAGTGATTTGAAAAGACATTAGCCTAACCTAACAACCTTACCTAACCTAACCTAGTATTATGGGTGGGGGCTGCCGCCCCCACACCCCCGCTGGTTGAGTACCCTTAATAAAAAAAAAAAAAAATTGGCTGTCGATTATACGAAGGTGAAAGAAAGGTCGATGAAGTCTATGGTGTTTACTCTGCAATCTTCAGCTTGATTGTACATTGATAACGGGAAAGTACCGTATTGACAACCTTGTTACGAAAATTAAATTTTAGTACCATACTTTTATATTAGTTTTTCCGAGGGTTTAACACATTTTTATATGATCTTTAGAGCAATCGATAACTGGAAGTACCGTATTGACAACCTTGTTACGAAAAAGACATTTTAGTACCATACTTTGTTATTAGGGTTTGCCGAGGGTTAAAACAAATTTTCTTATGATCTTTAAAGCATATATATTAAATATCTATCTTCAAATATATCAACAAAATTCGTGGTATTAAAATAACATTGAACCAACATTGGGGAGGAGCCTCCAAGGAGGCTAGAATGTAAACAAAGTGTCCTGGACTGGCTGTACAAAAATAACTCTGATAATGTTATAGGAGAGTGAAAATCAAATTGACAAAATAAGAAAAGTAGCACTTATTCGCACATCAGTAAGGTCCCCTGAGTAAGGTAAGAGCAAAAAAAAAAAAAAAAAAAAAAAAAAAAAAAAAAAAAAAAAAAAAATCCATGAGACAGGAATCCCATAATTGAGGAGTTGTTGTTATCCAGAATACCCTAAACATGTACCGTGAATATTGGTCTGATAATATAGCATGTTAACCACACACTCAATGTCAATTAAGCACAAGTAGTGTATGTAATACAAATATTCATATCACTAAATATGGCACAATAAAACGGTTACTTACGTGGCCCTCCATAAACCTTAAGTGAATCACACAAACAATTCAGACTTGTCGGAGACGATAGGGTACAGTAGACACCGCAAATACTGGAATCCGGATAAGGCAACGAATCTTTAGTTATTAATTACAATGTTACGCTTATGTTCTTTAATGCATTATACACAATCGCTTTATGCACTAATCTAATTACATAACTGCAAACTTGAAATTTTACTATATTGATGTTAAATTTAAATTTGTTTAGGTTTCAATCACAAGAGTTCGTATTTTGTTAAGAACATTTTACCAGTATCCAGTAACGAAACAAATAGAGAACATCACTGACACAAGACCAAGGTAGCTCCGTGACCCGCCAACACCCACGACAAGCACTGAACTTATAAATCCAAAAATGGAGAAGAAGAGCATTTCACCTACATGCACAACAATTACGTCCAATCTCTCGATCGTCGAAATGTCTCGGACAGAACCGTCAAATCGTCCAATAATACCGGCAAACCGTCTAGTTGTACTTTTCAACCCCTTGGGGTTCATGTCGCATTCTAAGGGCTATGTTCAGACTGTTTTGTATTGATTAACCCCTTCTGTACCGGCGACGTATGTTATATTTTATTCTAGCAATATTTAGACGATTTTATGAAGCTTAGAAAGGATCTGTGGTAGTTAAAAGGGTTGATTGAGATAGTTAGAATCCTTATAATTGTTAAGATCCTTCCTAAAGCGAATAAAATCAATTAGTAGGAGCAAGAATAAAATCAAAAGACGTCGCCGGTATAGAAGGGGTTAAGAAAGTTCCACAATTCCTTCCTAAACTGTATATTATCGTCGAATGATACACAATTCAACTTCAATGTCACAACGCGTTTGGTTTGGGTTACGAAAGTTTGAAGCTTTGGGTCATACATTTGATTTTTCATTATGTGTTTAGTAGCTTTGGGTCATATTATGGTCTATTAGTGTGTGTAGAGAATTAGAACCATCGAAACCTAAATTCGAAGGTTTGACCGTTTCGAAACTGTGCATGTGTGTGTGTGTGTGTGTGTTGGATTAGAACTAGATATTATACTTACCAGGAGATGGGAATCTTCCTATCTAATGTACAGTACTAATAAAATCGTGCTCCTAAAGGTTTCCAAATGCCCTTTTAATCGACCACAAAATAACGCCATCTGTTGTTGCTATCCAGAACTAATAGTGGCGAAATTCTACGGGATCGCACTTCTCTTTTATTCATCTACGTTTGTGCACTCCAGTACTGTAATCACAACTTTGACGTATGACATGTTTAGCCTCTTATTTATTCTGTTACCGCATCTATGTACTCAAAAGTAATGTTCTCTGGCATGAACGAACTATATTATGCTGCATAAGAACAACATTTCATCATTGCTTTAGTTCACTAATCACAAAAATAAAGTTAACTAAATAGATGCTTTCATTGCTAATTGGAGGAACGCTTGGTTTGTCAATTAAGTCTGCCATGCAAAACATTCCATGCAATAATGCACGCTAACCATATGACCTTAGCTGTATTTATTTGAAGGACAAATAAAAACAACATACTCTACTCGACATACTTTATTATTTCATCCTACTTTTCGATTGATATATTTGTTCATTCTTCCACTGGAGAGAGGCATCGGTTTCAAATAAAATTGATCCATACGTCATCAGAGAGGACAATTATCCTACCTTTTCCCAAAGTAGATTGATTAAGTTCTTCAATTTATCTATGTATGACACGAGTCGAATATATACGAAAATGTGTATTCAGGGAAATTACATCACCGACAGTTTCTTTTATGATTTGTTACTATTACTGTCGGAATAAGAGGATATACACAGAAGATTATTTGCTGAGACTACATAAGCAGGAAATGAGAGTTGACCAATATATAATATTGGATTTATGATATTTAGTAATGTTCATACATGCTTGTGAAGGAAATGTTTTTTAGGAAAAAAAATAAAACAAAACTACATTAACAAGATTTCTGACACGTTTGAAGTAATTATAGAACTCTAATGTAACCTTTACATTGCTCATGGGTGTTGATTGATTGATTTTTGCTTTGTTGCATATGCACAGTCGTGACAAACCATTATTTGCAGTTGATTACTTTTGGTATAAAGCATTTATTTGCTTTTCAAATTAATATAAATAAGGGCTGTGTTTTAAGTTGGGTTAAGGGTAATTTGAGACAGTCTCTGACTAGAAAAGTGTTGAAAAGTGTTGGAGGGTGTAATTAGGCAATTGTCATTAATATATATATATATATATATATATATATATATATATACAGTATATATATATATATATATATATATATATATATATATATATACAGTATATATATATATATATATATATATATATATATATATATATATACAGTATATATATTGATATTTGCCTGACTGAGGGTGTTGTGCAATTTAAGCTAATCCGAGACTCCAGTTATAGGGAACAAATGAAAATAAAAATGGTAAAAAACAGCTAGCAATCAAGGTTTGAGAGGCAAATATAAATCAATATAATTCAGAACATTTTCGAACGCCTAGCTATTATTTCCTGTTTGTTATATGGTTTACATATTTTTTTAAATGATGTGCATAAGCTTGCATTCGCAAGTCAGTTTTCAGAGCATAACTTGTATAATGACAAACATGAATGGTCCACGAGTTTCTTGAGCGACTCTATAAGTGGTATAAATCTTAATGAACAATGTTGATGTAATTTATTGAAACATTGCTCAAAGGTACAGTACTTAAGCCGAATCGTGTTAACCCTCAACTATTGTTCACTCAAGTGTATCATTAAATAGTGTGCTTGTGCAGGCGACACCTGGCAAATAAGCGACATATAGCAGACACACACACACACACACACACACACACAGGGTATTACATATAGAACACGTCTTAACTAAGGCTAATTTACATGAGAGGTATTTCCCGCAACTCTTGATCCGCAGCGTTTTTCAAACAACATATTCAGGCATTTTTGATTAGTGTCGGTAACAAGATTGATTTCAGACTATTATAATTGACAACACTCTTAAAATGCCAAACTTCAAAAGCTGCCAGTTAGAGATAGAAGTTGAGGGATTTTTGTTTTCATGTAAACTGGCTTTTACACTTATCCAATCCTTGGAAACGGAATTTCATAATTATATCATCACCGTAATCTACATGCCTCATTAAGCCCCCCCCCCCCCCCCCCTCCCATCTCTCCAAACAAAACTATGCTCTATACATCAATGGCTACAAAATACCTAGGGTACGAAACATCTTTGACATGATGCAATAAGTTTTTTTGTATTTTTTTTAAATTAAATCTTGTGTTACTCTAGTGATAACTTTTGAAGATAATGTCATGTTCTAATTTGTGTGGTCAAGGCCACCATCCCTAACTGAGTTGCTAAAATCGTAAATTTTGTGTGTGTGGTATATGCGAGAAGTGAGGAAAACATATTTTGATAGGATGACTAATAAGGATGCGAAGATGGGGTAGTAATAAAGATTAATATAATTTGGATACAAATTAATGTGGGTAACTGTACAATAAGCGCCTTAAAATGTAGTTATAATCGCTTGATCAGTCGTGAACATTTATAAGGGTACATGTATTTGAATCTTTGAGCCTTTAAAAGCCAAGTGCTGAACCATCGGAGATATCCTTTGGTAGAGGAAAAACACCGATTTTGTTTATGTGGCTCAAGTTAGTGTTTTAAAATATTACTTAAATGTGTCAAAGCTGTTAATATAAAGAGTACTTCTTTATTTCTGAAACCGTTTGTAAAGTACCCAATGTATGTGATCACCATAAGCCGTGAGTAATATTCACAGATATTACAGAACGTTAAATAATAATGGTGTCTGCATGAAAAGACCCACAATTCTCATAAGGTTTGTATAATCATTATCATGTTTTGCGAAATATTAGGGCAAAGGGGGTTTCACACATACACTGTCTTGATCACGACGCACCCCGAATTGGCAAGTGTGGAGCAATTGGAGACGTGGTCTTGATCGTGGGCTGTTCTACCAGCGTTTCCACACGTCGGCATGGCGCGAGAAAGGTTTGAGCATTTTCAAAACTTTGCAATTTTGTTGTGGCTCATTAATGCGTCGTGTGCCGTCTTGGCACTGTCATGGTAGTGTCCTTATTAGCTGTCATTGGAAACCGTGGCAGCATTGACGTACATTGGGTTGCATGATGACAATGCCGACTAACACCAATGCTGCCACATCTACATATGACCGTACAATAACACTAACACGACGGTCGTTATCAGTCATGTGTTGTCAAGACGGTGTCATGTTTAATCGTAACATGCTCTGACAACGACCAAAGACTGTGCCACGGCAGCATAATGCCTGACAAGAATGTGGCACGACAATGACAAGACATGATAAGAGAGCGACAAGATGTAGCAAGAGAGCAACTAGACGAGGTAAGACAGTGACAAGACGTGGCAAGACAGTGACAAGATGCTGGCATGAAACATTTCACAACGACTATCGTCCTTGTCGTGCTGCCGTTGTGACACAGTCATGCCGCTGTCATCTGTCATCGTTGGTCTGTTTTCCCAGGTTATACCTGGTTGTGCCCCTCTGTCGTGACCATTGTGGCGCCGTCATGGGTCCGTCGTAGCTCTGTCGTTGATCGTCCTGTTACCGTCATTACACCATCTTCCCATGGTCGTCCCAAGCTAAAAGCATGTCCATCTTCCCCCAATTCACGACGATTTTCAGCATCTTGGCCATCATGACCAAGATCGTGAATGTGTGAAAGCCCCTTAAACAGTAAATGGCACAGTGAATAGCATGAACATTACCAATATTATCGCAAGGACAATTTTTGTGTTGAGTGCTACTGGGAAAGCGAAGGAATGAGACGTCCTTAATTCTTACCTAAAAGATGTTTCTATCTAAACTGACAAATGTTAGTGAATACCAGGCTGGATGTACGCAGAATGACTGAGACCAAATAGAGGGGTACAGATGTGAGAGAGTGGGAGTGTGGAGTGTGTGTGTGTGCTGGAGTGAGTGAAGGAGCGAAAGAAGGTACATGTTTGTTTGTAAGTAACAAATGGAAGGAGTGTGTAAGAGACTATGGGTCTGTGGGTTCAAGGATTGTGTGGGTGAGAATGAAAGTAGGAATACAAACGCGGTTGTGTGTGTGTATGCTCCGACAGAGGATAAAACTGTAAGAGAGAAAGAGGAGTTCTGGGTGAATGTGGAGGCGTGCCTGGATAAGTTTGGCAAGAGTGAACGCATATTTCTGATTGGGGATATGAATGGGAAGGTGGGTGATAAGAAAGGTGATGGAGTGATGGGAAGGTGGGGTGTACCTCAGAAGTTAATGGGATTGGTAGTGCAATTGTGGACATATGTGTGGGGAGGAGGCTGTGGATAGCCATCACCTTCTTCTGACACAGAATGATACACAGGTACACATGCGAAGTGGTGTGGAGGAAGAAGGATGAGACAGTGGTGGAACAAAAGGCATTGATTAATTATATATGTGTGGATGAACGAATGAAAAAATCTGTGCTGGATGCTAGAGTGTATAGTTGTATTGGGGGGAGGGGGGTCTGCCTGACCATTATGTAGTAGTAGCTAAAATTAGGATACAAGCAAAACTGGGTGAGGAGAGCTGGAGGTAGGAGAGAGGAAGGTAGAATGGCGAGGAAGGTGGAGAGGTTGCAGGAGGAGGAGATCAAGGAAGAGTTCAGGAGAGCAGTAGAAAGACGACTAGGTAGGTTTGACCTGGAAGGTATGGAGGAAGTGGAGGAGTGAGCAAAGTGTTTAAGGAAGAGATCTGTGCAGCATGTGAGGAGTTGTGTGGAGTAAGGAGAAGAGGAGGGGAGTGAAGGGTACAGCAAGGTGGACGGAAAAGGTAAAAATAGCTGTTGAAGACAAGAAGAAAGCGTATAGAGAGTGGTTGGGTATTAGAGGGAATGAAGATTTGGAGAGACAGAAAGGAGCGAGGTACTTGGAGAAAAAGAGAGTGGTGAAGAGAGTAGTGAAGGAAAGTAAGAGAAGAGCAGATGAGGAACTTAGAAGGAATCTGAATGTAAAATGGAGGGAGTGTAAGAAACTGTTCTGGAAAGAAGTCAAGAAAGTTAGGGAAGGTAGCAAGGGAAATAGTAAGGGTGTGAAGGATAAGAATGGTCGAGTGCTAGCTGAGAAGCAAGAGAGAGCTGAAAGATGGAGGGAGTACTTCAACGAATTGCTGAATGTAAGGAATGAAGTGCCAGCAAACATAGTTGGACGGGGTATGGGAGGGAGAAAAAGAGAAGTAGTGGAGGAGGAGGTGGGGATCAGGAGGTCGGAAGTGTGTGAAACCATGATAAGAGTGAAGTTGGGGAAAGCACCAGGAATATATGGAATATGTGGGGAAATGCTGAGGTATGGTGGTGAGATAGTGATCTAATGAGTATGGAAAATGTGTAAACTAGCATGGGAGAAGGGGAGTGCACCTAATGACTGGAAGACAGGCATAATAGTCCCCCTATATAAAGGTAAAGGGGAAAGAGGAGTGTGTGGTAACCACTGATGATATATGTCTTCTAAGCATAGTAGGGAAGGTGTACAGTAGGGTAGTGATTGAGAGAGTGAGAGCGAGAACGGAGAAATGGATAGGTGACGAGCAGGGCGGGCTTAGGAAGGGAAGAGGATGTGTAGATGAGATTTTTACCCTGAAATGTGTTGTGGAGAAATATCTGGAGAAGCAACAAAAGCCGGATGTTGCCTTTATGGACTTGGAGAGGGCCTATGACAGAGTGGATAGAGAAGGTATGTGGAAAGTACTTAGAATATATGTAGTAGATGGCAAGTTGCTGAAAGCAGTGAAGAGCATGATTGTATGAGGGTGCAAAGGTGGCAGTACATGTGGAGAATGAGCAGAGCGAGTTCTTTTATCTGAATGTTGGGTTGAAACAGGGGTGTGTGATGTCCCCGTGGTTGTTTAATGTATATATGGATGGAGTCATGAAAGAAATACAAGGAAGAGCAGTGGATGTTGGTGTATCGCTGATAAGGGAGGGAAACGAGTGGAAGCTGCCTGTACTGCTGTTTGCTGATGATACAGTTCTGATGAGCGATAATGAATGGGAGTTGCAGGGTTTGGTAAATATGTTTGGAACAATGTGCGAAAAACGGAATCTGAAGGTAAATACGGGGAAGAGCAAGGTTATGGTCTTCGGAAGGGGTGAAGCCATAGAGTGTGAGGTGAAGTTGAACGGTCAGGCTATGGAGATTGTCAGCTCATTTAAGTATCTGGTAAGTAAGTAAATGTGCTGAGTAAAGATAGGAGTATGGATGAAGAAGTGCAGGAGAGGGTGCAACAGGGGAAGAGGGTTGTAAGAACGCTGAAAGCAGTAACAAGAAATAGGGTAGTCAGCATGGACGTGAAGAAGTCCTTGCATGACAGTGTGGTAATCCCGACATTGACTTACGAAAGCGAAGCATGGACGTTGGTGGAGAAACTCAGACCAAGAGTGAGAGGGGTGGAAATGAGTTACTTGAGAAGTGCATGCAGAGTTACATGGAGGGATAGATAGACGAATGAGGAAGTAAGAGGGAGATGTGGTGTGGAGGTAGATGTGCTGAAAAGAAGTGTGAAAAGGAACACCTTGAGATGGTTCGGCCATATGGAACGTATGAGAAGCAAAAGAATGACTAAGAGGGTGTACGAGAGCGAGGTGGAAGGACAGAGAGGGAGAAGTGAACCGAGAGAGAGGTGGAAGGATGGAGTGAAGAAGTATATGAATGAAAGTGGTGCTGGTTGGGAGGAGGGGCGTCGACTGACTGGGGACAGAGGTGCATGGGGGCGTTTCGTTCGTGGCCATCCCTTCGGGGATCACAGCGTCAGGCAATAGAAAATAGATCTAAACTAAAGGAAGATGTTGAAGGATGGTATATAGGCCTTGTAGAAATATGCTGACAGAGGTTCACAGAATCATATAATGTTTTCAAAACCCTTCGTTGCCGGAAATATGTATCACTCATATCCTAGAAGGGCATATATAAGTACAGCTACTGACAGACGTTTGTGAGCTCTTCGATTTCCTTTATGTAAATACATCCATTTACTTTGATATTCATGTCAAATCAGTTATATTTTAACAAATACATAATATGTAATAATTAATATATAGCCGATTTGATCTGAAAATAACTCTAAATTAATGTATTTGCATAAAGAAAATCTCAAAAGTTCACAAACATTTGTCAGTAGCTGTACATACAGTATATAGGTTTACAGCATACCTGTTCATTGTTTCCCATTGAATCCATGAGTGAAATAAATATATTATGGTGTATGCTAAGTAATGCAAAATCCCACTCTTGACACATAAAGCTAGGATCACAAAACACAATTTCATTTGCAATCCGATCCTCATTTAATATTTATCCATTCAATACATATTGCGCATTCTTTCCCTCTGGCTAGCATAGTACGACTTCTTAGGTCTCATACTCAAAGGGAAATTCTTCAGTTCGTTTAATGTTATCTCTTTATTTTATCCTGGATACTTTGAATAAGAGCAGATGTTAATTTTATGTTGTTGTCCTTGAGTGAACTTAAAAAAAAAAAAAAAAAAAAAAAAAAAAATATATATATATATATATATATATATATATATATATATATATATATTATATATATATAATAATAAGCCAAATAATATTATGTGCCCGATCGAAAATAAATATGTAAGAAATAACTTATGGGAGAAACGAGCTCGGATGGTGCCAGTTAGTCGCCAAATACAACCAGTCTCGGGATCCAGCTTGGCTAGTGACGAATCCTGACACCATCAACAACACTGTGGCGCCAGTGAGCAGCGGGCAGCCTTCATTCCACATACACCACACTACTTGGGTCCAGGAGGCCATTTTGGAGGCACCTCAGACTCTAGCTAGTGATCGGAGATGCGGAGAGGTGCTTTAATCTAGCCACTATAATTAGGCCACAATCATGATCCCAAACTTCTTATACCTAAGGGCTAGAGCAAATGAGCACTTCCACACCTACTTCCTAGTTTATTTCTTAATTTTTTCCCTCAGCGATTATGGTGGAACTATGTTATAGTATTAAAGGATTCTACAATAGCAAATTATTCTACTATTTCCAATTGGGGGTAGAGAAAACCTTGTTGCATTTAATGCTTCCAAAACTTAATTTATCCATCTTACTACCCGCCAGGAACCTCCAGACCCTTATTCTTCAACAATACAAAAATCAACCCTTTATCTTCCCTCAATGTTCTCGGTGTCTCTTTTTCTTCTGCTCTCACTTGGGAAGACTATATTACCAGTCTCGCTAAGGCAGCCTCCCAAAAGCTGGGTGTGCTCAACCGCCTCAAGGGGTTCTTTACCCCTGCGCAGCTTCTTGCTCTGTACAGGGGCACAGTGCGTCCTTGTATTGAGTATTGTTCACATGTGTGGGGAGGATCCTCTCACACTGCACTCCTAGATAAAGTAGAAAGGAAAGCCTTTCGTATCATTAACTCCCGTCCACTCACCAACTCTCTGCAATCTCTCTCTCTTCACCGCAATGTTGCATCTCTCTCACTATTCTATCGCTACTACAATAATCAGTGTTCCTCGGAGCTTTCCTAGTGTATACCACCTCCTCTATGTAGGGTACGTAGTACCCACCCCTACTCTGTGCAACTCTCCAACCCAAGAGTGAAACGCTATTCTCAGACTTTCTTCTATTCAACTGCTGAGCTCTGGAACTCTCTTCCAGAATCAGTCTTTCCCTCTTCCTACGACTTAAATTGCTTCAAACTCCGTGTGTCTAGGCATTTTAGCTCGAACATCCCTTGATTTCGGCCCTGTCACTCTTTGAAATCTGGGGGAGGCACTCCCTGCAGGCAGTTATGCCTTTTGTCTCCCTCATGCACATAGAAAAAAACAAAAAAACAAAAAAACTAGATAGTAAGAAATATTATTATATGAACAATAACACCGCATTAGTTCATGATGGGAGGGGTTGTAGGTTAGTTATAAAATTAGATAAAGTTCATTTTTTTCCTGTTGGGAATGGTTCAAAGTTAGCATTAAGAGGATCTGGAGCCAAACATGACCTAGGTTAGCTGTTAAAACCTGGATTATACGGTTTCCACCGTAGATCATGTTAGTAAATATCTACTTTATCACAGGATCCAGACGACCAAAAAGCAGATATGAATACCGTTCCAAGAAACATGTGAAAACTAGCGTACCGTAGATATACTGTAATAGCAGTGTTAGTAGTACACTGCAGTATTTATATATTCCTATATTTTTCCTATTTTTAAAATAGTGACCAGTGACAATCGTGCGTGCATGTGGATCTAAGGTTTCCAAATTATTGCTGCTTCTTTTTATTGTTACTATAGTCTGTTTGTGTCCAGCTGATGGTAAATTACCATGTCCTCATCTTTATTATTCATCTGTTACGACAATTTGATATCAAAATGTATTATTAATAATGAAAACGTGGCATTAATATGACGCAGAGAGAAAGAGTTATTTTACATTTTCCCAGTAAATATCGAAAACTGAGCTGCTAAGGTATTGAATTTGCTGTTAGCTGCATCAAACAGACTATAAATGTTGGCAGGTTGTTTATACACGCCATATCTTGATTGGTGTGCTGACTTACGGTCCTCAGAATATAGCCAATTATTTTCTATGCTGCACCTAGAAGGAGATGGGGAGTATTTAAATGTTGTGTCGGTTTAATCAAAACACCGTAGACCACGGGAGAATTTCTGGAACGTTGGAATCGCTTCGTTTGATTTGATCACTTGATCTTTTGATCCGCATTCTAGAGCTTCATCATATTCATTGCTGCGCATCATATAGTCTTAAAATAATTCCCATAATTCTCAACACATTCAGCCTGAGATTTACTCGCATAAGACATTTAATATTATATTATGTAGACTCGGAATAATGAACACAATATAAATATACACACCATGTTAGGATGATTCCTTATATGACAGCATTCGTGTATTGCTTTTTCCAGATCAAACTGTTGTTGCATTGATCTGACAAAAATAACGCACAGCAAGTTCCATTTAATTGGTGTTTGTAGTCAGTAGACATTATATTTTTGTCAAACTGACTACACTGACACACTGTGTTATAGCCAGAACATAATATATTATGGCGTCCAGAGTTGTCCAGAGTCTATTAACTAAAGGCTCTCTGTTGTAATACCCCCTCCTCAACTTCAAGGTGTTGGACAGAGGCGTAGCTCCTCCGTTTTTTTGTGTGTTTTTTTTGGTCATAATATGGGCCATCCTTGGCTCTTCGACCTTGAATATCATAATTCTGTTCTGGTTATTTATTTCACTGTACAGTATATATGTTGTGGCATAGTAGTACAACCAATTGTACAATCAATCAAGTGGGCAGATTCTGTGGTAGTGCGTGTCAGGATTATCCACTCAGAGGGATACAAACAGAATAACATCCACACAACCATTCTATTTAGCCAAGTAACACAAGACATGATAAGTATATATATTATTTCAGCCTTGCATTATGGGGTGTTCCCTAGGACTCCTCTAATGAAGGTTTATCACATACCGAGAGATGTTATCAACAAATTATTTTTAAGAAGATACACGCATTTACAAGAAGTTGGTGCTCACTGAGCATACCACTAATATACATACAAACGTACAGTTACCCAATTAATTATATATACACTCCGTGATTTTATGAGGAAAATTAGTATAATAGAATTAGAGGTAGATTTGTATGCAGTAATTCAATACTATGACCATTGTAACTCAATCGTATTGGCTTTCCATCCACTGATAAACTCACGGAGTGGAAACAAATTAATGTGGCCAATTGTACATTGATTTAATTTCCTTTTCCATTACATTTTGCGGTAACGGCTCAGACGGTGTTGCCTTTCAACAATTGGACTGTAGTACAATAAAGCCTTGCTATAACACTGCTCCATCATGTTATCACTGTGGCTGAAGTTGGTGTGGTGCTCACGGTGTCCCAGTAAGACTTAAAATGTTCACTCAATGTGAAGGCCCCCATACCCTCAGGGATTATGATATGTTTAAAAGGATTATAGAAATCAGACGCTAGATTGAAATGTGGGTACCGGACTTAAGAGCATGACCATGTGATGACCACGTGAACACATTTAAGCTACAATGATAGATACGTCATTGTATCCATGATTCACATTCATAATATATTGCGTGCCAATTTCTTGAAGCTCTGCCACTTTGTCCTTCTGCAGCAGTATCAAAGATAATTATATCAATAATTATTGCTGCAGGTATCTCACTGGATTGTAATATTACCATAGTATTTTGTGATGTAATAAAGCAATGTTTTTGTATGATATCGACATAACTCCGACTAGTGCATATCACAATTCAAGTTGACCTTACAAGAAGACCCAAAATGCTTGAATATAGTCAACTGTTGGTTACTTGGGTGTCAATATAGATGGGTCAAGTATTTCGATTATGTACTGAACTAAAATAGGATAGGATATAATACAGTATATATATATATATATATATATATATATATATATACAGTATAATTATACAGTATATACAGTATATGAGGGGAGGTGTGGCAGAGTGGTCTTGCCACTGGACTTGTAATCCAATAGATCCGGGTTCGAATCCCAATACGTCAATGGGAAGATATTATTGGGATGGAATTTGTGCTGTACCTAGTTTCAGTGCATTACCACAGCACACCGAAATGCCAAAAAAATACCCTCATTGTTCCCTGATTAAATAGCACTGTAAGAATTCCCTTATTCAAAATATGCTACAGGGGAGCAATGCCTAGTGAGTTAATTGCTCAATAGGTGGCGTTCTGAGAGTGAGAGTCCGAGTCTGGGAAATGAGACGGTGAAGCGCAGAGGCAGAGCGGCTTCAGAGATGGAGTTGCTTCGAGCCGGGGTGCTTCGCATGTCTCACTCCCTAGACTGGAACAAGGCCTCACCGTGTTCAGCGGTTGAGTGTGCAGGCTCTCAGCCTATGCCCAAGAGGGAGTAGTTGAAATATAGGAAAAAAAAAAAAAAAAAAAAAAAAAAAGTATATACTGTATATATATAAGAACATAAGAACATAAGAAAATGGGAGTCTGCAGAAAGCCGATTGGCCTAAGCAAGGCAGATCCCTGTCCCACACAACCCCAATTACAAAGCCCAATTATAGGCTCAACACTCTAATACCCTGAGGATCATCTTACCAAACCGGTTAGAGATTAACGCAGGATTACGGGGGTCTGCAGAGCGCTGATTGGCCCAACCCGGCTGATCCCCCTTCACACCCAACCCTTCTCGTCCATATGCTTATCCAATTTTTTCTTAAAGCTCCCTATCGTTCTTGATCCCACTATATCACTTGGTAGCCTATTCCACCCATCTACAACTCTGTTACCAAACCAATATTTGCCTATATCTTTTCTGAAACGAAATTTATCTAATTTGAAACCATTGGTACGAGTTCTTTCGCTATCACTGAGCTTTAGTACATTTGTCATGTCCCCTTTGATAATCCCACTAACCCACTTGAACACCTCTATCATATCCCCTCTAACTCTGCGTCTCTCTAACGAATGTAAACCTAATTTCTTCAACCTTTCTTCATACGGAAAATTTCTAATATTATGGATCATTTTTGTCATTCTACGCTGAATTCTCTCCAATGAATCTATGTCCATTCTGTAATAAGGACACCAAAATTGGACAGCATAATCCATATGGGGTCTCACTAATGACAAGTAAAGTTTTAAGATAACATCAGCAGTTCTGTTACTCACACTCCTAGAGATGAACCCAAGAATCCTGTTTGCCTTATTACGAACGCTTATACACTGTTTTCTAGGCTTCAAATCATTGCTAACAAACACACCTAGATCTTTCTCGCAGTCTGAATTTTCTAATTCTAAATTAGCTAGTTTATATTTAACATTTGTTTGCATCTTCCCTATCTTTAATACCTTGCATTTGTCAATGTTAAACTTCATCTGCCAATTTACTGACCATTCATGTAAGGTATCTAGATCCCTTTGGAGGCACTCTATATCGCTATCTGAATCAATTGATCTCCCCATTTTAGTATCGTCTGCGAATTTACTTATCCTACTAGTTATACCTAAATCTAGGTCATTTATGTATATAAGAAACAACAGGGGACCTAATACCGATCCCTGGGGGACACCACTTTTGACTGCTCCCCACTCTGACTTGGTACCATTTATGCTGACTCTCTGTTTCCTACCAATTAGCCATGACCTAATCCATCCCAACAACGACCCTCCTATTCCATGTGCCTCAACCTTTCTCATCAATCTCTCATGAGGGACTCTGTCGAAAGCTTTACTGAAATCTAAATATATAATATCATATGACTTGTCACTATCTACTGCTTCATATACCTCTGAGAAAAAGCTAAGCAAATTAGTAAGGCAAGAACGTCCCTGAGTGAATCCATGCTGAGAAGAATTTATTAAGTTAAATTTTACTAAGTGGCTTCTAGTTTTCCTAGCAATAATAGACTCTAGCAACTTTCCTATGATTGATGTGAGACTAATGGGACGGTAATTGGATGCTATCGATTTATCACCTTTTTTGAAGATCGGAACTACATTTGCAAGCTTCCAAGCTTCTGGAACTAAACCTGTTTCTAATGACTTGTTAAATATAAATGCTAATGGACTACTTAACTCATCTCTGCATTCTTTTAATACTCTAGCATATACCTCGTCAGGACCAGGCGATTTTTGAGGTTTCAGTCTGTCAATTTCCTTAAGCACATCATTTCTACTTATACTAACTGTACTTAACATATTTTCTATACTATCACTATATACCATATTGACTTCTGGAATCTGTGCCAAATTTTCATTAGTGAAAACGGAAAGAAACTGACTATTTAATGTACTGCACATTTCTAAATCATTTTCTGTTATTTCTCCTATTGAAGTTTATATATATAATATAATATATATATATATATAATATATATATATATATAATATAATTATACATATCTATATATATACCGGTATATATATATATATATATATATATATATATATATATATATATATATATATATATATAGATACAGGTATATGCGCTCGTATTCAAATAGTATATCGCAAGATACATAGTTAGTCTATGTATCTTGGTATATCGTAGCTTAGGTATCTAGCTACGTGATCACGAGTCGGAGCGGGTGGTGGTGGATGGAATATAATTCCAAATGAAGCCACTACTGTTAAGCTCTTCGGTGGTCTAGTAGTTTAGGTGCTGGAGTGCTGCACTAGTGGCTTGGGTTCGAACCCTGGGGCATGACACAAAATAGTAATATTGTACTGTGGTATCGTGATTTTTGATAATTGTATACGAAGATTGCTAAAACGATATATTTGGGAAGCAGTTATATAACGTAGCCAATTAAAAAAACTATATACAGTATATTAGAGGCGTTTAAGAAAACATTACAATAATATAGGCAGGTAAAAGATTTACTGATAAACGCATATATTACCAACATATTCTTGATTTTTTGTTTTACCATGGTCAATTGGTCATCTTTTAGTAGGGAAATCTCTCGTGGATGGGACTCGTCAGCTTTGGTCGTCAACCTGTCTAGTGAAGTAAACCTTATGCAAAATACCACGAAAATGCGGAAGAATGAAAATTATTATTTGCGTATATACAGTATTATCTCCACACCATCAAAGGAACACTTGATGCATGTAGTTAGCAATTCCTTAGTCAACAATATACAAGTTAAGGGGGGATGGGCCGCTCTTCTGGACCACTTTCTCCCTCATGTTGAGCCCCATTAGTTTTCAGATGTTAAGATGTTTGCCCCATTAGTTAGTTGATTTTAAGACCTTTCGCCCCATTTCTTCGTCAATATTTAGACCTTTCGTGCTATTTAGGTGTCGATATTTTTCCCTGGCGAACGATAGTGAGCCTGTAATGTTGGAAGAACGGGCCTTCGGCCGGGACATTTTTCTACCAAAAAATGTACAAATTAATCTAGAAGGGGGATCTAATGGATGTTGTTTTTTAAATTTGATGGAGGTCTAGGGAGCAAACTAGAAACATAATGAATAACTACAAATATCGCCCAAAAAGTGAACCTTCTCCCCTTAATAAGATTACACACAAACAACATACTTGATGCACTTAGTTATCAACAACAAAAAAGTCAATAAATCTAAAACATACACAAAATACGCGTTCTACATTAAACACGTACGATGTTTGCTTGACGACCGCCACAAAACCTGTGGCGCCAAGACTAGTGATTGGCTGAGCCATTTTTTGTAATTGTTATGAATTTAAGCTTGCTTTCAACTATATATTCTTTTATGTATTTATTTTGGATTTATAATTTATTGTAAATGGCCTTTCATTATCGGAGAATGTCAGACGTAACAATACTACAATTTATGGCATGTTCATGGCATTATAAATATTATAAAACAAAATACACATATAACTTTACATGCGGATTTTGCATTATACAATGACAATAATACCAGGCTATTATGAACAAAACCCTCTACCCGGCTGTAATAACTGTCTATAATATACCCTTGACATTTAATGTGTAATATTCAAGCACTGATGAAAACCAGACAATAATGTACCCATCATCTCCCCCCCCCCCCCACCTCCCCCTCTCTTTCTCTCACTCACACACAATATATATATACATACGGTATATACAGTATATATATAGTATATATATATATATAATATATATATATATATATATATATATATATATATATATATATATATATATATATATTGTTATGATTATGGGCGAGGTGAAATGACACAAACAATAGGCTAAATATGAGATTCAAGACTGATGACATAACCCTCCCCAAAATATCCAGGTTCAAAGAAAATACTAGAATAAAAATTCTTAGTTTAATAAAATTAAGTATATAATGTAACATATAAAAACAGTCTCTTCAGGACGAGAAAATAAAAATATAATTATAATGCACTAAAATTATCAGAAAATATGCAAGGACAAAATAAATAATTATAGACCTTTACTGAAGCAATGCAATGTAAAATAATGATATCACAAAAGAATTAATATTTTCTCAAGATCACTGCAAGTGGTTAATATCTGTTTAATATCTTAAGGAAATGCACACAATATTAATGAAAGCAATGCAAGTAATTAATACAACTATAGTAACACTTGAGCAAATATTTCTTCAGACAAAATACAATAATGATACCAGCAATACAATAAGGGGTAACTAAATTAATCTGACCAAAATTCACAAACTTGGAAACTAATCACAAATTAATTCAATGCTTTACACTAATAAGCAATCAGAAGGGATCAAGAAATTGTATTTATTCACAGTAAACTTAATGACAATTAATTATTAACAGATCAATAGATACAATAATAATAATAACTAGGCTATGACATAATAATTATATAGGTGACACTCTTATGGGCTATACTCAACACTCAGGAACACTGCTTTATCTATGAAGGTAGCAAGGAGAGATAATTGTAGCACTTCACAAAATATAATGGTTACTATATGTACAGAGTAGGAGAGAGAGAGAGATGTGATGCGTGAAGCTGGTCAAGTTGAGTCTGGTTCCCCGAGGCAGGAAACGGCGAGCTTATAATTATAGGCTGCACTGACCGAGAAGTTTCCACCACGATCGATCGCGACCACACTAGACATACAGCCGCCACGCGTCTAGAAGCTCGGCCCGAGACATGAACATGTGATTGAATGACGCAATCTCTACTCACACTACATATCAAATGACACTCTCCAAAATGCGCACATTAACCCTATCATAATTGCACTTATTTATTATATATAGTATTTTAATTCACATTACATAACACCTCCCCCCTAAAGAAAGAAATTTACAGGGGAAATTTCTACTACTTTAAAACAATTAGGTTACAATCTAGACAAACAATCTGCAATCACATTTTCTTTCCCTTTAATATGTCTTATGTCTAAAGGATATTCTTGAAGAAGCAGACTCCACCTTGTCAATCTCTGATTCTTATTATTAAACTTACTAAGAAACTTTAGTGGGTTGTGATCAGTATAAATAACAATAGGATCTGAGCTTGAACACAAATATAAAGAAAAAAATTGTAATCCCAAAATCAGAGCCAAAAGTTCCTTCTCAATAGTTGAATAATTCCTTTGGGGTGGAGTGAACTTCTTGCTGTAATAAGATACAGGATGCTCAATACCTTGGTCATCCTCCTGCAACAAAACTGCCCCAGTACAGCTCCTGTATCACTAGCATCCACAGCCATTTTAAAGGATTTAGCAAAGTTAGGGGTGGAAAGCACTGGCTGACTCAACAGGATAGCTGTGAGTTTGTTGAAAGAGGATTCACATGCTTCATTCCACTCAAATTTAACACCCTTTTTCAGAAGATCTGTGAGTGGTGACACAAGGATTGAGAAATTTAGAACAAACCTGCGGTAGTATCCTACCATACCAAGAAATCTTTGCAATTCTTTCCTAGTCTTAGGTCTGGGAAGATCACTTATCACCTGTACTTTTGCCCCTGGTGGCACAACTTGTCCATTACCAATCACATAACCAAGATACTGTACTTTAGCTTGACCAAATTCACACTTTGATAGATTTGCAACAAGATTAGCCTGAACCAAACGATCAAGAAAGTTACTGACATGGCATAGGTGATCTTTCCAGGTGTCACTAAAGATCAATACATCATCAATATACACAACACATCATTCCAAACCCTCGGTTACAATGTTCATGAGTTTTGGAAATGTCGCAGGTGCATTTTTCATACCATATGGCATCACAGAACATACAAAAGTTTTACCAAGAGTTACAAAACATGAGACATCCCTAGCACGCTGAGTCATAGGTACTTGCCAATATCCCTTTAACAAGTCAAACTTACTTATGTACTGTGCCTTTCCAATCCTATCTATACAATCTTCAATGCGAGGTATTGGGTAGGTGTCTCTTTTGGTGATTTGGTTAACACGTCTATAGTCAATACAGGGCCGTTGTGATCCACCTGATTTAGGAACTAAGGTGACAGGAGAACTCCACTCACTTTGGCAGGGCTCAATCATCTTGTGGGTGAGTAGGTAGTCGATCTCCTTCTGGATCAGGGGAACCTTCAAGGGATTCACACGGTAGGCTTGCAGCTTAATTAGCTTCGCATCTCCAGCATCCACATCGTGCATCAAAATATTTGTTCTTCCTGGAGTATCTCGGAACACTTGATGGTATTTCTGGAGTAGAGCCGTGAATTCCTGCCTCTCAGCGGTTAGATGAGATAACTTAGTCTCCAGATCACTCATGATAGCTACATTCTGCCCTAGGCTATCGCTCAAGTTCATACTTGCATGGGAGTGCCTCACTTTCGGTGTCTTGAGGAACAGCTACAGTGCAGACAGGTTTATCAGGGTCTCTCCTGTGGTACAGTTTTAGCATGTTGATGTGACAAAGTTGTTTGCTCTTCCTACGATCTGGCGTGGCAATAACATAGTTCACCTCACTGGCTTTCTTCTCCACCGTCCACTAAACTTGGCTTGAAGAGGTTGTCCGTGTATTGGCAGCAGAACTAGGACCTGATCACCTGGCTGAAACTGGCGTATTCTTGAGGTCTTGTCATACCATGTTTTCATCTTCTGAGCAGTTCCCAAATTTTCTCGAGCTAGCTGGAATGCTGTTGATAACCGCTCCTTAAACTTTGCCACATATTCCAGCAGGTTGACGTCATCCGATTCCGACAGCCAAACCTCCTTCAACATATTCATAGGACCTCTAACTTCATTCCCGAAAAGTAGTTCAAAAGGTGAGAAGCCTAGTGACTCATTTGGAGACTCTCTTGAAGCAAACAGCACAAAAGGAAGACCTTTATCCCAATCTTTCTGGTGTTCCAAGCAGTACTTCCTCAGCATAGATTTGAGTGTCCGATGATATCTCTCCAGAGCTCACTGTGTTTGAGGATGATATGCAGAAGATGTGATCTGTGTGATGCCCAACTCTTTCAAAGACTGCTTAAAAACATTGGATATAAAGTTGCTCCCTTGGTCTGACTGTACCTCCTTAGGCAATCCAAATCTGGTGAAGAACCCAAGCATTTCTTTCACTACATTCTTTGCCGAAATATTTCTGAGAGGGATTGCTTCAGGGTAACGAGTAGCCATGTCAATGCATGTCAGCAAATAGGAAAACCCTGAAGAAGTCTTGGGAAGAGGTCCTACAATATCAACTAACACCCGAGTGAATGGCGTCTCAAAGGGAGGAATGGGAGCAAGTGGTGCACCTTTCTCTTTTTTATTACACTTTCCCACTACTTGACAGGTGTGACAAGATTTGCAATACCAGGAAACATCATTGAAAATACCTGGCCAGTAAAAATGCTTCAGAATATTGGCTGCAGTCTTCCTCACTCCCATGTGTCCTGCTAAACTGGAGTCATGAGCCACCCTAATGATATCCTGCCTACAAACTTGAGGGATGACAATTTGATGCACAACCTCTCATTCACAGTCTGCTGATGACGTTGGGGGTCTCCACTTTCTCATTAATACTCCTGACTTAAAATAGTAACAAGTAGAAGCACTGACTGACTCCTCCTCACTACAAGCAGAACTAGCTAAACCTTCCAACTCTGGGTCAGCCTGCTGCAACTCTACCAACTCACGAGGTGACAAATTATCCACACTGCGGGGAACTGCCTCATCCTCTGAATGGTACAAATTAGCAAGGAAAGTATCAGCCAAGAGAACATCGTCATCTTCATCACCTTCTAAATCACTAGTAACTTTAGCTTTTGCCCTAGTGACAGCACATGCAGGAAACACATCAGAGGAGCCGTCCTCGACTCCAGCCACCGGCTCACTAGACAACCGAGGAGCTGGACAAACCCGACCCCCAGCAATGTCGTTGCCAAGGAGAAAAGTCACACCAGACATAGCAAGTGTCTCAACCAATCCTACCATAACTGGACCTTGAACAAAATCAGACTCAAGATTCACTCTGCCCAAAGGGACAGAAAAATAATTACTCCCTAAACCCTGAAACATCACAGTTTCACTAGAGCAGTGGTTCCCAAACCCATGGTCGCGACCCAAACAAGGGTCACGAGGGTATTTATGAGGGTCGTGGGAGGGTCTGGAGAAAACATTGAAATGTAATGAAAAACTACTATTAGTGCAGATATTTCATCGTGAAATGTGTAAATTTATAAATATGATTACATTGTCATAAAACTTAAGCCGGCTTAAGAATAATTACTCTTGTATTTTAAATTCTAACAGTAAAATGTCCTATCACATGACGAGTTTTGTTCCTTTGTACTCCATGCGGGTACCGTTAATCATGTCCAATACTTGTACTCCTTACGGTTCAGGATGTTGTGTACCTAGCAGTCCTGCCTTGGAGTCTGAACTGACTGATGTCCAGTGAGTTAACCTGACTCACTCAGTTAATACTCTCCACTCGAGCATTGACAAGTCAGTGGTACCCAAGAAGTTTGTTTATAAATGGTTAGTATTGTCTGAATGCTAAGTTGTTTAGGATATGTATAATTGTATGTATATACTTCAATTCAACATGTCAAGATATTTGTTTTGCCACGATGTTCAGTAGTGCGTGTTTAGGATAAGCTGAAGAATGAAACACGCTTGGGAGGGAAATCTAACAATTGCTTGGTTGTATGCCCACCCTTATGATATATTGTCGTATTATACTACTCGCAGTTAACACTTTCAGCTTTAACCCAGCGAAATTAAGTTATTTGATGTTTACATATTGCATGTTACTTTAGGTAAAATTTTCATATGACATTTACTTTTTTCTTATTGCAAGAAGTAACAATGTCAATAATATATTTACTTTTCACTTATTACTCGTTTTCACACCGCAATGCAAGTAAAATGTTCTTATTTAATCAACTTTTTACTTATTGCAAGATGCAACGGGCATGTTTTTTACTGATTGGAAGAAATACCATTGTCATTATAGCATGTATTTTTCCTTATTACCCGTTCTCAGTTCTCACACCGCGACCTAAAACCCAAAATTGCGCATTTATGTTATGATGTGTTATTTTGTTTTTCTTTATTTAATTATTGCCCATTTTCACTCCGCAACCTAGGACCCAAAAAACATTGTCAGGTACAAGGGGAGATAGAAGGGCAGGAAGACCCCCATTGAGATGGAGAGACTGTGTAAGAAAGGCTTTGGATGATAGAGGAATGACTATAGATCAGGCAGGGGAAGTGGTGGTGGACAGGAGTGAATGGAGAATGCTTGTGAATAGTTGAGTGAACACGTGGTCATTTGGAGTAAGGGGTCGGGCGCAAATTCGACTAGATAATAGTCCATCAGGCGCCTGGCCCGGGGGGACGATTAATATGAAGGGTGTGCCTGGAAGTGTGGTGGGAGGGCTTGTGGCTTTGGCTCCGCTGCATGTCTGCCTGCCGAGATCGGAACCTCTCCGGGTAGTCAGGGGCCGGGGGAGTGCTGGAGCGACCTTGGTAACCCTGGTCTCTGGGTCTTCTCCTGGGTGACCTGGATGTGTGTGAGTTTGTGTTTTTTATCTGTGTTTATTTTTTGTTTTATGTTGTTTTTGTGTTTTCCCTGTTCTTGCTCTGTCTTGAGTCGGCTACCCCCAAAATGGGGATTGGGCCTGAGCATATAGATAGATAGATAGATAGATAGATAGAATAATAATGAAATACATTGATATAACAACCATGTATAAAGATAGAGAGATCAGAAATATTGTTGAGTATGCGAGTGATAATGTTGTTGATGGAGTGAAGCAACAGAATGTACTTTAACAGCAAATATGTTACATTACTTTTCGTTGTATGTTGATTATTACGAATATATCCCTAAATGTATGTATTATAAGCCTGCGTATGTGAGTTAGTGAGTGCATGACGAGGGTTTCGTTAAATGCATTTCATGGTGAAGAATCTAACTTTGCTTGTTTTTAAGCTTTAACCCTTATTTAGCGGGCTAGGTGGTCTATTTGACCGTAGCACCCAGCGTTTTTTTTACCCTAAATGGGTTGTTTATGTGATCATTTTCATGCCTAAATAAGACCCAGAGCATAAAACAAGTATCTATCCCTGAAAGGGCATAAACAGAGCTTTCCAATGACACCCGAACCATGCTTGTACGACCACTGGTTCTCTTGCAACGATCGTGCAACACGAGTGCAAAAACCCTATAATTAGGTAATTTCCTTACATAATTCCCAGTGTAGCGAGTGAGAAAGGGGGGAGAAGGGTGGGATACAGTTCAGTAGGTCCACGGTGGTCGTGGGGACCGGTCATAGCGATTGCTACGCTCGTCCCACCGCTCAGCTCTCTTTCTCAGCAACATTACGTGCTGAAAATGGCGGTCGACATAAGTTGTGCACCGCCACATAGTCCATATTTATTTCACTCGACCTATGTTGCGCGCCGCCAGTTAAGGGTAAAAGGGGAGGCTGAACCCTCCGCTGTGCCCAGAGATAAAAATTTATAATTTTTGTGTTCTTGTTCTATAATGCTTCTTTTAACATAGGAGAATAGCATAGGAAGGAACAAAAAAACATATCGCATCCATAACCCCCCGGGCCGGGGGTTCGACCTCGACCCCCGAAAAACTAAAAACAATCCGTAATTGTTTAATCGAAGTCCTCTTTTTCTAGTTATTAAAAACGTATTCTATGGTGTATTATATGATATGTAGAAGCAATAGAACTGTTCAAATGACCTGGGAAGTGTATATTAAACCAAATACAAAACTTTGAGTAGTGCGCGGTATTAGAGTAAGTCCACATATGTGTGTTTACATTTTGGGTTTGGAGCGACCTGTTGCCTACTCTAAATGCTCCGTTGTATGCATATTTCCTTAATTGACCGACAGGTGGCATGCGGGTGGTAGCGGTCGTTGGATTTTAGGCCGCTAGAGGGCCGGCGGTAAGTGTGAAATTACAAACCAATTATCTAGTTATTTATACTACTTTAACAATATATATAGGTTTTTATTAATACCAATAAGTATTATTTGTGATTTTTGAGGTTGCAGATATTATATTTTATCTAAAATATGCGTAATTGTTAATTCAGTTTTAATTTATTGTTCTCGAACTTTCGGTGACCCTAGAGGACCCGCGTGGGGTCAAGGGGTCATTCTCATTGTTCTAGTATCCAGCCAGCGATTAACATGTCTAACTTGTCTTGTGAAAAGTGTGATGGTGGAATCCAGAATTTCTATCGTCGATACAAAGATGCAGCCGACGACCTCTACAACCTTTATGTGAGCCATGGTCTTATTTTAGACCATAAAAAGTGTGAAAAGTGTGGACAAAGTGCTTCCTTTGACTTAAACAAGAAAAGGTGGAGATGCCAAAAAACAATGGTGATCGGGAAACGGAAACGAAACAAATGTGGATGGTCCCAAAGTGAGGTAAGAGATATGTGTTTTTTATAATTTTTGAATACAATTTTTCAACCCAAGACCAGCTGGGGTCTGGGGGCGGCAGCCCCCAGGATGCCCAGGTTAGCCCCCAGGATGCCCAGGTTAGGTTAGGTTATGTTAGGTTAGGTTAGGTTAGGTTAGGTTAAGGACCAGCTATGTAATTAGTGTATTTTTGGTTTAGTCTGTGCTCAAATATCCATTTACTTTAATACTCCATTTTTTATTTTTAGTCTCGATTACGAAAACATGTAAATTTATAGGGTCTCAAAAATGTCAAAAAGGGGTTTTTATGCATTTCCCTTTTCTTAGGCTGCATAAAAACAACAGGGGGTTGTAGGGGGTTGGTGGGAGGGGGGTGGGGGGAAGGGGGGAGAGGAGGACATACACTAAACAATTACCAAAAATTCTTTCAGCCACCCAAAAAAATAAATTTGTGTCTGTAGTCTAAAGGGCTGCTGTAAGCAATAGAAATGATCATATGAGGGAATAAACACCCATATGACATCCCTAGGGCACCCCCAAGGGGGCCCCAATATCATGGATTTTGGTAAAAAATTATCTCATAAAATCTGTGAAGCATGCCCCTGACGAAAATTTTGTTTAGTTGGTCATTAAACTCGATCTTCTATGTGCGCGCTATGGTAGAAAACGGAAGCTAAGGAGGACTAACTATTTTATCTGCCACCAAAATAATTTTGACTGATGAAAATCTATGAATTTTAGTAGTTTGCTATCATTATTTGGCACTTACGAGTGCCACTATATTTTTATGTATTGCTCAAATGCATTCCCCTTCTAAATACAATACATAGGGGTATATAGGAACGCCTGTCCGTTTAAATAATTGCCGTTTTGCCGAAAATATCCGAGTTTTGACCATTTTGGAGTCAAATCAAATGTAACCCAAAAATAATCATATAATACATTTTTTTCAGCACCTTCTATTATTCAATAGGGGTTAATTTAAACGGCACGGTGTAGGGGATGCTTGTAGGATATGCCATGCAAATATTGAGGGAAATTTGAACAATTTTGAGTGACTAGATGATTTTACGAAAGTGCAATGAAATTTTGCGCTCGCGCGCGCACATAGAGAGCTGATTTTTTCAGCGCGTCTTAGTATTTCCATTTGTAATAAGATGGTATAATGCCAGAAACACAATCTCTTATACAGGCTGACTTGGGGGTGTAAGGGTCAGCCTCTCCTATTGTGCTTGGCTTGTTTTTATTTTTATTTTAGCAACAGTCAGATTTACATTTTGACTGCCAGATATATTGTTTTGGTAAGCGAGTGTGAGTGAGGAAAATGAGCTGTGCAATCAATTATATATTTTATCATGATGTGAACATTGGTGTGAGTGAGTGCGGGAAAAAAGCAACTGCAATTGTTATACTTGTATAATATATATTTTCTATTACTGATAAAACAAAATCTGACAGAAGCTTTCCTTCAATAATCATATCATGCTGAGCGCCTCAGTAATTTTCCCCTTGAAATATGACGCATTCTAAATTTGTTTTTGTCCATTACTAATTTAATGGCAAGAATTTCAGCGTAAACTAAGTTACAGTATAGACCAGACTTTCTAAAAGTATGGCTTCACTGAGTTTAGAGAACGCTCTGGATATGTCAGACCTCAGTGTTTCCAGTGCCTACAAATCCTAACTATCGAACCCATGAAGGATAACAAATTGAAGTGCAATTTAAGTTCAGTTCATCCAAGTCTCACTGGAAGGAAAAGGAAGTGTTGGTAAATCGAAGTTGGATTGGTGCTCCCAGCTCATCATCTTATTCTCTGGAGAAGTCTTCATTGGCGTCCTTTGAAGTAGCATGGCATATTGTGAGATGCAAAAAGTCCCATGTGTTACCTGGTGAAACCAGCTGCATGGCAATGACGAAAACTCTTTGTGGAACATAAGTAAATAAGAAGTTGGAATAAGTACCACTTTCAAATAGTAGTATTAACACCTTATTAGCAGGCTAGGCGGTCTAGCGGACCGTAGCACCCAGCGGGGTGTTTTTACCCTAAATAGGGTTGTTTACGTGATCATTTTCATGCCTAAATAAGACCCAGAGCGTAAAACAAGTATCTATCTCTGAAAGGGCGTAAACAGAGCTTTCCAATGACACCCGAACCATCCTTGTACGACCGCTGGTTCTCTTGCAACGATCGTGCAACACGAGTGCAAAAACCATGTAATTAGGTACTTTCCCTACATAATTCCCTGTGTAGCGAGTGAGAGAGGGGAGGGAAGGGAGGGAGTCACCTCAGTTGGTCCACGGTGGTCGTGCGGAGCGGTCATAAGGTTGCTAGGCTCCTCACACCGCTCAGCTCTCTCTCTCAGCAGCATTATGTGCTGAAAATGGCGCACGACATAAGTTGTGAACCGCCACTTAGTCCAAATTTATTTCACACGACATAAGTTGCGCGCCGACAGTTAGGGGTTAAACATCGAATTGCCCTAATATCAGAAGACATATTATCTCAAATTATTGTGGCTTTGAAAAAAGCAGGACATTTGTCACTACAGATCATAGACTCTATGCTACAGATAGATGAATCGGTGGGCATTGCAGGTGACCCCCAACTCATGGTTTTTCTTTGGTACCAACGAGAAGACATACTAGGAGAGTTTCTTTATTGCAGTGCCTTGACATCTACCCCCCCCCCCCTAGACTGAATGAATTGTTTGGCTGTATACACAAATTTTACATAAATGCATACTATAAAGTTTTACATACTATAATGTTAAAATATAAATTACTGTCTTGTAAAATCATTGGGGAATATCACAATCAATTACACATTTAATATAAAACATACCAATCCAGTGTTTCAGGGTGTAAGGTCGCAAGGACCATGATATATTGTATTAAGGGTCGCCATCAAAATAGTTTGGGAACCACTGCGACTAGAGGAATTATTAGAGCCTAAAACACTAGTCACTAGTAGGGATTGGCAAGAACCTGTGTCTCGTAAAATTTTAACAGATTTCCTGTCACTGCCATAAGCGAACCGACAAAACCATCAGACAGGAAATTTGCATAGGAACTCTTGAGAGTGTCACCCACATCACTGCTCAAAAGAGGAGCTTTATCAGTAGAGCTTAAGTTACCCTTCAAAGCACTCAAAGCAGGTATAACAGAATTACTGCTCAAAAGAGGAGCTTTATCAATAGAGCTAACGTTACTCTCCAAAGCACTCAAAGCAGGTGAAACAGAGCCATTTATCAGACATTGGGAACTCTCAAGAGTGGACACCAGACCAACTGACTGAACATTTGTAGGTTTATTATTAGCATCACGCTGTTTCTTAAAGCATTTCTCAGCAACATGACCTAGCCTACCACAATAATTACATTTCTTCTTAGAAAAGTTAGAAGTGGAACTAGTATTTCCTTCCTGAGAAACATTATCTTTACTCTCCTTCTTTACACCTGTACTATGAGAAGAGGCTACATATTTACTCTCATATTTCTTTATTTGATTACCTGTATAATGTTTGTGAGTGAGAACATACTCATCAGCTAAAATTGCAGCATCAGAAACAGTGTCTACCTTTTTCTCATCAATATATAAACTGACATCCTTCCTGACACATCTTTTGAAGTCCTCCAATAAGATAATCTGCTTACATTAATCAAAGTCAGCATTTACATTCTTAGAGTTTTACCATTGATCTAACAAATCTTCTTTAATTTTGGCATACTCAACATGAGACTGCTTTTCTTGCTTGTAAGTGGTCCTAAATTTAACTCTGTAGGCTTCAGGAACAAGCTCATAGGCTTTAAGAATCAGGCTCTTAACTACATCATAATTATCAGACTGATCGTGAGACAAAGATGCATAAGTAACTTGAGCTTTACCAGTGAGTACACTCTGAAGGAGTATTGGCCAATATGGTTTGGGCCATTTGAAACCGTTAGCTGCCTTCTCAAACAATTGAAAGTATTTTGTTACATCAGGTTCATTAACCCTTAATTAGTGGCTCACCACATAAGTCGAGTTAAATAAAGCTGGACTATGTGGCGGCGCTCGACATAGGTCGAGTGGCAATTTCAGCACGTAATGTTGCTGAGAGAGAGAGACAAGTGGTGGCAGGAGAGTAGCGAGCGTATGACTGCTCCAGACCACCGCGGCGAACATACTGACACGAATCCCAGCTCCCTCCTCCCTCTCTCACTCGCTATATAAGGAATTGTATCGGGAAAGTGGCTAATTACATGCTTTTTGCACTCGCGTTGCACGGTTATTGCAAGAAAACTAGCCATCATAAAAGGATCGTTATGGTGTCATTCGAAAGCTCTGTTTATGCCCTTTCAGGGATAGGTACTTGTTTTACGTTCTGGGTCTTATTTAGGCATGAAAATGATCACGTAAACAGCCCTATTTTGGCTAAAAACACCCCGCTGGGCGGTACATATAAATAAACCGCATAGGCCGCTCGTAAGGTGTTAAAGACAGGGACAAGTCTAACATTTTTGGCCACATCAAAATTATCAGGATTAGATGACCTATTTACCCCGTGTTTCATATGGTACTCATGGTCTAACTTAGCAATTTCAATTTGTGCCTGTGCTTGTGCCTGTGCCTGTTGAGCCTGTTCTTGTTGAGCATGAGCCTGTGATTCAGCTTCCTGAACACGAGCCTGTGCTTGAATCTTTGCAAGTTCAATTTGTTTATCCATGTCAACTGGAGGAGTTAGATTAAATAGTTTTACATTAATCATGTCAACAATTTGATCTTTATGAGCGCTTGAAGGAGGAGCAAGCTGCAGGTATTGTGCAAGGATTTTGAGTTCATTTTTATTCCTACTTTCTACCTCGACAACTGTCTTAGCACTCTCTACAAAATCTTTAGCTTCCTCAAAGGTAGAAATAGTTGAAGAAGACATCATGAAAATTTCAATAGTAGCCTACAATCACAAGCAAATAATTTAATATATTTTTAAATAAGTCCTGAAGATCCTGACAAGGTCGCCAATGTTATGATTATTGGCGAGGTGAAATGACACAAACAATAGGCTAAATATGAGATTCAAGAATGATGACATAACCCTCCCCAAAATATCCAGGTTCAAAGAAAATACTAGAATAAAAATTCTTAGTTTAATAAAATTAAGTATATAATGTAACACATAAAAACAGTCTCTTCAGGACGAGAAAATAAGAATATATAATGCACTAAAATTATCAAAAAACATGCAAGGACAAAATAAATAATTATAGACCTTTACTGAAGCAATGCAATGTAAAAATAATTATATCACAAAAGAATTAATATTTTCTCAAGATCACTGGAAATGGTTAATATCTGCTTAATAACTTAAGGAAATGCACACAATATTAACCCCTTATTGGCGGCGCGCAACATATGTCGAGTGAAATAAATTTGGACTAAGTGGCGGTGCACGACAGCTGTCGAGCGCCATTTTCAGCACGTAATGTTGCTGAGAGAGAGAGCTGAGCGGTGGAACGAGCGTAGTAACCTTATGACCGCTCCCCACAACCACCGTGGACATACTGAACTGTATTCTACTTTCCTCCCCCCTTTCTCACTCGCTACACAGGGAATTATGTAAGGAAATTACCTTATTTCAGGGTTTTTGCACTCGTGTTGCACGATCGTTGCAAGAGAACCAGTGGTCGTACAAGAATGGTTCGGGTGTCATTGGAAAGCTCTGTTTACGCCCTTTCAGGGATAGATACTTGTTTTACGCTCTGGGTCTTATTTAGGCATGAAAATGAGCACGGAAACAACCCTATTTAGGGTAAAAAAAAAACGCTGTGCGGTACGGTCAAATAGACCGCCTAGCCCGCCAATAAGGTGTTAATGAAAGCAATACAAGTAATTAATACAACTATAGTAACACTTGAGAAAATATTCTTTCTGAAAAATACAATAATGATACCAGCAATACACTAAGGGGTAACTAAATTAATCTGATCAAAATTCACAAACTTGGAAACTAATCACAAATTAATTCAATGCTTTACACTAATAAGCAACCAGAAGGGATAAAGAAATTATATTAATTCACAGTAAACTTAATGACAATTAATTATTAACTGATCAATAGATACAATAATAATAATAACTAGGCTACGATATAATATATAGGTGACACTCTTATAGGCTATACTCAACACTCAGGAACACAGGTATGCAGACTGCTTTATCTATGAAGGTAGCAAGGAGAGATAATTGTAGCACTTCACAAAATATAATGGTTACTATAATTATGTACAGAGCAGGAGAGAGATGTGATGCGTGAAGCTGGTCAAATCGAGTCTGGTTCCCCGAGGCAAGAAAGTTACGGCGAGCTTATATTATAGGCTGCACTGACCGAGAAGTTTCCACCACGATCGATCGCGACCACACTAAACATATAGCCGCCACACGTCTAGAAGCTCGGCCCGAGACATGAACACGTGATTGAATGACGCAATCTCTACTCACACTACATATCAAATGACACTCTCCAAAATGCGCACATTAACCCTATCATAATTGCACTTATTTATTATATATAGTATTTTAATTCACATTACATAACAATATATATATATATATTGTTATGAAGTGGAAATAGAGACACAACATACCGTAGTCTGTTACTCCTCTCACTCTCGCTAAAACGTAAGTGTAAGCATGTACCCCTACTGTTAATTTTTGAGCGCAATTTGCACTCCTATGAGACGAAACACGTATGTTATTGCCATGTTTTAATCCACAATAATTGCCTCTACATGCAATCTATTAGACATCCAAAGATAGATCAAGACCTATAATCTATAATATTTTAAAACCAGAAAAAAACAATCCCATAATATAAAATGTTCACATTGAAAATATATATAACACATATCTAATCGTTTTTTTCAGTTACACCATCATAATTTCGCCATAATCCAAAACAAATATTTTGTTTATATTTGTGAAATTAAAATAATTTTGCACACTCATTCTAAATGTGTCAATGATATTTGTTAATCAGCTATAGTTGTTTTTATATGAATAGATTATATAATGGTACTTGGCGAGTAAAAAATATTATTTTGTAACAAAACCAAAATACTAATTTCACATCGATTTTGATGAACAAGAATTACGTTTATTACAATCTATCATATCTCAATAGAAAGAGAATATGCCGATCTACAATATTACAGTAGCAAAATCCCCGAAAAAGTTAAATAATTATCGATATAACTGATGCAAACTAAAAGAAAAATGTTATCCAATAATATCTAACTTTCCATCGTCGTAAATCAAAATGTTGAGCTACGACAATAGGTTTTTATGTATGAAATGACAAATAATGTTCACGCACTTTCCATAAATCCAATCAGAATTTTTCTATCATCAATAGTTTTATATATGAATACAGGAGCACAATAGTATTGTTATACCGAAGGAAAGGCGAACCGCCCACAACAACCAGCCACCTGCACGCCCCCCCCCCCTCCCCCCCCCGGAACATACCAGGGCGCCCCAAGCCGACCACTACACCAACACCATCAGAACCAGGCACAACCCTACAGCAGGCGCACAAAATGCCTAACCCCGTATGGCACCACAACAACCAGGGACATCACCGACCATTGGGGCCTTACAATACCGAAACCTGCCCTTCAACCGTTGTCTCTCAAACGGAACGGGCTCGGTATAGGAAAGTCCCCCCGAGGACAGGTGTACCAACCACCCACCAACACAAATCAAACAAGCCGCAGATAACTACTTTGCATACGAGAGAGCGGTACTACTATACGGTTCCACGCAGCCAGATGTGATGTCACCCCCACAAGCTGACCCGGGGTTGGCCAGCGGCAAGGTCAACCCTACCAACCAGAACGACGCAGTGCCCCCCCCCCCCCCCCCCCACACACCTATAGAGTGGACCTGGGAGGGGATACGGAAGCAAAGATATAGGCATATATTGGTTTGGTAATAGAGTTGTAAATAGGTGGAACAGGCTACCAAGCGCTATAGTGGGATCAAGAACGATAGAGAGCTTTAAGAACAAATTAGATAGGCATATGGACAAGATGGGTTGGATGTGAGGGGAATCTGCCAGGTATGGGCCAATCGGTGCTCTACAGACCCCCGTTTTCTGACCTCTGATCGTTTTAGTGAGGTCAGTCATTGTGTTAGTGAGCTGGGCCTATAATAAGGACTTATGATTAGGGTTGGGTCTGCGAGGGATCTGCCTTGTGTGGGCCAATCGGCTTTCTGCAGACTCCCATTTTCTTGTATTTTTGTTTTGACGTTCTTATTCACGCACACACACACACACTTACACACATATACAGTATATATATATAAATAATTATCGAAAACTATTCTAAGATACAAAACCCTATCATAAAGCATATTTGATACACTTACCAGTTGTCCAAGCAGAATATCCAGTGTTGCCAAGTGTTTTATTCAGCCTGACACTACCAACACTTATCGTAGCCCAATTTATACTTATTTGAAGTATTCATTTTTCATTCAATTGATTTCAAAAGTAGTGCATATGATGACAACTCTACATTTCATTATTCAACTAGCCTTCCACAAAATAATTCACAGCAAGAAATGCAAAACTCTCGTAAGGAGGCCATAACTCATCTATCTTCTGATCTCTCTAATATCTCTAATTGGGCCAGAAAAAACCTTGTTACTTTCAATGCTGCCAAAACTCAATTTCTCCATCTGTCTACTCGCTGCCCCCTTCCAGAAAACTATGACCTACTCTTCAACAACACACAAATTAACCCTTCATCTTCTCTTAATGTACTTGGTGTCCCTTTTTCTCCTGATCTCTCTTGGAAAGATAATATTACCACTAATGCTAAAACCTGCACAGCTTCTTGCTCTGTACAGGGGCACAGTGCGTCCATGTAGTGAGTATTGGTCACACGTGTGGGGAGGATCCTCTCACACAGCACTTCTAAACAAAGTAGAAAAGAAAGCCTTCCGTCTCATTAACTCACATCCACTCACCAATTCTCTGCAGTCTCTCTCTCTTCGCCACAATGTTGCATCTCTATCACTATTCTACCGCTATTACAATAATCAGTGTTCCTCAGAACTCTCTCAGTGTATACCACCCCCTCTTCGTAGAGCACGTAGAGCAAGTTTCCAGGGTTCGAATCCCGGGTGGTTTGTATGAGGTTTTTCTCAAGTGGCATTACTTGATTTAAAGATTATATGATTTCCCGCGGACTTGGAGCTGCCTCTATACTTCACTGGTAGGGGGTATCTTGTGTGAAAATGTCTATGGGTAGGTGGATGTCTACCTAGACAGACCCTGGGTAACAGCTGTTGCCAGGTTACAAGACCTCTTTTATGGCCAGTGTGGTGTAGTGGTTAGCACGAGGTGCAACTTTTTTCAGTCTGATTACACTTCTCTACTACTTGACAGGTCTGACAAGATTTGCAGTACCAGGAGACATCACATACAATACCTGGCCAGTAATAATGCCTCAGAATACGTGTCACAGTCTTGCTCGCTCCCATGTCTTTTGCCAAACTGGAACCATGAGCCACCCTAATGATACTCTGCCTCCAACCTGGATGACAGTTTGATGCCTGACCTCCCACACACAGTCTACTGATGCTGTTGGGGGTCTCATTTTCTCATTATAACAACTGGTTACAATAACTGATCACTACTTTTTATGAATGACTTCTGTCAAATTGTACACCTATCACAAAGAATTATTATATACAAGCGTGCATATATGACTAATAACTATACTCAACACAGGTGTATCTTGCAAATTGCTTATTTATATTGGAAGCTTCGATGGAGATTATAATCACAAAGTAAAAACAACTATTTACAAAAAGAAAACAAAGAAAACAAAAAAGAGCAGCAATGCTAACGGTATGAGAAGTTCTAATCTTGTGTCAAACAATAAGTGAACTGCTAGCCCTTTAACCCCTACCCCCCGGGCCCGCCGTCCAAATGACAGCACTCGGATCCGGGTGATCTGGCCAAAAAACGTAATAGGCCTAGGCCTATCTTTGTTATTTTAACTGCTAGAGATTCAAACACATCTCGAATCTAGCCCTTATTTGTATCTGTAGATTGGCGTTAAGTAGAGGTCTCTAGGTCAATTGGTTCAGTTGTGATGACGATTTCCGTGGAGAGAGTTTTGATGCGATTTTAACAAAATCAGACATTTACAGACACTAATTTCGTCCTAGCAGACAACAACAACAATGATCCGACTTCTTCTTCTTGTTTTTGAAGCTGCGCGTCGCTCCGACCGGCTTTGTTAACAAACGTTTCGACGCACGGCTTTCAAACCACGCTTAATAAGCTTTCAAGCTTATGGGTTTCAAGGGGACACCCGGGCTCCTGCCCTTCGCAAGGGGTGTCATTTTAAAATGCTGCCCAGGCGGGAAGGGTTAAATACCCTCCCAGTAGATGAGAAACAAATGCAGGTCCATGGCGCACGGTTAAATTGGTTCTAGAAATCTCTCTCACTCCAGACTTGAATCATCACTAGTGAAAATATAGATGATGCATTTCTGGCTTCATATAACAATGTATTTATACAGTATATACTGTATATATATATACCGGTATATATACATATATATAAGGCGTCGGTACCGTTTGAATGCTTCCTCCTGACTGAGAGCAAGAAAATGGAATGTACGCTTCCATGCACGAGAAGATTACCTCGGTAATGCGTTCAGCACTCTCCGAGGGTTCTCGGCCACGGAAGCAGAAGTCATTCCATGGGAAATCAAAGAAGTACTGCCGGAGAGCCTCCCAGTCTGCAGCGCCAAAGTGCCACAAGCACTGCCGGCTGGGAGGATCAGGTGTCTTTACTGAAGAGATAGGACAGGTAACGGAGATAAGTTTATGGTCGGAGGAGCCCAAAGGAGAGAAAAGATTGACAGTATAAGAAGAAGAGTTAGAAGTCAGAAATAAGTCAAGCATGTTGGGCCGATCTCCGAGGCGATCCGGGATACGGGTGGGTTGCTGGACCAGCTGCTCTAGGTAATTTATGATAGAAAAGATGTAGGATTGTTCACCAGGTTGGTCAGTAATGTGAGAGGAGAGTCATTGGTGGTGGTGAACGTTGAAATCTCCTAACTATTTATATATAATGTATTTTCGTATATTCTTACTCTCGGTGATCCAGATATACTGGTACATGATAAGTATAGTGTGAATAAATCAGTAACTTAGGAAATATTGAAAATATTATTTTGACTATTGAACTTTGACCTTAACAATAGGAATATTAATCTAAAATCAGTTGAGCATAACACTAATATTAACATTATCTAGCATTGTGAATATGATGCAATTCGAATATATATTTAATTATTATATGTTCTCTCCACTAACTAAGGCAAATAAATTGTGACCCTATTCTGGGAACTTCACTTTTCACCTTGACCTTTGAGTAACAAAAACAAATTAATTCGACATTCGTGATATTGACCAACTTAATTTGCCCGCAAAATTTGGTGACAATACATTAAACAGTCTGGGAAGAGTTTAATGACAATTATTTACACTTTTGTTTTAACATTTGGCCTTGACGTTTGACCTTAACTATTAGAATATTTATATGAATTTGATAAATATGTTATTTAAGTAAAAGGCAACTAACAAGTCAGCTTGCCGAACTTTGAGTAATCTTTTTTATTAACTATATATGTTGACCTTTGACCTTGACCAGTGACCTTGACCTCAATATAGGATTAGATTTTTTTTTTGCATTGACGTAGACCTGGAAAATATATTAAGCGTGCCTACTAGGATTCAAGCTCATCAGTTAGTTTCAGAAATATTAAAGGAATAGTGGACCTTGACCATTGATTTTCATCTTGATGTTTATGATGTCTGAAATAAAACATTTTCATATTCATTTAAAGTGCAACAGTCTCAGCAAATTTTGTGAAGTTTGCATGAATAGTAAGTAGATTAGCATCTTGACCTTATATTTGACCTTGACCTGTGACCTTAACCTATCAAGTAGAATTATGTTTTTTCGTGTATGACCTTGGGCTAGGTATTCCGAATATACATATACTTAGTGAGAATCTTACAGTTAGTATAAAAAGGCTAGTGAAAATCTTATTTTGACCTTTGACCTTAAAATTTTTAATTCTTATCCTATATTTGGTCAATTTAACACCAATATTAGCATTAACTAGCGTTATGAATATGGTGTAATTCATATAAAAACTTAAAGATATGAAATAGTGACCATATAATGTGACCTTAACATTTGAGAACAAAAAAATTACAAACACTTTTTTGTTCTTTGACCTTAACTATCAAAATATATATATGAAATTTTATGTATATGTTATTTAAATAATAAGCAACTAACAGTCAGTTTTCCGAAATTTGAGTAATCTTGTTTAATCAATAATGAAAGTTGACCTTTGACCTTTACCTGTGACCTTTATCTTTATGTAAGAGTACATTTTGTGTTTGCATTGACGTTGCTCTCGAAAATCAAATAAGCGTGCCTAAGTTGATTAATTCTAATCGGTTAGTTTCAGCTATATTAATTGAATTTTTGACCTTGACCATTAACTTTTATCTTGACCTTTATGATGTCTCAAAATAAATTATTTTCACTGCCATTTAAAGTGTAATTTTGCGAAGCTTGCATGAATCGAAAATAAATTAGCGTGACTTTTCAAATGGAATTTTATATTTTCTTGAATGACCTTGGCCTAGTGCAAATCTAACAGTTAGTATAAGAAATATTGGTAAAAATCTCATATTGACCTTTGGCCTTGACCTTTGAGGGGTCCATTGACATTACCCTTTAGAATATTTATCTAAAATGTTGCCAATATAATATCAATGTTACTAGCAACTTACATTGTGAAAATGAAGTAAGTAAAAACTAGAAAATATCAATGGTTGACCATATGTTTAACCTTGATCTTTAACCTTGACCTCTAAGTAAAACTGAAAATTTAATTTTTTCTGATGTTGATCAAATGGATATACCTGTGAAATTTGGTGAAAATCCATTGAACGGTCAAGGAGTTTCTGAAAGGACGAACAGACGGATGACGGATGACAGACAAGCTGACTGGTGGTGCGCAGTATATGGGTAGTATCTGTGTGCGCCATACCACTCTGCTTACGCAGAGTTGATAATTGTTCTTACATTAAAACATTACAACATGAATGGATCCCAACTAAATAGTGTGATAAAGGTGTTGTAGTATCAAGTAGTGAATAAAGCTCCGTCTGCACTGCTCGGATGCCATCAATAAGGCACATAAAGACAGATTGGAAAGGTTACTTGACTTCAAATACAAATCATATAATTCTACTTATATATAACCCGTTAGCTCGACCCCTCTTGGAGTAATGCATACAGTTTTGGTCATCTTGTTCATGAAAGTATGTTGCAAAACTGGAAAGAGTTAAGAGAAGAGTTATAAAAAGGATATGAATTGGGTTAAGAAGTAAGCCGCATGAGGAGCCTCTAATAAAACAGAACCGAGCTTGTTTTACAAATCATAGAATGCGGGGATATCATTTTAACTGAAGTATACACAATTTTCAGGGGCCATGATAGTTTAGATGTTCAGAAGTACTTTACAGTTGAACAGTCGAATTACACATTAGGAAATGGCTTCAAGAGTTTTGAACAGCGATTCAAGTCATATCAAGCTAAGCTTTGTTATTTTACCGCGACATAAATATTTGGAATAAGCTGTCATGAGATGTTATAAATTTTGTAACAGTATGTCTCTTAAATTACCCTTTGATGAATTAATGCAATCAAACCCCCATTTAGTTAATTTCTTAGCTGAATAAGTGAAGCAAAGTAAATTAAGTTATGGACATATGTGTTACTTCTCCATTTACTTTAAAACGAGCAGCCTCGTCAGGACCAGTTGATCTGTTGCTGTTTGCCTTCCTTTTCTATTATTTTGTAGTGCCTTTATTGTTGCCAATAGATTAGTAATGCACAGGCAGGATATTCCCTATCTATCTATAAACTCAGGCCCAATCCCCACTTTTTCTATTTTTCTTTTCTTTTTACCCCTTTTCCTCTTTTTCTTCTTTTTAAAACAAAAATGGGGGGTAGGGGGAGTGGGGGGGGGGGGGTCAGCCTCCCAAAATACATTTAGAATCAGTAGAAGTCAAGATTGGTGGTATATTGTGGGAATGTAGCGAGTGTATCGCCATGGCACGGTAGCGCTAATAAGTCATGTCCCAGCTGTCATTACGTTTGGCTTTCTCCGGGCTGTATTAATGTCTGTCAGATGTTGAATATGGTGGATAAGTGTAGGGACATATTTTTATATCTCACTCGATATGAAGAAATGAAACTTAGATATTGCTGATACCAATTATTGATCAAAACATACTTGGTGCCGAGAGCACTTATTAGCGCGACTGTACACGCCATCTGACTCCATGGTGACGAATGACTGACAGATGGTGCTGGTAGGCCGCTCGTTAAGGGAGCCCATCTCGCTTTTTTGTTTTATCTTTCTCTCCCTCTCTCTTTTGTTTGTATCCATTCGGCCCCATTCAGCCTACTGTCTTAAGACGTTTACCTCAATCCAGGTGTCAATCTTTTCCCGCGAGCCAGTATAGCCTATATATATTTTTGTTTTGACAGCAATCTTTGATTTCCCATGGAATGATTTCTGCTTCCATGGCCGAGGACCCTCGGAGAGTGCTGAACGCATTACCGAGGTAATCCTATCGGGCATGGAAGCATACATTCCATTCTATGTTTCTGCCCGGAATCAAGCCAAATCTGTTCTTCGACTTGCCAAACACTCTTTCATCAATAATAAATGCACTGAACTATCCAACTCTAGCTCTTCCCAAGCTTTCTGACATCTAGCCAAAAACCTCTCCAACAATTTCTCTTCCTCGTCTTTCCCTCCCCTTTCCCATTCTGATGGCACAACCATCACTTCTTCCTCTGACAAAGCTAAACTCTTCGCTCAAACTTTTGCTAGAAACTCCACCTTGGATGATTCCGGTGCTATTCCTCCCTCTCCGCCCTCCTCTCTCTTACTTATGCCTAATATCCTAATCTCTTCTAAAGATGTACTTTCTACCCTCTCTGGGCTTAACACTAATAAGGCGTACGGTCCGGACAGTGTTCCTCCTGTTGTTCTCAAAAACTGTTGCTTCCGTGCTGACTCCCTGCCTAGGCAAACTCTTTCGTCTCTGTCTATCCTCTAACGTCTTCCCTTCATGCTGGAAGTTTGCTCACATTCAACCTGTCCCAAAGAAGGGTGACCGCTCTCAACCCTCCAACTATCGTCCAATTGCTCTTATCTCTTGTCTTTCTAAAGTTTTTGAAACTATTCTTGCTTCCAAATTTCTTAAGCATTTCTCTTCTCATAATCTGCTCTCAGATCGCTAGTATGGCTTCCTTAAGGGTCGCTCTACTGGTGATCTCCTTTCATATCTTACTAACTCTTGGTCATCCTCCGTTCGGGACTTCGGTGAGACTTTTTCTATTGCACTAGACATATCGAAAGCCTTCGATAGAGTCTGGCATAAATCTTTAATTTCTAAACTACCCTCTTTCGGTTTCTATCCCTCCATCTGTGCCTTTGTCTCTAATTTCCTTTCCGGCCGTTCCATAGCCGCGGTTGTGGACGGCCATTGTTCACTTCCTCACCCTATAAACTCTGGTGTTCCTCAGGGCTCTGTCCTATCTCCTATTCTCTTTCTAATTTTTATAAATGATCTCCTTAACTGTACCTTAATTCCCATCCATTCATACGCAGACGACTCAACCTTACACTACTCCATTAGTTTTTCAGAACGCCCCAGCCAGCAATCCCTCAACGACAAGACAAACGTAATGAAGCCATAGAACTCTTAAATTCTGATCTAAATACTATTTCCAATTGGGGCAGAGAAAACCTTGTTAACTTTAATGCTTCCAAAACCCAATTTCTCCATCTATCTACCCGTCAGGATCTCCCAGCGGACTATCCCTTATTCTTCAACAATACAAAAATCAACCCTTCATCTTCTCTCAATATTCTTGGTGTCTCTTTTTCTTCTGCTCTCATTTGGAAGGACCATATTACCAGTCTTGCTAAGGCAGCCTCCCAGAAGCTGGGTGTGCTCAACCGCCTTAGGGGGTTCTTTTCCCCTGCACAGCTTCTTGCTCTGTACAGGGGCATAGTGCGTCCTTGTATTGAGTATTGTTCACATGTGTGGGGAGGTTCCTCTCACACCGCTCTCCTAGACAAAGTTGAAAGGAAGGCCTTTCGTATCATTAACTCCCGTCCACTCACCAACTCTCTGCAATCTCTCTCTCTCCGCCGCAATGTTGCATCTCTCTCGCTATTCTATCTATCGCTACTATAATAATCAGTGTTCTTCAGAGCTATCCCAGTGCATACCACCTCCTTTACGTAGGGCACGTGGTACCCGTCTTGCAACTCAATCCCACCCCTACTCTGTGCAACTCTCCAACCCAAGAGTGAAACGTAACTCTCAAACTTTCTTCTACTCAACAGCTGAGCTCTGGAACTCTCTCCCAGAATCAGTCTTTCCCTCTTCCTATGACTTAAATTGCTTCAAACTCCGTGTGTCCAGGCATTTTGGCTCGAACGTCCCTTGATTTTGGCCCTGTCACTCTTTCAACTATGGGGGAGGCACTCGCTATAGGCAGTTATGCCTTTTGCCTCCCTCAATCACATAGAAAAAAAAAAAAAAAAAAAGCTAGATTTGTAAATTTTTCGATAGAAAAATTTCTCCCGCGAAGCCGGATTTCTCCATACAATGCTGGCTCGCTATTGCTCGCCAGGAAGAAATTAATACCTGGATGGGGATAAACGTCTTAATTTAAATCAGTTGGCTGAATGGGGCCGAATGGATACAAGCCAGGGAAAGAGAGAAAAGGAGAGAAAAATAAAACAAAGCCAGTGACCCCCCTTAACACCAGCGGTCCGATATATGGCACACAATGTACCATAGTGACATAATATTATTGTCTATTATTGGCACTATATAAATACTGTACAATCGCGCTAATATGTCATGTCTCGGTACCAAGTATGTTTTGATCAATAATTGGTATCAGCAATATCTAACCTTCATTTCTTCATATTGAGTGAAATATACACACATGTACAGTTGGTCAAAGTTCCAGCTGACCCACCCTCGCTCTGGGGCTCGCAGAATTAGCTGGCAATACTGGTGTAGTTGCCAATCAGTGGATATAATAACTTGAATATTTAAGCAAATCTACGAACTTTGGGTGAATGTTCGGGATCATACATAGCGATGTATGCATTTTTATTTGAGATAGGCTTACTTTCCCTTGCTTAATATATTATGTTCTAACAATGATATAGCCTAAATCAGATCTACCAATCCCAATCTTTGTAAGACACACCTCCTTCCTACACCAGTATTGCCAGATAATTCTGCGAGCCCCAGAGCGAGGGTGGGTCAGCTGGAACTTTGACCAACTGTACCTAAACTTACCCACCCTATTCAACATCTGACAGACATTAACACAGCACAGACCAATCCAAACGTAATGACAGGTTAGCCATGACTTATTAGCGCGACCGTACATGTAGTATACAATATCAAGATTTATGTTGAAGTACTGTCTTTCTGTTATTGTTATGAACTGTATGCTATCTCGGTGCATTCATCTTATTTCACCTGCTATATATAATGTTGCAATCACCTTGAAACACATCCCTTATCATATCCAATTATTGTTTATAACTCAGGTATGAACTATTATTCGAAATTTATACTTTAACCCCATCAGAATACCATTATGCATTCTTTAATTTTATTATGGCTATTGTTAGTAATTTTCTAAGCTTGAACATGATCTGTGGGACTAAATATATTAAGGGGGTCAACTGCTTTTTTTTATTTCTCTCCTTTTCTCTCTTTCTCTGGCAGGTATCCATTCGGCCCCATTCAGCCAACTGTTTTAAGACGTTTATCCCCATCCAGGTGTCGATATCTTCCTGGCGAGCGATAGCGAGCCAGCATTGTATGGAGAAATCCGGCTTCGCCGGAGAAATTTTTCTTTCGAAAAATGTACAAATTTAGCTTGCTCTCAATACAAACAATATATATATGCTGGTTCGCTACCGCTCACCAGGAAGGAAAATATTAACACCTGGATGGGGCTAAACGTCTTAAAACAGTAGGCTGAATGGGGCCGAATGGATACAAGCCAAAGAAAGACGGAGAGAAAGAGAAAAAAGCGTGGTGGGCTCCCTTAAGCAACATTAATTGTATGTCTCTGATTACTATGCGCTCTTCGTGATCTGTACACAATTATATAATGTTAGCATGAACACAACATGAAAGAGACGCCATGTACATAATTATATAATGTTAGCATGAACACAACATGAAAGAGACGCCATGTACACAATTATATAATGTTAGCATGAACACAACATGAAAGAGACGCCATGTACACAATTATATAATGTTAGCATGAACACAACATGAAAGAGACGCCATGTACACAATTATATAATGTTAGCATGAACACAACATGAAAGAGACGCCATGTACACAATTATATAATGTTAGCATGAACACAACATGAAAGAGACGCCATGTACATAATTATATAATGTTAGCATGAACACAACATGAAAGAGACGCCATGTCGTTGAAAGATTTCGAGAAATATTAATGCATAATTATATTCAAGAGTTTTAGTGAGGCAAAATTAAAATAATGTGCTGGTTGTAACTAACGGGAGCGTCACTCACCCTTCCACCGTGAGTCAGAATATAATTATGTCCCATGTTGAAAATAACTATTAAATAACTCCTCTTTCACTATATATATATATATATATATATATATATATTGTTACGTCCTGGGATATATAAACACTGGGCTCTTTCTATTGGACTAGGTATGCGGCAACAAGCAACAACGGAAAACGCTAGATCCAACCCTTATCTATAAACACAGGCAACAAACCACCCTAAACCGTTAAGAGTCCTGCCAGGACAACGAGGTATCCTATGACTCGGTTACAGGGTCCACGCACTATAGACTGCTGATAGTCAAGCAGGCTATATAAAAGATCACACAATTAAGTTGACTTAAAGCTTCAAGGAAAAGATAGATGACGGAATTAAATTGCAGAAACAATTTAATAACAAACTAGAAGAAAGTACATTTAACGTTACGTTAATTAATACAACTAATCACCCGTGCGTGAAAGAAGGTGAAAGCAAACAGTCCTCAAAACATCGTACAGGTAGACAAGATGCAGGTTTCTAAACTGCATGCGGCTACTGTAGGATCTGATGCTTAGCAAAGAAAGTACGTTACGGATTTAGAGAACTCTTAACTCATAAGCAGGAATAAATACTAGCGATAGGCCATACAGTGTATAATGGCATAGGTATAATTAAATAAAGGCAGCAACTCGCAACATAACCACATACAGGTGTGCTTCTCACTCTTAGTCAGGCAAGCCTGCTCGGACAGAGTCTCTAAGCCACACCCTGACTCACAATGCTCACAAAAACGGTAAACTGTGGCACAATAACAAGCATACAGAGATAATAAACCCCTAGCTGTTAATCTGCCAGGTGGCAGAGGTCTAGCCGGAAGGATATAGGCTTCGGATACCTGGGCTGAGCCACCTGCTCTAGCCTAGGGACGTTCCCAGGTCTGTGCGCCAAATTACTCTAATTGAAAGGGTGCTCTCTTGAGAGACTCAGATCGCAAGTATCTGACTCTCTCCTGGCGACCCTAAAACAAAAGCAAGACGTGCCAGCGCAGTGCTGAGTGGACTAGGCAAGGGCCCTCACACAACACAACACTAGACACACAGGGACACAGACAAGAAATTGCCCACAGACTCCCACGGGTATCCTAGTAAAGTCATGCGGGTCCACAGGACTCGCACCAGCAGACTTTACTTAAAGGATCGCAAAAAGCCTTCCCTCCGGTCTAGCCCCTGCTAACCTGACACAAGAACATACTAGCAAGCATGAAACCACCAAATATGAGACAACAAAAAAAGCTTCCTAGGTCTCATTAACAATTACATCTCTGCATAAAGCCCAAAATCCTATCTAGTTATCTGAGAGTTCGTCGTTAATACAATAATAGATATAAGGTATATCAAGGGGATGGGATAATTAAATAGATTGGTGAAGTAGTGGAAGGAAGGTATACAAAGTAAGAGAGAAAGTTTCTAAGTGGGGTTGAGAGGGATAGATATCAAGGGGGTCCGAAGGGTACGACAGTGAGGTGAGCTCTGAGTCTTGAATCTGTCTGGACCCCACCCTAGGCATACAAAATACATCCCAGGCTTGGCAACACTCAACACTGTTGCCTGGTCAAAATCGTCTACCCCGTGCGTGAGTCGAAACTAAGCCTAACGTTGCAATCAAATGCATATGGCAACGCTTCAGGCTCGTCCCAAGCTGGCAAGCGAAGCAACGTCCCAAGCCGGTCTCTCTCTCCCGCTCGTCTCCTCCCGCCCTCACTAGACTTACATCTTATATATTATAATGAAATAATCAACTATCGAGAATAAAATATACTAAGATGCGTTGGTTAAGAATAAGGGCAGCTACAAGCTGTGAAACAACATAAGAATATCCCAGACATTAGTTACATTGTCGTAGGATATATACTAAGGAAAAGCCTGCCGGCCGGCTGCCACCAGCTGGTTTCTAAACGGCTGGGCAGCCGACGCATGCCCGCACGTGGCTACTATGCAGAAGCGTCACAATATATATATACAGATGTCATGTCTTTTGAACACATGTATGTTATATATTTTGTGTTATTTATAGAATGCTAGAATTGTGAAGCTTTCAAAATTATCTTAAAATTCATAGTCTTAAATTGTGTACCTTATGTTACAATCCATGTATTCTGCAGTAGTAGCCACAAACAGTTAAGGGGGCCCACCTTGCTTTTTTTATCGCCTTTTCTCTCTTTCTCTGGCTTGTATCCATTCGACCCCATTTAGCCTACTGTTTTAAGACTTTTACCCCCATCCAGGTGTCAATATTTTCCTGCGGTAGCCGTAGCAAGCCAGCATATATGTATTTTTGTTTTGACAGCAAGCTAAATTTTTAAATTTTCGATAGAAAATTGTCTCCGGCGAAGCAAGATTTCTCCATGCAATGCTGGCTCGTTAACGCTCGCCAGGAAAAAATCGGCACCTGGATGGGGATAAACGTCTTAAGACAGTTGGCTGAATGGGGCCGAATGGATACAAGCCAGTGAAAGAGAGAAAAAGAGAGAAAGAGAAAATAAACAGGTGACCCCCCTTTACAGCGCATATATAATATCACCATGTGGTCTCCCTGGAATGGTTGATACAGTGTCAAGGCTCGGCAACTGAGGTGGGCTTGGTCACACCTGGGGTAAGGAAAACACCTCCATGGTCGTTCACCTGTCTTCTTGGCTCACCACCATTTACCCAACATAACATTTCCTTCACATTTGAGGTGCTTGTTCACCCTTTAAAATATTTGAGCTTTCTTATCGGAATACGTTGATTAGGAGAAAAAAAAAAAAAAAAAAAAATAATAAAAAAAAAAAAAAAAAAAAAAAGAGGAAATGTGGGGATTGGGCCTGAGTAAATAGATATATAGATAGATAGATAGATAGATAGAAAGGGGAGATTGATATAGATATAGTAGGATAGGTAAATGATTGGTTAGGTTAAATTAAGTGTTGGTAAACATTTGTAAAGATTTGGGCTAGGCAAAAATTTAGTTAACATACCTGTAGATGAGATTAGGTTAGGTTACATCCATAGTTCAATACATACATACTTCACAGATTTATTAAATAAATCATAAACTCTTTGACAGCTTTGATAGACTCGATCATAGTCATAAACGAAATAGCGAGCTTTTAATTCGGCCGAGACATTTGTCTGCCGACAAATGCACAAATATATCTTGCAAGGGGATCCTGGGGTTATATATATAAGTTTGATGGAGGTCTAGGGAACAAACTAGAACAAAAAAAGTGAAAAAAACCGACCACAAAGTGAACCATCCTCCCTTAATTAAGTGCAGGAATACGAAAAGTCCTAAAACCGAAAATGTCCGCAATCCCCAAGCCAGTAACCGGCGATCCCCAAGCCAGTAACCCGCGAGCCCCAAGCCAGTAACCCGGGAGCCACAAGCCATTAACCCGCGAGCCCCAAGCCAGTAATCCCCGAGCACCAAGCCAGTGAGTGACCCGCGAGCCCCAAGCCAGTAACCCGCAAGCCCCAAGCCATTAACCCGCGAGCCCCAAGCCATTAACCCGCGAGCCCCAAGCCATTAACCCGCGAGCCCCAAGCCAGTAATCCGCTAGCCCCAAGCCAGTGACCCGCGAGCCCCAAGCCAGTACTCTGCTAGCCCCAAGGCAGTAACCCGCGAGCACAAAGCCAGTGACCCGCGAGCCCCAAGCCAGTAACCCGCGAGCCCCAAGCCAGTAACCCGCTAGCCCCAAGCCAGTAACCCGCGAGCCCCAAGCCCGTAACCCGCGAACCTCAAGCCAGTAACCCAGGAGCCCAAGCCAGTAACCCGCGAGCCCTAAGCCATTAACCCGCGAACCCCAAGCCAGTAACCCTCGAGCCCCAAGCCATTAATCCGCGAGCCCCAAGCCATTAACCCACGAGCCCCAAGCCAGTAACCCTCAAGCCCCAAGCCAGTAACCTGCGAGCCCCAAGCCAGTAACCCGGTAGCTCCAAGCCATTAACCCGCGAGCCCCAAGCCATTAACCCGCGAGCCCCAAGCCAGTAACCCTCAAGCCCCAAGCCAGTAACCTGCGACCCCCAAGACATTAACCCGCGAGCCCCAAGCCAGCAATCCGCGATCCCCAAGCCAGTAACCCGCAATCCCCAAGCCAGTAACCCGCGAGCCCCAAACCAGTAACCCGCAATCCCCAAGCCAGTAACCCGCTAACCCCAAGCCAGTAACCCACAATCCCCAAGCCAGTAACCCTCGAGCCCCAAGCCAGTAACCCGCTAGCCCCAAGCCAGTAACCCTCGAGCCCCAAGCCAGTAACCAGTGAGTACCAAGCCAGTAGCATGCTAGCCCCAAGCCCTTAACCCGCTAACCACAAGCCAGAAACCCGCTAGCCCCATGCTAGTAACCCGCCAACCCCAAGCAAGTAACCCTCGAGCCCCAAGCCAGTAACTCACGAGCCCCAAGCCAGTGACCCACTAGCCACAAGCCAGTAACCCGCTAGCCCCAAGCCAGTAACCCGCCAACCCCAAGCCAATAACTCGCGAGCCCCAAGCCAGTAACCCGCTACACCCAAGCCAGTAACCCGCGAGCCCCAAGCCAGTAACCAGCTAGCCCCAAGCCAGTAACCCGCTAGCCCCAAGCCAGTAACCTGCTAGCCCCAAGCCAGTAACCCGCTAGCCCCAAGCCAGTAACCCGCTAGCCCCAACCCAGTAACCCTCGAGCCCCAAGCCAGTAACCCGCGAGCCCCAAGCCAGTAATAAACCCTCAAGCCCCAAGCTAGTAACCCGCTATCCCCAAGCCAGTAACCCGCTAGCCCCAAGCCAGTAACCCTCGAGCCCCAAGCCAGTAACCCACTAGCCCCAAGCCAGTAACCCGCTAGCCCCAAGCCAGTAACCCGCTAGCCCCAAGCCAGTAACCCTCGAGCCCCAAGCCAGTAACCCGCTAGCCCCAAGCCAGTAACCTGCTAGCCCCAAGCCAGTAACCCTCGAGCCCCAAGCCAGTAACCCACTAGCCCCAAGCCAATAACCCGCTAGCCCCAAGCCAATAACCCGCTAGCCCCAAGCCAGTAATCCGCGAGCCCCAAGCCAGTAACCCGCGAGCCCCAAGCCAGTAACCTGCTAGCCCCAAGCCAGTAACCCGCGAGCACAAAGCCAGTGACCCGCGAGCCCCAAACCAGTAACCCGCGAGCCCCAAGCCATTAACCCGCTAGCCCCAAGCCAGTAGCCCGTGAGCCCCAAGCCATTAACCCGCTAGCCCCAAGCCAGTACCCCGCTAGCCCCAAGCCATTAACCCGCGAGCCCCACGCCATTAATCCGCGAACCCCAACCCAGTAACCCACGAACTTCAAGCCAGTAACCCAGGAGCCCAAGCCAGTAACCCACGAGCCCTAAGCCATTAACCCGCGAACCCCAAGCCAGTTACCCTCGAGCCCCAAGCCATTAACCCGCGAGCCCCAAGCCATTTACCCGCGAGCCCCAAGCCAGTAACCCTCAAGCCCCAAGCCAGTAACCTGCAAGCCCCAAGCCAGTAACCCGCTAGCTCCAAGCCGTTAACCCGCGAGCCCCAAGCCAGTAACCCTCAAGCCCCAAGCCAGTAACCTGCGAGCCCCAAGACATTAACCCGGGAGCCCAAAGCCAGTAATCCGCGATCCCCAAGCCAGTAACCCACAATCCCCAAGCCAGTAACCCGCGAGCCCCAAACCAGTAACCCGCAATCCCCAAGCCAGTAACCCGCTAGCCCCAAGCCAGTAACCCGCAATCCCAAAGCCAGTAACCGTCGAGCCCCAAGCCAGTAACCCGCTAGCCCCAAGCCAGTAACCCTCGAGCCCCAAGCCAGTAACCAGTGAGTACCAAGCCAGTAACATGCTAGCCCCAAGCTCTTAACCCGCTAACCACAAGCCAGAAACCCGCTAGCCCCATGCCAGTAACCCGCCAACCCCAAGCCAGTAACCCTCGAGCCCCAAGCCAGTAACTCGCGAGCCCCAAGCCAGTGACCCGCTAGCCACAAGCCAGTAACCCGCTAGCCCCAAGCCAGTAACCCGCCAACCCCAAGCCAATAACTCGCGAGCCCCAAGCCAGTAACCGCTACACCCAAGCCAGTAACCCGCGAGCCCCAAGCCAGTAACCCGCTAGCCCCAAGCCAGTAACCTGCTAGCCGCAAGCCAGTAACCCGCTAGCCACAACCCAGTAACCCTCGAGCCCCAAGCCAGTAACTCGCGAGCCCCAAGCCAGTAATTAACCCTCGAGCCCCAAGCTAGTAACCCGCTATCCCCAAGCCAGTAACCCACTAGCCCCAAGCCAGTAACCCTCGAGCCCCAAGCCAGTAACCCGCTAGCCCCAAGCCAGTAACCCGCTAGCCCCAAGCCAGAAACCCGCTAGCCCCAAGCCAGTAACCCTCGAGCCCCAAGCCAGTAACCCGCTAGCCCCAAGCCAGTAACCCGCTAGCCTCAAGCCAGTAACCCTCGAGCCCCAAGCCAGTAACCCGCTAGCCCCAAGCCAATAACCCGCTAGCCCCAAGCCAATAACCCGCTAGCCCCAAGCCAGTAACCTGCGAACCCCAAGCCAGTAACCCTCGAGCCCCAAGCCAGTAACCCGCTAGCCCCAAGCCAGTAACCCGCTAGCCCCAAGCCAGTAACCCGCTAGCCCCAAGCCAGTAACCCACTAGCCCCAAGCCAGTAACCCTCGAGCCCCAAGCCAGTAACCCGCTAGCCCCAAGCTAGTAACCCTCGAGCCCCAAGCCAGTAACCCGCTAGCCCCAAGCCAGTAACCCCTAGCCCCAAGCCAGTAACCCGCTAGCCCCAAGCCAGTAACCCGCTAGCCCCAAGCCAGTAACCCTCGAGCCCCAAGCCAGTAACCCGCTAGCCCCAAGCCAGTAACCCGCTAGCCCCAAGCCAGTAACCCGCTAGCCCCAAGCCAGTAACCCGCTAGCCCCAAGCCAGTAACCCGCTAGCCCCAAGCCAGTAACCCTCGAGCCCCAAGCCAGTAACCCGCTAGCCCCAAACCAGTAACCCTCGAGCCCCAAGCCAGTAACCCATGTTGTTGATCCCGGAGGTAGGTTGGGTTGGGGTCAGGTGAGGTTAACACAAGTGATGGCTGCACCTGCCGGAACCATTGAGAGGGATTTGCATTTTGTCCTTTATTCATAACATTATTTATACACTTGTTCAGTAACTTATATATATTGTGCATGTGTGTGAATTATACAATGAAGCAACTTGGTTGAGCCTGAGAACTTTCAGTCTTCTACTGTATTTCTCACTTCTCAGCTTGTTCTTCTCTGTCCAATTGCTCTTCTTTCCTACTTTACTCCAGCCATCTGGTCTGGTCTGATTGTATTGATGTGCGCACTAGTTTGTTTCTGCCTAGTCATTATATATCCCGGTATATATAATTATATACAGTATATATATATATATATATATATATATATATATATATATATATATATATATTACAAAGGATTTCTAAGGAAATCAAGCAAACAACAGGTCTAGTGACCCCTCTAGGCTGCCTGTACTCCAAAACACTGAGCATCAAGTGTCCAAACAGTGGTTTGGAGTGGGTAAGGGAAAGTTGTAAAGGGAACTACTGCCCTGGAACTAATGTCTGTGGTAGGATTATGAAGTTAGTAGGGGACAGAGGGGTTAGTAAAATAGCACCATTTCGGGATTTCCGTGAGACCTTTTCTATTGCACTAGACATATCGAAGGCCTTCGATAGAGTCTGGCACAAATCTTTAATTTCTAAACTACCCTCCTTCGGTTTCTATTCCTCCATCTGTGCCTTTGTCTCTAATTTCCTTTCTGGCCGTTCCATAGCTGCGGTTGTGGACGGCCATCGCTCACTTCCTCATCCTATCAACTCCGGTGTGTCTCAGGGATCTCTCCTATCTCCTATTCTCTTTCTAATTTTCATAAGTGATCTTCTCAACTGTACCTCCAGAGAGAGAGAGAGAGAGAGAGAGAGAGAGAGAGAGAGAGAGAGAGAGAGAGAGAGAGAGAGAGAGAGAGAGAGAGAGCAGATGAGAGAGAGAGAAAAATATGGTATGTGAGGCATGGGCAGGGGATGTTAGCCTAAGTAATGAAAGACAAGAAAATAATTAGTCCAGTGTTTATTTATTATTTCAACTTTTCTGAGAGTAATTTTATCACAACTGAGATACAACACAAACTAAGAACATATACAGTCGAATGCATATTATGTGTTTTTCTTAGTGATCCTATATGGGGAAGAAAAATTAGTATGATTGCATAATGATTGAGTATTCTTTAAAGTCAGTGGACTAGTAAGATAAATTTACAACTGCATGACAGCTTGCACCCATAATTCAATCATACTAATTTACTTTCATACATAAGATCACAGAGAAGACCAACAAATTTGTAAGCAACTGTACCTGGCATATAAAGTTGAAATTTGCTTTTGTGTTTTGTTTTTGTTTTGTTTTTTGTGTGGAGCGAAGGTATTTTTACCCTGCCGTGTGTGACGCTAAAAATAAACATTAGCAAATGAGTATATAATTAGCATAACGGAATGGAATATACTTGTGAATATATTGAATGTTTGATATATATCCATCTTTCCCATCTGTTTTTACTACTTCTAAGTCTTCTTCTTCTTCTTCTTATTATTATTATTATTATTATTATTATTATTATTATTATTATTAGTAGTACTAGTAATAGTAGTAGTAGTAGTAGTAGTAGTAGTAATAGTGACCTCTACCAACCAGTACCACCACCACCAACACCTCCAGCACCACTCTGCATCACACGTGGGTAAACCCCCCCCCCCTTCCCCCTTCCCCCACCCACCCACCTGCTGTCATCACGCCAGTGCATGGAGATACGAGTCATGGAGAAGTGAACCAAATCATTCTACACTTCAATGATGCAGAAAAGACAAACATATTGCTGAACATCTGAGGAATATATTGAATACTTACTGGGTGTACTCTAGATATCTCCCATACCCCTTACCCTACAACCCTACCCTACCCTACCCCCTACCCTACCCCCCCCCCCCCTTATCCATACCCCACCCCCTCCTACAGTCCCTTACCCTACCCCTTACCCATACCCCCCCCCCCCCCCACACCCGCTACATTACCCAGTGACCTGTGACCCCCTCACTCTCACTCTCGCCCTCGCTCTCTCTACCTCTATTACTAGCTCTCTCTCTCTACCTCATAGCCAGTGTTAAATTAATCACCTTCAAAACCACAGGGACATTATCTCTCTCTCTTTCTCTCTAGTCTCCACTGATCAACTAATCACTTTCAACATCAGTGAAAAATACTATAACCCCCCCCTCCACTCTCTCTCTCGCTCTCTATCTCTCTTCCCTTACTTTACTGACCCCTTCCATCACTGCCCTTTACACTCTCACTCTCACTCTCTCAATCACGCTCTTTATCTCTATCGTGTCATCCTGTTTAATTGTTTACTTAGTCTGTGTAAGTCACGTAGCAACAACAAATTATACAGACACAACAATCTTACACATACATCCCACCAGTCTGTCAGGGGGAATATCAAATATGACAAACAATCATACTAATAGGAAATAAACACTGTAGTACAACAATATATGTAGACATACCGAAATATTTTTGAGTGTTGCTACACAGGCTATGTACGGATGATAAGGTAAACTTATAATTATCTAAGTAATACTGATTTTTGGACACAAATCATCTTCTTAGTTAGGCACTGCTTCATAGTTTCCTAGAATATTCGTTAGGACCTGTGTACCTGCCTACAGTTATCCTAGACCTACTATTTAAGGACTTAGTAGAGGAACGGACAGAAATGTGGATATAATAATGAGATAAGGATAAGATGGAGGATGAGGACAGCTCAGACGAGGCTCCATCACAAAGGTCAAAAAATTACAAAAAATGCTGCATATGTACCAAACATGAACACAACTGTGAGCATTGCAGTTGTGTGAAGCGAAACAAAAGTTGCACAAACTGTAATAAAGGGAACAATTGTCGTAACCCTTTAGGTAGAACAGGAACGAGTGGAGAGACGGCAGCAAACTCCCAGAGTGAGCAACGGGAGGCAGATGAGGGAGGCCGTCAGGGTGGCAGGGAACCCGAAACAATAAGGGGAGTAGCAAGGGACTCAAGGGCCCCAAGAGAGATAGAAGAACCCCAAGAAGTGGAAAGTAATGAGGAGCCAACAAGAGACACAAGAGAGGGAGACGACAACCGAGACGGAAGAGAGGATGGCAGGCCTCCAAGGGGGCCAAATGAAGCAGGCAGAGGTGGAAACATACTCTGGAAAGGATTACGGGAAGAGGAAGTTACAATTTGGATTGATGCAACGTACTCAGAAATAGTATATTGGTCTGCACACAACTTTTTCAACCCTCCAAAATGTGGTGCCACCACCAACATGCTGAACGATATGACAAATCTCATTTATAACTATGTCTATGACACATCTTTAGCCCCGTATGTTCTCAAGATAATTTTCAGCATTCCACATCTCTTCTTGCAAAAAACTCACCACAAATCTAATCATGGCGAAAATGTGACTGCGCTAACAAGAAGAATGAAATTATGGAATGAGAACAAGATGGATCACTTACTCAATGAAGCCAGAGCATTACAAGGGAGACTAGGCAGGCGGTGGCAAAAAAAGAAAACAATGAAGACGAGGCCAGGAGATTCGGCGACCAGATGAGGCAAGGAAAAGTGGCACCTGCAATAAGGTCCCTGACAAAGGAGGCAGCTTGTGGGTTGCTGCCTATCACAAGAGAAACCATCCAAATGTTGAAAGAGAAACATCCACAACCTAGTGTCCACGAGAGTCAGAGGCTAGAGGGTGATTATATACCACCGAACACCGTCATATACGAACGAATCACAGGCGAAATTATTTGGAAAAAGGCTCTAGGGACACAAGGCAGTGCAGGCCCATCAGGGCTGGATGCAAACGGCTGGAGGACAATCCTGAGTAGAGCAATCTTCGGACTAGCAGCAACAGACTTATGTAGGGCTCTGGCAGCTCTTGCAAGAAAGATGACCACCCAAAATTGTCAAACATTTGGAGGCTTACACAGCTTGTCGCCTAATACCTTTAGACAAGAATCCAGGATGCAGACCAGTAGGAGTGGGTGAAGTGCTGAGAAGAATCATCGGAAAATGCATAATGGAAGTGGTGAAAGACGACGTGCGGTCAGCGGCCGGTAATCTCCAAGTGTGTGCCGGCCACCAAGCAGGGGGAGAGGCAGCAATTCATGCCATAAGAAAAATATATGAGCAAGTAGACTGTGAGGCTGTGCTGCTAGTGGATGCAACAAACGCCTTTAACACCATCAACAGAAAGACGGCAATACTTAACATCAAAGTAAAATGCCCCAGTTTTGCCACCTATGTAGAGAACACCTATAAAAAGCCTGCGGACCTCTTCATAGTAAACAACCAGAACACACGAAGGGGAACACCTCTGAAATCAATGGAAGGAACCACACAAGGTGACCCAGTAGCAATGGCAATGTACGCCTTAGGTCTCTCAGTGTTGCTAACCTTAACAAGCCATGAGGCGACGCAAGTAAAGCAGGTGGCCTATGCAGACGATCTCACTGGAGCGGGAAAAGTCAACAATCTCAAGCACTGGTGGGAGCAAATATCAGAGGTAGGACCAAAAATAGGGTACCATCCAAATGCCAGAAATTCAATACTAATAGTAAAAACAGAACATTATGAAAGGGCGGTAGAAGCTTTCAGCGGTAGTGAAGTGGTAGTAACAAAGGACAGACAGCGTCACCTTGGGGCGGTGATCGGCAAGGAAGAGTTCAAGAACAAATACATAGAGGAGAAGGTCAGAGAATGGGTAAAAGAAATTGAGAAACTGGCCAATATTGCAAAGACGGAACCACAGGCCGCGTATTCGGCATTCACATATGGGGTCAAACATCGCTGGACCTACTTGATGAGAACCGTTCCAAATGTGAGCGCATTACTTCAACCGCTGGAAGATGCCATCAGAGACAAACTCATCCCAGCTTGGATGAAGTCCCACACCCCAAATGCTACAGAGAGGGAGTTGCTCGCTCTCCCTCCTAGGTTAGGAGGGCTTGGAATCATCAATCCGGTGAGGAGGGCGACAACGGAACACCAGAACTCAGTAAAGATAACAGAATCTCTCACTGAACGCATCGTAGCGCAAGATCCTGACGGCGAAGTGGACCAGGCGGACATCTACAACATCAGAAAGACCATCACGTCAGAGAGGCAAAACTCACAGAAAAATGCCCTGGCACAATTGATGCGACAACTTTCCCCGAGACTAACAAGAAAAGTACAAATAGCACAAGAAACGGGTGCTTCAAATTGGCTGACAACACTACCAATCAAGGCAAAAGGCTTCAATCTAAACAAACAAGAATTTAATGATGCTATTGCACTGAGGTATGATTGGCCGATTGAAGGACTGCCCGATCGATGCGTTTGCGGAACCATCAACGATGCAGACCACAGCATGATATGTAAAAAAGGAGGATTCATCAGCATCAGGCACGATGAAGTAAGAGATGTAACAGCGAACATGCTCCGGGAGGTGTGTAGAGATGTGGTGAGCGAACCATCACTCATTCCCTTGGATGGAGAGATCATGCAGCACAGCACGGCCAACACATCCAACGAAGCACGAGTGGACGTTAGTGCAAGAAGTTTTTGGACAAGAGCACAGCGAGCATTCTTTGACGTAAGAATATTCGACCCAATGGCCCATAGCTACAGCGGGCTGTCTCTGGAGGCTGCACACAAGAGGAATGAACAAGAGAAGGTCAGGGCATATGGGGAAAGGATCTTAAATATCGAACATGGCAGCTTTACCCCACTAGTCTTCACCACATCTGGAGGGATGGGACCTAGGGCCCAGGTGCTTCTATTCAAGGCTTGCAGAGATCATCGCAGAGAAGAAGAAACAGCCCAGGAGCCACGTTGTAGCCTGGATGAGGTGCCGTCTATCTTTCTCGTTGCTCAGATCAGCACTACTATGCCTGCGGGAAACAAGACTGTCTGCACCACAACCAGCGATGGTGGCAGAAGTGGACTACGAGGCAGCAGTGGCAGAGGGTCGCATAGGAAGGAGACTGGATTGAAGTTACATGGTGTTGAATAGTAATATCTGATGCTTGTAAAATAAAATGTATGAACAATATTAAATAAAAATCAATGTAGTAGTAGTAATCCACGATGATGAGTCTGAGTGCTGACCCCGGAATAGTAAGTAGCTGAATGACTACCAAGTCGGATGCTTTGATGACTGTTCTGACCTGGTTTAGGGTCCAAAGAGGGGATGCACAGGCTGAGTGGATAGTAGTAGTAGTAGTAGTAGTAGTAGTAGTAGTAGTTTCAGAAGGAGAAGGTCAGAGAATGGGTAAAAGAAATTGAGAAACTGGCCAATATTGCAAAGACGGAACCACAGGCCGCGCATTCGGCATTCACATATGGGATCAAACATCGCTGGACCTACTTGATGAGAACCGTTCCAAATGTGAGCGCATTACTTCAACCGCTGGAAGATGCCATCAGAGACAAACTCATTCCAGCGTGGATAAAGTTGCACACCCCGAATGATACAGAGAGGGAGCTGCTCGCACTGCCTCCTAGGTTGGGAGGGATGGGAATCATCGACCCAGTGAAGAGGTCGGTAACGGAATACCAGAACTCAGTAAAGATAACAGGATCTCTCACTGACCGTATCATAGCACAAGATTCTGACGGTGAAGTAGACCAGGCAGACATCTACAACATCAGAAATACCATCACGTCAGAGAGGCAAAACTCACAGAAAAATTACCTGGCACAATTGATGGGACAACTTCACCCGAGACAAACAAGAAAACTACAAATAGCACAAGAAAAGGGCGCTTCAAATTGGCTGACAACACTACCAATCAAGGCAAAAACCTTCAATCTCAACAAACAAGAATTTAATGATGCTATTGCACTGAGGTATGATTGGCCGATTGAAGGACTGCCCGATCGAACGCTTTTGTGGAACCATCAACGATACAGACCACACCATGATATGTAAGAAAGGAGGATTCATCAGCATCAGGCACGATGAAGTAAGAGATGTAACAGCAAACATGCTCAGGGAGGTGTGTAGAGATGTGGTGAGCGAACCATCACTCATTCCCTTGGATGGAGAGATCATGCAGCACAGGACGGCCAACACATCAACTGAAGCAAGATTGGACGTTAGTGCAAGAGGCTTTTGGACAAATGCACAGCGAGCGTTCTTTGACATAAGAGTATTTGACCCAATGGCCCACAGCTACAGCGAGCTGTCTCTGGAGGCTGCACACAAGAGGAACGAACGAGAGAAGGTCAGGACATATGGAGAAAGGATCTTACACGTCGAACATGGCAGCTTTACCCCACTAGTCTTCACCACATCAGGAGGGATGGGACCCAGGGCCCAGTGCTTCTAGTCAAGGCTAGCAGAGATCATCGCAGAGAAGAAGCAACAGCCTAGGAGCCACGTCGTAGCCTGGATGAGATGCCGTCTATCTTTCTCATTGCTCAGATCAGCACTACTATGCCTGCGGGGAACAAGAAGATCTGCACCACAACCAGTGACGGTGGCAGAAGTAGACTACGAGGCAGCAGTGGCAGAGGGTCACATAGGAAGGAGACTGGATTGAAGTTGCATGGTGTAGAATAGTAGTATCTGATGCTTGTGAAATTTAATATGTGTACAATGTTCAATATATGGTAGTGGTGGTGGTGATGGTGGAGGTGGTGATGGTAGTAGTAGTAACATGAAATGTATGAAAAATATTAAATAAAAATCAATGTAGTAGTAGTAATCCACGATGATGAGTCTGAGTGCTTACCCCGGAATAGGAAGTAGCTGAATGACAACGAAGTCAGGCGCTTTGATGACTATTCTGACCTGGTCTAGGGTCCAAAGAGAGGATGCACAGACTGAGTGGTTTAAAAAAAAATAAAAAAATAAAAAAAAAATAAAAAAAAAATAGTAGTAGTAGTAGTAGCAACACATCCAACGAAGCACGAGTGGACGTTAGTGCAAGAAGTTTTTGGACAAGAGCACAGCGAGCATTCTTTGACGTAAGAATATTCGACCCAATGGCCCATAGCTACAGCGGGCTGTCTCTGGAGGCTGCACACAAGAGGAATGAACAAGAGAAGGTCAGGGCATATGGGGAAAGGATCTTAAATATCGAACATGGCAGCTTTACCCCACTAGTCTTCACCACATCTGGAGGGATGGGACCTAGGGCCCAGTGCTTCTATTCAAGGCTTGCAGAGATCATCGCAGAGAAGAAGAAACAGCCCAGGAGCCACGTTGTAGCCTGGATGAGGTGCCGTCTATCTTTCTCGTTGCTCAGATCAGCACTACTATGCCTGCGGGGAACAAGACTGTCTGCACCACAACCAGCGACGGTGGCAGAAGTGGACTACGAGGCAGCAGTGGCAGAGGGTCGCATAGGAAGGAGACTGGATTGAAGTTGCATGGTGTTGAATAGTAATATCTGATGCTTGTAAAATAAAATGTATGAACAATATTAAATAAAAATCAATGTAGTAGTAGTAATCCACGATGATGATTCTGAAGTGCTGACCCCAGAATAGTAAGTAGCTGAATGACTACCAAGTCGGACGCTTTGATGACTGTTCTGACCTGGTTTAGGGTCCAAAGAGGGGATGCACCGGCTGAGTGGTTTAAAAAAAAAAAAATTAGAAAAAAAAAAAAAAAAAGTAATAGTGCTAGTAATAGTAGTAGTACTAGTAGAAGTAGTAGTAGTAGTAGTAGTAGTAGTAGTAGTAGTAGTAACCACAAAGACGGAACCACAGGCTGCATATTCAGCATTCACATATGGGGTCAAACACCGCTGGACCTACTTGATGCGTACCATTCCAAACGTGGGTCCACAACTTCAACCGCTAGAAGATGCCATCAGAGACAAACTCATCCCAGCTTGGATGAAGTCCCACACCCCATATGCTACAGAGAGGAAGTTGCTCACACTTCCTCCTAGGTTAGGAGGGCTTGGAATCATCAATCCGGTGAGGAGGGCGACAACGGAACACCAGAACTCAGTAAAGATAACAGAATCTCTCACTGAACGCATCGTAGCGCAAGATCCTGACGGCGAAGTGGACCAGGCGGACATCTACAACATCAGAAAGACCATCACGTCAGAGAGGCAAAACTCACATAAAAATGACCCGGCACAATTGATGCGACAACTTTTCCCGAAACTAACAAGAAAAGTACAAACAGCACAAGAAACGGGTGCTTCAAATTGGCTGACAACACTACCAATCAAGGCAAAAGGCTTCAATCTAAACAAACAAGAATTTAATGATGCTATTGCACTGAGGTATTATTGGCCGATTGAAGGACTGCCCGATCGATGCGTTTGTGGAATCAACAACGATGCAGACCACAGCATGATATGTAAGAAGGGAGGATTCATCAGCATCAGGCATGATGAAGTAAGAGATGTAACGGCGAACATGCTCAGGGAGGTGTGTCGAGATGTGGTGCGCGAACCATCACTCATTCCCTTGGAGGGAGAGATCTTGCAGCACAGGACGACCAACACATCCAACGAAGCACGAGTGGACGTTAGTGCAAGAAGTTTTTGGACAAGGGCACAGCGAGCATTCTTTGACGTAAGAATATTCGACCCAATGGCCCATAGCTACAGCGGGCTGTCTCTGGAGGCTGCACACAAGAGGAATGAACAAGAGAAGGTCAGGGCATATGGGGAAAGGATCTTAAATATCGAACATGGCAGCTTTACCTCACTAGTCTTCACCACATCTGGAGGGATGGGACCTAGGGCCCAGTGCTTCTATTCAAGGCTTGCAGAGGTCATCGCAGAGAAGAAGAAACTCGGGTTGAAGTTGATTTCATTTAATTCTAACCCACAAAGCATGAGAGTTACAAATATTGAGAGTGTCTTTTAGACTGCCGTGGTGTAATTGATTAAAGCGTCGGCTATCGTTCTGATGGTCGATGGTTCGATCCCCACTGAGAGACTAGAAACATTTAGTGACTCACGTGTATTTGTGATATATTCTCAATATTTGTAACTCTCATGCTTTGTGGGTTAGAATTAAATGAAATCAATTTCAACCCGAGTTGCGTCGGGACACTCAAAAATCCGTGTATGGTATTCTGGAAATATGGATCCTACAACTAGGTTTGAATTGAAATATATTCGCCTAGTGGGTTTCCCTTCTCCCTAACATAAATAGGATAGAAGGCTGAGTGTCTTTTAGACTGCCGTGGTGTAATTGATTAAAGCGTCGGCTATCGTTCTGATGGTCGATGGTTCGATCCCCACTGAGAGACTAGAAACATTTAGTGACTCACGTGTATTTGTGATATATTCTCAATATATATATATATATATATATTGGTCTTTGATTATTCATTAGTTGAGTGTTATTAATATTATATTTAAATTATATACTATATTATATATTGTATATATATATATATATAAAAAGGAAAAGAATTGACAGGGCGCCAGGCAACATCTTTATTTTTCAAATTTTCGGCTAACCTTAAGCCATCATCAGGAACAACATTCCCTAAAAATGATAGATAATAAATTAGATAGTTAGATAAATTGGGAGATCGTTTCTTGATCCGTTGTATGGTATTAGCCTGTGTTGTGACTTTGTTTTGAGTTTATGGAAACAATGTTTGTATTCAAAGGTTAAAATATGTGTTATGGTTCAATTGTGATGGTCTTTATTTTGCTTTTCGGTATCTTCACTGGTTTTACATGGTTAGTGTATGAATTTTAATTTTATATATAGTGAGACATTAATATAGGATTGTTTATATTTAGCCTTTTATAGATTCGATAATCATTACCCTATTTTTTACAAATTGCGTTGTTCTAATAGTATATTACTTATTTTTAGGGAATGTTGTTCCTGATGATGGCTTAAGGTTAGCCGAAAATTTGAAAAATAAAGATGTTGCCTGGCGCCTGTCATTCTTTTCCTTTTGATATGGAGGTTTAAGTGCCCAAAATCTACTGCTGAAGTACTCATAACTATATATATATATATATATACAGTATATATATATAGTAGTGTTTTATTATTAATTATTTTTATATTTATTATTATTATTATAATTTTATATTAATTCTATATTTTATTTTATTTGTATTATATATTATATAATATATATTATATTATAGACTGTATATATATATATTATATATAGTGTGATATAAAGTTCTATGAATAGTGACTGTACTGAGTGAACTCCGTGGCCAGGTGTCAGGTGTCTAGGCGGCACCTTTGATGTGGTAGACTCATAGGTGGGCACGATAACCAAAAACCTTAATTTCGTTAACGAAAACCTTAACTTCGTTAACCGGTAACCGTTAACCGGCGATACATTTATCGCTCGTTACCGTTAAATCGTAAAATCGTTAAATAGCTAAATCCGATCCTTTCGATAACGATATCGTTACTTCGTTAGTATCGTTATTTATTGAAGATATGGATATTTATCATATTTTAAATAAAAAATCTTAAATGCAGCAATGCTATCATTATTTTATTAGAAAACAACAAAACACCTGACATTACGAGGGTTCGGTTCGGCTTTTAGTTTACCTATTTATTGACTATTCTGCGGATTTCTGCCTGTTTGGCAATTAACCCGCTGAGTGCCAGCCAATTTTGACGGTGTGCTTCTGCCAGTGCCAGAGTTTTTTTTTTTTTTTTTTTTGGCTAAATCTATCAAGTTGGGAGAGAAAGGAAGGATAATGGTAAAAAAAACACTCCCCTCACCAGAAATCAGGTCCCGATGGTCCCCGAAAGTAGCTGAAAAGACACTATACAGTAGACGACAGAGACTTTTATGGTATCGGAATGTATGGGCGGGAGGGTGGTTTTGGGGTTGGTGGGGGGAAGGTAGAAAGGTAATTGACTTGTGTTACACATATGAAGCCGATTGGTGAGGTAGTTTCGCCACCACGGATTTTCCTTTTTTTCCTTTTCTTCGTACGGATACGCTAGAAGTGGGTGGTGGGAGGCGGTTGGGGGTGTGGTGGGGGGAAGGCAGAAGGGTAAGAAACTTGTCACACAAATATGGAACCGATTGGTGCAGTCGTTTCGCCGCCACAGATTTTCCTTTTTTTTCCTTCTGACGGGACCGACAGTCAGCGAGTGGGTGGGAGGAGGGATTTGGGATTTTTGTGGTGGGTAGCCTAAGGGGTAAGGTACATGTGGTAAAAATATGAAAGCCATAGGTGCAGTCGTTTCGCTGCTACGATTTTTTTTCGGCGAGGACGTATATATGCGTCCCTGGCACTCAGCGGGTTAATTAACGATTATCGCTATTTTGGAACAAAAAGTAGACAACGACGTTACCTAATTCGTTAAAGCTGGAAAAAAAATTATCCGATAAACGTTAACCCGAAATCGTTAACGCGTTACATTATCACGTTTAGTGCCCACCTATGGGTAGACTGTGTGGGGGTCTACGGCCCCCGACCTTTATATAGGGTTGGGTACTTGATCGTGCTTCTGTCGTAGGAGTCGACCCTGTCGGGTGACACACGTATGTATCGTGCGACACACTTGCGCAGCACATATGCTGCTCGTCTGGCAGACGGCTAACATCCTAACAACATCCAACTTAGCGTACTGTGAACGTGTTCCGCGGACGTGTGTGTCGTACTGACATCGTAATAGGGTCACGAGTTAACGTGTGGCAGACGTAAATGTGTCGTGAGTGACGTGTGAGTGGCGTGTGACTAACGTGTGAGTGACGTGCGGCTGTCTTTGTCTGGCGAGCCTCGTGTCAAACGTGTCGATTCGGCAAAAAGTTGTTAAATCGGCTAACATCGGCCGTTGTCGTGTCTTGACGTACTGTATGGGACGCGGCCTTATGCCTGCGGGGAACAAGACTGTCTGCACCACAACCAGCGACGGTGGCAGAAGTAGACTACGAGGCAGCAGTGGCAGAGGGTCGCATAGGAAGGAGACTGGATTGAAGTTGCATGGTGTTGAATAGTAATATCTGATGCTTGTAAAATAAAATGTATGAACAATATTAAATAAAAATCAATGTAGTAGTAGTAATCCACGATGATGAGTCTGAGTGCTGACCCCGGAATAGTAAGTAGCTGAATGACTACCAAGTCGGACGCTTTGATGACTGTTCTGACCTGGTTTAGGATCCAAAGAGGGGATGCACATGTTGAGTGGTTTATTAAAAAAAAAAAAAAAAAAAAAGTACTAGTAATAGTAGTAGTACTAGTAGTAGTAGTAGTAGTAGTAGTAGTCGTATTTTTATTATTATTATTGCAAGTATCGTTCTAATTATCCTCTTCTTCTTTACAATCCTCATAATATTTTGTTCTCCCTCATTCTCCTCCTCCTCTCCCTCATTCTCCTCCTCTCCCTCATTCTCCTCCTCCTCTCCCTCATTCTCCTCCTCCTCTCCCTCTTTCTCTTTCTTGTGCTTGTAAACTGGATCTAGAACTGGTCTTTTTATCGGTACCAGTTCAGATCATATACTATAGTCCGTTCATTCTAGGTTGGGCAGAAATCGTAACCTCTACCCTCTGTAACTCAAAATGGGCTTGAGCAAATGAGCTGTCAATTTCCACACATAATCCCTAGCCAAGTCTTCCTATTTGGTAGAAATATTAGCTCGATTACTCTAGTCCTTTTTGAGTTACAGAGGTTAGCGGTTACGATTTCTGCCCCACCTAGAATGAACGGACTATAGCAGGAAAGTGTAGGACATTTCGAAGAAGGGTATTTTTATCCTATCGCCTGCAGTGGGCTAAGTGTCACGTGTAGTCACATGAGCTACTCAAGGCGTAATTATATGCACCTATGTTCTGACCATTCCTGCAAATAACAACCACGCATCTCATATTATTGATTCTCACCCCCCCCCCCTTTATCTCTCACTCTCACTCTCTCTCTTTCTCCCTCTCTCGCTCTCTCTCTCTCTCACACACACACACACACACACACGTATCTCTCTCTGTATGCAGTATATGATTACAATGCCGCTCCATTATTTGTTTTCTACTGTGTTCTAGGGTGTAGACTCTAAATTAATGATTCGCCATAACATTCGTAATCATTAATGTGAAACCTAGAGAGAGGGACATTAAGGGGGGTCACAGGCTTTTTGTTTATCTTTCTTTCCTTTTCTCTCTTTCCCTGACCTGTATCCATTCGGCCCCATTCAGCCAACTGTTTTAAGACGTTTATCCCCATCCAGGTATCGATTTCTTCCTGGCGAGCCAGCATTGTATGGAGAAATCCGGCTTTTCCGGAGAAATTTTTCTATCGAAAAATGTACAAATTTAGCTTGCTGTCAAAACAAAAATATACATATGCTGGCTCGCTACCGTTCGCTAAGAAAATATTGACACCTGGATGGGGGTAAACGTCTTAAAATAGTAGGCTGAATGGGGCCGAATGAATACAAGCCAAAGAGAGAGGGAGAGAGAGAAAAGAAGCGAGGTGGGCCCCTTAAGTGGCGTTCTCTTATTCAAAGGATCCTTAATTCTGTTTCTTCTCAGCTGACAATAAATTTAATCCCTTTTTTTTTTTTTTTCTATATTCCAACTACTCCCTCTCGGGCATAGGCTGATAGCCTTTACACTCTACCGCTGAACACGGTGAGGCCCGTGAGGTCTTGTTCCAGTCTAGGGAGTGAGACATGCGAAGCACCTATTCACGGCTCGAACCCAACTCCATCTCTGAAGCTGCTTCGCCTCTGCGCTTCATAGTCTCACTCCCCAGGCTCGGACCCTCACTCTCAGAACGCCACCTATTGAGCAATTAACTCACTAGTACTCCTTAGTAGCTATAGTCTATTTTTTCCCAGCTGATGGTAAATTGCCATGTATTTATCTTTATTACTCCGCTATAAGGTAGATTCTGTAGCGAAATATGATGTTAATTATGAAAAACTTGGCACTAATCCGACACACAGCCATAGCAGTTTCATATATTTCCATTGCGTATCGATAAATTATCTACATAAGGGATTCAATTTACCATCAGATGGAGAAAAAGAATAGACTATAGTTCCTCCATACTTAAGGGGAGACAGACCTTTTTCTGGCCCCCCTTCTCCCTAGTGTTTAGTCCCATTAGTTTTAAGATTTTTAGGCATTCGGCCCATTTGTTTAGCAGTTTTAAGGCCTTTCGTCCGATTTCGTTATACATATTAAGACCTATCGTGCCATTTAGGTGTCGATTTTTTCCTGGCGAGCGACAGCGAGCCTGTAATTTTAAAATGTACAAATTTATCTTGAGGGAGGGGGGGGGGGGGTCTAGGGAATGTTTTTCTAAGTTTGAGGGATGTCTAGCGAGGAAACTAAGAATTTACGAATGAATACATTTATAGGCCAAAAAAGCAGTCAGTGTCCCCTTAATGAAAACATATGAAGCTACTATATGTCTCTGCATCACGTTAAGACCAATTTGATATATTTAGCACACTATTTCACTACAAACTCTTCAACATACCGGACAAATCCTGATGGGATCTTTGCAATATACCGTCCGTTGAAAAGAAACAGACTATAAGGTTGAGATCTCCACTTGAGGGATTTTTTTCTTGAACCCTTTCTCCCTGATGTTTAGCACCATTCCTTTTGATATTATAAAACGTTTGCCCCATTAGTTTAGCGATTTTAAGAACTTTCACCCCATATTAAGACCTTTCGTGCCACTCAGGTGTCGATTTTATCCTGGCGAGCGATAGCGAGCCTGTAATTTAAGAGGAACCGGCCTTCAGCCAGGACAGTTTTCTACCGGAAAATGTACAAATTTATCTTGAAAGGGACTCAAGGGGGTGTAATTTTAAGCTTGATGGAGGTCTAGGGAACAAACTAAATACCTCGCCTTAACCCGTCCAGTACCAGTGACGTCCTTTAACCCGTCCAGTACCAGTGACGTCCTTTAACCCGTCCAGTACCAGTGACGTCCTTTAACCCGTCCAGTACCAGTGACGTCCTTTAACCCGTCCAGTACCAGTGACGTCCTTTAACCCGTCCAGTACCAGTGACGTCCTTTAACCCGTCCAGTACCAGTGACGTCCTTTTAACCCGTCCAGTACCAGTGACGTCCTCTTAACCCGTCCAGTACCAGTGACGTCCTTTTAACCCGTCCAGTACCAGTGACGTCCTTTTAACCCGTCCAGTACCAGTGACGTCCTTTTAACCCGTCCAGTACCAGTGACGTCCTTTAACCCGTCCAGTACCAGTGACGTCCTTTAACCCGTCCAGTACCAGTGACGTCCTTTAACCCGTCCAGTACCAGTGACGTCCTTTAACCCGTCCAGTACCAGTGACGTCCTTTAACCCATCCAGTACCAGTGACGTCCTTTAACCCGTCCAGTACCAGTGACATGTTTAACCCGTCCAGTACCAGTGACATTCTTTAACCCATCCAGTACCAGTGACGTCCTTTAACCCATCCAGTACCAGTGACGTCCTTTAACCCATCCAGTACCAGTGACGTCCTTTAACCCGTCCAGTACCAGTGACGTCCTTTAACCCGTCCAGTACCAGTGACGTCCTTTAACCTGTCCAGTACCAGTGACGTCCTTTAACCCGTCCAGTACCAGTGACGTCCTTTAACCCATCCAGTACCAGTGACGTCCTTTTCATTTTATTCTAGCTACTATTAGACGATTGTATCAAGGTGAAGAACGACCTCTAGCAATAATAAGGCGTCAAACTATCTCAACCAACTCTATTAACTACCACAGATCCTTCCTAAGCTGCATTATATCGTCTAAATATAGCTAGAATAAAATATAACACGTCGCTGGTACAGTCGCGCTAATAAGTGATGTCTCGGCACCAAGTATGTTTAAATGAATAATTGGTATCGGCAATATGTAAGCTTCATTTCTTCATATCGAGTGAAATATACAAACATGTTCCTACTCCTACCCACCCTATTCAACATCTGACAGACATTAATACAGCACAGAGCGAGCCAAACGTAATGAGAGCTAGGACATGACTTATTAGCGATACTCAAAGGGTTACTTAAATCGAGGGTATATTTTCCATCAACTGTCTTAGTATGGCAGCTTACGAACCGTCCCCTCAGTACGATAACTCCTGTCCTCCTTAAGCTGGAGTCACACGAGGCATTTCTTCGAGCAATTTTTACGGGCAATTATGGTCTGGAAGCTTAACAAAATTCACTTTATCAGAATGCAGCCGCCTAACATAATCTACCTTTAGTCTAGTTACCGATACCAGTGTAAAAATGTCCCAAAATTATACGAGAAAATACTTGCTCATGGAAAATTGCCGGAAAAAGCATTCGTGTGACAGCGGCTTTATTCTGGCTGCAATTGGACGATTTTCTTCAGCTTAAAATAAATGTGTTGGAGTTCTGGCAGCTGTATGGAGTTCCTTCTTAAGGGAATAGTGGCAATTTTTTTGGTCTACTAAGGGATGCATATATTTTGTTTTAGTTTCCTTCGTAGACATCCATCAAACTTAAAAAAAAGAAAAAAAAAAAAAAAAAAAAAGCACACACACACCCTAGACCTCCCTTCAACCGGCCAAAGGCCGGTTCCTTTTATATTTACAGGCTCGCTATCGCTCGCCAGGATAAAATCGACAACTAAATGGCACGAAAGGTCTCAAATTTGACAACGAAATGGGGGGAAAGGTGTTAGAATCGTCAAATTAATGGGTCAAACGTCTTATAATCTCAACACTGATTGAGCTAAACATGAGGAAGAAGAGGGGCCTGAAAAAAGACCCACTCCCCCTAACTGAATTAAATCGTCATTAGAAACCCAGACAAAGTAGAATAGCGTCATTGCACTAAGAGGTAGAATAGCGTCATTGCACTAAGAGGTAGAATAGCGTCATTGCACTAAGAGGTAGAATAGCGTCATTGCACTAAGAGGTAGAATAGCGTCATTGCACTAAGAGGTAGAATAGCGTCATTGCACTAAGAGGTAGAATAGCGTCATTGCACTAAGAGGTAGAATAGCGTCATTGCAATAAGAGGTAGAATAGCGTCATTGCACTAAGAGGTAGAATAGCGTCATTGCACTAAGAGGTAGAATAGCGTCATTGCACTAAGAGGTAGAAGAGCGTCATTGCAGTAAGAGGTAGAATAGCGTCATTGCACTAAGAGGTAGAATAGCGTCATTGCACTAAGAGGTAGAATAGCGTCATTGCACTAAGAGGTAGAATGTTTATAAAACTTCATCGACCTAGAAATATTCTACCTATATTTTAGTTGTCGATGCACATGGAAAAGGTACTATAGTCTATTCGTTGTAAGTAGGCGAGAAACCATGACCTCTAACCTCTGTAACTCAGAAACGACTAAAGTAATCGAGCTAATATTTCTATCATTTGGGAAGAGTCAGTCAAGGAATAGGTGTGGAAAGTTACAGGCCAATTGCTCTAGCCCTTTCTGAGTTACAGAGGATAGAAGTAATTATTTCTCGCCTACTTACAGCGAATAGACTATAGTATAGTTTGTAGATGAAAAGTTGCTGAAATAATAAGGTCTCGTGTGAAACCGACCAGTCCCTCCAACTACTTTGAATCATCGCAGGACGTAGTAAATATGTAGATCTCGGGAAAAAATCGCTTTGCCTATCATTGATGCATTGAAGATGTTGGAAGCCATTTTTGAATCACTGAATAAAATAGACTGCAGTAATTGGTTTTCTTTCTTTTGTATGTATTAAGGCGGTGTCACACGAGCGATTTTTCGGTCAATTTCTACGGGCAATTGTTGTCTGACAGCTTCAAGTTAAAAGTTTCATAATAATTAAACTACTAAACATAATCTACCTTCGATCTAGTCTCCGATTCCAATGTGAACAAGTCTCAAAATAGTACGAGAAAAAACTTGCTCATCGAAAATTGCCGGAAAATAGGCTCGTGTGACACTGGCTTTACATTACCGATATTACCGGGCACTAAGGAATTATTATGTTTTCCACCAACCAACTTCACCTCTAAACTCAATTAATTAAATCAACAAATACATGTGGCACTCCAAGGACTCGAACCTAGGATACTCACATCGAAATTCCGCGCACTCATGTTTTGAGGAACATATTTGTATTGACCTAATAATCAACGTCAGAAGCCTAGGCCATTATTATTATCTTGGAGACAACAATGAAAGAGGAAATTCGAACCATATAATTATTAAAATTCTTTGTGAAGACAGAGTGAAAACGTTGAGTTTACATTTGATAGAATTATACTGTTGAGTTGAAAATATATAATAGAGGTGTTCAAGTTAATATATAATAGAGGTGTTCAAGTTAATATATAATAGAGGTGTTCAAGTTAATATATAATAGAGGTGTTCAAGTTAATATATAATAGAGGTGTTCAAGTTAATATATAATAGAGGTGTTCAAGTTAATATATAATAGAGGTGTTCAAGTTAATATAATAGAGGTGTTCAAGTTAATATATAATAGAGGTGTTCAAGTTAATATATAATAGAGGTGTTCAAGTTAATATATAATAGAGGTGTTCAAGTTAATATATAATAGAGGTGTTCAAGTTAATATATAATAGAGGTGTTCAAGTTAATATATAATAGAGGTGTTCAAGTTAATATATAATAGAGGTGTTCAAGTTAATATATAATAGAGGTGTTCAAGTTAATATATAATAGAGGTGTTCAAGTTAATATATAATAGAGGTGTTCAAGTTAATATATAATAGAGGTGTTCAAGTTAATATATAATAGAGGTGTTCAAGTTAATATATAATAGAGGTGTTCAAGTTAATATATAATAGAGGTGTTCAAGTTAATATATAATAGAGGTGTTCAAGTTAATATATAATAGAGGTGTTCAAGTTAAGGGGGGATGGTTCACTTTTTGGTCGATGTTTTAATTTATTCATTATTTTTCTAGTTTCCTCCCTAGACCTCCATCAAACTTAAAAAAAACATCCATCAGATCCCCTTAGTAGATTAATTTGTACATTTTCGGTAAACAAATTTCCCGGCCGAAAGCCGGTTCTTCCAAAATGACAGGTTCACTATCGTTCGCCAGGAAAAAAATCGACACCTAAATAGCACGAAAGGTCTTAATATTGACAAAAAAAGGGGCGAAAGGTCTTAAAATCGTCAAACTAATAGGGCAAACATCCTAAAATCTGAAAAGTAATGGGGCTAAACATGCGGGAGAAGGGGGGCCAGAAAACGGCCCAAATCCCCTTAATGATTGATTTTATGTCATGAGACATGAAGTTTAATTATCGGTTAGGTACTGTAAGATAAATACAAAATCTGACTTCACAATATATCAATTTCGCTAATAAGATAAATTATGAACAAGCATTGACTACATTATTAAGGGGAGGCTGCCCGTTTGTTTGGTCTATTAATTCATGTATTCATATAGTTTTTTAGTTTCCTCCCTAGACCTCCATCAAGCATAGAAAAAAAAAACCTAGACATTCAAGATACATTTGTAAAAATGTTGGTAGAAAAATGTCGCGGCCGATAGGCCGGTTCCTCTTAAAATTGCAGGCTCGCTATCGCTCGCCAGGAAATAATCGACACCTAAATGGCACGAAAGGTCTTAAAATTGACAACGATATGGGGCGAAAGGTGTTAAAGTCGCCAAACTAATGGGCCGAACGTCTTATAGTCTCAAAACTAGTGGGGCTAAATATTAGGGAGAAGGGGGTCCAGAAAAACTTTCTGCCTCCCTGTCATATGTGGAATAGTTTACAGGGAGCTGTAACACGTTTTGGAATAATGCAGAACGTCAAGGTTAGCCCATGCAGTACCAGTGACGTGTGTTGTATTAGCCCATGCAGTACCAGTGACGTGTGTTGTATTAGCCCATGCAGTACCAGTGACGTGTGTTGTATTAGCCCATGCAGTACCAGTGACGTGTGTTGTATTAGCCCATGCAGTACCAGTGACGTGTGTTGTATTAGCCCATGCAGTACCAGTGACGTGTGTTGTATTAGCCCATGCAGTACCAGTGACGTGTGTTGTATTAGCCCATGCAGTACCAGTGACGTGTGTTGTATTAGCCCATGCAGTACCAGTGACGTGTGTTGTATTAGCCCATGCAGTACCAGTGACGTGTGTTGTATTAGCCCATGCAGTACCAGTGACGTGTGTTGTATTAGCCCATGCAGTACCAGTGACGTGTGTTGTATTAGCCCATGCAGTACCAGTGACGTGTGTTGTATTAGCCCATGCAGTACCAGTGACGTGTGTTGTATTAGCCCATGCAGTACCAGTGACGTGTGTTGTATTAGCCCATGCGCAGTACCAGTGACGTGTGTTGTATTAGCCCATGCAGTACCAGTGACGTGTGTTGTATTAGCCCATGCAGTACCAGTGACGTGTGTTGTATTAGCCCATGCAGTACTAGTGACGTGTGTTGTATTAGCCCATGCAGTACCAGTGACGTGTGTTGTATTAGCCCATGCAGTACCAGTGACGTGTGATGTATTAGCCCATGCAGTACCAGTGACGTGTGTTGTATTGGCCCATGCAGTACCAGTGACGTGCGTTGTATTAGCCCATGCAGTACCAGTGACGTGTGTTGTATTAGCCCATGCAGTACCAGTGACGTGTGTTGTATTAGCCCATGCAGTACCAGTGACGTGTGTTGTATTAGCCCATGCAGTACCAGTGACGTGTGTTGTATTAGGCCATGCAGTACCAGTGACGTGTGTTGTATTAGCCCATGCAGTACCAGTGACGTGTGTTGTATTAGCCCATGCAGTACCAGTGACGTGTGTTGTATTGGCCCATGCAGTACCAGTGACGTGTGTTGTATTAGCCCATGCAGTACCAGTGACGTGTGTTGTATTAGCCCATGCAGTACCAGTGACGTGTGTTGTATTAGCCCATGCAGTACCAGTGACGTGTGTTGTATTAGCCCATGCAGTACCAGTGACGTGTGTTGTATTGGCCCATGCAGTACCAGTGACGTGTGTTGTATTAGCCCATGCAGTACCAGTGACGTGTGTTGTATTAGCCCATGCAGTACAGTACCAGTGACGTGTGTTGTATTAGCCCATGCAGTACCAGTGACGTGTGTTGTATTAGCCCATGCAGTACCAGTGACGTGTGTTGTATTAGCCCATGCAGTACCAGTGACGTGTGTTGTATTGGCCCATGCAGTACCAGTGACGTGTGTTGTATTAGCCCATGCAGTACCAGTGACGTGTGTTGTATTAGCCCATGCAGTACCAGTGACGTGTGTTGTATTAGCCCATGCAGTACCAGTGACGTGTGTTGTATTAGCCCATGCAGTACCAGTGACGTGTGTTGTATTAGCCCATGCAGTACCAGTGACGTGTGTTGTATTAGCCCATGCAGTACCAGTGACGTGTGTTGTATTAGCCCATGCAGTACCAGTGACGTGTGTTGTATTAGCCCATGCAGTACCAGTGACGTGTGTTGTATTGTATTCTAGCTATATTTAGACGATATTATGAAGCTTACGAAGGATCTGTGGTAGTTGAAAGGGTTGGTTGTGATAGTTTGAAGCCTTAATATTGCTAGAGGTCCTTCCTAAACTGAATAAAATCGTCTAATATTTGCCAGAATATGATGAAAAGGACGTCACCGGTACTGTACGGGTCAAGGTTGGCCCATTCAGTACCAGTGACGTCCTTTTCATTATATTCTGACAATTATTAGAAGATTTAACTCAGCTTAACCCCTTCTGTACCGGTGATGTACTTTTCATTATATTCTAGCAACTATTAGACGATTTTATACAACTTAGGAAGGACGTCTACTCATTAAAAGGCTACACACTATCTCAATTAATCCTTTGAGCTACCACATATCCTTCCTAAGCTTCATAAAATCGTCTAAATGCAGCTGAAATAATATATAAAAGACGTCATCGGTAGGGGGTTAAGAAGGGGTTAAGAAAGAAGTAAAAAAAAAAAGAAAAAAAAAAGGAAAAGTGTGGATTGGGTCTGAGTAAATAGATAGATATAGATAGATATAGATAGATATAGATAGATATAGATAGGACAAAAGTCTACCCACAAAAAAATACTAATAAATACAAATTACTGTACTTACTATTTCAGTTAATCCATCTAGCTACCATATATCCTCCCTAAGCTTCAGAAAATAGTCTAAATTTTGCTGAAATCATATTAAAAATATACGTTGCCGATACAGAAGGGGTTAATATAGATAGTGTTAACCCTTTGAGTACCAGCGACGTGTGTTATATTTTTATTATAGCCGTGTTTACACATTATTATGCAGCTTTGGAAGGATCTGTGGTAGTTAAAAGGGTTAGTCGAGATAGCTTGAAGCCTTATTATTGCTAGAGGTCCTTCCTAAGCTGAATAGTCTAATAGTTGCCAGAATATGAGGAAAAGAACGTCCCTGGTACTCAACGGGTTAAGGGGAGATTTCCACTTGAGGGATTTTTTTCTGGACCCCTTTCTCTCTCATGTTTAGCCCCATTGCTTTTTAGATTTTAAGACGCTCGCCCTCTTTAGTTTGGCGATTTTAAGAACTTTCGCCCCATTTCTGTCAATCTTAAGAACTTTCGTGCCATTTAGGTGTCGATATTTTTCTGGCGAGCAATAGCGAGCCTGTAATTTAAGAGGAACCGGCCTTCGGCCGGGAAAATTTTCTACCGAAAAATATACAAATTTATCTTGAAAGGGGGTCTAGGGGGTGTAATTTTAAGTTGATGGAGGTCTAGGGAACAAACTAAATACCTCCCCTTAGGATATGATAGGCCGAGTGTGAGGAAGATCTGCTGTGTAGGGTCCAATTGGCCTTACTAAGATGCCTATATTCGTATGATCTCGTTATAACCTGATTAATAATATACAAATTATAAGCAATATTTTACTAACTAGCTGTGAAATTTATTAACCCCTTCTGTACCGGCGACGTCCTTTGTATTTGATGTGAGCTACATTTAGGCGATTTTATGAAGCTTAGGAAGGATATGTGGTAGCTAAATGGATTAATTGAGATAGTCTGTAGCCTTTTAATTGGTAGACGTCCTCCCTAAGACGAATACAATTGTCTAATATTTGCCAGAACATAATTAATAATTATGATGTCGCCGGTAAAGAAGGGGTTAAGCAAAGGTCAATATTTTAATTCACCTTGGAGTCCACTAGGCATCTCTCTCACTCTCTCTCTCTCCCCCCCTCCCTCTCTCTCTCTCTCTCCCTCTCTCTCTCTCTCTCTCTCTCTCTCTCTCTCCCTCTCTCTCTCACTCTCTCTCTCTATTCTCTCTCTCTCTCTCTCCCTTTTTTCTCTATCTCTCCCTCCCCCTCCCTCCCTCTCTAAACCGGACTCTCTCTCTCTCTCTCTCTAATCTCTCTCTATCCCTCCCGAATATAAAGATTCATCTCAGGATAAATCTCTCCCTCTCTCTTACTCATCTCTCCCTCCCTCTCTCTCTCCTCTCTCTCCTCTCCCTCCCTTCTCCTTCTCTCTCTCTCCCTCCCTCTCTCTCCCTCCCTCTCCCTCTCTCTCTCTCTTCTCTCTCTCTCTCCTCTATCTCTCCCTCTCTCCTCAATCTCTCTCTCTCTCTCTCTCTCTCTCTCTCCCTCTCTCTCTCTCTCTCTCTCTCTCTCTCATGTTCTTGCAAGGTATACAGCGTTGTAAACCAAGAACCGCATCAACCAAACCAACAAGGCCACCGCAGTAGTAACCAAGCCGGAATCTAAATGTGTCGAGCGAGAGAAGCGAAAGGCTCACTGAAGATAAAAGTTGTCGACCAAACAAAGCGCTGGGTTGGGTGGTACTGGTAAACTCTTCAGGGGATATAAATAGCGCCCAGAGTGGTGGTGGTATCCAGGGGGAGGAGGAGGAGTAGGGGGGAAGTTAGGTCAGGCAGGGTGAGAGAGAGAGAGAGAGAGAGAGAGAGTACAAAGGAGTACAAAGGAAATCAAGCAACAACATATCTAGTGACCCTTCTAGGTTGCTTGTCCTCCAAAACACTGAGGATCAAGTGTCCAAACAGTGGTTTAGAGTGGGTAAGGGAACATTGGAAAGGGAATTACTGCCCTGGAACTAATGTCCGTGGCAGGATTAGGAAGTTAGTAGGGGACAGATGGGTTAGTAACTGAGGGGGGGATAAAATAAAGTTATTCATTTACAAACGCAGTCAGTCGCGGGTTTGATGCGAGATATTTGTCTAGGCGGAGTTTAAATGAATCAACGGTGATGCAGTCTATAACGTTTCGGGGAAGCCCATTCCACAAGTTGACAACTCGATTGAAGAAGAAATTCTTAGATTCGTGTGAGTTAAAAGATTTACCAATAATTTTGCAAACCGTTTCCCCGCGTGTAATTAGATTGGTCAATAGTGAAGTACTTACTACAGTTCATATTGTCGATGCCTTTGATGATTTTGAACACTTGAATTAAGTCACCTCTTAATCTGCGCTGGGTTAAAGGAAATAGATTTAATTCTCTAAGACGCTCTTCGTATGGTTTGTTCTTTAGGCTAGGTATCATTTTGGTAACTCTACGTTGAACTCGTTCTAGCTTGTTTATATCTTTTTGGTAATAAGGGCACCAGGATTGAACGCAGTATTCCAGAAGAGGGCGGACTAATGAATTGTAAAGGGTTAGGATAACTTCTTTGGATTTATGCTCAAATGACCTGCCTATAAAGCCAATTATTTTGTTTGCCTTCTTAACAACTTCTGAACATTGTTGACTCGGTTTTAGGTTACTCGATATTGTTACTCCCAGATCGGTTTCTCTGTTTACATTCTTAAGCTGAGTGCCATTCATCGAATAGTTTGCTTTCTCATTTAGGTATCCGATATGTGTACTTTACATTTATCCGCATTGAAACTCATTTGCCAAATTTGGGCCCAACATGACAATTTATCTAGATTGTGTTGCATATCGTCAACTTGTTCTTTTGAGAGTACGCTATATGCAATTTTTGTATCGTCAGCAAATTTGAGATTGTACAGGTGAGACCCTCATCTATGTCGTTGATGTAAATTAGAAAGAGAATTGGTCCTAGTACCGATCCCTGGGGTACCCCGCTACTTACATTGGTCCATTTTGATGCCTTACCGTTTATGACTACTCTTTGCTTTCTGTCGCTGAGCCAATTTTCTATCCATTTCAACACACCGTCTTGTATTCCATGCGCTTTTAGTTTTAGCAGTAAACGTTTGTGGGGAACTTTGTCAAAGGCCTTTTGAAAATCAAGGTATATAATATCTACAGCTTTACTCTCATCGTAGAGGTTGAGGATATCGTGGAAGAAGTCTAAGAGGTTTGTTAAACAGGAACGTTTTTACGAAAGCCGTGTTGAGTATCTTTAAGTATGTTATTTTCCTCTAAGTGATTTACGAGTCTGTCTCGTATGACCGTTTCTAGCATTTTACATACAACTGAGGTTAAGCTAATTGGACGATAGTTACTGGGTAGGGATTTGCTGCCTTTTTTGAATATCGGTGTTACGTTGGCTAGCTTCCACTGATCGGGCATAGTTCCAGACTGCAAGGATTTATTGAATAGTAATGTCAGTGGTTTAGAGAGCTCATCCTTAGCTTCCTTTAGAACTCTAGGCGAGATTGTATCAGGTCCAGGCGTTTTATTTACCTTGAGTTTATCTAAACAATTCAATACTTCTCTCTCTGTAACGGTGATATTGCTTAGAACATCTGAATTATCAATCTGAATCGGCGATGGTGTAGGGATATCACTGAGGTCTTCTGTTGTAAAAACTGATGCAAAGAAGGTATTGAGGGCATTACTCATTCGTTCTTCGTCTTTGGTGTATTCTCCATTTTCATCGACTAACGGTCCAACAGTTGAAGTAACAACTTGTTTCTTTCTGATATAACTATAGAATTCTTTCGGGTTTGTTTTACTTTGATTCGCAATATGTAACTCTAAGGTCTTTTTACTTTGCTTAATTAACTTTTTGGCTTTGCGTCGTAGCTCTACAAATTTCAGCCGTTCTTCGTCATTTTGTGAGGATTTTAATCTATCATTAGCAAATTTTTTAGCAAGCAGGCAGTTTGAAATATCTTTATTCCACCATTTGGGCTTATTATTATGGCCTGGACGCCGAGTTTTCGATGGTATGCAGTCTTGCACTGCTTTTAGGTAAGTGGCTTCGAATAACTTCCAAGATGTATTTATGTCGTTATTGTGAATTAAAAAGCTCCAGTCAGTTTCTTTAAACATAGCTCTAAGTTTATGGAAGTTTGCTTTCTTGAAATTAGGGACTTTTTCGATGCTACTATTTGGTTCGTTACTAGTAAACTTTAAAGTGAAAGTTATCGTACGATGGTCGCTGTTACTGAATTCATCACCAACATTCAAATTCTCTATTAATTCTTCTTTTGTTGCAAGTACAATGTCAAGAACGTTATTACCACGGGTCGGCGTTCCAACAAATTGATAAAGCGAACTCTCTTGCAAGTTCGTATACAAGTCATGTCCGGAGTGTGAAGTAAGAGTATCGCCCCCCTTGGTCACAGGTAAATTAAAGTCACCAAAAATTACGGTATCTTGCGAGTTACTTACATCTGCAATTTGTTCGTAAATATCTCGGTCAGTTTGCACTGATTGAGCTGGAGGTCTGTATATTAATGCAAGTATTATTTGGTACCTTTATTATTCTTTATTAGCACAAAAGATGCGTCGACGTTCACAATTTGAGGTTTTGACAAGAGGGTAGGGTTAAGACTTTCTTTGATATAAAGTAAAACGCCACCTCCATTTCGATTTATTCGGCTTTTCTCAAACATTACATAACCGGGAAGTGAATACTCTGCTAAAAGTCTCTATCTTCTGTATTGAGCCAAGATTCTGTTATGCCAATCACATCATAATTTTCTGTAAACACTAGCTCCTCTAAATCTGAAAATTTATTGCGTATGCTACGAGCGTTTGCATAGAAAACCTTTAAATTTGTTATTTTAGAACTCCCGGAACGCTCTTTAATAATATTTTTGGTTCTTGTCGGATCTACATTTATGTTCATGGCTGTCCTCGGTCCTCGCTGTCTTCGGTCCTTATCGCTGGTGGTCCTCGGTTGCCTCTGTTTTTTTCTTGGCGTTGGATGATTTATGTCACTGCTGCTTCTTTTCGGATGGCGTTTTTTGATCCATGGCTGCGGACTGCTTCGTGTAGGAGACGACCCATGCGTGCTGAACCCACAGGGTTTAGATGAGTGCCATCCTTGCGGAACAGAGTAGGCTGGTTGTAGAAGTTGTCCCAGAGGTTGATGAATTCAACTTCTTCCCTCAGACACAAATGTTTTAGTCGGCTATTTGTGCTGAAAGCCTTGTCGTAGAATTTGTCAGGTGCGTCAATCTTGGGGAGAATGCCTGAGATGATATTCCTTGACTTGTTTTTGTAGTGCTGGATCATCTGCGATATTTCTCCATCAACTCTTCGGATCTGGTGCGCATGACGTCATTTGAACCAGCATGGATGACAAAAAGGGTATTTTCATTTGCATCCTTTGTGGTATCTTCGAAGGCTTCCACAATGTCGTCCAGTCCAGCTCCTGGGATGCAAAATCTTTTTCGTTGATTTGGGACTCTGTCGCAGAACTCTTCGACCTGTCCTCGTAGGATGGAATCCCCAACGAGCCTGGTCTCTTCTGGTTCGTCTTCCATCTCTACCAATATCTCAAATCTGTTGGACATTGTGACTGGTAGATGAGACCTTTTCTGCGTTGGCCGTGCACCGTTCCTCACTGGTGTAAATCCGCCAGGAGAGAGAGAGAGAGAGAGAGAGAGAGAGAGAGAGAGAGAGAGAGAGAGAGACTGAGAGAGATTTACATAGATACACTGGCCACACAGCCCTTACAATCCAAACGAGGTGGTCAGGACTTCATTCTAGTAGAGATGGCATATCCGATAGAAAAGGAAAGGATAGAAAAGAAGAAGAGAGCGAGAGAGGAAGAGAGGGAGAGAGAGAGAGAGAGATATATATTTACATAGATACACTGGCCACACAGCCCTTACTATCCAAACGAGGTGGTCAGGACTTAATTCTAGTAGAGATAGCTAACCCGAGAGTAAGGGACAGTGGAAGGAAAGGATAGCAAAGAAGAGAGAGAGAGAGAGAGAGAGAGAGAGAGAGAGAGAGAGAGATCTACATAGATACACTAGCCACATAGACGTTTCGATCCAAACAATTTGGTCAGGACTTAATTCTAGTAGAGATTGCATATCCGATAGAAAAGGAAAGTTGAAGGAAAGGATAGAAAAGAAGAAGGAGACAGAGAGAGAGAGAGAGAGAGAGAGAGAGAGAGAGAGAGAGAGAGAGAGAGAGTACGGATAGCTCACAAAATTGGTATGTGAGGCATGGGCAGGGGAGGTTAGCTTAAGGGGAGGTCACCTGCTTGTTTTCTCTCCTTTTCTCTCTTTCTCTGGCTTTTATCCATTCGGCCCCATTCAGCCTATTGTTTTAAAAAGTTCATCCTCATCCAGGTGTCGATTTATTCCTGGCGAGAGATAGCGAGCCAGTATTGAATGGAGAAATCCGGCTTCGCCGGAGAAATTTTTCTATCGAAAAATGTACAAATTTAGCCTGCTGTCAAAAACATTTATACAAATATGCTGGCTCGCTACCGCTCGCCAGGAAAATATCGACACCTGGATAGGAATAATCGTCTTAAAACAGAAGGCTGAATGGGGCCAAATGAATGCAACCCAGAAAGAGAGGGAGAAAGAGAGGAAAAAACGAGGTGGGCCCCCTTAAGTTATGACAGACAAGAAAATAATTAGTCCAGTATGAACAATAAATTAATATATATAAATAAATACATACATAAATAGTACCTTAACACAAGATTGGAAAACTATTCCCATAATATTTATATTTTTTCACCAAACAACTTCACTTCTAAACTCAATGAATAAAATCAACGACTACATGTGGCGGCACTCCAAGGACTCGAACCTAGGATACTCACACCGATATTCCGCGCACTTACGCATTACGCTATCAAGACAAATGGTATCTTGAGCCCTCTCTCGCGTCTATACAATAAATTATGTTTTCAATATAATGGTTTAGTTGTTAAATGAGTCCAGAATAAGTTAAGGGAGCCCACTTCGCTTTTTTTCTCTTTCTCTCCCCCTCTCTTTGCCTTTTATCCATTCAGCCTCATTCAGCCTATTGTTTTAAGATGTTTGCCCCCATCCAGGTGTCAATATTTTCCTGGCGAGCGGTAGCGAACCACCATATATGTATTTTTGTTTTGACAGCAAGCTAAATTTGTAAATTTTTCGATAGAAAAATGTCTCCGGCAAAGCCGGATTTCTCCATACAATGATGGCTTGCTGGCGCTCGCCAGGAAGAAATTGACACCTGGATGGGGATAAACGTATTAAAACAGTTGACTGAATGGGGCTGAATGGATACAAGCCAGGGAAAGAGAGAAATGGAGTGGAAGATAAAACAAAAAACGGTGACCCCCCTTAATAAGGACTAAGGTGAGGCAGGGCGAAGAGCAGAAGTAGCGAGTGTGCCATTGTAAGACAGGAGAGTATTTATTAGTGGCCCCTCCATCATTGACGATTATGCCTATTAATAAGGCTACCTCTTCAAACGCCCATAAGCGCAGTTTGAAACTACCGCCGCAGAGCTCAGAGGAACCTTCATCATAAGCACACGCTAAATCACTCATGGATTCGTCTTTATGATTGGGTTCTCACTACGAAAAAACTTCGTAACAAATAACAAATAAAAATAAAATAAGAATATCTATTCAAAAGCTTTCCATATTCCGTGGATGTACTTCTGTGGATTCTTGGACCAGACGCTGACTAGCGCATCCTTCCACCTTCCTTGCTCTGCGTTCACCCCACCCGGACGTGTCCCCCACAGTGCTCCGTTTTGATTCCGCATTCTTGCGTCCCTAGTGAGTTTTTTCTCATTTGTTTACTCTGGGATGTCTTGAGTAAGGTTAGGATTAGCTTAGCAGGGGTGTCATGGGTGGTTTTCTCGCAGAACAAGTGTATTTTGGGTCGTTTTTGTTGGGGCGTCTATTTCGGACGGACCCTCCTGGCCGAGTTGAGGACGCTCTGAAAAGTTTTTTCGTGTTTAGCCATCTTTAGTCCTAGCTTGTTAGGAGGCTTTAACTACGCGATGTCGGGCTTCTAGCTATCTTTCAGATGGAGTAGCCTATTTTGTTTTGTACTGACATTCCTGGTGTATTTTTCTTCACTTAGTGGAGTTCTTTCTGGGTCCCGAGTCAGTGTTACCCTTACCCGGGTTTTTTCTACGATGTTGATGTGGCGGCTGTTCCAGTTTTGGTGGGATGGAGTTCTTTTCGATTGTGTTTCGACGTCATTAAGTGTTTTTTCCGTTTTCACTAGGCCTAGCCAGCCACTCGTAGTTTTTTCACATATGCAAGTGTTTTCATTGTTTATTATGATAAAAAATGTATTCATGTGTCATGTGTGTCCTGGATTAGTTGTGATTGGCTGATCCAGGAGCTTCGGACTGTGTGTCTGATTATGTTTATCAGATTGCGTTCTGATTGGTGTGGGTTGCCTTTCCGGCGGTTTTTCTCGATTGCTCCGAGAAAGCCGTTTTGTTTACCGGGTTTTAGTCAAGTTGGTTAAAATCGGTAGTCTCCCCGGCAAGTTTGGTAGCTTGAGGGCTCATCAGAAACTGCGTTCTCTGTGGTCGAGCCTGTGATCAGGCTTCCTGTATTTTTCCCGGCGAGGTTGGCTCCACACATTTATCTAGGTGATCATGCTGACACCTGTTGGATATGGTTTTCTCGGCTTTTCAAAGCCATTGAAACAATGTTGTTTGTTTGTTTGGTCTTTCCCTCCCGGCGACCTTTTTACAAAGAGGTCTGGGGCAGGTACAATTGGTTTGACATTTAATATAAAACCCGGCGGTTGTACCTTCGGGTGGTTATATTAACGGATTTGCAATTCGCTATGGTTTGCCAAACAATTGATTGATACAATAGGGTATCACGGCCTTCAAGACGGCGATCTATGAGGGCTTCTGGGAGAAGTCGGATTAGAGATTAAGATAGGCTTATACTTTTTATGGGATAAAAAGATGCCTGAATCTTACCAGTGTTTCAAGTGTAAAGGGATACTTGAAAGACTTTATCATTAATAAAGATACAATGTATAAGTGTTGTGATTAAAATTTCTCTGTAGTAATGACTACGGGAAATGTTGTTGAGGTACAATGGATGTAGTACAACAATTGTTTATTTACGTGGGATACACTGTTGAGGTAATTTACTTTTAAGAGTTCTCGGTAGTTGCAACTACGAGTAGCATTTTAGTAAGTACATCTGCGATAGTACAAGAAATTATTCTATTTTTGTGTCTAATTTTAAGGAATATACACATTCGAATAATGGGGTTTATATGTGCACATGTAAACATAAAGTTTTATTTTTCACCACTTAATTTAAGTGGGGTGCCTTTAACTTTCAGATCTGGGAACAGATTATCATAGTTAACCTTTTTTCCTCAAGCAGGCTTCTTTAAGCACGCCCCTGCTTGTACCCCTTTTTATATGTTGTATAAAGTTTATACATAAATATATAATTTTTACAAAGTAAGAATACTATGTGGTTGTTTGATTATCTGCCTATTCTATTTGCAATGGTTATGATATGATTACGAATGTCCCCCTCCAGTCTTAGATATCAGGCATAATCGTCAATGATGGAGGGGCCACTAATAAATTATAGGTTTGACTCCTGCAAGGAGATAAAGAAAACCTAATATTTAGTAGTGGCCCCGTAATCATTGACGACTGGGGCCGTCCCGACCATCCCCTTCCCATTCGTTGATGTATTAAGGATTTTGTTATACTTGATATGTCAGTGAAGGCGGAAAAATGCGCTAGTCAGCGTCTGGTCCAAGAATCCACAGAAGTACATCCACGGAATATGGAAAGCTTTTGAATAGTTATTCTTATTTTATTTTTATTTTTTATTTGTTACAAAGTTTTTTCGTAGTGAGAACCCAATCATAAAGACGAATCCATGAGTGATTTAGCGTGTGCTTATGATGAAGGTTCCTCTGAGCTCTGCGGCGGTAGTTTCAAACTGCACTTATGGGCGTTTGAAGAGGTAGCCTTATGTAATAGGCATAATTGTCAATGATTACGGGGCCACTACTAAATATTAGGTTTTCTTTATCTCCTTGCAGGAGTCAACCTATAATAATAGTGTGGGGTCAGGCATAGGAGTAGCGTTATGAGGTATATGGATCAAGAGGAGAGAGGCTGAGCTAAGAAAAATATAATATAATATAATATAATATAATATAATATAATATCTATCTATCTATCTATCTATCTATTACCGGACGCCTTACTCCCCTTACGAGGGTGGCCATACACAGAATTCCCCCAAGCGGACCTATTCCCTGTGAGAGGGACAACCCGAGCCAGTTTAGTGAAGGACTTACAGGATTGACCACTCAATAGTAAATAGTAAATAGATATAAATAGAACACTGGTCGAGGCCGTGTGTAAGGCGAAGGAAAGGAGTAGCAGGATATATGTAAGAGGAGTGGAGTAGCATCATATAAGAGATGTGTGAAGCTGTATGGGTCAGGGAGAGGTATAGACTAAGATGCAGTATGTGTGAGAGGAGTGGAGTAGCATCATATAAGAGATGTGTGAAGCTGTATGGGTCAGGGAGAGGTATAGACTAAGATGCAGTATGTGTGTGAGGAGTGGAGTAGCATCATATAAGAGATGTGTGAAGCTGTATGGGTCAGGGAGAGGTATAGACTAAGATGCAGTATGTGTGAGAGGAGTGGAGTAGCATCATATAAGAGATGTGTGAAGCTGTATGGGTCAGGGAGAGGTATAGACTAAGATGCAGTATGTGTGTGAGGAGTGGAGTAGCATCATATAAGAGATGTGTGAAGCTGTATGGGTCAGGGAGAGGTATAGACTAAGATGCAGTATGTGTGTCAGGAGTGGAGTAGCATCATATAAGAGATGTGTGAAGCTGTATGGGTCAGGGAGAGGTATAGACTAAGATGCAGTATGTGTGAGAGGAGTGGAGTAGCATCATATAAGAGATGTATGAAGCTGTATAGGTCAGGGAAAGGTATAGACTAAGATGCAGTATGTGTGTGAGGAGTGGAGTAGCATCATATAAGAGATGTGTGAAGCTGTATGGGTCAGGGAGAGGTATAGACTAAGATGCAGTATGTGTGTGAGGAGTGGAGTAGCATCATATAAGAGATGTGTGAAGCTGTATGGGTCAGGGAGAGGTATAAATTAAGATGCAGTATGTGTGAGAGGAGTGGAGTAGCATCATATAAGAGATGTATGAAGCTGTATGGGTCAGGGAGAGGTATAGACCAAGATGCAGTATGTGTGTGAGAAGTGGAGTAGCATCAGATAAGAGATGTGTGAAGCTGTATGGGTCAGGGAGAGGTATAGACTAAGATGCAGTATGTGTGTGAGGAGGGGAGTAGCATCATATAAGAGATGTGTGAAGCTGTATAGGTCAGGGAGAGGTATAGACTAAGATGCAGTATGTGTGAGAGGAGTGGAGTAGCATCATATAAGAGATGTGTGAAGCTGTATGGGTCAGGGAGAGGTATAGACTAAGATGCAGTATGTGTGTGAGGAGTGGAGTAGCATCATATAAGAGATGTGTGAAGCTGTATGGGTCAGGGAGAGGTATAGACTAAGATGCAGTATGTGTGAGAGGAGTGGAGTAGCATCATATAAGAGATGTGTGAAGCTGTATGGGTCAGGGAGAGGTATATACTAAGATGCAGTATGTGTGTCAGGAGTGGAGTAGCATCATATAAGAGATGTGTGAAGCTGTATAGGTCAGGGAGAGGTATAGACTAAGATGCAGTATGTGTGTGAGGAGTGGAGTAGCATCTTATAAGAGATGTGTGAAGCTGTATGGGTCAGGGAGAGGTATAGACTAAGATGCAGTATGTGTGAGAGGAGGGGAGTAGCATCATATAATAGATGTATGAAGCTGTATGGGTCAGGGAGAGGTATAGACTAAGATGCAGTATGTGTGTCAGGAGTGGAGTAGCATCATATAAGAGATGTGTGAATCTGTATAGGTCAGGGAGAGGTATAAACTAAGATGCAGTATGTGTGTCAGGAGTGGAGTAGCATCATATAAGAGATGTGTGAAGCTGTATGGGTCAGGGAGAGGTATAGACTAAGATGCAGTATGTGTGTGAGGAGTGGAGTAACATCATATAAGAGATGTGTGAAGCTGTATGGGTCAGGGAGAGGTATAGACTAAGATGCAGTATGTGTGTGAGGAGTGGAGTAGCATCATATAAGAGATGTGTGAAGCTGTATGGGTCAGGGAGAGGTATAGACTAAGATGCAGTATGTGTGAGAGGAGTGGAGTAGCATCATATAAGAGATGTGTGAAGCTGTATAGGTCAGGGAGAGGTATAGACTAAGATGCAGTATGTGTGTGAGGAGTGGAGTAGCATCATATAAGAGATGTGTGAAGCTGTATGGGTCAGGGAGAGGTATAGACTAAGATGCAGTATGTGTGTGAGGAGTGGAGTAGCGAAGCTGTATAGGTCAGGGAGAGGTATAGACTAAGATGCAGTATGTGTGAGAGGAGTGGAGTAGCATCATATAAGAGATGTGTGAAGCTGTATGGGTCAGGGAGAGGTATATACTAAGATGCAGTATGTGTGTGAGGAGTGGAGTAGCATCATATAATAGATGTGTGAAGCTGTATGGGTCAGGGAGAGGTATAGACTAAGATGCAGTATGTGTGAGAGGAGTGGAGTAGCATCATATAAGAGATGTGTGAAGCTGTATGGGTCAGGGAGAGGTATAGACTAAGATGCAGTAGGTGTGTCAGGAGTGGAATAGCATCATATAAGAGATGTGTGAAGCTGTATAGGTCAGGGAGAGGTATAAACTAAGATGCAGTATGTGTGTCAGGAGTGGAGTAGCATCATATAAGAGATGTGTGAAGCTGTATAGGTCAGGGAGAGGTATAAACTAAGATGCAGTATGTGTGTCAGGAGTGGAGTAGCATCATATAAGAGATGTGTGAAGCTGTATAGGTCAGGGAGAGGTATAGACTAAGATGCAGTATGTCACTATGAAGCTGTTAAGGGGAGACTTGCCCATTGTTTGGTCTATTAATTCATTTATTCATATATTTGTTTAGTTTCCTCCCTAGAACTCCATCAAGCTAAGAAAAACACCCCCTAGACCCCCCTTCAAGATAAATTTGTACATTTTTCGGTAGACAAATGTCCCGGCCGAAGGCTGGTTCTTCTTAGAATTTCAGACTCGCTATCGCTCGCCAGGAAATAATCGACAAGTAAATGGCACGAAAGGTCTTAATATTGACAAAAAAACAAATTGGCGAAAGGTGTTAAAATCTCCAAATTAATGGGCCCGAACGTCTTATCATCTCAAAACTAGTGGGGGTAAACATTAGGGAGAAGGGGGTCCAAAAAAAGGTCTGCCTCCCCTTAAGTGTAAAGCCAGATAGTCCGAAGGCTCAAACCTAAAATAACACGAATCGGCAACATCGGATGGGGGGGGGGGCTTTTTTGGAATAACCCACATGATACAGAAGGCCGAAGGCCGGTTCTTCCAACATTACAGGCTCACTAACGTTCGCCAGGGAAACAATCGAAACCTAAATAGCACGCAAGGTCTAAATATTGACGAAGAAATGGGGCGAAAGGTCTTAAAATCGACTCTAACTAATGGGGCAAACATCTTAGCATCTGCAAACTAATGGGGCTAAACATGAGGGAGAACGGGGTCCAGAAAAGCGGCCCATCTCCCCTTAAATATTTTGATACATTGTCCTTGAGGGGAGATTATTACGTCAGAGGTATATTTCTGGACCCCCTTCTCCCACATGTTTAGCCCCAATAGTTTTAAGAGTCTAATATGTCCGCCCCATTACATTGGCGATTTCAAGACGTTTTGCCCGATTTATGATAATTTTAAGACGTTTTGCCCCATATATGAAAATTTTAAGACCTTTCGTGCCATTTAGGTGTACCGAAAAATGTACACATTAATCTCGAAGGGGGGTTTTGGGAATATTTTTAAACAGTTGATGGAGGTCGAGGGAGCTGACTACAAACCTTCCCTTAAGGGGAGATATCCACTTGAGGGATTTTTTGCTTGACTCCTTTCTCCCTCATGTTTAGCCCCATTGCTTTTCTAATTTTAAGACGTTCGCCCCATTATTTTGACGATTTTAAGAACTTTCGACCCATTTCTGTCAATTTTAAGAACTTTCGTGCCATTTAGGTGTCGATTTTATCCTGGCGAGCGATAGCGAGCCTGTAATTTAAGAGGAACCGGCTTTCAGCCGGGACATTTTTCTACCGAAAAATGTACAAATTTATCTTGAAAAGGGCTCAAGGGGGTGTAATTTTAAGCTTGATGAAAACGTAGGGAACAAACTAAATACCTCCCCTTAAGGGAGCCCACCTCGCTTGTTTTCTCTTTCTCTTCCTCTCTCTTTGGCTTGTATCCATTTGGCCCCATTCAGCCTACTATTTTAAGACGTTTACCCCCACCCAGGTTTTTTTTTTAGAACTGGAGACAGAATTACTTGGCTTGCAATACGGTCAGGAAGTTTCTTTACTAAGAACATCCTCAGATCCTGCCTTTTTTTTTTTTTTTTTTTTTTTTCTATATTCCAACTTACTTCCTCTCGGGCATAAGCTGAGAGCCTTAACATTCACCGCTTTACAATGAACAGTGAAGCCCGTGAGGTCTTGTTCCAGTCTAGGGAGTGAGACATGTGAAGCACGTAGTGTACAACGAGCACCTGCCATCTTGCCTTCACATGAGGCACGGTGCTCACTCATGGCCCGAAACGACCCCATCTCTGAAGCCACCTCGTTCCCGTGCTTCACTGTCTCACCCCCTACACTCGGACTTTCACACTTACACACACACAACGCCACCTGTTGAGCAGATAACTCACCAGGCATTGCACCCCTATAGCATATTTTGAATATGGGAATATTCATACAGTGCTATTTAATCAGGGAACAATGAGGGTATTTTATTGACGTTTCGGTGGGCTTGTGGTAATGCACTGATACTAGGTACAGCACAAATTCCATCCCAATAATATCTTCCCATTGATACATCGGGATTTGAACCCGGGACCTTTGGATTACCAGGCCAGTGGCAAGACCACTCCACCACACCTCCCCAATATTTTCCTGGCGAGCGGGAGCGAGCCAGCATATATATATTTTTGTTTTGACAGCAAGCTAAATTTGTACATTTTTCGATAGAAAAATGTCTCCGGCGAAGCCGGATTTCTCCATACAATGCTGGCTCGCTATCGCTCGCCAGGAAGAAATCGACACCTGGATGGGGATAAACGTCTTAAAACAGTTGGCTGAATGAGGCCGAATGGATGCAAGCCAAAGAGAGAGGAGAGAAAGAGATAATTAACCCTTTCTGTACTGGTGTCGTCCTAGTAAATTAACTTTATTCTGGCTACTATTATGCGATCAAATTAAGTCTAAAAGGCGCCTCCAACAATTAACAGGCTTCGAACTATCTACATTAACCCTTTTTACTACCGCAGATCCTTCTTGAACTATCTACATTAACCCTTTTTACTACCGCTGATCCTTCTTGAACTATCTACATTAACCCTTTTTACTACCGCAGATCCTTCTTGAACTATCTACATTAACCCTTTTTACTACCGCAGATCCTCTTTGAACTATCTACATTAACCCTTTTTACTACCACAGATCCTTCTTGAACTATCTACATTAACCCTTTTTACTACCGCAGATCCTCTTTGAACTATCTACATTAACCCTTTTTACTACCGCAGATCCTTCTTGAACTATCTACATTAACCCTTTTTACTACCGCAGATCCTTCTTGAACTATCTACATTAACCCTTTTTACTACCGCAGATCCTCTTTGAACTATCTACATTAACCCTTTTTACTACCGCAGATCCTTCTTGAACTATCTACATTAACCCTTTTTACTACCGCAGATCCTTCTTGAACTGCACACAATCGTGGAAATATAGCCAGACTAAAATGAGGAGGACAGTTAATGGGGAGATTTCCACCTGGAGGATTTTTTTCTGGACCTCTTTCTCCCTCATGTTTAGCCCCATTGCTTTTGAGATTTTAAGACGTTCGCCCCATTATTTTGGCGATTTTAAGAATCCTCGCCCCATTTCTGTCAATTTTAAGACCATTCGTGCCATTTAGGTGTCGATTTTTTCCTGGCGAGCCTGTAATGAGGAAACGGCCTTCGGCCGGGAAATTTTTCTACCGAAAAATGTACAAATATATCTTGAAATGGGGTCAAGGAGGTTTAATTTTAAGCTTGATGGAGGTCTAGGGAATAAACTAAATACCTCCCCATAATGGAGAAGTAAAATATTGCTTTGTCTCTGCACTATCTTAACCCCTTCTGGATATGACGCGTTGTGACAGTATATTCTGGCTATTGTTAGACCATTTGACGCAGTTTAAGAAGGATCGTTGGGAATTATAGGGGTAAGGACTATCTCAATCAACCCACTGATTGTCATACACCCTTCCTAAGCTGAGTAATATTACTAATTACAGCCAGAAAACTGAAACGAAACGCGTCATCGATCCTCAGATACCGGTAGTCTGTACTCTTTTAACCCTTTCACGCACATATGACGCAGAGGTTGCCAGATTAGCAATAAGAAATAGAGTTCTCTTTACTCTTATAATTACCTCTCCAAAATTAGTTTTCTGCCCACAGCTAACTCAAAGACAACTGCAGAGGTTGAAGCAATTAAACTAAAGGTTACTAAATACCCCTGATGGTAGCAAAGGCTTTAAAGTATCCCCAATAGGCTCAAAATCGCGTCATATGTCGGAGAGGGTTAACGGGTAGACGTCCTTCCTAAACTAAATAAAATCGTCTAGCAATTGCCAGCATATAGTGAAAAAGACATGTCACTGGTATTGAAGGGGTTAACATAACCTTAAGGGGGTGACCTGCTTTTTTTAGTTTTCTCCTTTTCTCTCTTGTTGTTGTTGTTGTTGTTGCCCAAGCTGCCTGGCCGAACAGCCCCAAGTCCCCGAGTAAGGCCAAGGCCATAACCGAGCGCCCCCACAGAACCCTCCCTGCCGACCACAACAAAGCCTGGGTGACCGAAGCCACTCCATGGCGGGGAGCTGAGGAGGGTGCGGAAACGCCCGGGAAACCAAAGCCCCACCCAGGGCCCTGTGCCCCTCAGCAATTATGAAGAGAAAGTTGAGGGGCAAAGGAAAAATGTGACGCTTTGGTTTCCAATCTTGGTAGATTGGGAGGTCAATCCACGGAAGAGACGCCGTCACTTGAGATCTAGAAAATATATAAGTAAAAGGAACAGTCAGAGTAAGCTATGGGTATGGCAGAGATCGCTCAGTTCTCACTCTTATAGACCAGCCCATCACCTTTTCTCTCTTTCTCTGGCTTGTATCCATTCGGCCCCATTCAACCAACTATTTTAAGACGTTTATACCCATCTAGGTGTCGAGTTCTTCCTGGCGAGCGATAGCGAGCTAGCATTATATGAAGAAATCCGGCTTCGCCGGACACGTTTTTCTACCAAAAAATTTGCAAATTTAGCCTGCTGTCAAAAACATTTAAACAAAAATGCTGGCTCGCTACCGCTCACCAGTAAAAATTTTGACACCTGGATGGGGATAAACGTCTTAAAACAGTTGGCTGACTGGGGCCGAATGGATACAAGCCAGAGAAAGAGAAAAAAGGAGAGAACAAAAAGCAGGTCACCTCCCTTAACCAAGAACAAGTAGGCGCAGATGGGGTTTGGTAGCATCAGGTTTAGCTAAAGAGAGAGTACGGCATCTGCAGGAGTTGGCAGGGTGGGGGTGGGTGGGTGGGGGGGGGGGGTATGGAAGGAGTAGGTCAAGAGTAGAATGAGGTAGGAGGGAAGGAGAGAGGGAGTAGATCAAGAGTATAAAGAGGCAGTTGGGGAGGAGAGAGGGAGTAGATCAAGAGTAGATAGAGAGTAGTGAGGGAGTGGAGAGGGAGTAGGTCAAGAGTAGAATGAGGAAGGAAAGAGGGAGTAGATCAAGAGTAGAAAGGGAGTAGTGAGGGAGTAGGTCAAGAGTAGAATGAGGTAGGAGGGAAGGAGAGAGGGAGTAGATCAAGAGTAGAAAGGGAGTAGTGAGGGAGTAGGTCAAGAGTAGAATGAGGTAGGAGGGAAGGAGAGAGGGAGTAGATCAAGAGTAGAAAGGGAGTAGTGAGGGAGTGGAGAGGGAGTAGATCAAGAGTAGAGAGGCAGGAGGGGAGTGGATCAAGAGTAGAGAGTAGAGAGAGAGTAGTGAGGGAGTGGAGAGAGAGAATGTATCAAGAGTATAAAGAGGCAGTTGGGGAGGAGAGTGGGAGTAGATCAAGAGTACAAAGAGTGAAGCCAAGGCCACACCATCAATGTAACGCGGATTTACATATAGTATAGGCTTCTGGTATAGTATAGGCTTCTGGTATAGTATAGGCTTCTGGTATAGTATAGGCTTCTGGTATAGTATAGGCTTCTGGTATAGTATAGGCTTCTGGTATAGTATAGGCTTCTGGTATAGTATAGGCTTCTGGTATAGTATAGGCTTCTGGTATAGTATAGGCTTCTGGTATAGTATAGGCTTCTGGTATAGTATAGGCTTCTGGTATAGTATAGGCTTCTGGTATAGTATAGGCTTCTGGTATAGTATAGGCTTCTGGTATAGTATAGGCTTCTGGTATAGTATAGGCTTCTGGTATAGTATAGGCTTCTGGTATAGTATAGGCTTCTGGTATAGTATAGGCTTCTGGTATAGTATAGGCTTCTGGTATAGTATAGGCTTCTGGTATAGTATAGGCTTCTGGTATAGTATAGGCTTCTGGTATAGTATAGGCTTCTGGTATAGTATAGGCTTCTGGTATAGTATAGGCTTCTGGTATAGTATAGGCTTCTGGTATAGTATAGGCTTCTGGTATAGTATAGGCTTCTGGTATAGTATAGGCTTCTGGTATAGTATAGGCTTCTGGTATAGTATAGGCTTCTGGTATAGTATAGGCTTCTGGTATAGTATAGGCTTCTGGTATAGTATAGGCTTCTGGTATAGTATAGGCTTCTGGTATAGTATAGGCTTCTGGTATAGTATAGGCTTCTGGTATAGTATAGGCTTCTGGTATAGTATAGGCTTCTGGTATAGTATAGGCTTCTGGTATAGTATAGGCTTCTGGTATAGTATAGGCTTCTGGTATAGTATAGGCTTCTGGTATCTGATTATATAGTTACTGGAATATGTTGAGGGTTTTGGGCTACCCTTTCTAGATTTCAATTTCACTGTCTATAATTTTAAGTATCCAATTTAAGGGGGGATGGTTCAATTTTTGGGCGATTTTTGCATGTATTCATTATTTTTCTAGTTTCATAGACCTCCATCAAATAAAACAAAACAAATCCATTAGATCCCCCTTCTAGATTAATTTGTACATTTTTTGGTAGAAAAATTTCCCGGCCGAAGGCCGGTTCTTCCAACATTACAGGCTCGCTATCGTTCGCCAGGGAACAAATCGACACCTAAATAGCACGAAAGGTCTAAATATTGACGACGAAATGGGGCGAAAGGTCTTGAAATCGACTAACTAATGTGGCAAACATCTTAACATCTGAAAACTAATGGGGGAGAAAGTGGTCCAGAAAACCGGGCCATCCCCCTTAAAGTGTTGTCATAATGAACATTGTTATTCCGGTACTATGACTCCGCCGATAATACTACGAGCAACAAATTAACCCCTTCTGTACCGGCGACGTATTTTTTATTGTATTCTATTGTAGGTTATATTTAGACGATATTGCGCAGTTTAAGAAGGAGCTGTGGTAGTGAAAAGGGTTAAGTGCCATAGTTTGAAGCTTGGTGATTGACCACTTGCGAGTTTCAGGCTATAAGGAAGTTGAAGCTGTTGACATCGATAGTAAACAGAAATGCCATAATAACTTAGGTTTCTGATGGCTAAAGAGTAGGTTGAATTGGATTTTATGTATATATATATAAATGAACTACAACCGTATTTAACTGGTAATTCTGCTAAATATCGATGTCTACAGCTCCAACTTCCTTATAGCCTGAAACTCGCAATTGGTCAATTGCTGGAGGCCTTTTTGGAACTGAATAAAATCGTCTAATAGTAGCCAGAATAAAGGGGTCAATATATTCCGGCAGATAATGTAAAGAGTATAACAGAAGTTGAAGTAGAGGGGTCATGGAATTAAGGGGGTCACCGTTTTTTTTTTATCTTTCTCTCCTTTTCTCTCTTTCCAAGGCTTGTATCCATTCGGCCCCATTCAGCCAACTGTTTTAAGACGTTTATCCCCATCCAGGTGTCGATTTCGTCCTGGCGACCGATAGCGAGCCAGCATTGTATGGAGAAATCCGGCTTCAGAGAATTTTTTCTATCGAAAAATGTACAAATTTAGCTTGCTGTCAAAACAAAAATATATATATGCTGGCTCGCTACCGCTCGCCAGGAAAATATTGACACCTGGATGGGGGAAACGTCTTAAAACAGTAGGCTAAATGGGGCCGAATGGATACAAGCCAAAGAGAGAGGGAGAGAAAGAGATAAAAAGCGAGGTGGGGTCCCTTAAAACGGGTAATATATCTGGCCAAGGAGAGGATACATTAGGAGGTTCCGACAATAATTAACGCCTTCTGTACCGGTGATGTACTTTTCCTTATCTTCTGGCGGCTATTAGACGATTTTGTACAACTCAGGAAGGACGTCTACTCATTGAAAGGCTACAGACTATCTCGATTAATCCTTTTAGCTACCATATATCCTTCCTAAGCTTCATAAAATCGTCTAAGTGGAGGTGAAATCAAGTCAAAAAGACGTAGCCGGTTCAGAAGGGGTTAAGAAGGATGAACCACGTACAGACTTGGTTAACCCCTTCTGTACCGGCGACGTCTTTTGTATAGGGTTCTAGCTATATTTAGACAATTGTGTGCGGTGTAAGGGGAGATGGGCCGTTTATTTGGTCTATTAATTCAAATATTCCTTTATTTCTTAGTTTCCTTGCTAGACCTCCGTCAAATTAAAAACACATCCATTAGTTCCCCTTTCTAGATTAATTTGTACATTTTTCGGCAGAAAAATGTTCCGGCCGAAAGCCGGTTCTTCCAACAGTACAGGCTCACTATCGTTCGCCTGGGAAAAAATCGACACCTAAATAGCACGAAAGGTCTAAATATTGACGAAGAAATGGGACGAAAGGTCTTAAAATTGACTAACTAATGGGGCAAAAATTTTAACATCTGAAAACTAATGGGGCTAAACATGAGGGAGAAAGTGGTCCAGAAAACCGGCCCATCCCCCCTTAAGAAGGATCTGTGGTAGTTAAAAGGGTTGATAGAGATATATTTCGAACTCCTATAATGGCTAGACCGAATAAAGTTGAATTAAATCGATTAGTAGCATCCAGAATACAATAAAATCGATTAGTAGCATCCAGAATACAATAATATCGATTAGTAGCATCCAGAATACAATAATATCGATTAGTAGCATCCAGAATACAATAAAATCGATTAGTAGCATCCAGAATACAATAATATCGATTAGTAGCATCCAGAATACAATAACATCGATTAGTAGCATCCAGAATACAATAATATCACTTTCCCGGTTTTCACTTTCCCGGTTTTCACTTTCCCGGTTTTCACTTTCCCGGTTTTCACTTTCCCGGTTTTCACTTTTCCCGGTTGTCACTTTCCCGGTTTTCACTTTCCCGGTTTTCACTCTCCCGGTTTACACTTTCCCGGTTTTCACTTTTCCCGGTTGTCACTTTCCCGGTTTTCACTTTTCCCGGTTTTCACTTTCCCGGTTTTCACTTTCCCGGTTTTCACTTTTTCCAGTTGTCACTTTCCCGGTTGTCACTTTTCCCGGTTTTCACTTTCCCGGTTTTCACTTTCCCGGTTTTCACTTTTCCCGGTTTTCACTTTCCTGGTTTTCGCTTTTCCCGTTTTCACTTTTCCCGGTTTTCACTTTTTCCGATTTTCACTTGGTTTTCACTTTTCACGGTTTTCACTTTTCACTCTACCCCGTTTCAAATGGGAAGGCCGGCAATCGTGAATCTTAGGGGGGGGGTCACCGGCTTATTTGTTTATCTTTTTCTCCTTTTCTCTTTCCCTGGCTTGTATCCATTCGGCCCCATTCAGCCAACGGTTTTAAGACGTTTATCCCCATCCAGGTGTCAATTTCTACTTGGCGAGCGATTGCGAGCCAGCAATGTATGGAAGAATCCGACTTCGCCGGAGAAATTTTTCTATCGAAAAATTTACAAATTTAGCTTGCTGTCAAAACAAAAATATAAATTTGCTCTATCGAAAAATGTACAAATTTATCTTGAAAGCGGGTTTAGGGTTTTATGTTTTAAGCTTGATGGAGGTCTAGTGAGGAAACTAAGAAATAAAGGAATGAATGACCAAACAAACGGCCAGTCTCCCCTCAAGCCGGTGTCACACCAACGGTTTTTCCGGCAATTTTCGATGACCAAGTTTATTCTCGTAACGTTCTGAGGCTTTTTCACATTGGAATCGGAAACTATAGACTGAAGGTAGATTATAATAGGGGGCTGATTTATGATATCACTCGCAGCTGCCAGACTACAAATGCCCGTAAACATTGGCGGAAAAAGAGTTCGTGTGACACCGGCTGAAGGAGATGACAACACCAAGAAAGTGAGAGCAGGAGATAAAGTGAAAGTGGAAGATTTAAGGCGGGTGACCTGCTTTTTTTATTTTTCTCCTTTTCTCTCTTTCTCTGGCTTGTATCCATTTGGCCCCATTCAGCCTACTGTTTTAAGACGTTTATCACCATCCAGGTGTAAATTTTTTACTGGTGAGCGGTAGCGAGCCTGCAATTTTTTTATTTTTGTTTGACAGCAGGCAAAATTTGTACATTTTTCGATAGAAAAATTTCTCCGGCGAAGCCGGATTTCTTCATATAATGCTGGCTCGCTATCGCTCGCCAGGAAGAAATCGGCACCTAGATGGGGATAAACGTCTTAAAATAGATGGCTGAATGGGGCCGAATGGATACAAGACAGAGAAAGAGAGAAAATGACAGAAATAACACAAAGCAGGTCACCCCCCTTAAGGCGGGTCGGTTGCTTGTTTAGAACCCCCCTCTCCCTCATGGTTTTTTACCCATGACAATTTAAGATGTTTGGCGATTTTGGCGATTTTAAGACTTTTCACCCCATTTCTTTTTCAATATTTCGATCTTTTGTGCCATTTAGGTGTTGGATTTATTTCCTGGAGAGCGATAGCGAGCCTCTAATTTACTCAGGCCGGGGCATTTTTCTACCGAAAAATGTGCACATTTATCTCGAAGGGTTGGTTTTTAAAGCTTGATGGAGGTCTAGCGATGAAACTAAAAGATACATATATAAATAGATAAATATGCCAAAAAAAAAACAACCCTCCCCCCATAAAATAATGAGCAGAGCGGGTCAAGAGAAAGAATGTTGCCGGGTCACTCTTAAGGGGAGATACCAGGAGTAGCGTTGTTGTTACCCTCTGCCTAATTTGTTTTTGGTTTTTTCATGTGTATCTATCTATCTATTGCCGGACGCTTACTCCCCTTAATGAGGGTGGCCATACACAGAAGGCCCCCAAGCGGACCTATTCCCTGTAAGAGGGACACCCGAGCCAGTTTACTGAAGGACTTACAGGATAGACCACTCAATTTAGGATCCGTCCAACTCCAAGGCCCTCTGTGTATCTTTTTAGCACTATTTTTCTACAGTGGTGTTCGGCTAGTCCATCCACTAACATGCCTTACCCTTAGGTAAGCAGTACGAATTTGTATCAGATTTACTCCCCTAGAAAGGTGGCCGACCAAGGCTGACGAGTTCCATCCACCCGGCGGATTTTTATAAGGTTGTCTCCCCTAAATGGGTTGCCGACCAAGGCTAACGAGTCCCATCCACCCGTATGTGTATCAAGGAGTCAAAAGGCAAAGCTGCCTGCAACAAGTGTCTCTCTCCAAGGTTTAAAGAGAGACAGAGAGCCAAAATCATTGTAGGTATATTAGGTGTTTTGGAATCATGTCTGGTGTGCTTGTGAAGTGTATTGCAATTAATAGGAGGAGGAGGTGTTTGTGAGAGTTAGCTGGATTACTCTCTGTGTAGGTGAGGCACAAATAGAAACAAGGGGGTAAGCCAGGCACATGAAACAGGAGTTCCAGCAACTCCGATGTGGCCTCCCCTGGGTATTGTCCCGCTCGATTGGTGCCTACAATCTCCCCATTCAGTTAAGTTGTGTGCAAGAAGGACAGTACGGTGATATGCTTTGCAAATGTTGGATTAAGGGGAGGTCTGGTGTTTCTGGATTCTGGACGATTTTGTACATCTTAGGAACGATCTCTAGCAAACAGAAAGGTAAAGTCGATCTCAATCATCCTTTTGACTCACGCGGATTCCACCTCTTCTTAATAAAATCGTGTAATAAGAGTCAAAATAAGCTGTCAAAACGCGTCCTAATCCTCAAGTGGTTAAGTATGGTATGTCACAGTGTCAGTTTAGAGCCTAGTATATCTTCCAGCTAGCGGATAATACTTCACATCTAGACAAGAGTGGATGCACACTAGGCTCTGTTTTGTTCAAGCCGACGGTAAATTGATATGTCTCTATCTTGATGACTCGGCTATTACGAACATTTTGTAGCGAAGTATGTTGTTAGTTGTGAACACTTGGTAATAAAAAGATGCACAGATATACTGTAGTAGTTTCATATTTCATCATAAGTATTGAAACAACAATAGATTCAATTTACCGTCAGCTGAAACAAAACCAACTGAAGGTGCTCGTAGGTTCTGAGAAATATAAAGAAACACATAGTCATTGCCATAAAAATATTCTACCCAACGAGTTACACAGTGTTGCCAGTTACTGGGACGTAAGAGAGTTTACCAGATAATTAAGGGGAAGCAGACCGTTTTTCTGGACCCCCTTCTCCCTAATGTTTAACCCCACTTGTTTTGAGATTATAAGGCGTTCGGCCCATTAGTTTGGCGAGTTTAATACATTTGGCCCTATATCGTTGTCAATTTTAAGACCTTTCGTGCCATTTAGGTGTCGATTATTTCCTGACAAGCGATAGCGAGACTGCAATTTTAAGAGGAACCGGCCTTTGGCCAGTACATTTTTCTACCGAAAAATGTGCAAATGTATCTTGAAGGGGGGTCTAGGGGGTGTTTTCTAAGCTTGATGGAGGTCTAGGGAGGAAACTAAAAACAAATATATGAATACATGAATTAATAGACTAAACAAACGGTCAGTCTCCCCTTAAGATGAGAAGAATCAACAACATGGGAATATATACTGAAGGAAATAAGTGGAATCTTCACACCTATTGGTTTCACATCATGAAGAATAAGTTCATGAGTCATTGTTTTCTGATTAGTAAACTGTAGCACCATCAGAGCATCAATGTCGTATATGGATAATGTTTCTGTTCGGGCTCTGTCTCGAGTCGGCCACCCCCAGCTATGGGGTATGTGAGTGTTTATATACATACATATAGTTACAGTGACGCTTGAAAGTCAAGTTCTAAGCTTATAATTTATTCTCTGAATATCTCAAGTAAAAAACTATATATATATATATATATATATAATGTATACATATAATTATGAAGTAGTCTTATAATATGTCTCCTGCCACATGATAATATATAAGTAACAACTTGTTGAAAAGCTTGCTTCTTCAGTGTAAGTAAAAACTATGGAAAATGTTGATCAGTATACTATTTGATGACGTGAGGGTTTGGTGAAGTGTTCCTGTACCATTGGTATCCACCTAGTTGTCAGCGTTGTTCATTCTGCTTAGAAATCTAGCTTTATTAAGCCTGATATATTAACCATAGGTCTCGCCCCCCCCCCCCCCCCAAACAAAAAATAAAAATAAAAAAGAAGCGTTCCGCAACTATGAACTAAATGATACTGGTTTTCTGCCAAGAGCGACAGTAGAAACCCCTGTGCATTTTAATTAGCTTGACATCCAACATGTCGATAAAGCTGTTTTACAAAAAAGAAAGTAAACGAGATGCAATGTGGCATCTGGAGACTACAGCCACGCTACACGTATTGGTCAACAAATATTGGGATTTTTGCTATCGAAACTTGAAAGCCTCTCCTGCTACACATGAGGTACACTTGGATTATTATGTTTTTTTACACCAACCAACTTCACATCTAAACTCAATTAATGAAATCAACAAATACATGTGGCACTCCGAGGACTCGAACCCAGGATACTCACATCGAAATTCCGCGCACTGTGCATTACGCTATCAAGACAGCTAAAGAAATATGGATAAGCCTACGATTTATTATGCAGTTTTGAATCCTGCATATTAATCATAATTACCATAGTCTCTAGCCCACTCATAAGAATTCCTGGACCCCCTAATCTGTATGCAATTCTAACTATTAGGAATTAATTTTTGGATTGAATATAGCTTTCCAATAAATACTATGTATAGCTTTGTAGTTGAATAATAAAAAGTTATATTTATAAACCTGTTTTCAGATATATAATTCCATAATTAGAAGTAGGTGAAGTCTACGAATTTGTATGAATGGGCTACAGACTACGGTATCCAAGTGTACCAATAGAGTTTAAGTCAAATTTAAGTCAAACCAAGTGTAAATGTATTTTGTAGGAAAATTGTCACGTTTAATAACACCAAGAGAGAGAGAGAGGGAGTCATCAACCTATTGTACCTCTCTATGTAGTAAGTGTGAATATGCAATACAGTTTAAGTGAGCCCACCTCGCTTTTTTCTCTTTCTCTCCCTCTTTCTTTGGCTTGTAACCATTCGGCCCCATTCAGCCTACTGTTTTAAGACGGTTACTCCAATCCAGGTGTCAATATTTTCCTGGCGAGCGGTAGCGAACCAGCATATATATATTTTTGTTTTGACAGCAAGCTAAATTTTTTACATTTTTCGATAGAAAAATGTCTCCGGCGAAGCCGGATTTCTCCATACAATGGCTCGCTATCGCCCGCCAGGAAGAAATCGACAACTGGATGGGATAAACGTTTTAAAACAGTTGGCTGCATGGGGCCGAATGGATACAAGCCAGGGAAAGAGAGAAAAGGAGAGAAAGATAAAAAAGCCGATGACCCCCCTTAATAGAGGAAGTAGAGTAAGAGAGAGAGAGTAAGGAAATGTTTCAAGGCTCAGCAATGTCCTATATCCTTGACTCACATGGACGAGAGAGAGAGAGAGAGAGAGAGAGAGAGAGAGAGAGAGAGAGAGAGAGAGAGAGAGAGAGAGAGAGAGAGAGAGAGAGAGAGAGATGTAATGACAACGATTATAATATGGTTATGATACTCTGCCGGCACTACATAATATAGTACCATTGTGCAAATATTTTAAGGCCGGGGTTTTATAGTATTCAGCTGGATAAGTCAAACAAAGAGAAACATAAACATAATACTTGTCTATTAAATCTAAGAATAAAAGGGTATACAAAATACACCAAAATTTAATATTACGTACAACATCAAATTATATCATAATTGTGACCACGTATACTGTAACAATAACACTTTACTGAATACAGTTGCTTGCTCTACCTGGACCAAACATGGCCGTGAGCACTTTCGTATATTATGATAACAGCAAAAGTGAATATTGATTTTGGATTCCGGAGAACCACAGGTTTTTAACCCCTACTGTACCGTAGGATACAGTAATAAAAGTCCCCACCCCCCCAGTCCCAAGCAATGTGGCCAAAATGGCAAGATAGAACAACCTTCCACCTCAAGAGATGAAGAAAGACTGGCTCTCTCAGCCTTCAGAGGGTTGGATATAAGTTGAGAAGTGTTGCCATATCGAGAGCAGTGCTCAAACGGCCGTGGTACCAGGTACAGCCTGATACAGGCAGTTACAAGGAAAGTACATTACTGACGGCTCCCAGCCGTCGCTGCGACTGGGGAGTGACTTATCTTCTGATGGTTGGTAGCCGTCGCTGGGATTGGAGGGGTTAATATCTTAATACTCCTGTCTTTCCTGGATCCTTGTGAACAGCAGACAGCGGTGCCGTCAGAGTGGAAAAGAGGAGGAAAGGAAGAGGAAGTAAAATATTATTGTTGGAGAGGTTTTTGGCTACATGACAGAAAGCTTGGGAAGAGCAAAAGTTGAAAAGTTCAGAACATTTGATATTTATGAAAGAGTTTTTGTCGATTCGAAGAACAGATTTGGCTTGATTCCGGGTATAAACATAAAGAGTGCCAGATTCTTTAATTTGAAGGTGATGGTACTGTTTGAATGCTTCCTCCTTATTGTGGACTGCAGTAGAAGAAGTGTGAGTAACCCAAATGTATTACTTTAGGCTGGGAGAAAGAAAATATAATGTGTGCCTCCATGCCCGAGAGGGTTACCTCGGTAATGCGCTCAGCACACTTCGAGGGTTCCCGGCCATGGAAGCAAAAATAATTCCATGGGAAATCAAAGAAGTACTGCCAAAGAGCCTCCCAGTCGGCAGCGTCAAAGTGCCGCAAGCGCCGCCGGCTGGATGGATTGGATGGCCGCATTGGAGAGATAGAACAGGTAACAGAGATAAGGTTGTGATCGGAGGAGTCCAACTAAGAGAATTGGTTTACAGCGTAAGTAGAAGGATTAGAGGTTAGAAATATGTCAAGGATGTTGGGAAGATCTCCAAGGCGGTCAAGGATACAGGTAGGGTGCTGGACTAACTGCTTTAGGTCATTTAGGATAGAAAAGATGTAGGCTTGTTCACCAGGCTGGTCAGGGAAATGAGAGGAGAACCATTTGCTGTGGTGAACATTAAAATCTCCTAAGATGGAGATTGCTCTGAAAGCAGAGATGGATGAAGAATATTTAGTACGTGAGTTTACTTACAGGCATATATATATATATATATATATATATATATATATATATATACATGCCTGTAAGTAAACTCACGTACTAAATATTCTCCCCTTAACTGACGTAAGTAGCAAACAAATATACAGTATAATGATTGTAGGATAACTAACAAAAAGCACCCAAAAATGAGAATATGCTGATTATAAAGGAGACTATGGAAGAAAATAAAGAAGAAGAAAAACAACAACAACAACCAAGAGCAACAACAACAACAAGAGATAGAGAGAAGGAAAGAGAAAGAGGATATTAATATTTCAAACATCTCTACACCTAAAATGTTCAAGCTAGGCCAATTAAATTGATGAAATTATATGAATTATCAAAATCTCAAAAGCAACATAAGAATGTAATAAACTATAAATCAATAAAGCATGTTCAAAATGTGCATACAAGATCTGGTAGGTGATAACAGCGTGAACGAGTTATCCAGGGGTTCTAAGAATGACACTTCTTAAGGGGAGGCTGGCCGTTTGTTTGGTCTATTAATTAATTTATTCACACATTTTTTTTAGCTTCCTCCCTAGACCTCCATCAAGCTTAGAAAAACACCCCTAGCAGATAGACCCTTCAAGATAAATTTGTAAATTTTTTGGTAGAAATCTTTTCCGGCCGAAGGCCGGTTCCTCTTAAAATTGCAGTTTCGCTATCGCTCGCCAGGAAATAATCGACACCTAAATGGCACGAAAGGTCTTAACATTGACAACGAAATTGGGCGAAAGGTGTTAAAATCGCCAAACTAATGGGCCGAACGTCTTATAATCTCAAAACTAGTGGGGCCAAACATTAGGGAGAAGGGGGTCCAGAAAAATGGTCTGCCTCCCCTTAAGTGGCTTTACTTGGGAAACGCTTGACTCCGTACCAAGGGCTGGCTTTGGAGAACCCGAATATTCTTAGCAGGACAAAGAAAACACTGCCCTTATCGCTGGACTAACTGAACTAAGATGCACTCGCACTTACACTCTCACGTACATAAACACACACACATACTGTATACGCGCACCCATACACATACACACAGACTCACTTTAAGGGGACATGGGCCGGTTTTCTGGACAACTTTCTCCCTCATGTTTAGCCCCATTAGTTTTCAGATGCTAAGATTTGTGTCCCATTAGTTAGTCGATTTTAAGATCTTTCGCCCCATTTCTACGTCAATATTAAGACCTTTCGTGCTATTTAGGTGTCGGTTTTTTCCCTGGCGAACGATAGTGAGCCTGTAATGTTGAAAGAAGCGGCCTTCGGCCGGGAAATTTTCTACCGAAAAATGTACAAATTAATCTAGAAGGGGGATGTAATGGATGTTTTTTTAAATTTTATGGAGGTCTAGGGAGGAAACTAGAAAAATAATGAATACATGCAAAAATCAGCCAAAAAGTTAACCATCTCCTCTTAACGCCCACCTACCCACACACACTATGTATGAATGTATGTATGTATATACTCGGGCACATACCCCATAACTGGGGGTGGCCGAATCGAGACAGAGCCCGAACAGAAACAACATTACAGTTCCAGTTCTTAAAGTCCGGGACCACTTTCGTGTTCCCTTGCCCCTTAATCTGTCTTGTTTAGTAGGTGAACTTTACAAGTGAAGGAGGATTCCTAGCCCCCTGCCCCCTAAGGAAAAAGTAAGACAGTAAAAGAGACAGACATAAATGGCTAAGGTTGGGTAGAGGATACCAACCTCACTCTGGATAGAACCAGCCCTCACCACACACACACACACACACAAGGAAGCATATGATCATCCTGCAAATCCCCGTAGTAAATTGCAATGATTAGATACTCCGCAGATACGTAATACCAAGCCAGGAGTTTATACAGTATATATAGTGTTTAATACCAAGCCAGGAGTTTATACAGTATATATAGTGTTTTATCTTTCGTTCTAAAACGTAAAGTATAACAAATTACTTGAATTGCATATATTATTTCTTTATCGATGTTTGCAGTTATTTATTTGCATGTGTATTGCTTTGATAAGCAATACTCATTCAGTATACAAGTAATACTACTGGAAATATGCTAGAAATAAATTGTATCTTAAATCTATTGTATCAATTGGTTAATCCTACCCGCATCAATTATTGGTCTGCGATGGACAATCATATTCTTTCTTCGCTATGCATTCATGAGTAAGGTCGGTATCATACAGGAACTTTTGAAGGTTAAATTTTTTTTGGCAACATATCGAAGTTATTTTGGAGTTGTAAGCTGAAGGTAGATTAACTTAGGAGACAACATTATTGTCAAGATTTATGTTATAGTCAGTGTTTCATTAATTTCAGATGTGGTACATTATCAAACACTTTTTGAAAATCCAAGAACATAATGTATAGCGATTTAGTCATATCATTGTATGTGAATAGTTTATTATAAAATTCAATCAGATTCATTAGGCATGACTTCTTTGGTCTAAAGCCATGTTGACTATCTTTGATTAACTTGTTTGATTCGAGAAGAGAGAGAGAGAGAGAGAGAGAGAGAGAGAGAGAGAGAGAGAGAGAGAGAGAGAGAGAGAGATAGAGAGAGAGAGAGAGAGAGAGAGAGAGAGAGAGAGAGAGAGAGATAGAGAGAGAGAGAGAGAGAGAGAGCTACACAGATAATCAGACCATACAGACCTTGTGGTCCCAACTAGGTGGCCCGGCCTTAATACTACTAGACAGGGACAGTTTATAGTGGAAGAAATAGGACAGTAAAGTAGAAGGCTCTCTCCCCACCCTCCGGCTAAAAAGCCGTATCGGAAAATAGGATGAAGTGTAACCTTATGGGTCATGAAATGCCCACAAGGAAAGTGTGTATATAGTATATGAAAACATTAGTTTGAAAGGGAAATTATACATGCCTACTGATTAATTCATATTAATCCAATCTTCAGTAGATGATCGTCCAGTCTTTTCTTAAGGGGGGTCACCGGCTTTTTTATCTAATTTTTTATTCCTCTCATTCTTTGGCTTGTATCCATTCGGCCACATTCAGCCAACTGTTTTAAGACGTTTATCTCCATCCATGTGTCATTATCGCTCGCCAGCATTATTGGAGAAATTCGGAGAAATGTTTCTATCGAAAAATGTACAAATTTAGCTCGCTGTCAAAACAAAAATATATATATGCTGGCTGGCTACCGCTCGCCAGGAAAATATTGACACCTGGATGGGGGTAAACGTCTTAAAACAGTAGGCTGAATGGGGCCGAATGGATACAAACCAAAGAGAGAGGGACAGAAAGAGAAAACAAAAGCGAGGTGGGTTCCCTTAAACGTATCAATAGAATTACTGGTGAGCACCTCCCTTGGTAAGCTAATGCGCTCTTTAAATATATTGTATGTCAAGAAAGTTTGTGTCATATCTAAGGATGCTTTTTTCCTAATTAATTTCATTCGAGAGAGAGAGAGAGAGAGAGAGAGAGAGAGAGAGAGAGAGAGAGAGAGAGAGAGAGAGAGAGAGAGAGAGAGAGAGAGAGAGAGAGAGTAATGTTCACCAAGTAAATGAGTTCATGGAATGGAGTAAATGAATATGAGTCCCAACAGATGATAAAGTGTGCCTGCCATAGCGAGCCTCACGACACATCTCAACCTTATCAACTAAATACGTAATTTGTCCTGTCAGGCACTCGGTACACGACTCACCAACACTCTCCAGGCTGCCATAAACTATTGATGTATACATATATATATACTCTATATATATATATATATATATCATATATATATATATATATATATATATATATATATATATATATATATATATATATATACAGTATATAATGCGTAAGTGGTTGAGTCTGAGTGAGTGAGTTAATTACCCACCTTCTGCATAATAATCCTATTGACGTCAATCATGAACTACCTGCATCAATAATTTCCATTAATAATTAGGTCTTTGATTTTCCCACTAAGGTAATCTTCCTAACTTTTTAAAGAAATTCTGGTGGTATATAAAACTAAATTGAAATTCTAATAATTTTTCTTGGCCTCACGACACATCTCAACCTTATCAACTAAATACGTAATTTGTCCTGTCAGGCACTCGGTACACGACTCACCAACACTCTCCAGGCTGCCATAAACTATTGATATATATATATATATATATATATATATATATATATATACAGTATATACTGCGTAAGTGGTTGAGTCTGAGTGAGTGAGTTAATTACCCACCTTCTGCATAATAATCCTATTGACGTCAATCATGAACTACCTGCATCAATAATTTCCATTAATAATTAGGTCTTTGATTTTCCCACTAAGGTAATCTTCCTAACTTTTTAAAGAAATTCTGGTGGTATATAAAACTAAATTGAAATTCTAATAATTTTTCTTGGTCTAATGTGTTTACTTCTATATCTGTACTTTTGGCAAACTATAGAGATAATTTAATCAATTCATACGTTAGGGTACTTCGAGAGGGCAGTTCTCGGACAGTGGGATTAGAGCGATCGAAGGACAAGTATTAGGATGGATCGTATGCCAAGTATTAGGATGGATCGTAGGACAAGTATTAGGATGGGTCGTAGGACAAGTATTAGGATGGATCGTATGACAAGTATTAGGATGGATCGTAGGACAAGTATTAGGATGGATCGTAGGACAAGTATTAGGATGGATCGTAGGACAAGTATTAGGATGGATCGTAGGACAAGTATTAGGATGGATCGTAGGACAAGTATTAGGATGGATCGTAGGACAAGTATTAGGATGGATAGTAGGACAAGTATTAGGATGGATCGTATGACAAGTATTAGGATGGATCGTAGGATAAGTATTAGGATGGATCGTAGGACAAGTATTAGGATGGATCGTAGGACAAGTATTAGGATGGATCGTAGGACAAGTATTAGGATGGATCGTATGACAAGTATTAGGATGGGTCGTAGGACAAGTATTAGGATGGATCATAGGACAAGTATTAGGATGGATCGTATGACAAGTATTAGGATGGATCGTAGGACAAGTATTAGTATGGATCGTAGGACAAATATTAGGATGGATCGTAGGACAAGTATTAGGATGGATCGTATGACAAGTATTAGGATGGATCGTAGGACAAGTATTAGGATGGGTAGGATGGATCGTAGGACAAGTATTAGGATGGATCGTAGGATAAGTATTAGGATGGATCGTATGACAAGTATTAGGATGGATCGTAGGACAAGTATTAGGATGGATCGTAGGACAAGTATTGGGATGGATCGTAGGACAAGTATTAGGATGGATCGTAGGACAAGTATTAGGATGGATCGTATGACAAGTATTAGGATGGATCGTAGGATAAGTATTAGGATGGATCGTAGGACATGTATTAGGATGGATCGTAGTATATAATGCGTAAGTGGTTGAGTCTGAGTGAGTGAGTTAATTACCCACCTGCATAATAATCCTATTGACGTCAATCATGAACTACCTGCATCAATAATTTCCATTAATAATTAGGTCTTTGATTTTCCCACTAAGGTAATCTTCCTAACTTTTTAAAGAAATTCTGGTGGTATATAAAACTAAATTGAAATTCTAATAATTTTCTTGGTCTAATGTGTTTACTTCTATATCTGTACTTTTGGCAAACTATAGAGATAATTTAATCAATTCATACGTTAGGGTACTTCGAGAGGGCAGTTCTCGGACAGTGGGATTAGAGCGATCGAAGGACAAGTATTAGGATGGATCGTATGCCAAGTATTAGGATGGATCGTAGGACAAGTATTAGGATGGGTCGTAGGACAAGTATTAGGATGGATCGTATGACAAGTATTAGGATGGATCGTAGGACAAGTATTAGGATGGATCGTAGGACAAGTATTAGGATGGATCGTAGGACAAGTATTAGGATGGATCGTAGGACAAGTATTAGGATGGATCGTAGGACAAGTATTAGGATGGATCGTAGGACAAGTATTAGGATGGATCGTATGACAAGTATTAGGATGGATCGTAGGATAAGTATTAGGATGGATCGTATGACAAGTATTAGGATGGATCGTAGGACAAGTATTAGGATGGATCGTAGGACAAGTATTAGGATGGATCGTATGACAAGTATTAGGATGGGTCGTAGGACAAGTATTAGGATGGATCGTAGGACAAGTATTAGGATGGATCGTAGGACAAGTATTAGGATGGATCGTAGGATAAGTATTAGGATGGATCGTATGACAAGTATTAGGATGGATCGTAGGACAAGTATTAGTATGGATCGTAGGACAAGTATTAGGATGGATCGTAGGACAAGTATTAGGATGGATCGTAGGACAAGTATTAGGATGGGTCGTAGGACAAGTATTAGGATGGATCGTATGACAAGTATTAGGATGGATCGTAGGACAAGTATTAGGATGGATCGTAGGACAAGTATTAGGATGGATCGTAGGACAAGTATTAGGATGGATCGTAGGATAAGTATTAGGATGGATCGTATGACAAGTATTAGGATGGATCGTAGGACAAGTATTAGGATGTATCGTAGGACAAGTATTAGGATGGATCGTAGGACAAGTATTAGGATGGATCGTAGGACAAGTATTAGGATGGATCGTATGACAAGTATTAGGATGGATCGTAGGATAAGTATTAGGATGGATCGTAGGACATGTATTAGGATGGATCGTAGGACAAGTATTAGGATGGATCGTAGGACAAGTATTAGGATGGATCGTAGGACAAGTATTAGGATGGATCGTAGGACAAGTATTAGGATGGGTCGTATGCGATAAACAATTATACTTTCCTTACTGGTACAGCTAATTTAGAAAAGGAATGCACACAACATCCGACAGTTAAGTAGCCCTAACGAAGTTATTTGTTTTTTAATAACACGAAAAGTAGTACACACTGTATAATTATGTGCACGACTCATTTAACCGACTAATTTGGCTATTTAATTAACCGGATGTGGGATGATTGAACGAATTAATCTAAACTCATTTGAAAGTCAAACATCTATCTAACAACTCTGAGCAGTTTATTCCAAATATTTATGATACAGTTTTAAGATAAATTATTCTTAGGTTTATAATAAGCTATATATACATAATTACAGTATAATTAGACTAACGAAATGTGAAATACTTGTAAAGATATATAATTATGTTACATATCTCAATAAATATCTCCTCGTCTTTCGCTCTGTGAAGTTAACCCCTTCTGCACCGATGACGCATTTTTAACTATCCTGGCCACTATTAGACTATATTATTCTGCCTAAAAAGGGTCTCCACCATTTAACAGGCTTCGAACTATCTCACTTGACCCTTTTTACTACTAAAAATCCTTCATATACTGCACAAAATCCTTCATATACTGCACAAAATCCTTCATATACTGCACAAAATCCTTCATATACTGCACAAAATCGTCTAAATATAGCTAGAATATACTTCAAAAGACGTTGTCAGTAGAGAAAGGGTTAAACAGGTTCAGCCAAGACGCAAATATGTGTCAGTAAAACAGCTGGTGTTATACTCAACCTAAAACCTCGTATAATGTAAATCAGTGTATCGATCAATCATGAATTAGTTAATTAAGGGGGGATGGGCCGGTTTTCTGGACCACTTTCTCCCTCATGTTTAGCCCCATTAGTTTTCCGATGTTAAGATGTTTGCCCCGTTAGTTAGTCGATTTTAAGACCTTTCGCCCCATTTCTTCGGCAATATTTAGACCTTTCGTGCTATTCAGGTGTCGATTTTTCCTTGGCGAACGATAGTGAGCCTGTAATCTTGGAAGAACCGGCCTTCGGCCGGGACATTTTTCTACCGAAAAATGTACAAATTAATCTAGAATGGGGATCTAATGGATGTTTTTAAAATATGATGGAGGTCTAGGGAGGAAACTAGAAAAATAATGAATACATGCAAAAATCGCCCAAAAAGTGAACCATTTCCCCTTAAATAGTCTACAGAATGCTTTACTTGATCTTACAGCGAGTGCCGAATAGGAAGTGAATGAAATATGCCGTGCTAAGTCAATAGACTAAACTATTCCCATAGATGCATACCGTGGTACTTATTTTATTCGTTCTAACATTAGGCGATTTAATTAAACTGGATAATTGCTTTAGACGTCAATGTGTCCAAGATTCTTTTTGGTAAGGGCAGCTTATCAGATCTCATTCAGTTCAGGCGTCCAAGGAATTCAGTAACATGATTCACATACATTGTTTTTATTGTAGGTCCCTTGTTTAGGGAAACCGTTTCCCATTATTGTTACTACTAAAATACCAATACCTAATTGATGTACATACTGAAATATGTATGATGACATACTTATAAGTTCATAATGTATACCCGCTATACACTTACTCAAATAGGCCATACCAGACCATCTTAATCCAGTTTTATGTTTACATATTATTCATATTATTAGACAATTATATTAATTACCTTGGCGAGTTGACAGGTAAGACTAATAGTAAAATGTTATCAATTCTAGAGTAAAGCTTTCCAAACAAACTTAAACAAAACTTATAAGCAAGGCAAATTGAAATGGAGCTTAGTGTACCAGTTTTTATGAAAGTATCACAAATGTACTTACAACTTCATGGTGAGGAATTTAGATGATTAATTGTTATTAACCCCTTCTTTACCGGCGACGTATTTTTAATTTGATTTCAGCTACATTTAGACAATTTTATGAAGCTTAGGAAGGATATGTGGTAGCTAAAAGGATTTATTGGGATAGTTTGTAGCCTTTTAATTGGTAGACGTCCTTCCTAAGCTGAATAATGTGGTTTAAATGTAGCTGAAATCCAATAAACAATACGTCGTCGTTATAGAAGGGGTTAAGGGTCAGATAATTTCATGTAAATGGACTTTACAAGTTGCAGATGAGCTTAAGGGGGTAGTACTCGCTTTTTCTGGACCCCCTTCTCCCTCATGTTTAGCATATTAGTTTTGAGGTTTTAAGACGTTCGTTCCGTTAGTTTGACGAATTTGAGACCTTTCGCCTCATTTTTTTTTCAATATTAAGACCTTTCGTGCCCTTTAGGTGTCGATTATTTTCTGGCGAGCGATAGCGAGCCTCAAATTTTAGAAGGAACCGGCCTTTGGCCGGGAATTTTTTCTACCGACAAATGTACAGATTTATCTTGAAAGGGGGTCTAGGGGGTGTTTTTTTAAGATTGATGGAGGTCTAGCGAAGAAACTCAAACAAAAATTAATAAATAAATATATAGACCAAAAAACAAGCAGTACCCCTTTAATTTGAAGGGATTTGCTAAACACCAATTTTAACTCCATTACACTTATGATTTTCCAAGAAACAGTATTCCTAATTTCGAACATGATTGGTTTTGACGAAGGCAAGGCAGTTTATAAAGACACATCCTTTTGTGTTCGAAATCAAGAGGGTGTGTTCTATAGAGATACCTTGCCATTAAGGGGAGATTTTTAGCTTGATCCCTAGACCTCCATCAAGCTTAAAATTACACCTCCTAGACCCCCATTCAATATACATTTGTAATTTTTTCGGTAGAAAATTTCCCGGCCGAAGGCCGGTTTCTCTTATAGTACAGACTCGCTATCGCTCGCCTGGAAAAAATCGACACCTAATTGGCACGAAAGGTCTAAATATTGACAGAAATGGGGTGAAAGTTCTTAAAATCGCCAAACTATTGGGGCAAACGTCTTAAAATGTCAAAAACAATGAGGCTAAACATGAGGGAGAAAAGGGTAAGAAATAAATCCCTCAAGTGGAAATCTCCCTTTAAGTGTATAATTATGTGAATAATTTGTATTACAATGTGGACTTATCAGCTCTATTGAGTCTATTCCGATGAAGTGATGGCTGATTGACTATAAGTAAAGCAGGTATCACACGAGCGTATTTTCCCTCAACACTGGCCTGGCAGCTTATGAGGTCAACATTTAAAATATTTTGGTTACCTAAATTCATCTACCATCAGTCTAGTTTCCGATACCAGTGCAAAATACTCCAGAAATGTTGCCAGAAAAATGTTGGTCATCGAATGTTGACTATAAAAGCTCTCGTGTGATACCGGCTTAACACCCCGTTCTTAACATTAATCATCAATTACAAACCCCATTGTACTTGAGTACAATGAAAGCATATGGTCCTCCCGGGATTCGAACTCGGGACACCACACCCAGAACATAAGCACCTAATTGAAGAAGCACCTATTGAAGAAGACTAGCAACCACTTGGTAAAGCCGGTATCACAGAGAGCTTTTATAGTCAACATTCCATGATCAAAATTTTTCAAACAACAGTTCTTGTTTATTTTGTTCTGGTATCGGAAACTAGAATGTTGGTAGATTAATTTAGGCGACATAAATATTTGAAATGTTGACCTCATAAGCTGCCAGACCATTGTTGAGGGCAAAAGCGTTCGTGTGATACCGGCTTAATTTAAGGGAAGGCAGACCGTTTTTCTGGACCCCCTTCTCCCTTAGCCCCACTAGTTTTGAGATTATAAGACGTTCGGCCCATTAGTTTAGCGATGTTAACACCTTTCGCCTCATTTCGTTGTCAATTTTAATACCTTTCGTGCCATTTAGGTGTCAATTATTTCCTGGCAAGCGATAGCGAGCCTGCAATTTTAAGAGGAACCGGCATAGGGCCGGGATATTTTTCTACCGAAAAATGTACAAATTTATCTTGAAGGGGGGTCTAGGGGGCGTTTTTCTAAGCTTGATGGAGGTCTAGGGAGGAAACTAAAACAAATTATGAATAAATGAATATTATTAATAGACCCCAAAAAAAAAAAAACCGTCTGCCTCCCCTTAATAGGTGTGAATCTCGATATGTTTTTGGAAGGTATTAGTGAGATTTATATTAACCCCTTCTGTACGGTCGCGCTAATAAGTCATGGCCCAGCTGTCATTACGCTTGGCTTTCTTTGTGCTGTATTAATGTCTGTCAGATGTTGAATAGGGTGATTAAGTGTAGGAACATGTTTGTATATTTCACTCGATATGAAGAAATGAAGCTTAGATATTGCTGATACCAATTATTGATCAAAACATAATTGTTGCCGAGACATCATTTATTAGCGCGACTGTACCGGCGACGTATTTTTAACTGTAATCTGGCTACTATTAGACGATATTAGACACTTTAAAAAAGGCTGCCAGCGATTAACAGGCTTCGAACTATCTCACTTAAGGGAGCCCACCTCGCTTTTTTTCTCTTTTCCTCCCTTTCTCTTTGGCTTGTATCCAATCGGCCCCATTCATCCTACTATTTTAAGACGTTAACCCCATCCAGGTGTCAATATTTTCCTGGCGAGCGGTAGCGACCCAGCATATATATATTTTTGTTTTGACAGTAAGCTAAATTTGTACATTTTTCGATAGCAAAATGTCTCCGGCGAACAGTGGCGTCACCAGGGGGGGGGGGGGGGGGCCCCTTGGGGGGGCTTAGCCCCCCCAAATCAAGGACTCAGCCCCCCAAAAAATGCATACCCCAAAACTGCCAAAAGTAATTAAAATACATAAATAAAAATAAAATAATAAATAATGCATAACCAGTTCACCACATTCACCAGCCCTGCATCCCCCCCCCCCCAATCTACTTTTTAAATGAATTGATCCATATAGGTTAAATACGAATTGTTTATGTAATGTGAATATTTATTCACAATTTACATAAACCTATGGCTATGACTCAAATCATAATAGTAATATTAGTAAGTTTCCCCTATATTTTCACCAAGCTTGGTTTTCTTTGAAGCTTGAGCCGTTATATTTATTGAAATTATTGGAAATATAAATGCAATATGTATTGTTTTTATGAGACTTATTATATATTATTTATATTAAATTGTGAAATAAAAGACACATATCCACATACCATTAGGCCATGTCACTATATGAAACTTTGAAAGGATATCAGTTTTATAGAATAACAATTGTTTGTAATCTTGTATTTTATCAATAGGCTTATCTAAAGTAATTGCTTTATGATTTGGAGTTAATAAATTATACTTTTTTGTTTTAAGTGAACTGTTTTGTTTTTCTATCACAGTAATGGAAGAAAAATCTTGCCAATTAAATCTATATAATGGTACAATAATAAAAGTTCTTCAAATTATCCAATTTAATATGCTAAGAAATCGTTACAAACTATAGTATATTCATTATAAGTAGGCGAAACATCTAGACCACTTACCTCTATACCTAAGGAAAGACTGAAGTAATCAAGCTAATATTTCTACCTTTGGGAAGGGTCAGCCAGGCAATAAGTATGGACATTTACAACCCCTTTGCTCTAGCCATTTAGCGAATTACAAAGGTTAGGGGTCACAATTTCTGGCCTACCTATAATGAATGGACTATAGTATGATAGTATATGAAGAAAAAACTATTCTCTGCACATAGGCTTTATACCCTACAATTACCATTGGCCTTGTAACTTACTGACTGATGCCTGGTATCAGGCTCATCAATATTTATGTGTCATATGTTTCTTACTTATACACATTTTTAGGCCTCAAAAAGGCCCCAGAAAATGCTCAAATTTCAAAAATTTACGGGGGGGCTTACAGCGCCCCCCCGGACCCCCCAGCTGCTCAGGCTCGCTTCGCTCGCCACCCACCCACCTATCTATGCCAGGCCTACAGCCCCCCCCAAAATTATACCCCTGGTAACGCCACTGCCGGCGAAGCCGGATTTCTCCATACAATGGTGGCTCGCTATTGCTCGCCAGGAAAATATCGACACCTGGATGGGGATAAACGTCTTAAAACAGTTGGTTGAATGGGGCGGAATGGATACAAGCCAGGGAAAGAGAGAAAAGGAGAGAAAGATAAAAAAAGCCGGTGACCCCCCTTAACTGATTCCAATAAAATTTTCATCCATGAGTATCCACAACATACCTGACGCCATAATTATGTTAATCTGCAAAGGTAGTTTTAAGATCTCGTCAGATTTATAGGCAACCGAAAAATTGTTGTCATGGGAGGGAATAATATACACATGTAAACAAACGAAACGTAGGGAAAGAACTAATAGGGATGTAGGGAAGAAAGAGTCTGCCTCGTATGGGTCAATAGGCCTTCTGCAGATTTCCAGTTTTTCTTATGTTCTTAATATATGTTAATCACGTGTTATTTTATGTAAATATTTACTGTACCAGACAAGAAGGCGGACTCGTCAAATAAACCCTTTCAGTTCCATAGCTTATTTTCTTTCATTTAATTCTCGTCAACATTAAATTGTTTTACTCAGCTTAAGAAGGACACTAGGAATCAACGGTGTCAAATTATCTCAATATAGCTTTCAACTCCCACAGACCCAGTAAGGGGGGTTACCGTTTTTTTTTTATCTCTCTATCCTTTTCTCTCTTTCCCTGGCTTGTATCCATTCGGCCCCATTCAGCCAACTGTTTTAAGACGTTTATCCCCATCCAGGTGTCGATTTCTTCCTGGCGAGCGATAGCGAGGCAGCATTGTATGGAGAAATCCGGGTTCGCCGGAGATATTTTTCTATCGAAAAATGTACAAATTTAGCTTGCTGTCAAAACAAAAATATATATATGCTGGCTCGCTAGCCGCTCGGCAAGAAAATATTGACACCTGGATGGGGGTAAGTGTCTTAAAACAGTAGGCTGAATGGGGCCGAATGGATAAAAGCCAAAGAGAGAGGGAGAGAAAGAGAAAAAAAACGAGGTTGGCTCCCTTAACATCATAATACACATGAATAATAACATGAACGTATACTAAGAGGGCCACGTTTATTATGAACGTATACTAAGAGGGGCACGTTTATTATGAACGTATACTAAGAGGGGCACGTTTATTATGAACGTATACTAAGAGGGGCACGTTTATTATGAACGTATACTAAGAGGGGCACGTTTATTATGAACGTATACTAAGAGGGGCACGTTTATTATGAACGTATACTAAGAGGGGCACGTTTATTATGAACGTATACTAAGAGGGCCACGTTTATTATGTAATTCTTTATAATATATGAATAGCCATGTACTGGATAGAATCATCAATATATAAGATATATTTAAGCCTACATTTGAACCAGAATATGAGGGTCATTTCTAGACCTAGGAGTTAAAAGATCATTTATGTATGTAATTAAATCGTTTGGCATTGATTAGATAATTATGTACAAGATAAATTACCTAAGATCCATAGCGTTAATTGACCACCTGCGAGTTTCGTTCTATAAGGAAGTTGGAGCTATGCTGTAGACATCGATAGTAAATAGAAATTTAATAATTATGTAGGTTTCTGATGGCTAAACAGTATGTAAAATTGGGTTTTATGTATTGATAAATGTACTACAACCGCATTTTAGCTGGTTATTCTGCTAAATATAAATTTCTACAGCTCCAACTTCCTTATAGAACGAAACTCGCAAGTGGCCAATTGACTTAGATACAAAGATGTACACTAAACACAATAAAAGCCAGAAAGAACAAAATATTAGTTCAGAATATATAATAAATATATAATAATATATAATAATAAGTTCAGAATATATAATAATAAGTTCAGAATATATAATAATAAGTTCAGAATATATAATAATAAGTTCAGAATATATAATAATAAGTTCAGAATATAATATAATAAGTTCAGAATATATATATAATTTCAACTATGGAAAACTGTGCTGGAGAGCTGAAGGATCAATAACACAGCTTTAAGCCGGTATCACACGAGAGCTTTTATAGTCAACATTCGATGATCAACATTTTTGGACTATTTTGCACTAGTATAGGAAGCTAGACTGATGATAAATGACTAGGCAATCGAAATATTTTAAATGTTGACCACAAAAGCTGCCAGACCAGTGTTGAGGATAAATGTTGAGTGAAAAAGCGCTCGTGTGATACCAGCTTTTAGTAAATGAGGAATAAAGGCAAAGTGCAGGTCACAAATAACCCTTAACCCGTTCAGTACCAGTGTAATCCTTTTAATTATATTCTGGCAAATATTAGACGATGTTGTTAAGCTCAGGAAGGACCTCTAGCAATTATAAGGCTTCGAATCATCTCAACCAACCCTTTTCACTACCACAGATCCTTCCTAAGCTGCATAAAATCGTCTAAATGTAGCTAGAATAAAATATAACACACGTCGCTGGTACTCAAAGGGTTAATTTGTATGCTTTAGATTGCAATACTAAGCATTTATAAACATATTATTAAACATATTCTCTTGCGCTAGACATACCGAAAGCCTTCAGTTGAGTCTCTAATCTCTAATTTCAAAACTACCCTCCCTCGGTTTCTATCCCTCTATATGTGCCTTTATTTCAAATTTCCTTTCTGGCAGTTAGATAGCTGCGGCCGCTCACTTCCTCAACCTATCAACTCCGGTGTTCCTCAGGGTTCTGTCTTGTTTCCAGTTCTCTTTCTAATATTCATTAATGATCTTCTCAACTGTACCTCTAATCCTATCCACTCATATGCTGAGACACTACCTTACACTATTCAGTTAGTTTTCTACGACCCACCACGAAGTTACTCTAAAACTCACATGATGATCTATCAACTATTTCCAACTGGGGCAGAGATAATATTGTCATGTTCAATGCTTTCTAAGCCAAATTTCTCCATCTATCTACCTGTCACGTTCTTCCACATGACTATATCCCTTATTCTTCAGCAATACACAAATCAATCCTTCATCTTCTCTCAATATTCTTGGTGTTACTTTTTCTTCAGACCTCTTCTAGAAAGATAAACAAATTACCACACATGCAAACACAGCTTCCCAGAAGTTACAAAAGCATACAAAGGACTTACAAAGTGCAACAGATCTATTGGTCCTTACGGGACAGTTTGGATATCCACACTGCTAAGTACTAATTATTAGGTAGAGAATAGGAAGGTAAAGCAGAAGGCTCTTCCCCCACCCACCACTCTCTCCAGCTGACCCTGGCGTGGAAACAATTGGAAAGATATATCACGCAGAATGGAAAAAACTAATACTGAATTATGGATAGGATAGGATAAATGGATATTAATTAGTAGGCTATACTATTTCTACATCTAAAATCTTGGAGAAGAAAGAAAACATAGTTACGGCCATGGGTAAATATGTATGCAGTAATGTTATATATATTGCATATAAACTATAGCTTTTCACAATGAAGCAACTTGGTTGAGCCCGATAACTTTCAGTCTTCTACTGTACTTCTCACTTCTCAGCTTGTTCTTCCTCTGTCCAATTACCCTTCTTTCCTATTTTACTCCAGTCATCTGGTCTGGTCTTTTCACTTAATTGTATTATTTGACATTACATATTTTAAAACTTACAGTAATGGTTAATATGTTCAACAAATCAATGGCCTAAATTGTCAACTATCTAAATGGTTCGTAACATGTAAAATAGAATCCATCACTCCGTGTGTGTGTGTGTGTGTGTGTGTTTGTGAGTGCGTGTTTGTGTGTGTGTGTGTGTGTGTGTGTGTGTGAGTGTACTTACTGATGTGTGCGTAAGGTACGTAATATATACAGAAACATTGAATATAAAGCCCTGTCAGTCCCCTAACCATTGTTCGCCGTATGTGACAGACACTGTTGCCACCCGTCCAACAACAACAATAACCCCGGTGGAGTAGAAAGTGGCGCGGTGGAGGAGGCCGATTAGAGCTCCTGTAGTAACACTGAGCGGCCATCGTTTACTTTACACGCCATTTGGGAGCCGTAAACGTCAGACAACGGGGTTATAATTATATTTTTGATCATACTTGATATAGATCCAAAGCCCAAGCTATATGTCGTGCAGCAGTATTGTTGTATGTGCATTATGAATATGGACATATTGGAGTATAAAGAGGTTGATTACAGCAGTGGCCGATTTATGTTACTATAAGTTCTCCAGGGACGATATGACACTTTATGCTTAGAATCATTTACATAATCGTATCCTGAAGTTTGGCACATCTATTCGGGACACCCTGCATATACAGTATATATGTAAAATATATATATATATATATATATATATATATATATATATATATATATATATATATATATATATATATATATATATATATATAAAGCGTCGGCTATCGTCTGACGGTCGACGGTTCGAACCCCACTGAGAGCTTAGAAATATATATATACTGTATATATACAGTATATATATATATAGATATATATATATATATATATTATATATATATATATAATACTGTATATATACAGTATATATATATATATATATATATATATATATTATATATATATATATATATATATATATTTATATATATATATATATATAATATATATATATATATATATATATATATGCAGGGTGTCCCGAATAGATGTGCCAAACCTCAGGATACGATTATGTAGATGATTCTAAGCATAAAGTGTTCTATGCCAAAAATTCTAAATTTCAACCGCTTAAGAGGTATTAAAAGTTTTATAAAGTGTCCTTCCCCACATCGCTGTAATGGACTCTTCCATGTTAAATAGTTTCCAGCAGGTCCAGAGTGAGCTAATATGTCTATAATGTTTTTGCAACTTACAGAATTATAATATCTTGATAGTAACATGGTAATATAATTGCAGTTAGATAGGAGTATGGTAGAGTCTAGGACAGCTAGGCCAGCCTTATGGAGAAATACTTAAGAAAATGCCATTTTCAACAGGCAATATCTCTGTGACAAGTATAATTTTGCAATTTTGCTTGTAGAACAATTTATACTCTGAATATTATTTCCTAACCCAATCCTGAAGTTTGGCGCATCTATTTCGGGACACCCTGTATATATAAGGAATAAAAACACCAGCGTAGGTAACCACATCTTGACTTATTTTGTTAACTAACGTTTCAAGACCATTGTGTTTCATCATCAGAGCCTAATGGGAACACACAGAAGATATATATTAATACATTATATCATTAAATTATTTATTCAAATAATTAAGATTAAGTAAGAGTTATATGGGCAAAATATAATATAGAGCACAGAGGTAAATTAAAACTAAATCACGAAATCGGTCCAAAACTTTCTAAAACGATGAATTATATCGTTGAAACATGATTACCGATTCCACGTACTTTTCTATATATAAGAATAAGTGAAGGTACATTATATTGCTCGAACATAATTAGATAACAGCATTACTTAAGCAGGTGGATGGGACTCGTCAGCCTTGGTCGGCAACCTGTCCAAGGGAGTAAACCTGATATAAATCCGTAATGTTTACCTAAGGGTAAGGCAGGGTCGTGGATGGACTATCCGAACACCACTGTAGAAAAATAGTGCTAACAAGATACACAGAGGGCCTCGGAGTCGGGCGGATCCTAAATTTTTGTTTTTTGTGTTTTTTTGTGTGTTAAAGACAATAAACGGAGGAAGGAAAAACACAGATAAAACAAAAAGGTCCATGTGCCTAAAGGCATCCTCCATTCATAAAATGTTTGTAACAACTGGATTTAAACATTTGTAGATTGTAAGATTGTGGAAAGCAATTCGAGGGAAGTGAATTCCAAAGAGTAGTAGTTCTAGGGATAAATGAATTTTGATAAGCAGAAGTTCTGCATTGTGGAGGAGAAAGTGTAAATTCATGGGCGCTCTCAGCTGCCCTAGTTCTACGGGGAAAGATGTGGAGAGGCGGCACAATTGAAGCAAGTTCCTCGGAACAATTGCTGTGAAAATATCTGTAGAATAATGCAAGGGATGCAACGTTTCTTCGTATGGATAATGTAGGAAGGTCCTGTGTGATTGCAGGGTTATTGATTAATCTAATAGAGTGGTCAATCTTGTAAGTCCTTCAGTAAACTGGCTCAAGTTGTCCCTCTTACACGGAATAGGTCCGCTTGGGGGCATTCTGTGTATGGCCACCCTCAATAAGGGGAGTAAGGCGTCCGGCAATAGATCGATAGATATAATATATTGATAGGGAAACGGAATTGTTACTAAAATTGAACTCAAATTCGATGCTAGAGAAATGAGGCAAAAACATAGTACAATTTATGACTATTGAATTAAATTAATTGCATGCATTTCTATACATTATATTACGAAAAAGTGAACAAACATTTTCAAAGCCGAGCAAAGAGACATGATAGAGCGAAAACATTATATTTTATATTTTATAGGAGGATACATTTGTACTAACATTATATTTTATAGGAGGATACATTTGTACTAACATTATATTTTATAGGAGGATACATGACTTGTGTACTAACATTATATTTTATAGGAGGATACATTTGTACTAACATTATATTTTATAGGAGGATACATTTGTACTAACATTATATTTTATAGGAGGATACATTTGTACTAACATTATATTTTATAGGAGGATACATTTGTACTAACATTATATTTTATAGGAGGATACATGACTTGTGTACTAACATTATATTTTATAGGAGGATACATTTGTACTAACATTTTATTTTATAGGAGGATTCATTATTTTGTACTAACATTATATTTTATAGGAGGATACATTTGTACTAACATTATATTTTATAGGAGGATACATTTGTACTAACATTGTATTTTATAGGAGGATACATTTGTACTAACATTATATTTTATAGGAGGATACATTTGTACTAACATTATATTTTATAGGAGGATACATTTGTACTAACATTATATTTTATAGGAGGATACATTTGTACTAACATTTTATTTTATAGGAGGATTAATTTGTACTAACATTATATCGGTGGCTGGCCAACTTCCTAGCAGGCAGATGTGCACACGTATCTTTTGCCGGTCAGTCATCTAAAATCAGTAACTTTCCAAACGGAGTCCCACAAGGATCCGTCCTATCGCCCGCACTCTTCAATCTGTACATGCACGATATAACTACACCCAATACGCCCCAAATAAACTTAGCCTCCTATGCAGATGACATAACACTCACATGCACACACCATGACCCAAAAAGAGCAACAGATCTCCTTCAACCCTATCTCAACACACTACATGGCTGGTGCACTACAAACAGACTTAATCTAGCCCCAGCCAAATCCACCGCAACCCTGCTCACAAGTTGGACAGGAGAACACGAATACATCCCTCAACTCACCATAAACAACACACCCCTAACACATACACACACACCCAAAATCCTAGGAGTAACATATGATACTCATATGACATTCAAACAGCACACCACAAACATTAAAAAGAAACTGACACCCAGACTTAACGCCCTCAGGTCACTTGCTCACACAAAATTTGGACACAACAAAGAAACTACCACCACAGTATATAAACAATACATAAGATCAGTGATGGAATACGCAAGCCCAGCCTGGGCTTCTAACCTAGCTGAAACACATCATAAGACCTTACAGACTATTCAAAACAAAGCCCTGAAGATCATTACAGGCTGCACAGCTACTACACCCACAGATCACCTACATCAAGAAACCAAAATCCTCAAAGTCAAAGACCATCTGGACATGAGAGGCACTCAATTCCTGGCAGCAGCCTCCACGAACCAAGACCACCCACTAAACTACATGGCAACACACCCACAGACACCAAGAAATATCAAAACAACACCCAGCACACGGTATCACACACAATTATTGTCCTCTCTCCCTCCCTGCCCACCCCGAACCAACTTCCAGAAGCACATCCATACTCATATCTCTCACCGATCCATCCACTCACTCACAGACAACACGCAGCTGCATGCACGACCTCCCGAAATCCATCCTTCCGAATCCTCCCTTCCTCGCGAGGAAAGAGTCCACCTGGCCAGGCTGAGATGTGGACACCATCCAGCTCTCCTGAGCTATCAGAAGAGACTGGATGACTCCGTTGTCGACGCCTGCTCGGGATGTAACACAGCACCCCATACCATTAAACACATCATAGAAGACTGCATTTCACACAACCACTTACGCCAACAACACATTCTACACTCAATGAGAGCTCTGTGGGAAAGCCCGATCGTGGCCATGGCCTTTCTCAGGGACTCGGGGCTGTTCGGCCAGGCAGCTTAGGGAACAACAACAACAACAACAACAACAACTAACATTATATTTTATAGGAGGATACATTTGTACTAACATTATATTTTATAGGAGGATACATATGTACTAACATTGTGTTTTATAGGAGGATACATTTGTACTAACATTATATTTTATAGGAGGATACATTTGTACTAACATTATAGGAGGATACATTTGTATAACATTATATTTTATAGGAGGATACATTTGTACTAACATTATATTTTATAGGAGGATACATTTGTACTAACATTATATTTTATAGGAGGATACATTTGTACTAACATTATATTTTATAGGAGGATACATTTGTACTAATATTGTATTTTATAGGAGGATACATTTGTACTAACATTATATTTTATAGGAGGATACATTTGTACTAATATTGTATTTTATAGGAGGATACATTTGTATAACATTATATTTTATAGGAGGATACATTTGTACTAACATTATATTTTATAGGAGGATACATTTGTACTAATATTGTATTTTATAGGAGGATACATTTGTACTAACATTGAACTAAAATACTATACAATATATACATACATATTATAACAGAATTTTCAATTAACTATACTTTGAGTTTATAAAGGGGGGGGGGGGGAATCTAAAATGAAATAAACATTCGATGGTAAAAAATAATACAGCAAACTAACTACTAACCTTACATCCTAAAAGCACAATAGTTGGCTAGAGTACTTATGGGTAACGATCGTGAGTTTATCCAAATGAGTATAGAGACAGCACTCCATATATATTTTATATATATATATATATATATATATATATATATATATATATTTATTTATGTGCAGCAAGAGAGACAAAAGGCAGAACTGCCTGCAGCGAGTGACAGGGTCAAAACCAAGGGACGTTTGAGCCAAAATGCCTGGACACATAAGAGGGAAAAAGCTCAGCTGTTGAATAGAAGAAAGACTGATAATAACGTTTCAATCTTGAGTTGGGTAGTTGCACAGGGTAGGGGTGGGATTGTGTTGCAAGACGGGTACTACGTACCCTATGTAGAGGAGGTGGTATACACTGGGAGAGCTCTGAGGAACACTGATTTTTGTCGTAGCGATAGAATAGCGAGAGAGATACAACATTGCGGCAAAGAGAGAGAGATTGCAGAGAGTTGGTGAGTGGACCGGAGTTAATGATATGAAAGGCTTTCCTTTCTACTTTGTCTAGGAGTGCAGTATGAGAGGATCCTTCCCACACATGTGAACAATACTCAATACAAGGACGCACTGTGTCCCTGTACAGAGCAAGAAACTGTGCAGGGGTAAAGAACCCCTTGAGGCGGTTGAGCACACTCAGCTTCTTGGAGGCTGCCTTAGCAATACTGGTAATATGGTCCTTCCAAAAGAGAGCAGAAGAAAAAGAGACACCGAGAATATTGAGAGAAGATGAATGATTGATTTTTTGTATTGTTGAAGTATAGGGGATAGTTCTCTGGAGCTCTGGGAGTTCCTGACAGGTAGATAGATAGAGAAATTGGGTTTTGGAAGCATTAAAGGCAACAAGGTTTTCTCTGCCCCAATTAGAAATGGGAGTTAGATCAGAAGATAAGTTTTGTATGGCTTCATTATGTTTGTTGTTGAGGGATTGCTGGCTGGGCCATTCTGGAAAACTAAATGAGTAGTGTAAGGTAGAGTCGTCTACATAATTATGAATGGATGGTACTGAGGGTACAGTGAGAAGATCATTTATGAAAATTAGAAAGAGAATGGGAGATAAGACAGAGCCATGAGGAACACCGGAGTTGACACCGGAGATCATCAGTAGGGCGACCCTTAAATTAAGGAAGCCAAACTGGCGATCTGAGAGTAGATTATGAGAAGAGAAATGCTTACGAAATTTGGAAGCAAGAATAGTTTCAAAAACTTTACACACATATATATATATATATATATATATATATATATATATATATAGATATATATATATACACGCATACAGAGAAGGAAGGGAGGGGGGAGAGAGAGATAACGTGACCAGTGACAAGATTAATGACCACAACAGAAGTAAAGTAAACTGTGAGAGTGTTGAAGGAGACTGTTGGTGGCGCCCCTCTACCACATACGACACACTGGGAACCTCATTGACACAACACTAGATGAACAACACACACTCTCTCTCTCACACACACACACACACACACACACACACACACACACACAGCAAAATAAAGACTCCATATCTCTATTTTACCAACACAGAACATTAACATAGTTACACGGAGTCATGCTCATGTGTTTGTATATATATAATACATAAGGGAACCTTAATTGCTATTACTGTCCTTAAAATTGCCATTGGTGTTTCAAAAAGAAGAATGACTTTAAGGGGGGTTCACCGTTTTGTTTTTATCTTTCTCTCCTTTTCTCTCTTTCCCCGGCTTATATCCATTCGGCCCCATTCAGCCAACTGTTTTAAGACGTTTATCCCCATTAGGTGTTGATTTCTTCCTGGCGAGCGATAGCCAGCCAGCATTGTATGGAGAAATCCGGCTTTGCCGGAGAGACTTTTCTATCGAAAAATGTACAAATTTAGCTTGCTGTCAAAACAAAAATATAAATATGCTGGCTCGCTACCGCTCGCCAGGAAAATATTGACACCTGGATGGGTGTAAACGTCTTACAACAGTAGGCTGAATGGGGCCGAATGGATACAAGCCAAAGAGAGAGGGAGAGAAAGAGAGAAAAAAGCGAGGTGGGCTCCCTTAACATTGTTGTGTAGGCTATACGGAAGACACACGCTGCGACTCCCGGCCCCCCCCCCCCCGGCCTAATCATATGCTCCGCGGAACTAAGAGTGGTGTAAATGTTACAGGCTGCATTGCCTTTGGTCTCCTTCATTCACATAGTATAACAGGACAAAATATGTAGTATAAACAATTGAGATAATAGCAGAAACATTTAGTGTAGTTTATGTGTATTAAGGGGGGTCACCTACCTTTTTTCTCTTTCTCTGGCTTGTATCCATTCATCCCATTCAGCTTACTGTTTTAAGACGTTTATCCCCACCCAGGTGTAATTTTTCTTTCTTTCTGGCAAGCGATATCAAGCCAGCACTGTGTGGAGAAATCCGGCCTCGCCGGAGAAATTTTTCTATCGAAAAATGTACAAATTTAGCCTGCTGTCAAAAACATATAAAACAAATATTTTTGCTCGCTGCTGCTCGCCAGGAAAACATCGACACCTGGTTGGGGATAAACGTCTTAAAACAGTAGGCTGAGAAAAAGGTTGCAGGTCACTCCCCTTAAGGTAGTGACCCATGGACTGCTACTGAATGGGCAACATATATGGTCAAGTTGAGGTAGGGAGAGGGATATATAAAGGGAGGGAGGGGGGGGGGGGTATAGGGAGACGCTACTACTTGCTATGTATCACCCAATGTTGAGACATTTCCTGGCACTGGCATGGTATTTGATTTTTTTTTTTTTTGCACATGTTTATATACCGTGCCTTCCAGAAAGCTTATTTTTATATTATCACGAACCCACCAATTAACTTAAGCTCACTGGAGGTCTAGGGAGCAAACTACAATTCTCCCCTTAAAGACAGCGGTATGTACACTCGCTCCAAGAAGTATCTGCACCCCTCCGCCGATCACCTGGTGTGTACAGCTCGGTAGGGTTGGCACCTCAGCCTGCAACTACTGTATATCCATGTGTCCGAGAGGATCGTTTCCGACACATGGATCTAGTTGCAGGCAGAGGTGCCAACCCTACCGAGCTGTACACACCAGATGATCGGCATAGGGGTGCAGATACTTCCTGGAGCGAGTGTACATGTTATTCATAATGACGAAGATTTTCACTGTGGGAATGTTTATTAAGATGACCTTTGCATCATGGATCTTTTAGATGTCAAAAAAAAAAAAAAAAAAAAAAAAAAAAAAGAGGAAAAACAAAACACACTGACAGAAAAGGGATCGTGTACCTCCCTAATAACTGAAAGGACAATTATATTTCATCCCGTGAAGCTGTGGCTTCGACACTTGCATGTATGTACCAACAATACGTCTTCAACAACACACACACACACACATACACGGACGCGCACACACTGTACTCTCTTACACATGCGCAAAAAGCAACACAAACCAAAAACAACAACAACAACACATCTAATGGGCTGGCATGCCAAATTATTTATCCCCAATTGTATACTGACAGATTTATTGTTCTTTATTAGGTACTCGTGTGACAAAGTGGGCATGTAGACAAAAGACCACAATTGATCAACCCCAGTCGATTATACTATACTTAGCCCAACCTGTGTTGAATCACTCAATTTTAAAAGGTCTTAAGATTAATTTAATCGTTTGGAGGTAGCTGGCAACATAAACAGAGTTCATGATTGCATTGATACTAATTGGTTGATACTACAAGCAAGGTATATTTCACATAAAATATAAATTATTTATATATTGAAGAGAACGGGTAAACATTGCTAATACAATTTTGATTGCTAGTAATGAAATACCTTTCTTTCATTAGACTAACACACTGTAGCATCTCTCTCTCTCTCACTTGCTCTCACACACTCTCTCTCTCTCTCACTCTCACAGACTCTCTCTCTCTCTCTCTCTCTCAACAGCCACACGAGCCCATGTTTAGCGTTTGTTTATCTAAGTGACGAGCGTATAATCTCTTTAGTAAGTGGCTTCTCGCGGTCGGGCGCCTCAACTCTAATGAAAACAAATTGCAAGCTGTACAAGTCATAAAGCAGAGTGTAAGTGCCAGCCTCTCCAGTGATGTTATCGCCTGCGTGTTTATATTCCGTGGTTTATGCTGCCAACTACTGGTTTTCCTTACTGTTGGCTTTAGCTTCTGGTGGGATATCATTATAATCGTCGAATCCTTTATTTGTTTTTATCTCACACTAGCGTCCAAATGGTAGAATCTTAAGAGGGGGGGGGGTTACCGGTTTTGTTGTTATCTTTCTCTCCTTTTCTTACTTTCCCTGGCTTGTATACATTCGTCCCCATTCAGCCAACTGTTTTAAGACGTTTATCCCCCTCCGGCTTCGCTGGAGAAATTTTTCTATCGATTTTTTTTAATTTGTTTAGTTCGCTGTCTTAAACCAGTAGGCTGAATGGGACCGAATGGATACAAGCCAAAGAGAGAGGGAGAGAAAGAGAAACTTAAAAAGCGAGGTGGGGTCTCTTAACACCTTAAGAGCGGGTGGTGGAGTATATTTCACTGTGCCGCCCAGCGTTTTTTTTTTTACCATAAATGGGGTTGTTTCCGTGCTCTTTTTCATGCATAAAGAAGACCCAGAGTGTAATACAAGTATGTATCCCTGAAAGGGCGTAAATTGAGCTTTCCAATGACACCCGAACCATCCTTCTACGATCACTGGTTGTCTTGCAACGATCGTGCAACCAAAGGGCAAAATCGCTAAAATACGGTAATTTCTTTATATAATTACGTATGTAGCGAGGGAGTGAGGGTGGATGTAAGGGGAGTACATCCCAGTTGGTCCACGGCGGCCGTGGCGAGTGGTCATGAGGTAACCCAGGCTCCTCCCGTCGCTCGTCTCTCTCTCAGAGCCAATATTGCGCCAAAATTGCACAGAGACTTAAGTCGGGCCCCGCCACATAGTCCAAATTTTTCGATACGGACTTAAGTCGGGTCCCGATAGACAAGGGTTAAGCTGGATTTACGATAGCGCTTTTTCTCCGCAAATGTAATCTGCAACTTTGATCTGACAGCCTCTGAACATTATGTTATAACCCCTTCACCACCAATACGTATTTTTCATCATATTCTGGTTACCGGTACCATATCACGATTTTCTTCAATTTATAATCTACCTATGCGACCCAAATGAGTAAATACGGTCTCAATAAACCCTCTTAGTAACACAGGTCTTTCTTATACTGCATACAACTAACACACATAACAAAGCCACTCCAACAGCTTCCTCTTCCTCCAACACTCCTTCTCCCCTCTCTACACTCTTCAGAACAAATAGGAAAAGTAGAATGTAGATACGAGGTGCCGTTGTAAAGGCTTATCCCTCAATACCTTCACCTGACCTGACATCAAATTTTATCCAGAACCAAAGGTAAAAAGGTGTCGTGGTGCTGAAGGGGATTTAACCCTTTGAGTACCAGCGACGTGTGTTATATTTTATTCTAGCTATATTTAGACGATATTGTGCAGCTTAAGAAGGATCTGTGGTAGTTAAAAGGGTTGGTGGAGATAGTTTGAACCCTTAATATTATGGTTAGAGGTCCTTCCTAAGCTGAATAAAATCGTCTAATAATTGCCAGAATATAATGCAAAGGACGTCACCGGTACTGTACGGGTTACTAAGGTTATCGCCTATAATAACCCGCCTTCACTATAGTTGCCGGTAACAGGGCAAAATAGTCTACACAAGGTGACAGAACAAAAAAAGATGCGAACCATAAACGATACCGAAACAAAAAACTCGTGTAAATCTACCAAACTCTGGGTATTATAAATTAAGGGGGGTAACCGGCTTTTTTAAAATCTTTTTCTCCTTTTCTCTCTTTCTCTGTTTTTTTTTTTGTTTTTTTTTCTATGTAATTGAGGGAGGCAAAAGGCAGAACTGCCTATAGCGAGTGTCTCCCCCATAGTTGAAAGAGTGACAGGGCCAAAATCAAGGGACGTTCGAGCCAAAATGCCTGGACACACGGAGTTTGAAGCAATTTCAGTCATAGGAAGAGGGAAAGACTGATTCTGGGAGAGAATTCCAGAGCTCAGCTGTTGAGTAGAAGAAAGTTTGACAGTAACGTTTTACTCTCGGGTTGGAGAGTTGCACAGAGTAGGAGTGGGATTGAGTTGCAAGACAGGTACCACGTGCCCTACGTAAAGGAGCTGGTATACACTGGGAAAGCTCTGAGGAACACTGATTATTATAGTAGCGATAGAATAGCGAGAGAGATGCAACATTGCGGTGGAGAGAGAGAGATTGCAGAGAGTTGGTGAGTGGACGGGAGTTAATGATACGAAAGGCCTTCCTTTCGACTTTGTCTAGGAGAGCGGTGTTAGAGGAACCTCCCCACACATGTGAACAATACCCAATACAAGGACGCACTATGCCCCTGTACAGAGCAAGAAGCTGTGCAGGGGAAAAGAACCCCCTGAGGCAGTTGAGCACACCCAGCTTCTGGGAGGCTGCCTTAGCAAGACTGGTAATATGGTCCTTCCAACTGAGAGCAGAAGAAAAAGAGACATCAAGAATATTGAGAGAAGATGAAGGATTGATTTTTGTATTGTTGAAGAAGAAGGGATAGTCCTCTGGGAGTTCTGTATGGGTAGATAGATGGAGAAATTGGGTTTTGGAAGCATTAAAGGTAACAAGGTTTTCTGTGCCCCAATTGGAAATAGTATTTAGATCAGAATTTAAGAGTTCTATGGCTTCATTACATTTGTCGTTGAGGGATTGCTGGCTGGGGCGTTCTGAGAAACTAATGGAGTAGTGTAAGGTTGAGTCATCTGTGTATGAATGGATGGGAACTGAGGTACAGTTGAGGAGATAATTTTAAAAATTAGAAAGAGAATACTGTAGGAAATAGGACAGAGCCCTGAGGAACACCAGAGTTCATAGGGTGAGGAAGTGAACAATGGCCATCCACAACCGGGGCAAAGGAACGGCCGGAAAGGAAATTAGAGATAAAGGCACAGATGGAGGGATAGAAACCGAAGGAGGGTAGTTTAGAAATTAAAGATTTGTGCCAGACTCTATCGAAGGCTTTCGATATGTCTAGTGCAATAGAAAAAGTCTCACCGAAGTCCCGACAGGAGGATGAGGAAGTAAGAATAGTTTCAAAAACTTTAGAAAGACAAGAGATGAGAGCAATTGGACGATAGTTGGAGGGTTGAGAGCGGTCACCCTTCTTTGGGACAGGTTGAATGTGAGCAAACTTCCAGCACGAAGGGAAGACGTTAGAGAATAGACAGAGACGAAAGAGTTTGCCTAGGCAGGGAGTCAGCACGGAAGCACAGTTTTTGAGAACAACAGGAGGAACACCGTCCGGACCGTACACCTTATTAGTATTAAGCCCAGAGAGGGTAGAAAGTACATCTTTAGAAGAGATTAGGATATTAGGCATAAGTAAGAGAGAGGATGGTGGAGAGGGAGGAATAGCACCGGAATCATCCAAGGTGGAGATTCTAGCAAAAGTTTGAGCGAAGAGTTTTAGCTTTGTCAGAGGAAGAAGTGATGGTTGTGCCATCAGAGTGGGAAAGGGGAGGGAAAGACGAGGAAGAGAAATTGTTGGAGAGGTTTTTGGCTAGATGCCAGAAAGCTTGGGAAGAGCTAGAGTTGGATAGTTCAGTGCATTTATTATTGATGAAAGAGTGTTTGGCAAGTCGAAGAACAGATTTGGCTTGATTCTGGAAGAATGAGAGTCTTGAGTTTTAAGGCGTCGGTACCGTTTGAATGCTTCCTCCTTATTGTGGACAGCAGTAGAACAAGCGTGAGTAAACCAAGATTTTTTAGCACTAGTCTGAGAGAAAGAGAATGGAATGAATGCTTCCATGCCCGATAGGATAACCTCGGTAATGCGTTCAGCACTCTGCCACGGAAGCAGAAATCATTCCATGGGAAGTCAAAGAAGTACTGCTGGAGAGCCTCCCAGTCGGCAGCGCCAAAGTGCCACAAGCGCCGCCGGCTAGGAAGATCGGGTGGCCATACTGGAGAGATAGGACAGGTGACAGAGATAAGTTTATGGTCGGAGGAGCCCAAAGGAGAGAAAAGATCGACAGTATAAGAAGAAGGGTTAGAAGTTAGGAACAAGTCAAGAATATTGGGCCGATCTCCGATGCGATCCGGGATACGGGTGGGTTGCTGAACTAACTGCTCTAGGTCATTTAGGATAGAAAAGACGTAGGCTTGTATCCATTCGGCCCCATTCAGCCAACTGTTTGATGACGTTTATCCCCATTAGGTGTTGATTTCTTCCTGGCGAGCGATAGCGACCCAGCATTGTATTGAGAAATCCGGCTTCGCCGGAGAAAATTTTCTATACATTTTTTTACAAATTTTGCTTGCTGTCAAAACAAAAATATATATATGCTGGCTCGCTACCGCTCGCCAGGAAAATATTGACACCTGGATGGGGGTAAACGTCTTAAAACAGTAGGCTGAATGGGGCCGAATGGATACAAGCCAAAGAGAGAGGGAGAGAAAGAGAAGAAAGCGAGGTGGGCTCCCTTAAATTTTGTTGTTGATGATAATCATAACTAACCAAGAGTAAAGGTGCGGTTACACATGCCCGAATTTTTGCCACCCAAGCAACTTTTGTCACCGCTACGGACAACTTTTCTGAGACCCAAAAACAAGTGGTTACACATGCAGGAAGAGAGTTGCTCGTAGCACTATCTCCCGTAGCCTACACTCTTTCGTTTTCATTTCGAAATTAATTGGTCTTAATTCGGCCGTTTTAGCTTCCCGTCACGCTATTAGCTAATACATCACAATCCCTATGATAAAGCTGAGCATATTATGTAAGTCAGTTGAAACAGCAGCACGCTCATGATTGGCTATCTTATCATTACCCTGATCATTTATTTATTATCTGTATTGTTCCTTAATTATTCATTAAACTAGATATGTTTAAGTAATTTTAATGATTACTTAATAAATTACAGTACTATCCGAATCTAAAGAGCTCTTAAAGAACACAGGAAACACAATAATAACGTATATATCATAAAGCAAGATAAAGCACAAGCAAGATAAAGATATGATAAACCAAGAAGTAAGCAAGAGAGAAGACTGGCTGGCCCGGGTTCACCCGGTTTAACCAATCACAGGCCTTGCTTTACGTATTACACATTTAAAATAGGTAGTGACAGTATTTCTGTCCTTGCTTGTGTTACTGTATTATATGTAGGCTACGATTTTATGTGTTCCATGTGGTATTTTATAGCTCTTAAGGTTCGGATATCACCTGTCACATTATCATTAGAAGTATTAAAACTTATTTAGTTTAATATAGGCCTAGCCTACTGTATATGGAATATATGTCCACGACATAGCCTACTAATTCACGCCAAACACTATAACCGTATACTGTACATGTAGGCTACTAAGTTATGTAAAGAGTAGCCTACGCTATTTAACACGTCGCATTAACCGAACCTATAATGCATAAATATGGTATTTAATCAAGATTACAAAGCATACAGAATACATAATTTGTAATACTGAAGGAAGTATTAGGCTAACCATTGCAGTAACGAAGCTATTATTCATATTTAGTTATAACAAATCATTTACTGTTGCAAATTATAATTGTAAGTTGATTATGATAACCGATATATGATACATTTAATCTCTTGAGAGAATATTCTTCCCATTCTTGCCTAAAGATATTGTAGGCTATTTGTACAAACTTGAAATTTCGCATTCACACCGTACCCTACTTCTTGATTAAACCGTGTTCTCATCCCAATTTATTGAATATTATACTGTGATGACATATATATTTAAGGATTGAGCAGTATTATAGTATATTAATGAGTGCACATCATATATATAGTTATCACATTACTACTATTGCATGCAACCCTTATTTATAGTTGCCGCAACAGGCGATGCGTCCCGTACGTTCGGGACGCAAAAGTTGCCCTATTCGGGTGGCAAATGGGTCCCGAAAAAGTTGCTTGGGGCGCAAAAGTTGCTCCACGGAGCAACTTTTGTCACCGATTGGGGCAACTCGGGCATGTGTAACCGCGCCTTAAGTAATACACATCCCTGAAAGTAAAAGGCTGCTACTGCTGATGTCAGACTTAATGGGAGGCAGACCGTTTGTTTGGTCTATTAATTCATTTATTCATATATGTTTTTAGTTCCCTCCCTAGACCTCCATCAAGCTTAAAAAAACACTCAGTAAACCCTCCTTCAAGATAAATTTGTACATTTTGCGGTAGAAAAATGTGCCGGCCGAAGGCCGGTTCCTCTTAAAATTGCAGGCTCGCTATCACTCGCCAGGAAAAAATGTACACCTAAATGGCACGAAAAGTCTTAAAATTGACAACGAAATGGGCGAAAGGTGTTAAAATCGCCAAACTAATGGGCCGAACGTCTTATAATCTCAAAACTAGTGGGGCTAAACATTAGGGAGAAGGGGGTCCAGAAAAACGGTCTGCCTCCCCTTAAGACGGAGTCACACGAGCCCTTTTTCGAGCAATTTGTACGGGCAATTATGGTCTGGAAGTTTAAAAAATTACACTTTATCAGAATTCAGCCGCCTAACATAGTCTACCTTCAGTCTAGTCACCGATACCAGTGCGAAAAAGTCCCGAGATAATACGAAAACGAAACTTGCTCATGGAAAATTGACGGAAAAAGCGCTCGTGTGACAGCGGCTTTAGATACAACGCACCGATGAAATGGCTCGTGCGACGATACTTTAACCCCTTCTGTACCGGCCACATCCTTTTAATTATATTCATTTAATTTCTTCTATTTCATTCAGTTTAAAAAAGGGCCTCCAGCAATTTACAGGCTTTGAACTATCTCACTTAACCATTATTACTACCACAGATCCTTCTTAAGCTGCATAATATCGTCTAAATGTAGCTAGAATAAAATATAACCCACGTCGCTGGTACTCAAAGGGTTAATGGAGGAAGGGTTTATTTTTTGGTATATATATGTATGTATTTATTTAGTTTTTAGTTTTCTCGCTAGACCTCCTTTAAGCTTAAAAAAAACCCTTAGACACCCTTTCGAGATAAATGTTTACATTTTTCGGTATAAAAGTCCCAGCCGAAGGTCGGTTCCTCTTAAAATTACAGGCTCACTATCGCTCGCCAGGAAATTATCGACACATAAATGACCTAATATTGACAAAGAAATGGGGCGAAAGTTCTTAAAATCGCCAAATAAATAAGCAAAACGTCTTGAATTCTGAGAATTAACGGGGCTAAACATGAGGGAGAAGGGGGACCAGAAAAAACAACCATCCCCCTTAACCCCTTGTGTTGGCGGGTGCCCAACCCCGAAAGGGGTTGAAATAGGGGAGCTATCCCCCCGCCAAAGGCGGCTTTCTAGGGCCTTTCCTAGCTGATGCTCAGAGAATTGGTGATGGGTTGGTCTATCAGAGTGAGAACTGAGCGATCTCTGCCATACCCATAGCTTACTCTGACTGTTCCTTTTACTTATATATTTTCTAGATCTCAAGTGACGGCGTCTCTTCCGTGGATTGACCTCCCAATCTACCAAGATTGGAAACCAAAGCGTCACATTTTTCCTTTGCCCCTCAACTTTCTCTTCATAATTGCTGAGGGGCACAGGGCCCTGGGTGGAGCTTTGGTTTCCCGGGCGTTTCCGCACCCTCCTCAGCTCTCCGCCATGGAGTGGCTTTGGTCACCCAGGCTTTATTGTGGTAGGCAGAGAGGGTTCTGTGGGGGCGGTCAGTTATGGCCTTGGCCTTGCTCGGGGCCTTGGGGCTGTTCGGCCAGGCAGCCTGGAGAACAACAACAACAACAAGAAGCCCTTGTGTACCGACGACGTCTTTTTAAGTTCATTCCTGCTATATTTAGAAGATTTTGTCCAGTTTAAGAAGGTTCTGTGGTAGTAAAGGAGATGGTTCGAAGCCTGTTAATTGCTGTATGCCCTTTTTATTTTGCATACAATCCTCTAATAGTAGCCAGAATAGAGGCAAAATGACGTCTCCAGTACAGTAGGGGTTAAGAGGAGATGGCCCGGTTTTCTGGACCACTTTCTCTCTCGTGTTTGGCCCCATTAGTATTGAAATTTTAAAACGTTCGGTCCATTAGTTTGACGATTTTAACACCTTTCGCACCATTTCGTTGTCAATTTTAAGACCTTTCTTGCCATTTAGGTGTCGATTTTTTCCTGGCGAGCGATAGCGAGCCTGTAATTTTCTACCGAAAAATTTACAAATTTATCTTGAAGGGGGGTCAAGGGGGTGTTTTTTTAAGCTTGATGGAGGTTTAGCGAGGAAACTCAAAATTATATGAATAACTGATAAATAGACCAAAAAAACAGCCACTCTCCCCTTTAGTGTACTGAGAGCCGGCGCCGGGCCCGCTTTATCTGCCACTGGCTTGATGTGGGTGAGGCCAAGCTTAACCCAAGGAGCGCGCCATTCATGTGTTTAAAAGTGTTCTATATTAAAAAAATGTCCTTTGATTCCGACAGAATTAATTATAATTACCATATAAAGAATTTTTTCTGCTCTGTGTGCATTTATTTTACTTATATGATGAACATATTAACAGTGAAGACCGGAAAATATGTGTAAACAGCAAATATCTAGTGAAAAACTTATATTTGTGGCGGGAGGGGGTGGATGGAGGTGAGAGAGAGTGCAACATACAGTAGGTGTACTCCATGGGCCTACTTGAGGCAGACTGACTTCCCAGCTGTCTTCTGCACATGTGAAGGGGAGGAGGAAGTGTGAAAGACTGTGACTCATCATATTTCATGAAGGGAAAGGGAGGAATGATAAAAATAAGAAGAATAATAGCCAATAATTGAGGAGGGGGGAAGTGGGGGGAGAAAGGGGGGGAAGGAGAGGGAGGGCAGGGGGAGACATGGAGGGGAGAGGGAGGAGGTCCTGGAGAGTGATTATACTACCTAATCACATATTGCTTCCATTTGAGTGCCTGTAGGGCATGTTGTGGGTATATTTTCATGGGCTGTTTTTGTTGAGACCTATCGCGTACACTATGCGGACACTTCCGTGAGGCCTATCGCGCTTGCAGGGTTAAGGGGAAGTATTCATTTTTTTCTGAACCCCCTTTTTTCATGTTTAGCCCCATTAGTTTACAAACTATAATACTTTTGTCCATTTCTTTGTTCATATTAAGACGTTTTGTGCCATTTAGGTGTCCATTTTTCCTGGCGAGCAATAGCGAGCATGTATTTTAGGAGGAACTGGCCTTTGGCCGGGAAATTTGTCTACCGAAAAATGCATAAATTTATCTCGAAGGGGAGGATAGAGGTCTAGGGAGCAAACTAAAACAGATATAAATAACGGTAATTATAAAAACAAAATAAACAAATACAATAACGTGCCCTTAATTCTCTCTCCTCCCCCCCCCCCCACCCCTCCCTCGCCCACCCTTGGTAAAACCTGCTGGGTGTTGATGTTGTATAGTTCAGTGTCCGGGGTAGGGTCAGGACGGGTCAGGTTCTCTCCGGGGCCTTGAGGGAACAGTGACCTTGGGTGGCAGGGGTAAATATGGAGGCTCAGAAAGGGTGTATTCATCGCCAGGAAATTATCGACACCTAATTGACACGAAAGGTCAAAAACAAAAATATATACCAGTATATATGCTGGCTCGCTACCGCTCGCCAGGAAAATATTGATACCTGGATAGGGGTAAAAATCTTAAAACATTAGGGTGAATGGGGCCGAATGGATATACCAGTAATCCCCTCTCCTTCCCCTCCCCAATTCCCTCCCCACCCCCTATTAAAAAACAAAAAAACAAAACAAAAAAACCAGTTACCAGGTGGGTGAGAATAACCCGAGGGCGGCTAATTCGTTCTCACCTTGGTCGAGTTTTATTAATTAACTCCAACATCATCATTATTAAGAGGGGATGATGAGCAGGTTTTCTGGACCACTTTCTCCCTCATGTTTAGCCCAATTAGTTTTCAGATTTTAAGATGTTTGCCCCATTATTTAGTTGATTTTAAGATCTTTCGCCTCATTTTTTCATCAATATTTAGGCCTTTTGTGCTATTTAGGTGTCGATTTTTTCCCTGGCGAACGATAGTGAGCCTGTTCTGTTGGAAGAACCGGCCTTCGACCGGGTAATTTTTCCACCGAAAAATGTACAAATTAATCTAGAAGGGGGATCTAATGGATGTTTGTTTTAAATTTGATGGAGGTCTACGGAGGAAACTAGAAACATAATGAATACATGCAAAAATCGCCCAAAAAGTGAACCATTCCCTCTTAAGGGATGTGGTATAAGCAAGAACTTTCACTGCCAATATAATAATTAAAATGATAATAATGATGCGGTTTATTACCATATGGCAGCAAAGTAGGATGAACATATACACAAGCATGACAATTAACGAGTAAGTAAAACCTAGTCACACTATATTATGTGCAAGTGGAATATTATTAAGGGGGGATGGTTAACTTTTTGGTAGATTTTTTAATTTATTTATTATTGTTTTTAGTTTCCTCCCTAGACCTCCATCAAACTTAAAAAAACATCCATCAGATCCCCTTTCTAGATTAATTTGTACATTTTTCGGTAGAAAAATGTCCCGGCCGAAGGCCGATTACTCTTAAGATTACAGGCTCGCTATCGCTCGCCAGGAAGAAATCGACACTTAAATGGCACAAAAGGTCTTAAAATTTACAACGAAATGGGGCAAAAGGTATTAAAATCGCCAAACTAATGGGCCGAACGTCATAAAATCTGAAAACTATTGGGGGTAAGCATGAGGAAGAAGGGTGACCAGAAAAACAGCCCATGTCACCCTAAGAGTTACAATACAGTGAATTCATTAATATACTTTCAGAATTAGTTACATAACTCAATAATTTGTTAACTTTATTGAAATAAATATGTGTATATTTAAGTATGGTGCACTGTTTGATTGATTGAGAAGAATTATGACGTGACAGATACGGGTTATACATTATGACGTGACAGATACAGGTTATACATTATGACGTGACAGATACAGGTTATACATTATGACGTGACAGATACAGGTTATACATTATGACGTGACAGATACAGGTTATACATTATGACGTGACAGATACAGGTTATACATTATGACGTGACAGATACAGGTTATACATTATGACGTGACAGATACAGGTTATACATTATGACGTGACAGATACAGGTTATACATTATTAGTTATTTTGGCAATTAACGAAATTGGGCTATTCTTAATTATATCTGTTAGTGCTTGCTTTGATGGGTTATACAGTATTTTGTGCTGGTGTCGAGATGCTCGTGTTGGTTGAGTCACATCTTGTGGAAGTAGGTTTCTGTGTCTTGGGTGGGCCAGTGGTTTGATGGCTAAATGTTTATGGGGGTTCACAGGCTTTTTCTTATCTTTATCTCCTTCCCTGGCGTGAATCCATTCGGCCCCATTCAGCCAACTGTTTTAAGACGTTTATCCCCATCCAGGTGTCGATTTCTTCCTGGCGAGCGATAGCAAGCCAGCATTGTATGGAGAAATCCGGCTTTGCCGGAGAAATTTTTCTATCGAAAAATTTACAAATTTAGCTTGCTGTCAAGACAAAAATATATATATGCTGGCTCGCTACCGGTCGCCAGGAAAATATTTACACCTGGATGGGGGTAAACGTCTTAAATCAGTGGGCTGAATGGGGCCGAATGGATACAAGCCAAAGAGAGAAGGAGAGAAAGAGAAGAAAAGTGAGGTTGGCTCCCATAAGGGTCTCAAGGTGATGGGTAGAGTGTGCAGGAAGGTCTAGTGTAGCAAGTGCATCCTCGTATCCAGAATATGATGGGCCCAACATTATCCGTCATGCTCGTTTCTGGACTTTTTCTAGCTGACGTTGTTGGGTTAAGGTTAAAGACGAGACCCGGCAGGTGAGGCTTAAGTCACCTTGGGGAGTATAAAGATGTTGTATATACACCTCAGCTAATTTTCTGGTGCTCCCAGAGATCTTGGCCTTCTTAACATGTGTAAAGGGTATATGGTATTGGTGATGCGATGTATCAAGTTCAATTTGTTATCCATCGTGATACCCAGGAGTTTGGTTGACTCCACTAGCTGGAGAGGATGATTACCAATTGTGACAGCATGGTTTGATACTTCAGTCACCGAGGTGTTAATACACATGATGACTGTTTTTTCACAATTGATGGTCACATGGTTGTCAACTGTCCAGGTCTGAAGTGTGTCGAGGGTATCTTGAAGCGGACTGTAGTCAGGGCAGTTGTTGTTGACACTGATACCCACTGTGGAGTCATCCACATATTTTCAATGAAACGGAGTGTCGCCTTTTTAAGGCACTATTTATTAGGGCAAGCAAGCACAGAGTTCCCATCTTGGTACCTTGCGGTACTCCTCAGATGAGGTAATGGAAATGGGAAATGGAAACCTGGTGCACACAGCTTGCTGTCTATCGCTAAGGAAATTAGCTAGCTATGATACCAGGTTGTGATGAAGCCCCATTTTGATGGCCTTGTTGGTGATGGTAGTGTAATCAGCAAGGTCAAATGCCTTCCTAAAACAATGAAAGCCAGTGTAAGTGAAGGCTTCCTCTTTTACCAGGTTTTTATAGATGAAATTTAAAAAGCTAATGAGGCGTTGGGTGGTAGAGGATGTTTTGATGTTGCCAAATTGTTGAGGGTCCATTAAGTGGCAGATCTGAGGATAGGTCAAGTGATTGCAAAATCCTCACAAATATGACTTGGAATTGTTATAACAGTTGATTTAAGTTCATTGTGGGAATGTGGGGAGGGGGTTTTAGGGACTAGGGTGACATAAGAGGTTTTCCAGTCTGCAGGGTACTTACTCTGTTGTAATGAGGCATTTATTTCTTGAACAAAGGGGTGTGGCAAACTCTGTAGCAAATTCCCTTGTATATTTTGATCGGTAAATCTACTGGGATTATTGATCTCTTTGATTTGAAGTTAGATATTTTTTGGTAACTTAAACCCTCGAGTACCAGAGACGCACCTTATGCGTCGGCAATTTATGTAACGCTAAACCCCAGAGCCTCATAGGGTGCGTCGTGGTTAATTACTCAGGTCCTATGGTACCTAGAGGGCTGAGATTTGTATGGGAACTGCGTAAATATCCCACGCAACAATGCCGATGGTTGAAAACTCTCAAAGTCCAGCTGCGTGCGCGTGAGAGCGATTTTGTTTTTTTTGCACGTTTTTGCTCACCCATTTCCCCATGTTAACTCCGACTTTCGGGCTCCCCGTAGGACGCCTTAATGACCTAGGGGATCGTTTTTTTTTTTAAATTTTCCTTCATTTCTAACCCATTCCAGGTGTTTTCTGGATTTTTGTTTTTTTTGACAACCTGCTGGTCCTGGAGTGTACATTTATATTATATTGCCTAATGCTCAGTGGGTTAATATTCATGGACGGTGCTTGGTGGGGAGGGGGAGGGGAGGTTGGCTGGAGGTGAGTGTGATCTAGGTTGGGGAGTGTCTGGCAAAAGGTGGAGAAGTGGTTATTTATCTGCTCAGTTGCTTCGTCACTGGAGGAAAAAGAGGAAGACTTACAACCTATACCACACACATCCCTATTATTTTAGAACCACTGGCTGTCGTTGGTCTGATTCAGGTGGTGAATCTTGGTAGGATAGTAGGATTTCTTGGCCCTGCAGATTTCTCCTACCACCTCCTTTCGAAGGCTCCTGTAGTGGTTGTTGTCGGTGAAGAAGGCTTTGTTACGGCGTTCCATTAGTCTCTTGATCCTTGGTGTGATCCATGGGACGTCAGATGGATGCACTGTTATCCTTTTGATGGGGAAGAAGTGATGGTGGTAAGCCTCAGTAGTGGTAGATACAAAGTTCTCCAACTTGATGTCAACGTCTTCTACAGTGAGAACCTCCGTCCATGGGTGATAAACAAGCCACCGAGATCCATATGTTTCCATGATGCATAAACCAGTATCAACAATAATTTATAGATGTAGCTTGACGTGAATGTAGTTACAAACATGATTTTTAAATATATGTGTGTAAGGCGTTCTGAGAGTGAGGGTCTGAGTCTGGAGGGTGAGACGGTGAAGCACCTGAGCGAAGCAACCGGCCGCTTCAGTGATGGAGCTGTTTCGAGCCATGATGGTTGCTTCACATGTCTCACTCCCCAGACTGGAACAAGACCTCACGGGCTTCACCGTGTTGAGCGGTGGAATGTACAGGCTCTCAGCCTATGCCCGAGAGGGAGTAGTTGGAATATAGAAAAAAAAAAAAAAAAAAAAAAAAAGCTTGCATTTATAAAAATCTCAAAAGATTGATGTAGATTCTGACAAAATAACACATATATCTATCTAGAGATAGTGTCGTTATTTGAAGTACTTGTCTATCTAGAAAATAATATAACCATTTCTTGAAACATGTGTCTAAGTTGAAGATTTTCTATTGCTCGAAGCATTTTTATATGTAGAATAGAATGCTACTTGAAAAAATTGTATGAAGAAGTTATTCATATTTTTTTAAGGGTTTGTCTATATAGATCATAGACCCCTTTACATAAGGACTGGAAACGAGCACTCTCGGAGTTTGAAACTTGGGTCCATTGCTTAAAAGCAGTATCATGAAAGCAGTGGTCTCTCCGACTTTCTTAAACACAAAAATATGTACACAAACACAACTTTACATATAAATGCATGTAATTTCACACGCAATCGTCCATATCCCCGCCATATTGGCGACATAATGTCTCGCCAGAAAACGAACAGCCCAGGACGATGCCAGACGCCAGTCACCCACGAGACACGTTAGAGGCAACACATTTTTGTTCTGTTGTTCGTTATCTCTCAGCTTATTGTAAGTAATTTTCTTATAAATACTTACCAGTCACAAAAGGATCTGTGTTAACAACTTATTTAGATGATAAATATTAGAATTGAGCTGATGTCAACGGGTTGCTTTGATATGTACTGATAACCATTTTACAACTATTCTTGTTTTTTTGCTTTACAGGAACAATGCCGAAAAGATGTGCTGCATTCAATTGTCGTGGAAACTACAGGGGAGAGCCATACAGTCCTATGGTGTGTTTCCCGAATGAAGAACAAGAACGATATGCATGGATTAGTGCTATGCCAAATAGCCCAGAAAGTTTGAGAGACAGGTCGAAACTATGGATTTGTGGATCACACTTCGACTGCGATTGGGTCACAGTTCGGGGAGGAAAACGAGCAGCTGGGCCTCCTACAGTTTTTAAAGGTGTACCCAAGTCTTGCCTCAAACAACTTACGTCAGCTCCTAGGTTAACTAAAACAGTGACAAGTGAAGCAAGACTTAAAAAACAAACTGAATTTGAAAATGAACAAGACAAAATGCATAGTTATGACAAATTTGCAGGAGAGATTGGAAAACACTTCCCTGAGTTTTATATAATGCAAAGTAGAGAACTGACAATGTTTAAGACAGATGGTAATGGTAGAGCAGTTGATAAGTTTCTTCATTTTAAAGAGGTACAGTCTCCTTTTGGTTTTCTGCAGCTGGTAGTAGCAGAGAAATGTGGCTTGGAGATACCAAAAAGTAAACTGAATCTTCAAAAAAATAGCTTGGTAAGTAAGTGGTCTCAAATTGAAGAAATAGTGAAAATTATGAACACTCATGAAGCGACTAATACTGACTGCTTAAAAAGAATAATTTCAGAACTTGACTCTATCACAGAATTTCATGAAATTGAAGGTTTTCAGTTCATTCAAGCACAGTTACAACTCCTTCTTATTCCTCCTAAAAATCGCCGATATACAAAGCATATGTTAATTCTTGCAGCAGAATTGTTTTGTATATCACCCGCAGCATATAGATTTTTTTTTTTTTTTTTTTTTTTTCTATGTGATTGAGGGAGGCAAAAGGCATAACTGCCTATAGCGAGTGCCTCCCCCATAGTTGAAAGAGTGACAGGGCCAAAATCAAGGGACGTTCGAGCCAAAATGCCTGGACACACGGAGTTTGAAGCAATTTAAGTCATAGGAAGAGGGAAAGACTGATTCTGGGAGAGAGTTCCAGAGCTCAGCTGTTGAGTAGAAGAAAGTTTGAGAGTAACGTTTCACTCTTGGGTTGGAGAGTTGCACAGAGTAAGGGTGGGATTGAGTTGCAAGACGGGTACCACGTGCCCTACGTAAAGGAGGTGGTATGCACTGGGATAGCTCTGAGGAACACTGATTATTATAGTAGCGATAGAATAGCGAGAGAGATGCAACATTGCGGCGGAGAGAGAGAGATTGCAGAGAGTTGGTGAGTGGACGGGAGTTAATGATACGAAAGGCCTTCCTTTCAACTTTGTCTAGGAGAGCAGTGTGAGAGGAACCTCCCCACACATGTGAACAATACTCAATACAAGGGCGCACTATGCCCCTGTACAGAGCAAGAAGCTGTGCAGGGGAAAAGAACCCCCTAAGGCGGTTGAGCACACCCAGCTTCTGGGAGGCTGCCTTAGCAAGACTGGTAATATGGTCCTTCCAAATGAGAGCAGAAGAAAAAGAATGCTTAGAAACTCCAAAGCAATTAGTCTTCCTTGTGAGAAACAGATTCGCCAATTGTTATCTCGCACTTATGCTGACAAGTGTCTCCCAATCCTTTTTGATCAGTTGAAGCCACAACAGCGGTTAGTTAACATTTTGTTTGATGAAGTCAAGCTTAAGCAGGCCCTTAGATTTACAGGAGAGCATATAGTAGGCTATGCAACAAACGGACCAGAAAATCTAGCAACATCTGCTCTTGCTATTGAAGTTGTTTGTCACTATGGAGGACCACGGTACATCATACGAATTCATCCTGTATCAAAACTGAATGCTATTCAACTGAAGGAAATATTACTTGAGGCTGTATATGTTGTTAAAGCTAGTGGTGGCCATCCAGTATCGTTCGTCTGTGACAACTGTCCACTGAATCAAGCTGTTTACAGAATGCTTGGGGGTCCTGGAAAAGTAACACTAGCACCAGATGGCATAAATGTTTTCCTTGTCTATGATTATGTTCACATCCTCAAGAATATGAGAAACAACTGGATCACAGAGAAATGTCAAGAATTACATTTTAGCAAGGACGGTACAGAATATTTGGCGTGTTGGAGTGATGTTAAAGCTCTTTACAATGAAGATCAGAAGACACCACTTCGTCTGACAAAACTCACACGCTCATCAGTATTTCCTAAACCATTGCAACGTCAGAGTGTGCCCTTAGTTTGCCAAGTGTTCAATGAGAAAACGATTGCTGCATTTAAAGGTCTTAAAGGAACTGTTAAATTTCAGGATGGAACAGTGATATACATAACACTGGTAACCAATTGGTTTAAAATTATGAATGTTAAAAGCAAGTACAGCGCAGTTAATTTACGAGACCAATATCGTGAACCTTGGACATTAAACTGTACAAACTTCAAAGCTCTGCAGGAAATGTGTACAGTTGTATCCAGCTGTCGGTGGACTGGTGGGCATGGCAGAGAGAAGAAACTAACACAGTCAACAGCAGATGCCTTTGTCATCACAACAAGGTATAACATAGAAGCAGCACAATATCTTTTTGAAACCCATGATTTTGCTTACATCCTACCTGCTGTTTTTTCACAAGATCCCCTAGAAAAGTTTTTTGGTCAAGCAAGACAACGTAGTGGAGGACATTTTTACATTGACATTGGGGATGTTCACGCAGCATCCAAAGTACAGCAGTTGCATCAGCTGTTGAAACGTGACATCGTTCCTGACCGAGCCAAAGAAGTAAGCTGTGAATTTTGTACAGCAGTAATAGATGATGGTGATTTACAACTTCTGGAAGAGCTGACATTACGACACTCAACTACTTCTAGATTCAGATGATACTTTAAAACATAAAATTGTCTACATTGGGGGATTTTTAGCTCATAAACATGGACAACAGGAAGTAGATTCTGGGGAATGCTTGTCATCAGAGTTTTTGACTGCGCTCAATCGAGGTGGGCTGAGTATGCCTACACTGGCTACTGTCTTCTTTGTACATAGTGGCATCACCCTTCAAATGTCTCTTCAAGGCTCGAAAAAGTGTTGTCGCAATTACTTGAAACAATGCTTGTCTTATGTAGATGCTCCTTTAGCTAGCCATTCAGGAGCATGCCAGACATTGCGTAATGTGGTGTTTAAGGCCTTTGTATTTAATACAAGCGATCGGGAGTGTACACTAGGCTGCTTAAGGCGACAAGAGAAACTTTCTAATGTTTAAGTTAATTATTGTTATGTGACTTTTGATATATGTAAAATTATGTGTAAAGTAATATTTTGCAAAGGTTTTACTTTAATTTCTTCTAATATTTAATTAATGTAAGTCATGGTATGATGCTTTGCTTGTATAATACATGTTCTTATAAACTATCTCATTATAACTGCATATTTTCCTATTATGTTCAATCACGAAAGAGACTTATGAGTCAATCAACCAAAAACAAATGCTTTATTTTCCTTTACTTGGTTGCTCTAGTTAATAAGATGTTGTAGAGTAAAAACACAAAGTCCCATATCTAGTAAAACTAAAATAAGACCTCAGTTTGTGGGCCTGACAATGGACCCAAGTTCCGGGACCCGAGTATGGCCGACGCCAGTCCTTATGTAGAGGAGTCTATGATATACTGTAGATAGATCATTAAATTAATTGATATAAGTAACATATGTTACTGTTATTTATAGCATTTGTCTATTCAATCTAGCTTACACTGTCTTGAACCATTGCATAATTAAAAGGATTGTTCATATGCAGAAGAGATTACTGTTACTTGAAGTAGTAGAGGATGTGGATAAGATTGATATTTTTTTAAGGGAGCCCACCTCGCTTATTTTATCTTTCTCTTCCTCTCTCTTTGGCTTGTATCCATTCAGCCTACTGTTTTAAGACGTTTACCCCCATCCAGGTGTCAATATTTTCCCGGCGAGCGGTTGCGAGCCAGCATATATATATTTTTGTTTTGACAGCAAGCTAAATTTGTACATTTTTCTATAGAGTTGCCCTCTGACCCCTGACTAGTGTGGACGTCCCCAGTGACCGCTAGTGAACCGGTTTACCCTTAGTGAGGTCCTAGTGAACTTTTTAGTGATGGCTGTTGTTGATGAGTCTGCTGTCTCCTCCCATACTCTCCAGCTTTGTCTTGCTTTGCAAGAAAGACTGGAGAGTGTGGAGCAGGAGATTCAGTGTCTCAAAGATGAAAATTTGGCCTTGAGACTAGCTATGGCGGAAAAGAAGTGTGAGGCTACCGGAAGTGTTCCCAGGGATCGTGAAACCCCTTGGAAAGTGGTGTCAACCAGTGCAACGGCCTGCAAGCTGAAAAGGCAGCCACTCAAGACCCACAACAACTTCAGCACCTTGGCTGATGAGAGTGATGGCGAGGAAGTGGCGATCATCGAGGCAGTGAGAGGGGAGGGGGGAAGTCTGCTGCTGTTGCTGCTACAACTCCTGCTACACGCCGACAACGGAAAAAAGCTAAGTCTATTTTAATTGTAGGGGATTCAATGATTAAATACCTTGGTAGGGCTACTAACACACATGTTGGTAAAGTTGTCTGTCTGCCTGGTGCCGGAGTCGAGAAGGTGTCAGAAAAGCTAGATGGTGTCATGGAAGCGAGTGGAGAGGACCCCATCATCTTCCTCAACGCAGGGAGCAACGACATTTGGAAATGCAGGACTGAGGAGTTGCTCACCACGTACCAGGAAATGTTGGAGAGGATCAAGGAGAAGGGTGGAGTTCCTGTGGTACACAGTATCCTACCAAGAAGAGGGGTAAGGAAGGAATGGTCCTCCAGGGCTATTGGTGTAAATAGCCGGCTGGAGAAGTATTGCAAGGCAAATACTATTCCATTCCTGGATAACTGGACCCTCTTCTACGGTAAGGATGAACTGTATGCCCAGGATGGAGTACATCTCTCTCGACTAGGAGTTTCGACCTTAGCCAGCTCACTCGACAAGTTTGTTGCGGGGTTTTGTTAATAAACCATAGGTGTGTAAGTAAAATAGAATCCCAGCCACATCAAATTGATAGTAATAACGAACATTCTGATAGCGTAGATGTTCCGTCTAGGTCCAGTAGTTCAACAGGTAAAAATAAATTAGTTAAAAACAATAGAAAAATAGTTGCAAATACAAGTAATAGTTTGAGTGTTTATTATACAAATTGCAGGAGTTTATGTAACAAAATGAACGAACTTAGAGCACTGGTTAGCAAAGAACATAGACATAATAGCGCTAACTGAAACATGGATTAATACAGAAACCAGGCATTTTTTAGCAGAGTTTGATATACCGGGATATAGTTTGTTTAAATATGACCGAACAAGTAAGAGGGGTGGCGGTATAGCAGTGTTTGTCAGGAGTTCATTAAAAAGCTGTACTAAATCAGGTATTAGAGTAAATAATGAAAATGAAAGTGTTTGGGTAGAAGTTAACGAAGGTAGTGAGACTTTAGTTATTGGAGTTATGTATAGACCGCCAAATATGAGTAGAAATGACGGAACATCATTATGGGAGGAAATTAAAATAGCATCAAGGCTTAGCAACGTGTGCATTATGGGGGATTTTAATTTCCCTAATATAGATTGGCAGCAACAAATAGGCGACTCTGATTCAAAGGAGTTTATTGAGGTAGTACAAGATAGTTTTTTATCTCAATTCATAGATACGCCAACTAGAGGTGATAATATTCTCGATTTAGTTTTCAGTAACAATGAACATATGATAAATAGTGTAGAAATCGGGGACCACCTAGGAAATAGTGATCACAATTCTGTGTATTTTAATATACAATGGAAAGGTAATACCAGTGAGAATACAACATTAATACCTGACTTCAGAAAAGCCAATTATGGTGGGTTAAGAGAAGCCCTGTTAGCGGACCCTATGGTCAAAAAATTAAGTCGATCCAGGTGTCCAAATGAGTGTATCCTTTCTCAGGCACCTGTCATCTTAAGTCAGGAGGAGACGTCAAACTTGGTAGATACATACGATAATTTTATCAAGTCAGTATTCAATGCGCAAAATAAATATATCCCCAAAAGAAAATTTAGATCAACACAGAACCAACCCAAATGGATGAATAATAGACTATTAGATCTTCTAGGACAAAAGAGAGGAATATATAGAAAAATTAGAAAAGGCGAAATTCACCTACTTGCTTACTATCAGAATCTATCAAGACAGGTAAAAAAGGATATTAGGAAAGAAAAAAGAAATTATGAAATTAAGGTTGCCAATGACTCAAAAAATAATCCTAAAGCTTTTTACCAACTATATAAATCCAAGGTTAGAGATGTAATTGGTCCCCTTAAAACTTCTATAGGAAAATTGACAGAAAGTGATTTAGAAATGTGCAGTACATTAAATAGTCAATTTCTTTCCGTTTTCACTAATGAAAATTTGGCACAGTTTCCAGAAGTCCGTAAGGTATACAGCGATAGTATAGAAAATAGGTTAAGTACGGTTACTATAAGTAGAAATGATGTGGTTAAGGAAATTGACAGACTGAAACCTCATAAATCGCCTGGTCCTGATGAGGTATATGCTAGAGTATTAAAAGAATGCAGAGATGAGTTAAGTTATCCATTAACATTTCTATTTAACAAGTCATTAGAAACAGGTATAGTTCCAGAAGCTTGGAAGCTTGCAAATGTAGTTCCGATCTTCAAAAAAGGTGATAAATCAATAGCATCCAATTACCGTCCCATTAGTCTCACTTCAATCATAGGAAAACTACTAGAGTCAATTATTGCTAGGAAAATGAGAAACCACTTAGAAACATTTAACTTAATCAATTCTTCTCAGCATGGATTCACTCAGGGACGGTCTTGCCTTACTAATTTGCTTAGTTTTTTCTCAGAGGTATATGAAGCAGTAGATAATGACAAGTCATATGATATTATATATTTAGATTTCAGTAAAGCTTTCGACAGAGTCCCTCATGAGAGATTGATGAGAAAGGTTGAGGCACATGGAATAGGTGGGGCGTTGTTAGGATGGATTAGGTCATGGCTAATTGGTAGGAAGCAGAGAGTCAGCATAAATGGTACCAAGTCAGAATGGGGAGCAGTCAAAAGTGGTGTCCCCCAGGGATCGGTATTAGGTCCCCTGTTGTTTCTTATATACATAAATGACCTAGATTTAGGTATAACTAGTAGGATAAGTAAATTCGCAGACGATACTAAAATAGGGAGATCAATTGATTCAGATAGCGATATAGAGTGCCTCCAAAGGGATCTAGATACCTTACATGAATGGTCAGTAAATTGGCAGATGAAGTTTAACATTGACAAATGCAAGGTATTAAAGATAGGGAAGATGCAAACAAATGTTAAATATAAACTAGCTAATTTAGAATTAGAAAATTCAGACTGCGAGAAAGATCTAGGTGTGTTTGTTAGCAATGATTTGAAGCCTAGAAAACAGTGTATAAGCGTTCGTAATAAGGCAAACAGGATTCTCGGGTTCATCTCTAGGAGTGTGAGTAACAGAACTGCTGATGTTATCTTAAAACTTTACTTGTCATTAGTGAGACCCCACATGGATTATGCTGTCCAATTTTGGTGTCCTTATTACAGAATGGACATAGATTCATTGGAGAGAGTACAGAGTAGAATGACAAAAATGATCCATAATATTAGAAATCTTTCGTATGAAGAAAGGTTGAAGAAATTAGGTTTACATTCGTTAGAGAGACGCAGAGTTAGAGGGGATATGATAGAGGTGTTCAAGTGGGTTAGTGGGATTAACAAAGGGAACATGGCAAATGTACTAAAGCTCAGTGATAGCGAAAGAACTCGTACCAATGGTTTCAAATTAGATAAATTTCGTTTCAGAAAAGATATAGGCAAGTATTGGTTTGGTAACAGAGTTGTAGATGGGTGGAATGGACTACCAAGTGCTATAGTGGGATCTAAAACTGTAGGGAGCTTTAAGATAAAATTAGATAAGCATATGGACGAGAAGGGTTGGGTGTGAAGGGGGATCAGCCGGGTTGGGCCAATCAGCGCTCTGCAGACCTCCATAATCCTGCGTTAATCTCTAACCGTTTTGGTAAGATGATCCTCAGGGTATTAGAGTGTGAAGCCTATAATTGGGCTTTGTAATTGAATTGGGGTTGTGTGGGACAGGGATCTGCCTTGCTTAGGCCAATCGGCTTTCTGCAGACTCCCATTTTCTTATGTTCTTATGTTAAAGCTGAACTCTTCGCTCTTCACTCAATCTTTCACTAAAATTCCTCCCTTTGTTTTATATATATTCCAACTACTCCCTCTCGGGCATAGGCTGAGAGCCTGTACATTCTACCGCTGAACACGGTGAAACCTGTGAGGTCTAGTTCCAGTTTCCACCACACCTTCCCTTAGATGATTCCGGTGCTGGTCTCTCCAATCCCCTCTTACTTATGCTGAATAATCATTTCTAGAAATGTAATTTCTGCCCTCGTAGGGTTTAATACTAAGAAGGCGTAGACAGGATGTTCCTCGTGTTGTACTAAAAAACTGTTCTTCTGTGCTGATTCCCTCCTAAGCAAACTCTTTCATCTCTGGCTTTCCTCTAATGTCTTCCCTTCTTGCTGGAAGTTTGTTCTCATTCAACCTGTCCCCAAAAATATTGACTGCTCTCAACCCTCCAACTATCGTCAAATTGCTCTCATTTCCTGCATCTCTAAAGTATTTAGAACTACCTTCTTAATTCTCGTTTCGGGACTTTGGTGAGACCTTCTCTATTGTGCTAAGCATATCGAAAGCCTTCGATTGAGTCTGGCACAAATATCTAATTTCCAAACTACCCTCCTTCGGTTTCTATCTCTCTATCTGTGCCTTTATTTCTCATTTCTTTTCTGACCATTCCAATGCTACGGTTGTGAATGGCCATTGCTCGCTTCCTCAACTTATCTAATCCGGTGTTCCTCAAGGTCGTTCAGTAGTTTAGGAGAAGTAGTGCATCATAGGTTCCAGAAAAGTAAAAAAAACAACAATCTCAAGGAGCAAGAGGTACCATAGTCGGTAGAAGAAATCCGGCAGTTTCACTTTGTTCATTTGGCTCTGAGAACAACTATGGTCTTAGTGTTCAATGTTGTGGTGGCAGCCGTTTAGGAGTAGTGCGTCAAAGGTTCAAGAGATAACAAAACACAGCAAAACGATATACTTAGCGAGTGTAGCGGAAATCTGGCAGGTTCAATTTGTTAATTTTGGCTCTGCGAACAACTTTGGTTTTAGTGTTCAACGTCATGAAGGCAGCCTTTCGTTTTTTTTCTATGTATATGAAGGAGACAAAAGGCAAAATGCCGGTAACAAGTGTCTCCCCCAAGTTGAAAGAGTGATAGTGAGCCAAATTCTAGGTACACGAGAGTCAAAATGTCTGGATACATGCAGCTTCAAGCAGTTTAAGTCATAGGATGAGGGAAAGACAGATTGAGGGAGAGAGTTCCATAGTATACTTGCTGTGTTGAAGAAAGACTGGAAAAATCGGTTCACTCTTACGTTAGATGGTCGGGCAGAATTGGGGTGGGAATGTGTTGAAAGGCGGGTGCCCTCTAATCTCCATAAGAGAGGAGGTATACACTGAGAAAGCTCTGAAAAACATTGATTATAATTATTATCAAAAAAGGAAATACATTATAGGAATGACAGTGACGGAAAAGTTTGTCTAGGCAGGGACTCATCATGGAAGAACAGTTTTTCAGTTCAACAGGAGGAACACCAACTGGTCTATATGCCTTTTTTAGTATTAAGTCCAGAGAGGGCAGACATTAAATCCTAAGAAGAGATTAGGATATTAGGCATAAGTAAAAGAGAAGGGGGTGGAGAGGGAGGAATAACACCGGAATCATCCAAGTTTGAATTTTTAGTGAAAGTTTGAACGAATAGTTGATAGAGGGAGAAGTAAAGGCAGTGCCGTCAGAGTGGAAAAGAGGAGGGAAAGATGAGGAAGTAAAATTGTTGGAGAGGTTTTTGTCTAGATTCCAAAAAGCTAGGGAAGAGCTAGAGTTGGAAAGTTCAGAGCATTTGTTACTGATGAAAGAATTTTCGGCAAGTTGTAGTACAGATTTGGCTTTATTCCGGGCGGAAATATAGAAAGTACAAGATTCTTGATGGTACCATTTAAATGCTTCCTTTTTATTGCGGACAGCAGTGAACAAGCGTGAGTGTGCAAAGATTTCTTTGCATTAGACTGAGAGAAGGAATATTTAATGTGTACCTCTGAGGGTCCCTGGCCATGGAAACAAAAATTATTTCATGGGAAATCAAAGAAATATTGTCGAAGATCCTTTCTAGTCGGCAGCACCAAAGTGCCACAAGCGCCACCGTCACGGATGATCGGATGGCTGTACTGGAGAAATAGGAAGGTAACAGATATAAGGTTATGATCGGAGGAGCCCAACAGAGAGAAAAGGTTTACAGTGTAAGCAGAAGGATTATAGGTTAGAAATAAGTCAAGGATGTTGGGCCGATCTCCAAGACGACTAAGGATATGAGTAAGGTGCTGGGCTAACTGCTTTAAGTCATATAGAAAAGAGAAGATTAGGCTTGTTCACCAGGTTTGTCAGTGAAATGAGAGGAGAGCCACTGGCAGTGGCGAACATTGAAATAGTACAAAAATGGAGATTTCAGAGAGGTAAGATAGTTAAAGAATTTAGGAAAGTCAGTAGAGTTAGGGGATAGATAGGCAGAACAGACATATTTAGCTTGAGAGCGACAGGAAAGTTTGAGCCAGAGATAGTAGGGTCATTTGCTTGGAATCCGTGACCATTTTGTTCCTACTTTTTTCTCTCGATGGATTTGACAACCTGAACCATTTTAAAGGAAAATTAGCTCCTATGCCCCTCTGAAAACTGACGGCTAACTCTGCTAGAGCCCAATATTCAAAATGGCCACCAACGCCATCTTGAAAAACATGAAATGTAATATCTCTGGCATCAGATGAGCTACAAGGACGAATGAGGTGTCCTTTTTCACTAATTCTGGCATTACAAATCCACTGGAATGGTTATTGTATTGTATTGTATTGTATTGTATATTGTATTGTTATTGTATTGTATTATACTAATTGTACATACTCTCTCACTCTCTCATTCAAGAACTGCTTCAGTTTGCTTGTGCCATCCTCCTTTGCCGATTTCAAGTCGGCAGCGAGAGCGTCTGAGGCTGGGATTCCTGACTGTAGGGATCGAAGTGTCTTGTTTGTATGGTCAAATGGATCACACTTGAATTCAGTGAGACATGCACTTATATCCTGTACAGCTTGTTCATCCTTCGTCATTTTACTCGACGAGCTATCAGCATGTTTCCCTTTTCCTTGTTTCTTGCGATTAGCATGGCGATGGACCTTTGTTCTCACCCGATTGATGTTATTCACATTCCAAGTGTTTGAAAGGAGCTGCTTTTCATTGTTCAGAATGGCCAACCAACCAGACTTCAGCTTAGAGCCCTTATTCATTGTTGACTCTATCCATATGTCGAGGGCAACACACGAATATGGTTTTCCTGTCATTGACTGTGCAAACATACCACTCTCCATGAATGCAGCCTGATCGACAGGAAGGGTATCGAGCACTACGGTGAAATCGGGGAGATGCCGACCATACTTGTCATTATCATAGATTTGCATCAAAGGAAGCATGAGCTTGAGTGAGGACTTGAACTCAGTCCAGTTGCTTGTTCTGATTGCATGGATATTTTGAGTTAGAACCTCAACCATTTCCATGAATGACATCCAGTATTTTGCTTGTGGGGCACCCTCAAAGTCCTTGAAGAGAGCATCAACGAGGTCCTTCAGCTCAGCATTTCTCTCTAGCTCTGCATGTTCATCTGCAAGTTCCTGTGCATCAATCGGATGTCGAAGCTTGACAAGGGATGCCTTTACTTCTTCAGATAGAGGGGAATCTTCCAAACGTTTGTCTATGACATGGTGGACCAGAGTCTCGTAGAATAGTCGCAAGCAGCGAACCCCACGCTTAACATGTTTTCCACGAAGGGCCTGATCAACAGACCCGTCTGCTATAACACCAGCTGCCACCAACACATTGAGATGCCAGATCCCTTAAACCTCTTGTATATAGTGTAGATGAACGACATTTGGATGTGGAAGGGTGCCATGAATGGTAAGATTTTGCTGAACAGCTCAGCATTCTCACTTTTCAACTCTAGCATGAGCACGTACACAGGATGATCACCAACAATTATTGCAAAAGGCATCTTTTTTTCTTCGATTGATTTTGCAAGCTTACACATCACATCATTGAGAATTATCTTACTGGGTGGGTTGGGATAGGTCATGTGGTATATTGCTCGACTCTTCTCACCTGCATTTGACATGCTGGCATGAAACCCTGAAAACCCAGGCACAGTCTGTTCTTCTGGCTTAGGTCTCGTTCGGTCATCTTGCCAATGCATGGATCACACCACGAATTCTTTGCACCGATGTGTCAGGAGGAGGAGTACTTTGATCAGCTGGTGGCTTCCTGAGAGGTGGTTCCCCACGCTTCGCTGTCTTGTATGGGTTGACTTTTTGCATTTCACTTCCGATCTCTTTGAGAGTTGTCGAGAGGTTTGATGCAAAGTTGGCACCGGGAACTGATCTATCCTCGTGATTCTCGGAAGGAAGTTCTGTATCAAATTATTCTGGCTGCACAAACATGACATTAGTGCGGTGTGACTGGCCAGCACCGGTCAGTGTGTCGCTCTTGAAGTCATCGTTGTCGACTATAGCGATAGCAGGCTTACCCTCAGCTAGTTCGAAGGGGCAATCAGATGAGCACTTGAGGTCATTGACCACCCAAAAATCTCTCAGCATAAGTACGTCATTGTAACTGATGCCCAGTCCATCTTTGTGCATTATGTCGACTATCTCCCTACTCTTGGTCAGTCCATGTAGCAAGACAGAGAGATTTATCTCAAATGCAGTGCGTTTTCCAGTAATGTATCTTTTTTTTTTTTTTTTTTTTTTTTTTTTTCTATATTCCAACTACTCCCTCTCGGGCATAGGCTGAGAGCCTGTACATTCCACCGCTTAACACGGTGAAGCCCGTGAGGTCTTGTTCCAGTCTGGGGAGTGAGACATGTGAAGCAACCATCATGGCTCGAAGCAGCTCCATCTCTGAAGCGGCCGGTTGCTTCGCTCAAGTGCTTCACCGTCTCACCCTCCAGACTCAGACCCTCACTTTCAGAACGCCACCTATTGAGCAGTGAACTCACTAGGCATTGTCCCCCTGTAACATATTTTGAATATGGGAATATTCATACAGTGTTATTTAATCAGGGAACAATGAGGGTATTTTTTTGGCATTTCGGTGGGCTTTGTGGTAATGCACTGATACTAGGTACAGCACAAATTCAATCCCAATAATATCTTCCCATTGACATATCGGGATTTGAACCCGGGTCCAATGGATTACCAATCCAGTGGCATGACCACTCCACCACACCTCCCCTTGTGAGGATAGATGCAATCAATCGGACGGATGGACTGTCATCAATTGCAGACTTATTTGGGTGTTTCAGCCATGTGAGCAGCTTCAGCAGGAGCTCACTGAGGTCTTCTTCTCTCTCCAACTCGTGTATATATGGGAGCCAGGGAATAGTATTTGTCCTGATGACTTGCTCTTTGAGTCGTGCCGCAACATTCATCACCAACTGATCATTGCTGACACCCAATGAAGATATTGCTGCCTCGATGTATGTACCTGCTGCTGTTGTATCATATACCAGTGTACTCACATTCTTTTGAATGCGTTCATGAAATCCGATGTCTTCCCCAAATTCATTGACGAGAATTTCCTTTAAGTAGCTGGATTTTACTACTGAGTTATGTCCGTGATTTGAGATAATGCGCTTATAGTCCTGCAGCAGGCCTTGCAGTGTGCGAATTTCATGGTCTTTGAAGATGACTTGACGAATATGATGAAAGAAGAGAGCTTGGGCCTCTCGGAGGTTTACACGCTGCAGATGTTGAGTGCTTTCATCTGAAAGGGGCTTGTGGTCGCTTACATATTTGCGCCAGCACGCACGATGGTAGCGGATTTCCAACCCAAATGCTGTTTGACTATCTGGGATGGATGCAATCAGAGTGTCAAGTCTCAATCTCATGACCTCATCTTCCAGACGGACAGTATGTAACTTGAATTTAGTCCAGGCATCTACTGTTGATAGGAGTAAAATCTGCTTGTCACGATCACTACTCTTGTATGCCCCTTTCATGCACTATACACATAGAGTCTTATCATGAAGGACACCCATACTGGAGCGGAGCCTTTTAGGTGCACTGGCCTCTGGGGAAGGATCTTGTTGATCTGATGCTTCATCTCTTTCAAGACGTTCCTCGGATTTGTGTTTGCGTTTTTCGGCTTGAGAGAGCTTGCGCTTGCTGGAAAATGATGCGTAACAAGTGCTATGCATGTGGTGACCCTTTGGTCCCTTCTCCCAATCCACATTTTCATGTATATGTTGAAACTTATCAAGTTCTTTCCATTGTAAAGACTTTTCCCGGATGGATTCCCACTTCTCAGGTGTAATGTTTTCCAAACGATTATCTGCGGTACATCGCTTACCACAGAGTATAATGCACTCGTATTAATTTAATGTCTTGTCTGGTAACTCTTCACTCTCTCTTCTATTATCCATTATTTCGGTCACTTCACAAGTCGGCGATTTTCATCAGATGGGCATGCGATCCATCTGAAACACTAAAAAAGTAATATTAGATATACACCGCAGGCAGAGAACAACAGTGATGATAGCAGCGAAAGTGAGGACAGTGATTCTGATAGTGGCTCATACAGTGAATCATGTAGTGACAGTGAAGTGGCAGATTAGTATGTACAATTAGTATAATACAATACAATTACAATACAATATACAATACAATACAATACAATAACCATTCCAGTGGATTTGTAATGCCAGAAGTAGTGAAAAAGGACACCTCATTCGTCCTTGTAGCTCATCTGATGCCAGAGATATTACATTTCATGTTTTCAAGATGGCGTTGGCGGCCATTTTGAATATTGGGCTCTAGCAGAGTTAGCCGTCATTTTTCAGAGGGGCATAGGAGCTAATTTTCCTTTAAAATGGTTCAGGTTGTCAAATCCATCGAGAGAAAAAGGTAGGAACAAAATGGTCACGGATTCCAAGCAAATGACCCTACTAAGAGTTGAGACTTCAGAGGAGTTGAAGTCGGGAACATGAGAAGCGAACATCTGCTTTTAGCTTTGAACCTAGAATAGAAAAAAAAAAAAGTAGGAGAAACAGAGAAGGGGTTGCTGGAAGTTGCTTCAGATACCTGAGTCTATAATTATGAGAAAAAGATGATCAGGTTTGTTGGAGGAGAGGTGATGTTCATAGAGTGAAAGTTAGAAGAAAAGCCACAAATGTTGCGGAAGTTGATAGTTACCGGTCCACTACATTCTGATGATTTATCACCCAGGGTCAAATTGCTGGGGGCATTAATTATATGGGCCCCCCCCCTGCCCCTATCCCCTTGGAGACTCCGCCGGTCGTTGGTTTGCAATTTTTTTTTTTTTTTTAAATAGCACTGCTGCCTTGGATTTTGCAAACTTATCTGGTTGTGAACAGCTAATCCAAGGACCTACCCCTATGTCTGGAAATTGTCTTGATCTAGTACTAACAGATATTCCTGGGGTTGTAGAAACCTCCGTTCTTGTACCTGTTGGTACTTCCGACCACAATGCCATCATGTGTAAAATTAATCTTGATTTTTCTGTTCCTGAAATTACTCTCTCATGGCCTGCAAACTAGAAAAAGCCAGACATAGTGATTGACAGAAAAACATTTATCATGCAGCCATGTAACCCTTTTAAATAAAGAGGGTAATCTTGAGAGATAGAGAATCTCCTTGTGTTTGTATTAATAGGTTAAGTATATTTTTAGAATAAGAATTGCCTTCACAATAATGAAAAGAATAATATACACATGTTCCTACTATATTGAAACAGACCAAATTGAGTTCTAAATATAACCCGAATATAGTCTGACTGATATTGAGGAAAGGTATGCAAATACGATTGCTACCTTCCACTGGTCAAGCTGGTTGTGGGTGGAAATTGTATTGAAGACTCAGCTATAGGACGAGACATTCCCTATAGTAAAGTGTAAGGTGGGAGGCGAACGAGAGTGTGTAGAGGAGCCAGGAACAAACTTCCCCAGTGTCCGTGAGACCTACCTTGTTCATACACGTGTAAGAGTTACATAACTTTGATCCGTACAGTGATTCTATAAGTCCGAGATATTGCCGAGATAATTTGTGTTTAAACCTTCAGATCATTACTTGTATGTATGTTACATAGTCATTTCTACACGTGTTACTTAGTGAATACCCTCAGATTTTATCCTTATGCGTTATTATTCTTTATGTGTCCAAGTCGAAGTGAAGTGTATAACGTGAGCTATTATCCTTCTTAAATTCAATATCTAAAACCTACGCCCAAACTCAGGATCATATTGTCCGCATAATTATTGCCAGAGAATACTTATAGTACTATTTCGCCCCCCTTGAAAGTAAAGAACCCATCCGTTGAGTTAGAGTTAATCTATATTCGGGATATCTAATTTATATTAGTTCTTGTGAATAATCTAATTTTATACATTACTCGGGTCATGTAATTCGTTCACCACAGATCTAGGGATTCAGATTTTACGTTCCTTTATCTATTTAGGCCTACTTTTTGTCTATTTATTATATTATTGCTTCGTTCAGTAATTTATTCATTATAACCGTTATTTGTGTTATAATACAGCGCTACTAAGTTCTGCGTTCTTTCAGGAATTTGTTAATTTATTCAAACCTCCTTTTATGCCATGATAATTGGGTATTTCGTAAGTACAATTTTGTTTTGTATTTCCATTCATAATAGCTCCTTTTAAGCTATAATACAGCGCTACTCCGTTCGTTTATTCAGTAGTTGGTTAATTTAAACCAATCTATTCTTAATTATATTTATTATATTCCAATTCAGTCACTACATTTACTGTGAATCTGATTTCCTTACTCCGTGTAATTTGACCTCATCTACGATCGAATGTTATTTTTCGTGTATCGAGTGAGAGATTATTCGCAATAACTCTTAGATAGTTAAATTCAGATTAAAACTATCTTTCCCTTTAGAATAATGTGAAGTTCATATCTTCACTTCCCGATTTAACATCGCATCAAAACAAAATAGTATTTCCCGTGACCGCAGTCCAACTGACCTGTACCCCCGAGAGCAGTACAATTTGTGGGCTCGCCTGAACGCGACCCTAATTGTTTTTTACCACCGCGCAGACTCCCGCGCAACTGAGTGATAGGCCCCAGTTGCCTTACCTTGTCCTTGTACTAAACCTCGCGTTACACACTTGGCCCGCATATGTATTGTTGTCAATGCTTATTGTTTGTGTATATATTAACTATAATTGCGTATTTCCTCTCTTCATTTATTTTGTGAGTGACGAACTATATTCACTAGGGAGTAAAACATAGTCAACTCTCTATAAGTCACCTTACCTATTAGAGTCCTACTCAATATAGTAGTGATTTTAATACCCAATATCTGTACTTATGTCTTTTTAATAAATATGAGTGTAATCTATACTGTGTGTTTATTGTGTTGTTGATTGCCTGATTGAGTAAACAATTATCATATTCATTAAGCTAGATGTGTTCCTGTTGAGTATATTCCAATTCTAAATATCCGAAATCCGGATTGACATAGAAGATATAACGAAGCAAGTTAGATTACAACCCGGCATAACACCCCTCTTATACCCATGGCCAAAACTATGGGTTTTCTTTCCAGGATCTTAGCTGTAGAATTAGCATAGACTATTAATGAATCTCCTTTCATGATATTCAATTCGAAATTCCATGTCAGTAATTCCATACTGCATGGTATATTTTTCCAACTAATTCCACGCCAGCGGTAGCGAGCCAGCACATATATAATTTGTTTTTACAACATGCTAAATTTGTAATTTTTTTCGATAGAATAATGTTTCCGGCGAAGCCGGATTTCTCCATGCAATGCTGGCTGGCTATCGCTCGCCAGGAAGAAATCGACACCTGAATGGAGATAAACGTCTTGAAACAGTTGGCTTAATGGGGCCGAATGGATACAAGCCAGGGAAGGGGAGAATAGGAGAGAAAGAGAGGGTGGGGAGGAGCCTTCTTCTGTATTAACCTTTTCTCTACCTAGTACACAGTTAGTAAGCTTAGCCATGTAGATATCCACACTGGCCAGGACCATGGGTAGGTCAGTTGCAGTCCTTTGTTTTCCTTTGTAACAGTATTCCATCATAGGTCAATGTTACGAAAGCCATATCTATTAAGTTTTAAGGGGAGACTGGCCGTTTGTTAGGTCTATTAATTAATGTATTTATATATATGTTTTAGTTTCCTCCCAAGACCTCCATCAAGCTTAGAAAAAACACCCCCTAGACCCCCCTTCAAGATAAATTTGTACATTTTTCGGTAGAAAAATTTCCCGGCCGAAGGCCGGTTCCTCTTAAAATTGCAGGCTCGCTATCGCTCGCCAGGAATTAATCGACACCTAAATGGCACAAGAGGTCTTACAATTGACAACGAAATGGGGCGAAAGGTGTTAAACTCGCCAAACTAATGGGCCGAACGTCTTATAATCTCAAAACTAGTAGTGGAGCTAAACATTAGGGAGAAGGGGGTCCAGAAAAAGGGTCTGCCTCCCCTTAAGTTGTAGCCACTTTACTAGGATGGCCGGGTTATAGTTACGATTACTTCATCAAGGTCTTGAGGGTAAGTGGTGAAATCGTGTTAAGGGAGCCCATCTCGTTTGTTTTCTCTTTTTCTCCCTCTACTCTTTGACTTGTATCTATTCGGCCCCATCCAGCCTACTGTTTTAAGACGTTTACCCCCATCCAAGTGTCAATATTTTCCTGGTGAGCGGTAGCGAGCCAGCATATATATATTTTTGTTTTGACAGCAAGCTAAATTTGTACATTTTTCGATAGAAAAATGTCTCCGAAGCCGGATTTCTCCATACAACGCTGGCTCGCTATCGCTCGCCAGGAAGAAATCGACACCTGGATGGGGATAAACGTTTTAAAACAGTTGGTTGAATGGGGCCTAATGGATACAAGCCAGAGAAAGAGAGAAAAGGAGAGACAGAGAAACAAAGAAGGTGACCCCCCTTAAGATAAAAGGAATAAATATAGAAAGCTCAACATCTGATATATAGAGTTATAAGGGTAGAACTATAGTCTATTCACTGTAAGTAGGCGAGTATGTTTTGATCAATAATTTGTATCAGCAATATCTAAGCTTCATTTCTTCATATTGAGTGAAATATACAAACATGTTCCTATGCTTACCCACCCTATTCAACATCTGACAGACATTAATATAGCACAGATAGTAAGTAGGCGAAAAATCATGACCTCTATCATCTGTAACTCAAAGAGTGCTAGAGCATATTGGTGGTTGAACATTTCCATATCTATTCATTGGCGGACTCTTCCCAAATGGTAGAAATATTAGCTGGATTACTCTAGTCGTTGTTGAGTTACAGAGGTTAGAGGTCATGATTTCTCGCCTACTTACAACGAATAGACTATAGTACGGTCGCGCTAATAAGTCATGTCCCAGCTGTCATTACGTTTGGCTTGATCTGTGCTGTATTAATATCTGTCAGATGTTGAATAGGGTGGGTATAAGTGTAGAAACATGTTTGTATATTTGACTCGATATGAAGAAATGAAGCTGAATTAGATATTGCTGATACCAATTACTGTATATTGATCAAAACATACTGGGCGCCGAGTCATCACTTATTAGCGCGACTGTACGTATCGAGGAGTAAGAGGTGGAGGAGGAGAAATAGGGGAGAGGGAGGAGGAGGAAGGAATGGAGTATAACCAACAGGAGGAGATGGTGGAGAAGAAGAAGGAGGAGGAGGAAGGAATGGAGTATAACCAACAGGAGGAGATGGTGGAGAAGAAGAAGGAGGAGGAGGAGGAGGAGCTGAAAGAATCGAAGGAAGATGTGGTGACGTAGAATAATACAAGAATATTTAAATAAGGATAATAATACAAGAATAATACATAGAATAATACAAGAAGATTTAAATACGGAGAATAATACAAGAAGATTTAAATAAGGAGAATAATACATAGAATAATACATAGAATAATACATAGAATAATACATAGAATAATACATAGAATAATACATAGAATAATACATATAATAATACATAGAATAATACATAGAATAATACATAGAATAATACATAGAATAATACAAGAAGATTTAAATAAGGAGATTAATACAAGAATAATACATAGAATAATACATAGAATAATACATAGAATAATACATAGAATAATACAAGAATAATACAAGAATAATACATAGAATAATACATAGAATAATACAAGAAGATTTAAATAAGGAGAATAATACAAGAATAATACAAGAATAATACAAGAATAATACAAGAATAATACAAGAATAATACAAGAATAATACAAGAAGATTTAAATAAGGAGAATAATACAAGAATAATACATAGAATAATATAAGAATAATGCAAGAAGATTTAAATAAGGAGGTGGAGGAGCAGGAAAAGATGACAGAACACCAAGATAAGCAAAGAGGAAAGAAAGATAGATATGGATAGAAGAAGAAGGTCTAAGGAAAGGAAGAGAAGTGGAAGCAGAAGGAGTAACAGGAGGAGGAGGAGTAGGGAGAAGGAGAGGAGTAAGAGAAGGAAACAGTAATGGAAGGAAGATGAAGAGAAGGAGAAACAGAGCGAGAGGAGTAAGAGAAGGAACAAGTAATGGAAGGAAGATGAAGAGGAGGAGGAGAAGAAGGAGAAGAAGGAAGAGAGGAGGAAGAGCGAGAGGAGTAAGAGAAGGAACAAGTAAAGGAAGGAAGATGAGGAGGAGGAGAAGAAGGAGGAGAAGGAAGAGAGGAGGGACCTGTCACCACCACCACCACCATCAGGAGGAGGAGGAGGAGGTAGCAACAAGGAGGGTTGGAGGCCGCTGAAGGTCACACACACACACACACACACGCTAGAGAGTGAGGCCACCAAGTTCTAGTGTACCCTCCCGCTACACACACTAACACACGCACTCACCAATTTTCACACTTCTTTAAAGAGATAGTGGCTGTTTTTGTTTTTTTGGTCTATTTATTCAGTTATTCGTATTATTTTTAGTTTCCTCGCTGGACCTCTATCAAGCTTAAAACACGCCCCGTAGATTCCCCCCCCCCCCCCAAGACAAATTTGTACATTTTTCTATAAAAAAAAATCCCAGCCGAAGGCCGGTTCCTCTTAAAATTACAGGCCCGCTATTGCTCGCTAGGAAAAAAAATGACACCTAAATGGCACGAAAAGTCTTAAAATTGACAACAAAATGGGGCGAAAAGTATTAAAATCGTCAAACTAATGGGCCGAATGTCTTAAAATCTCAAAACTAATGGGACTAACACCGAGGGAGAAAGTGGTCCAGAAAACTGACTAATATCCCCTTAAACACTCATACCCCCTTAAACACTCATTTCACATATTATAATCCGTCATATGAGGGTGCATGGCGGCAGTACGTGTGGAGAGTGAGCAGAGCAAGTTCTTTGACCTGAATGTTGGTTGAAACAGGGGTGTGTGATGTCCCCGTGGTTGTTTACTGTATATATGGATGGAGTCATGAAAGAAATACTGTCAAGAGCAGTGGATGTTGGTGTATCGCTGAAAAGGGAGGGAATTGAGTGGAAGCTACCTATACTGCTGTTTGCGGATGATACAGTTCTGATAAGTGATAATGAATGGGAGTTGCAGGGTATGGTAAATGAGTTTGGAACAGTGTGCGAAAAACGGAATTTGAAGGTAAATGCGGGGAAGAACAAGGTTATGGTCTTCGAAAGGGGTGAAGTCACAGAGTGTGAGGTGAAGCTGAATGGTCAGGCTATGGAGATCGTCAACTCTTTTAAGTATCTGGGCAGTGTGTTGAGTAAAGATGGGACTATGGATGAAGAAGTGCGGGAGAGGGTACAACAGGGGAAGAGGGTTGTAGGAACGCTAAAAGCAGTAACAAGAAATAGGGTGGTCAGTATGGAAGTGAAGAAGTCCTTGCATGACAGTGTGGTAATCCCGACACTGTCTTACGGAAGCGAAGCATGGACGTTGGTTGAGAGACTCAGACCAAGAGTGAGAGCAGTGGAAATTAATTACTTAACCCTTTCGCTGCAGGTGACGTTCTGGAATGTTTTGGCAAGTTACAGCAATTTCCAGGCTTTAAAAGCCTGTAAAAAACGTAAAAATCGAGTGACAGTGGGCGGGAGTGTGAGGGGCTCACCTCCGACCCTCAGAGCACTGAGCGGCTCACTGAGCTAGGCTGTGTCTCGCGCGTGTCTCTTTCTGTCTCTCTCATAAGTGCAGCCAAGCGAGCGAGTGTTACATAATAGCGGGGTTCCCGCGTTTCACTGGGATCACTGCGGGTGAACCAGACCACGTATACGGTCCGTTCTGGTGTAATTTTGAAGCTATTTTCGCCTAGTTTTCGGCAGAATACACTTCATTTAATGCAGATGCTTGATTTATCATTCAGGAGTGCCTGAATATGCCCTAAATAGCCCAAACAAGGCCGCAGCCAAAGGGTTAAGGACTGCGTTCGGAGTTACATGGAGGGATAGACAGACTAATGAGGAAGTAAGAAGGAGGTGCGGTGTGGAGGTAGATGTGCTGGAAAGTGTGAAAAGGAACAACTTGTGATGGTTCGTCCATATGGAACGTATGGAAAGCGAGAGAATAAGAACATAAGAACATAAGAAAATGGGAGTCTGCAGAAAGCCGATTGGCCTAAGCAAGGCAGATCCCTGTCCCACACAACCCCAATTACAAAGCCCAATTATAGGCTCAACACTCTAATACCCTGAGGATCATCTTACCAAAACGGTTAGAGATTAACGCAGGATTACGGGGGGTCTGCAGAGCGCTGATTGGCCCAACCCTGCTGATCCCCCTTCACACCCAACCCTTCTCGTCCATATGCTTATCCAATTTTATCTTAAAGCTCCCTATCGTTTTTAATCCCACTATAGCACTTGGTAGTCCATTCCACCCATCTTACAACTCTGTTACCAAACCAATATTTGCCTATATCTTTTCTGGAACGAAATTTATCTAATTGCAAACCATTGGTACGCGTTCTTTCGCTATCACTGAGCTTTAGTACATTTGTCATGTCCCCTTTGTTAATCCCACTAACCCACTTGAACACCTCTATCATATCCCTCTAACTCTGCGTCTCTCTAACGAATGTAAGCCTAATTTCTTCAACCTTTCTTTATACGGAAGATTTCTAATATTATGGATCATTTTTGTCATTCTACGTTGTACTCTCTCCAATGAATCTATGTCCATTCTGTAATAAGGACACCAAAATTGAACCAGCAATAATCCATATGGGGTATCACTAAGACAAGTAAAGTTTTAAGATAACATCAGCAGTTCTGTTACTCACACTCCTTGAGATGAACCCGAGAATCATGTTTGCCTTGTTCGAAACGCTTATACACTGTGTCTAGGCTTCAAATCATTGCTAACAAACACACCTAGATCTTTCTCACAATTCGAGTTTTCTAATTCCACATTAGCTAGTTTATATTTAACATTTGTATGCATCTTCCCTATCTTTAATACCTTGCATTTGTCAATGTTAAACTTCATCTGCCAATTTACTGACCATTCGTGTAAGGTATCTAGATCCCTTTGGAGGCACTCTATATCTCTATCTGAATCAATTGTTCTCCCCATTTTGGTATCGTCTGCAAATTTACTTATCTACTAGTTATACCTAAATCAAGGTCATTTATGTATATAACAAACAACAGAGGACCTAATACAGATCCCTGGGGGACACCACTTTTGACTGCTCCCCATTCTGACTTCGTACCATTTATGCTGACTCTCTGCTTCCTACCAATTAGCACATGACCTAATCCATCCCAACAACGCCCCACCTATTCCATGCGCCTCAACCTTTCTCATCAATCTCTCATGGGGGACTCTGTCGAAAGCTTTACTGAAATCTAAATATATTATATCATATGACTTGTCATTATCTACTGCTTCATATACCTCTGAGAAAAAAAACTAAGCACATTAGTAAGGCAAGAAACGTCCCTGAGTGAATCCATGCTGAGAAGAATTTATTAAATTAAATGTATCTAAGTGGTTTCTAATTTTACTAGCAATAATTGACTCTAGTAGCTTTCCTATGATTGATGTAAGGACTAATGGGACGGTAATTTGGATGCTATTGATTTGTAACCTTTTTTGAAGATCGGAACTAAGTTTGCAAGCTTCCAAGCTTCTGGAACTATACCTGTCTCCAATGACTTGTTAAATAATTTTTTTAATGGGTAATTAACTCATCCCTACATTCTTTTAATACTCTAGCATATACCTCATCAGGACCAGGCGGATTTATGAGGTTTCAGTCTGTCAATTTCCTTAAGCACATCATTTCTACTTATAGTAACCGTACTTAACCTATTTTCTATACTATCGCTATATACCTTACGGACTTCTGGAAACTGTGCCAAATTGTCATTAGTGAAAACGGAAAGAAATTGACTATTTAATGTACTGCACATTTCTAAATCATTTTCTGTCATTTCTCCTATCGAAGTTTTAAGGGGACCAATTACATCTCTAACCTTGGATTTATATAGTTGGCAAAAAGCTTTAGGATTATTTTTTGAGTCATTGGCAACCTTAATTTCATAATTTCTTGACTAAGAGGGTGTACGAGAGCGAGGTGGAGGGACAGAGAGGGAGAGGTAGACCGAATGAGAGGTGGAAGGATGGAATGAGGAAGTACATGAACGAAGGCGGTGCTGGTTGGGGGGAGGGGCGTCGACTGACTGGGGACAGAGGTGCATGGGGGCGGTTCGTTCGTGGCCACCCCTTCGGGGATCACGGCGTCAGGCAATAGATAGATAGATAGATAGATAATCCGTCGGTAACTATTTCTTCATTAAATTAATTTTGTATCACAGACCTTTTCTTTTCTTCTGATTACCGTTCACTAATTTTCACATCAATTAAACATTCCTTGCATTTAATTAGCAGCTGAAATATTACTTCTCGCAATTTAGCTCATAAACCTTCTCATTAACTGACTTCTAATTTAAACAAACATTCCTAGGCTGAATAAAATCGTCTAATAGTTACCAGAATATAATGAAAAGGACGTCACCGGTACTGTACTGGTTAATTCTCAACTTCCACTTTTACTTCTTTAGTTTCGACTTCAACTCGTAAAACCTAGAGTATCTCTCAAACACACTCATCAATTCTAATTTATACCTTGGCTCCCTCATTTCTCTCTTACACCTCCACACTTTATTTATTTGTTATTTTTCATTTAACAAGCAAATCTTCATACTACTTCAGTTTCCTTCAAGTTGCATCCACATTAATGCACTAACTCTTTTTACAATTAATTGTTGCTCAAACGATCACACTCACTTTCATAGACTCTCATTTCACTCACAAACATTTATTAAGTAGTGACCCCTCTCAGCCACGCTCCTAAGCTCTCACTTTACTGCCCTCCTATATCATTTACCTATAGGCTAGCAATTTTTCGTATAACCCCTCCAACTTTCTCATTGCACTCACAACAAATCGTACGAACTCTATATCAAAGGAGTACAAAGGAGTACAAAGGAAATCAAGCAACAACAGTTCTAGTGACCCTTCTAGGTTGCTTGTCCTCCAAAACACTGAGGATCAAGTGTCCAAACAGTGGTTTAGAGTAGGTAAGGGAACATTGGAAAGGGAATTACTGCCCTGGAACTAATGTCCGTGGCAGGATTAGGAAGTTAGTAGGGGACAGATGGGTTAGTAACTGAGGGGGGGATAAAATAAAGTTATTCATTTACAAACGCAGTCAGTTGCGGGTTTGATGCGAGATATTTGTCTAGGCGGAGTTTAAATGAATCAACGGTGATGCAGTCTATAACGTTTCGGGGAAGCCCATTCCACAAGTTGACAACTCGATTGAAGAAGAAATTCTTAGATTCGTGCGAGTTAAAAGATTTACCAATAATTTTGCAACCGTTTCCCCGCGTGTAATTAGATTGGTCGATAGTGAAGTACTTACTACAGTTCATACTGTCGATGCCTTTGATGATTTTGAACACTTGAATTAAGTCACCTCTTAATCTGCGCTGGGTTAAAGGAAATAGATTTAATTCTCTAAGACGCTCTTCGTATGGTTTGTTCTTTAGGCTAGGTATCATTTTGGTAACTCTACGTTGAACTCGTTCTAGCTTGTTTATATCTTTTTGGTAATAAGGGCACCAGGATTGAACGCAGTATTCCAGAAGAGGGCGGACTAAGGAATTGTAAAGGGTTAGGATAACTTCTTTGGATTTATGCTCAAATGACCTGCCTATAAAGCCAATTATTTTGTTTGCCTTCTTAACAACTTCTGAACATTGTTGACTCGGTTTTAGGTTACTCGATATTGTGACTCCCAGATCGGTTTCTCTGTTTACATTCTTAAGCTGAGTGCCATTCATCGAATAGTTTGCTTTCTCATTTAGGTATCCAATATGTAGTACTTTACATTTATCCGCATTGAAACTCATTTGCCAAATTTGGGCCCAACATGACAATTTATCTAGATTGTGTTGCATATCGTCAACTTGTTCTTTTGAGAGTACGCTATTTGCAATTTTTGTATCGTCAGCAAATTTTGAGATTGTACAGGTGAGACCCTCATCTATGTCGTTGATGTAAATTAGAAAGATAATTGGTCCTAGTACCGATCCCTGGGGTACCCCGCTACTTACATTGGTCCATTTAGATGACTTACCGTTTATGACTACTCTTTGCTTTCTGTCGTTGAGCCAATTTTCTATCCATTTCAACACACCGTCTTGTATTCCATGCGCTTCTAGTTTTAGCAGTAAACGTTTGTGGGGAACTTTGTCAAAGGCCTTTTGAAAATCAAGGTATATAATATCTACAGCTTTACTCTCATCGTAGAGGTTGAGGATATCGTGGAAGAAGTCTAAGAGGTTTGTTAAACAGGAACGTTTTTTACGAAAGCCATGTTGAGTATCTTTAAGTATGTTATTTTCCTCTAAGTGATTTACGAGTCTGTCTCGTATGACCGTTTCTAGCATTTTACATACAACTGAGGTTAAGCTAATTGGACGATAGTTACTAGGTAGGGATTTGCTGCCTTTTTTTAATATCGGTGTTACGTTGGCTAGCTTCCACTGATCGGGCATAGTTCCAGACTGCAAGGATTTATTGAATAGTAATGTCAGTGGTTTGGAGAGCTCATCCTTAGCTTCCAATATCCCTACCATCCACACTCCTGAATCACATTTATTGAAGTTACTGCTTTCGTCTCACAAAATTCTTTAAATCTACTATTAAATATTGTATACTTATATTTTGTTGTTGCCTGAAAAGCCTGTTAGCTTATAAAAAAAACTTGCCTGTATTATATTCTTTAGTCTTGTATGGCTTTGTGATGTATAATGTATTATGGCAATAATAAAGTGTTTAAGGTGTTTTAAAGTGTTTAAATATGTCCACTTGTAGTCGAATCGTCCCTCATTATCGCTCGCACTAATTCTCTTCTCTCTATTTTCACTCAAACTTTCGAACTAAATTTCTCCTCCCATTCGTATCATTAGTCTCTCATTTCAGTCTCAAACACTCATTAGTCTCTCATTTCAGTCTCAAACACTCGCACTCTATCCTTTCGTCTCTCATATCACTCGCATTTTACTATTACTATTATTACTATTACATTTACTATTATTTTACTATTATTTTACTATTACTATTATTATTACTATTACAAATTTTACTATTATTTTACTATTATTTCACTATTACGATTATTATTACTATTACATTTACTATTATTTTACTATTATTTTACTATTACTATTATTACTATTACATTTACTATTATTTTACTATTATTTCACTATTACGATTATTATTACTATTACATTTACTATTATTTTACTATTATTTTACTATTACTATTATTATTACTATTACATTTACTATTATTTTACTATTATTTTACTATTACTATTATTATTACTATTACATTTACTATTATTTTACTAATATTTCACTATTACTATTATTATTACTATTACATTTACTATTATTCTACTATTACTATTATTATTACTATTACATTTACTATTATTTTACTATTAATTTACTATTATTATTACTATTACATTTACTATTATTTTACTATTAATTTACTATTATTATTACTATTACATTTACTATTATTTTACTATTATTTTACTATTACTATTATTATTACTATTACATTTACTATTATTTTACTATTATTTTACTATTACTATTATTATTACTATTACATTTACTATTATTTTACTATTATTTTACTATTACTATTATTATTACTATTACATTTACTATTATTTTACTAATATTTCACTATTACTATTATTATTACTATTACATTTACTATTATTCTTCTATTACTATTATTATTACTATTAGATTTACTATTATTTTACTATTATTTTACTATTACTATTATTATTACTATTACATTTACTATTATTTTACTATTAATTTACTATTATTATTACTATTACATTTACTATTATTTTACTATTATTTTACTATTACTATTATTATTACTATTTCATTACTATTATATCACTATTACTATTATTTTACTATTATTTCACTATTACTATTATTATTACTATTACATGACTATTATTTTACTATTACTATTATTATTACTATTACATTTACTATTATTTTCACTCGTAAACCATCGCACCCATTCGTTCCAGCCCTCGTTGCAGTCACTATCAAGTCCACTCACTTCTTTCCTCTGTCATTTACTTAAGGGAGCCCACCTCGCTTTTTTTCTCTTTCTCTCCCTCTCTCTTTGGCTTGTATCCATTCGGCCCCATTCAGCCTACTGTTTTAAGACATTTACCCCCATCCAGGTGTCAATACTTTCCTGGCGAGCGGTAGTGAGCCAGCATTTATATATTTTTGTTTTGACAGCAAGCTAAGTTTGTACATTTTTCGATAGAAACATTTCTCTGGCGAAGCCGGATTTCTCCATACAATACTGGCTCACTAACGCTCGCCAGGAAGAAATCGACACCTGAATGGGGATAAACGTCTTAAAACAGTTAGTTGAATGGGGCCGAAAGGATACAAGCCAGAGAAAGAGAGAACAGGAGAAAAAAATAGAAAAAGCCGGTGACCCCCCTTAATTCACACATTTCTGCAATCACTCTTTCGTCTCTCATATTTGTTTTTACAATATTTCGCACTAACTCACTCCTTTTATCTCTCAATTAATATAAGACCGTATTTCTATTATTCTAGTATTAATATAAGACCGCATTTCTATTATTCTAGTATTAATATAAGACCATATTTCTATTATTCTAGTATTAATATAAGACCGTATTTCTATTATTCTAGTATTAATATAAGACCGTATTTCTATTATTCTAGTATTAATATAAGACCGTATTTCTATTATTCTAGTATTAATATAAGACCGTATTTCTATTATTCAAGTATTAATATAATACCGTATTTCTATTATTCTAGTATTACTATAAGACCGTATTTCTTTTATTCTAGTATTAATATAAGACCGTATTTCTATTATTCTAGTATTAATATAAGACCGCATTTCTATTATTCTAGTATTACTATAAGACCGTATTTCTATTATTCTAGTATTACGTAATTAATATAAGACCGGATTTCCATTATTCTAGTATTAATATAAGACCGTATTTCTATTATTCTAGTATTAATATAAGACCGTATTTCTATTATTCAAGTATTAATATAATACCGTATTTCTATTATTCTAGTATTACTATAAGACCGTATTTCTTTTATTCTAGTATTAATATAAGACCGTATTTCTATTATTCTAGTATTAATATAAGACCGCATTTCTATTATTCTAGTATTACTATAAGACCGTATTTCTATTATTCTAGTATTACGTAATTAATATAAGACCGGATTTCCATTATTCTAGTATTAATATAAGACCGTATTTCTATTATTCTAGTATTAATATAAGACCGTATTTCTATTATTCTAGTATTAATATAAGACCGTATTTCTATTATTCTAGTATTACTATAAGACCGTATTTTTATTATTCTAGTATTAATATAAGATCGTATTTCTATTATTCTAGTATTAATATAAGACCGTATTTCTATTATTCTAGTAGTACTATAAAAGACCGTATTTCTATTATTCTAGTATTACGTAATTAATATAAGACCGTATTTCTATTATTCTAGTGTTAATATAAGACCGTATTTCTATTATTCTAGTATTACTATAAGACCGTATTTCAATTATTCTAGTATTACGTAATTAATATAAGACCGTATTTCTATTATTCTAGTATTAATATAAGACCGTATTTCTATTATTCTAGTTTCAATATAAGACCGTATTTCTATTGTTCTAGTATTAATATAAGACCGTATTTCTATTATTCTAGTATTACGTAATTAATATAAGACCGTATTTCTATTATTCTAGTATTACGTAATTAATATAAGACCGTGTTTCTATTATTCTAGTATTAATATAAGACCGTATTTCTATTATTCTAGTATTAATATAAGATCGTATTTCTATTATTCTAGTATTAATATAAGACCGTATTTCTATTATTCTAGTATTAATATGAGACCGTATTTCTATTATTCTAGTATTAATATAAGACCGTATTTATTATTCTAGTATTAATATAAGACCGTATTTCTATTATTCTATTATTAATATAAGACCGTATTTCTATTATTCTAGTATTAATATAAGACCGTATTTCTATTATTCTAGTATTAATATAAGACCGTATTTCTATTATTCTAATATTAATATAAGACCTTATTTCTATTATTCTAGTATTAATATTAGACCGTATTTCTATTATTCTAGTATTAATATAAGACCGTATTTCTATTATCCTAGTATTACTATAAGACCGTATTTCTATTATTCTAGTATTAATATAAGACCGTATTTCTATTATTCTAGTATTAATATAAGACCATATTTCTATTATTCTAGTATTACTATAAGACCGTATTTCTATTATTCTAGTATTACGTAATTAATATAAGACCGTATTTCCATTATTCTAGTATTAATATAAGACCGTATTTCTATTATTCTAGTATTAATATAAGACCGTATTTCGATTATTCTAGAATTAATATAAGACCGTATTTCGATTATTCTAGTATTACGTAATTAATATAAGACCGTATTTCCATTATTCTAGTATTAATATAAGACCGTATTTCTATTATTCTAGTATTACTATAAGACCGTATTTCTATTATTCTAGTATTAATATAAGACCGAATTTCTATTATTCTAGTATTAATATGAGACAGTATTTCTATTATTCTAGTATTAATATAAGACCGTATTTCTATTATTCTAGTATTAATATAAGACCGTATTTCTATTATTCTAGTATTACTATAAGACCGTATTTCTATTATTCTAGTATTACGTAATTAATATAAGACCGTATTTCTATTATTCTAGTATTAATATAGGACCGTATTTCTATTATTCTAGTATCAATTTAAGACCGTACTTCTATTATTCTAGTATTAATATAAGACCGTATTTCTATTATTCTAGTACTACGTAATTAATATAAGACCGTATTTCTATTATTCTAGTATTACGTAATTAATATAAGACCGTATTTCTATTATTCTAGTATTAATATAAGACCGTATTTCTATTATTCTTGTATTAATATAAGACCGTATTTCTATTATTCTAGTATTAATATAAGACCGTATTTCTATTATTCTAGTATTACTATAACACCGTATTTCTATTATTCTAGTATTAATATAAGACCGTATTTCTATTATTCTAGTATTACGTAATTAATATAAGACCGCATTTATATTATTCTAGTATTAATATAAGACTGTATTTCTATTATTCTAGTATTAATATAAGACTGTATTTCTATTATTCTAGTATTAATATAAGACCGTATTTCTATTATTCTAGTATTAATATAAGACCGTATTTCTATTATTCTAGTATTAATATAAGCCCGTATTTCTATTATTCTAGTATTAATATATGACCGTATTTCTATTATTCTAGTATTAATATTTGACCGTATTTCTATTATTCTAGTATTACTATAAGACCGTATTTCTATTATTCTAGTATTAATATAAGACCGTATTTCTATTATTCTAGTATTAATATAAGACCGTATTTCTATTATTCTAGTATTACGTAATTAATATAAGACCGCATTTCTATTATTCTAGTATTAATATAAGACCGTATTTCTATTATTCTAGTATTAATATAAGACCGAATTTCCATTATTCTAGTATTAATATAAGACCGTATTTCTATTATTCTAGTATTAATATAAGACCGTATTTCTATTATTCTAGTATTACTATAAGACCGTATTTCTATTATTCTAGTATTACGTAATTTCTTTGTTGCTCATCTTAACTCGGAAACGAGCTAACTGTTGTTTCCGTCTCAGCTATATTAACCCCTTCTGTACCGGGAAGTCTTTTTGATTTTATTCTAGCTATATTTAGACGATTTTGTTCAGTTTAAAAAGGATCTGCGGTAGTAAAAATTATTAAGTTATAGATAGTTCGATGCATGTTTATTGCTGGAGGTCCTTGTAAAACTGAATAAAATCGTCTAAAATTAGCTAAAATCATATTCAAAAGACGTCGCCGGTACGGAAGGGGTTAATAGATACTCGCACTTGTTCAGGTTTGTTCTAATTTGACATATAAAGCATCGGATTCATTCACTTCTCGTCTTATTGTCACTCACACACTTTGGCATTCACTCATTTCGTCTCATTTATCTGAAGGACTCTCCATGCAAACTCTCTTTTTCAATCTCTGTCCCCATCAAACGCTCTCATTAACCCCTTCTGTACCGGTGATGTCTTTTATATTTGATTTCAGCTACATTTAGACGCTTTTTTGAAATATAGGAAGGATATATGGTAGCTAAAAGGATTAATTCAAATAATATGTAGCCTTTTTTTTTATGGGTAGACGTCCTTCCCAAGCTGAATAAAAGGGTCTAATAATTGTCAGAAAATAATGAAAAGTACATCACCGGTACAGAAGGGGTTAACTTACTTGCCCTTGCAATTTCACTCACATTCTCTCGCACTAATTCCTCACTTGTTTCATATTCCCTCACAGCCTTTCGCATGCGTTTTTCCCTCAGCCTTAAGGGAGGTGACCTGCTTTTTGTTCTCTCATTTTCTCTCTTTCTCTGGCTTGTATCCATTCGGCCCCATTCAGCCTACTGTTTTAAGACGTTTATCCCCATCCAGGTGTACATTTTTTACTGGTGAGCGGTAGCGAGCCAGCATATTTTTTAAATGTTTTTGACAGCAGGCTACATTTGTACATTTTTCGGTAGAAAAATGTCTCCGGCGAAGCCAGATTTCTTCATATAATGCTGGCTCGCTATCGCTCGCCAGGAAGAAATCGACACCTAGATGGGGATAAACGTCTTAAAATAGTTGGCTGAATGGGGCCGAATGGATACAAGCCAGAGAAAGAGAGAAAAGGAGAAAAATAAAAAAGCAGGTCACCCCCCTTAATTGACCGTCATTGATCTAATATAGAGTCTGTTTGTTTTTAGCTGACAGTATATTGCCGTGTTCCCATCTTGATTACTCAGCTGTTTGTTTTTAGCTGACAGTATACTGCCGTGTTCCCATCTTGATTACTCATCTGCTTGTTTTTAGCTGACAGTATATTGCCGTGTTCCCATCTTGATTACTCAGCTGTTTGTTTTTAGCTGACAGTATATTGCCGTGTTCCCATCTTGATTACTCAGCTGTTTGTTTTTAGCTGACAGTATATTGCCGTGTTCCCATCTTGATTACTCAGCTGTTTGTTTTTAGCTGACAGTATATTGCCGTGTTCCCATCTTGATTACTCAGCTGTTTGTTTTTAGCTGACAGTATATTGCCGTTCCCATCTTGATTACTCAGCTGTTTGTTTTTAGCTGACAGTATATTGCCGTGTTCCCATCTTGATTACTCAGCTGTTTGTTTTTAGCTGACAGTATATTGCCGTGTTCCCATCTTGATTACTCAGCTGTTTGTTTTTAGCTGACAGTATATTGCCGTGTTCCCATCTTGATTACTCAGCTGTTTGTTTTTAGCTGACAGTATACTGCCGTGTTCCCATCTTGATTACTCAGCTGCTTGTTTTTAGCTGACAGTATATTGCCGTGTTCCCATCTTGATTACTCAGCTGCTTGTTTTTAGCTGACAGTATATTGCCGTGTTCCCATCTTGATTACTCATCTGTTTGTTTTTAGCCGACAGTATATTGCCGTGTTCCCATCTTGATTACTCAGCTGTTTGTTTTTAGCTGACAGTATATTGCCGTGTTCCCATCTTGATTACTCAGCTGTTTGTTTTTAGCTGACAGTATATTGCCGTGTTCCCATCTTGATTACTCAGCTGTTTGTTTTTAGCTGACAGTATATTGCCGTGTTCCCATCTTGATTACTCAGCTGTTTGTTTTTAGCTGACAGTATATTGCCGTGTTCCCATCTTGATTACTCAGCTGTTTGTTTTTAGCTGACAATATATTGCCGTGTTCCCATCTTGATTACTCAGCTGTTTGTTTTTAGCTGACAATATATTGCCGTGTTCCCATCTTGTTTACTCAGCTGTTTGTTTTTAGCTGACAGTATATTGCCATGTTCCCATCTTGATTACTCAGCTGTTTGTTTTTAGCTGACAGTATATTGCCGTGTTCCCATCTTGATTACTCAGCTGTTTGTTTTTAGCTGACAGTATATTGCCGTGTTCCCATCTTGATTACTCAGCTGTTTGTTTTTAGCTGACAGTATATTGCCGTGTTCCCATCTTGATTACTCAGCTGTTTGTTTTTAGCTGACAGTATATTGCCGTGTTCCCATCTTGATTACTCAGCTGTTTGTTTTTAGCTGACAGTATATTGCCGTGTTCCCATCTTGATTACTCAGCTGTTTGTTTTTAGCTGACAGTATATTGCCGTGTTCCCATCTTGTTTACTCAGCTGTTTGTTTTTAGCTGACAGTATATTGCCATGTTCCCATCTTGATTACTCAGCTGTTTGTTTTTAGCTGACAGTATATTGCCGTGTTCCCATCTTGATTACTCAGCTGTTTGTTTTTAGCTGACAGTATATTGCCGTGTTCCCATCTTGATTACTCAGCTGTTTGTTTTTAGCTGACAGTATATTGCCGTGTTCCCATCTTGATTACTCAGCTGTTTGTTTTTAGCTGACAGTATATTGCCGTGTTCCCATCTTGATTACTCAGCTGTTTGTTTTTAGCTGACAGTATATTGCCGTGTTCCCATCTTGATTACTCAGCTGTTTGTTTTTAGCTGACAGTATATTGCCGTGTTCCCATCTTGATTACTCAGCTGTTTGTTTTTAGCTGACAGTATATTGCCGTGTTCCCATCTTGATTACGCAGCTGTTTGTTTTTAGCTGACAGTATATTGCCGTGTTCCCATCTTGATTACTCAGCTGTTTGTTTTTAGCTGACAGTATATTGCCGTGTTCCCATCTTGATTACTCAGCTGTTTGTTTTTAGCTGACAATATATTGCCGTGTTCCCATCTTGTTTTCTCAGCTGTTTGTTTTTAGCTGACAGTATATTGCCGTGTTCCCATCTTGATTACTCAGCTGTTTGTTTTTAGCTGACAGTATATTGCCGTGTTCCCATCTTGATTACTCAGCTGTTTGTTTTTAGCTGACAGTATATTGCCGTGTTCCCATCTTGATTACTCAGCTGTTTGTTTTTAGCTGACAGTATATTGCCGTGTTCCCATCTTGATTACTCAGCTGTTTGTTTTTAGCTGACAGTATATTGCCGTGTTCCCATCTTGATTACTCAGCTGTTTGTTTTTAGCTGACAGTATATTGCCGTGTTCCCATCTTGATTACTCAGCTGTTTGTTTTTAGCTGACAGTATATTGCCGTGTTCCCATCTTGATTACTCAGCTGTTTGTTTTTAGCTGACAGTATATTGCCGTGTTCCCATCTTGATTACTCAGCTGTTTGTTTTTAGCTGACAGTATATTGCCGTGTTCCCATCTTGATTACTCAGCTACTTCGAAGGTGTTGACTTGAATTATGTTGTTAATTATGAACACCTGGCATTAAGGGGAGGTTTTTAGTTTGGTCCCTAGATATCCTTCAAGCTTAAAATTACACCCCCTTTAGCCCCTTTCAAGATAAATTTGTACTTTTTTCGGTAGAAAAATGTCCCGGCTGAAAGCCGGTTCCTCTTAAATTACAGGCTCGCTATCGCTCGCCAGGATAAAATCGACACCTAAATGGCATGAAAGGTCTTAAAATTGACAGAAATGGGGTGAAAGTTCTTAAAATCGTCAATATAATGGGGCAAACGTCTTAAAATTAGAAAAAATGGGGTTAAACATGAGTGAGAAGGGAGTCAAGAAAAAAATCCCTCAAGTGGAAATCTCCCCTATGATGAAGATATAGTAGATATATATTTTCCATTGCGTACCAAAAAAACAGCTTCTATGAGATTAGGTTTTCCGCCATGAGAACAAAATCTATAATTATGCATCCAGAACGTGATATATAGGTTTCCTAGATGTGCCTTAGATGTCTCTTCATAGCCAAGGGCTTCGAGGGTGAAACGGAGTTCCCCTGGTCTGACGTCACAACCAGGGACATCCGTGTTACAATGGGTGCCGCTTCTCTATCTCTATGTATCTATGTACACTCGCTCCAAGAAGTATCTGCACCCCTACCCTGATAATCTGGTGTGTAGAGCTTGTTAGGTTTTGCATATCTACCTGTAGCTATATCCATCTATACTACTATCTACCTATACTACCTTAGACCTACTACCTACGACCTACAACCTATACTACCAAGCTGTACACACCAGATTATCAGCGTAGGGGTGCAGATAATTTTTTGACCGTGTGTACGGTCGCGCTAATAAGTCATGTCCCAGCTGTCATTACGTTTGGCTTGCTCTGTGCTGTATTAATGGCTGTCAGATGTTAAATAGGGTGAGTTAGTGTAGGAACATGTTGGTATATCTCACTCAAAAAGAAGACATCATGTGTAAATATTGCTGATACCAATTATTGATCAAAACATACTTGGTGCCGAGACATCACTTATTAGCGTGACTGTACAGTATATACTCTGGCACCTTCCCCAGTTTTCCTATTATTTGTATTTTGTATGGGAGTGGCCGACTCGAGACAGAGCCCGAACAGAGACACCACACCACATCAGAAAAACAAAACAAAACATAAAATCTCACACACATCTAGGTCTCCTGGGCTTCTCTATCTAAAAGTGTAAATCTTGGAATCATTCATCTACAGCAGAAGAATGTAGACCAAGAACTACTAAGGTATATTCGTGGTTATGAATACTTCAACATCTCCCAACAATAAAAATTACAAAATGATGACCATTAACTAGTTAAGGCCAATATGGAAATTCGCAGGGAAAGCATTTTATCGAAATAGATCGCTAATATACAATAATTGTGCATATACAAGTTGACCAGAAATTTTGTCCATGACTGTGCATCCACCACCACTCCCAACTATTGCAGACTGGTGATGGGCTGGTCTATCAGAATGAGAGTTGAGCGTTCTCTGCCATACCCATAGCTTACTCTGACTGTTCCTTTTACTTATATATTTTCTAGATCTCAAGTGACGGCGTCTTTTCCGTGGATTGACCTCCCTACTGCCAACCCTGGCAGATTGGGAGCCAAAGCGTCACATTTTTCCTTTGCCCCTCAACTTTCCCTTTATAATTGCTGAGGGGCACAGGGCCTTGGGTGGGGCTTTTGTTTCCCGGGCGTTTCCGCACCCGCCTCAGCTCCCCGCCTTTGAGTGGCTTCGCCGCTTCGGTCACCTGGGCATTATTAGTGGTAAGCTGGGAGGGTCCTGTGGGGGCGCTCGGTTATGGCCTTGGCCTTGCTCGGGACCTTGGGGCTGCTCGGCCAGACAGCCTGAGGAACAGCAACAACAACAACAACTGCAGACCTATCTATTTATTTTATGCCATTTCAGATATATTTTGAGCACGGCAAAAGCAAGGGCATCAACATAGTTGAAAACATCATTGCATAGGCTATAGCCGTATATTATTTATTATATTGCTTAACTTATAAATATATAAAATTGTATAAACAAAATGTATTATGTAACATCTGTAAGTGTTGGTTGGCATACGTGGTATCCCTGGGTTCAGTTCATAATATACCAATATCATTATTATGCAATCATACTGTAGTTGTTATGCATTTATTTAGAGCAGCCACGATGAATACCAGTGAAGTCATTAAGTTCATGACAAACATAAGCAATCCCTCAATTATATACTCACCCTTGGCAGTCATACATAACAGACAATATAAAGACCAACCTGCTGGAGTTCTATATTTCGACAGTCTGTGTTAATAGGACGAGAACAAATGTTAATAATATCGAGTAAAACATTTAGAGAACCGGGAATATAAGAAAGAACAACGTCAATTTATGTAACGAAAAGGTGTCTATACATTAAACACAATGTAAGTTTTGTGCTCAAAGGATCTGCAATATGCAATTTAACACTTTCATTATTTACCGCTAAATTTGATTTTATTCAGGCTATCATCACGTGATTTGAAGCAGCTTAAGAATAATCTAAAGTAATACAAATTGTCGACTCTATCTTAAATATCCATTTAACTTTAACTATTATATTATAAGCATAATATAATCGTCTAATAGTAGCCAGAATAAATTGTACAAAGTGTTATGGTATTCTGAATGAGTTGGTATTCACTTTCAGATACGTATTTACTTCTGGTAATCGTCTACAGCAGATTATAAGAGTAGGATAATCAGAGGGATTTTTATGTTAATATTATGGTCTACCTTCGATATTTTTGGGACTGGAACACAGGTAGGATGTCTAATGTTAACCTTCACATACGCATTTAACTTTAACAGACAACTACAACATCCAATATAACTACGAATAGGTGGACCGTCTAGTTTACGACAACATGGCTTTCGGGTCACTAACGTAGAACATTCTATTTTGTTTTCTTCTATAATTATTCCAACTACTCCCTCTCGGGCATAGGCTGAGAGCCTGCACATCCAACCGCTCAACACGGTGAAGCCCGTGAGGTCTTGTTCCAGTCTAGGGAGTGAGACACACGAAGCACTTAGAGCTCAACCCCTGTAGCATATTAATTTTGAATATGGGAATATTCGTACAGTGCTATTTAATCAGAGACCAATGAGGGTATTTGTTTGGCGTTTCGGTGGGCTTTGTGGTAATGCACTGATACTAGGTACAGCACAAAATCCATCCCAATAATACGTTCCCATTGATATATCGGGATTCGAACCCGGGACCATTGGATTACCAGGCCAGTGGCAAGACCACTCCACCACACCTCCCCTTATATACGCATTAATATTTGTCAGCCAGCTACATGAGCATATGCGTACACTATACAAAGGGCCTTCTAGGTTACGACGACCCGGCCCTGGTGTCACTGGGTCAAACGTAAACAAAGAGCCAAACCAATGTTATCACCTTCATCAGTCAAGTGACCGAGTACCCGTACCTCACGTGGCCACAACTCGCAGATCAAGGACCTCCACTTAACCCCTTCTGTACCGTTCACGTATTTTTGTATTTGATTTCAGCTATTATTAGATTAGAAGATTATATTCAGATTAAAAAGGCCCTCCAGCATTTAGAGGCTTCGAACTATCTCACTTAGCTATTTTCACTAACAGATATCCTTATTAGACTGCACAAAGTCTTCTCAATATCGGTAGGATAAGCTTAAGAAGACGTCGCCGGTACGGAAGGGGTTAATGATATATATTTTTTGTTCAACAAGTTTTCTCGGCAACTTTCCTTTGTCAACGTTAGAATTCAAATTTTAATTAGTATGAAGTTATGAAATTTAGGTGTTTTTTGTGTTCTGTGTAGTTTTGTTCATTGTGAGATGGCAATGCTTATATTGTTATTTGATGAAGTGTGTGTGTGTGTGTGTGTGTGTGTGTGTGTGTGTGTGTGTGTGTGTGTGTGTTGTTTGTTGTTTGTGTGTGTGTGTTTATGTCATCTATGTTTAACTGAAAGACGTTACTATGTTATGTGTGCGGTGTGTGTTAGATGCTGCTGCACGGGGATGAGGGTGGGGTAGGAGGAGTGGAGAAGGATAAGGTGGTGGGAGTCGGGATTGAGGTAAAACGGGTGGGAAATTGGGTTGATTAAGATGGGGTGGATTGGAGAAGAGGGAGTGGGAAGGGTTGGTGGGTTGGAAGAAGGAGGTGTAGAGGGGGTGGGTGGAGTGGGAGAAAAAAAAAGAAAAAAGAAAAACAAAGTTTAAGGATGGGTGTAGGGAACTTGAGGAGCAGGGTCAGGTGTTTGTGTACTGTCCAATGGAAGCAAGCATTGTGCATGTGAAATGGGTCCAGTTTCCGCAGGAATTGCAGAAAACTGAACCCTTAGTCTGTCGACTCGAAGTGATTGTTTTAGAGCATGTCGAACATATTATGTACAGTATGTGTGGGTGGGTCCAGGGTTACTTTCAATGTCTCCGCTAGAAGAAGTCTTCCAGAAATAACCGCCGGAGAAGCATTTCTCGGTGTCGAAAACACCTGATATTGTGTGTGTTGTGTTGAAAGTGTGAGGTACTTGCCCAAGGATCTCTCACCAAGACAAACTCCCTACACAAGTAAGCTAAGAAATTATTAAATATCCAAATGGCAATGGAACATTGTAATAAACTCCAATGTTTTTCAACTGCTATTTTAACAAATGTTCATCCTTGTCACCACTAGAATCTGTACATGGAATTTCAGCAAATGATCCTCGTGGAAAAGATTATTTATCTGCCCATATTTTCATTTATTTTTCTACCTAGGAATATTATAACAAGTTGTTCCTGTTCATGATACTGTCTACCCACAACTCTTTCCTTTAAGGGGGGTCACAGATTTGTTTTATCTCTCTCTCTCCTGTTCTCTCTTTCCCTGGCTTGTATCCATTTGGACCCATTCAGCCAACTATTTTAAGACGTTTATCCCCATCCAGGTGTCGATATCTTCCTGGCGAGCGATAGCGAGCCAGCATTGTATGGAGAAATCCGGCTTCGACGGAGAAATATTTCTATCGTAAAATGAACAAATTTAGCTTGCTGTAAACAATATATATAAATATATATGCTGGCTCGCTACCGCTCGCCAGGAAAATATTGACACCTGGATGGGGGTAAACGTCTTAAACAGTAGGCTGAATGGGGCCGAATGGATAAAGGCCAAAGAGAGAGGGAGAGAAAGAGAAGACAAGCGAGGTGGGCTCCCATAATGTCCTGATACCTCTGCAATAGAGAGGTATGTGTAATGGTAGGTCAGGTCAGTGTTCAGTTACACTCTCCATAATTATACAGTATGTTGGCGTTCCACAGGGTTCAGTTTTGTCCCCAACTGTATTCCTTATTCACATTAACCCCTTCTGTACCGGCGACGTATTTTGTATTTTATTTCAGCTACATTTAGACGATTTTATGAAGCTTAGGAAGGAAATATATGGTTGGTAAAAAGATCTATTGAGATAGTCTGCAGGCTTATAATGTGTAGACGCCCTTCCTAAGTTTAATGAAATAGTCTAATAGTTGCCAGAATATAATGAAAAAGACGTAAAGAAGGGGTTAATCCTCTCCTATCTGCTACTCTAAATCCTATTCACTCTTAAGCCGGTATCACACGAGAGCTTTTATAGTCAACATTCGATAATCAACATTTTCTGGCAACATTTCTGGAATATTTTGTACTGGTATCGGAAACTTGACTGATGATGGATGAATTTAAGCAACCCAAATATTATATATGTTGATCACATAAGCTGCCAGACCAGTGTTGAGGATAAATGTTGAGTGAAAAATCGCTGGTGTGATACCGGCTTTATGCAGATGACTCCACCCTTCATAGATCTTTCTCAAAATTATATATATGGATGTTCAGCAAGAATAATTGTGACACCTCATCACACCTTGCCCAGCTGTACTAAATCAGGCTGATGGACTGTTGAGGTTAAGGGGAGAGGTGTCGTTTTTCTGGTCCCCTTTCTCCCTCGTGTTAAGCCCCATTTGTTTTGAGATAATAAGACCTTCGGCCTACTAGTTTGGCAATTTTAACACGTTTCGCCCCATTTCGTTGTAAATTTTAAGACCTTTTGTGCTATTTAGGTGTCGGTTACTTCCTGGCGAGCGAAAGCGAGTCTGAAATTTGAAAAGAAATCGGCCTTCGGCCGGGCCATAATTCTACCGAAAAAATTTACACATTTGTCTAGGGGGTGTTTTTCTAAGCTTGATGGAGGTCTAGCAAAAAAAACGAACAAATAAAGGAATACATTAATTAATAGACCAAAGAAAAACAAAAAACGGTCCGTCTCCCCTTAACTGTTATCACTTCACAGTCATTCCTTCAAATTTCAGAACCTCTGCTTTTCAGAATTGCTATATTTCTCGAACCAGCTCGTATTGAATTTGTTTTCTTGCGCAGAGCAATTTTCCACCAACTTTCAATCCGCAACAACTTAAATCTAATTGATATAATGTGTTCATGAATGGAGGACACCATAAAGGGAATGGAAGTGGTTTTATTTTTTATTTTTTCCTTTTTCCATTATTTTAGGCTAAGACACAACTATGGAAATCACTAAAGTCTAATAGTACTATAAAAAGACAAAAATATGGAAATGACTATAGTCTATTAGTACTATAAACATAAGTAAAGTAAATGACTATAGTCTATTAGTACTATAAACATAAGTAAAGTAAATGACTATAGTCTATTAGTACTATAAACATAAGTAAAGTAAATGACTATAGCCTATTAGTACTATAAACATAAGTAAAGTAAATGACTATAGTCTATTAGTACTATAAACATAAGTAAAGTAAATGACTATAGTCTATTAGTACTATAAACATAAGTAAAGTAAATGACTATAGCCTATTAGTACTATAAACATAAGTAAAGTAAATGACTATAGCCTATTAGTACTATAAACATAAGTAAAGTAAATGACTATAGTCTATTAGTACTATAAACATAAGTAAAGTAAATGACTATAGTCTATTAGTACTATAAACATAAGTAAAGTAAATGACTATAGTCTATTAGTACTATAAACATAAGTAAAGTAAATGACTATAGTCTATTAGTACTATAAACATAAGTAAAGTTAGAATCATTCATTTGACGACAGTACAGTATATTCCTCTCATAAACTGTGTCTGTTTTTTTATGTTACTAAAACTTTTCCTTGACTGTCCTCATGTGTGCTTAAGGGGGCCCACCTCGCTTTTTTTCTCTTTCTCTCCCTCTCTCTTTGGCTTGTATCCATTTGGCCCCATTTAGCCTACTGTTATAAGACTTTTACCCCCATCCAGGTGTCAATATTTTCCTGGCGAGCGGTAGCGAGCCAGCATATTCTGTATGTATTTTTGTTTTGACAGCAAGCTAAATTTATACATTTTTCGATAGAAAAATGTCTCCGGCGAAGCCGGACTTCTCCATACAATGTTGGCTCGCTATCGCTCGCCAGGAAGAAATCGACACCTGGATGGGGATACACGTCTTAAAACAGTTGGCTGAATGGGGCCGAATGGATATAAGCCAGAGAAAGAGAGAAAAGGAGAGAAAGTTAAACAATGCAGGTGACCCCCCTCAACCCATACATTACCATTGACTTCCTTTTCTATATATTGTGGATAATATTCAACGATTTTCTTCAGAATAGGAAGGCCCTCTAGCAATATTATGGCTTCAAATTATATCAACCAACCCAATTAACTACTACAGATCCTTCCTAAGCTGCATACTCTATCGTCTACATACAGCAATGATACACAATAACACACGTCGCTGGCTTCAACCTATATCAACCAACCCTATTTATTAGTGGCCCCTCCATCATTGACGATTATGCATATTACATAAGGCTACCTCTTCAAACGCTCATACGCGTAGTTTGAATCTACCGTCGCAGAGCTCAGAGGAACCTTCATCATAAGCACACGCAAAATCACTCATGGTTCGTCTTTATGATTGGGTTCTCACTACGAAAAAACTTCGTAACAAATAAAAAATAAAAATAAAATAAGAATAACTATTCATAAGCTTTCCATATTCTGTGGATGTACTTCTGTGGATTCTTGGACCAGACGCTGACTAGCGCATCCTTCCGCCTTCCTTGCTCTGCGTTCACCCCACCCGGACGTGTCCCCCACAGCGCTCCGCTTTGATTCCGCATTCTTGCATCCCTAGTGAGTTTTTCTCATTTGTTTACTCTGGGATGTCTTGAGTAAGGTTAGGATTAGCATAGCAGGGGTGCCATGGGTGGTTTTCTCGCAGGACAAGTGTATTTTGGGTAGTTTTATTGGGGCGTCTATTTCGGACGGACCCTCGTGGCCGGGTTGAGGACGCTCTGAAACGTTTTTCGTGTTTAGCCATCTTTAGTCCTAGCTTGTTAGGCGGCTTTAACTACGCGATGTCGGGCTTCTAGCTATCTTTCAGATGGAGTAGCCTTGTTTGTTTTTTACTGACGTTCCTGGTGTTTTTTCTTCACGTAGTGGAGTTCTTTCTGGATCCCGAGTCAGTGTTACCCTTACCGGGTTTTTTCTACGATGTTGATGTGGCTGCTGTTCCAGTTTTGGTGGGATGAAGTGCTTTTCGATTGTGTTTCGACGTCATTAAGTGTTTTCCGTTTTCACTAGGCCTAGCCAGCCACTCTTAGTTTTTTTCACATATGCAAGTGTTTTCATTGTTTATTATTATAAAAATGTACTCATGTGTCATGTGTGTCCTGGATTAGTTGTGATTGGCTGATCCAGGAGCTTCGGACTGCGTCTGATTATGTTTATCAGACTGCGTTCTGTTTGTTGTGGGTTGCCTTTCCGGCGGTTTTTCTCGATTGCTCCGAGAAAGCCGTTTTGGTTTACCGAGTTTTAGTCAGGTTGGCTAAATAGGTTAGTTACCCCGGCGAGTTTGGTAGCTTGAGGGCTCATCAGAAACTGCGTTTTTCTGTGGTCGAGCCTGTGATCAGGCTTCCTGTGTTATTCCCGGCGAGGTGGGCTCCACACATTTATCTAAGTGATCATGTGGACACCTGTTGGAAAAGGTTTTCTCGGCTTTTCAAAGACATTGAAACAATGCTGTTTGTTTGTCTGGTCTTTCCCTCCCGGCAACCTTTTTACAAAGAGGTCTGGGGCAGGTACAATTGGTTTGACATTTAATATGACCCCAGGCGGTGGTACCTTCGGGTGGTTGTATTAACGGATTTGCAATTCGCTATGGTTTGCCAAACAATTGATTGATACAATCAGGTATCACGGCCTTCAAGACAATGCTGTTTGTTTGTTTGGTCTTTTCCTCCCGGCGACGTTTTTTGTAAAGAGGTCTGGGGCAGGTACAATTGGTTTGACATTTTATATGAAACCCGGCGGTGGTACCTTCGGGTGGTTATATTACCGGATTTGCAATTCGCTATGGTTTGCCAAACAATTGGTTGATACTATAAGGTATCACGGCCTTCAAGACGGCGATCTATGAGGGCTTCTGGTAGAAGCCGGATTAGAGATTAAGATAGGCTTAGACTTTTTATGGGATAAGAAGATGCCTGAATCTTACTAGTGTTTCAAGTGTAAAGGGATACTTGAAGGACTTCATCTTTATTAGAGATATGCTTCATCTTTATGAAGACTCAGAAGATATGCTTATATCTTTTGGACAGGTAAAGATATGCTGAAATCTTTAATTTGAAACTGCTGGACAGCGAAAAGTAGTGGTTGAGGACTATGGTTAGTTGACCAGCAGTTTTATGACACATGTTTTTGTAACATTTTGGGGTAACCTTATGAGCATTAATTCCTGGGAATTTTCTCTTTCCAGGGCGGAGTACCGGCGTGGCGCCAGGTGACCAGGTAGATCCCGGGGGTGGGTAGATTTCTGCCAGTCTCGGTCATGTCGGCCATAGAACCTCTCATTGCTTTATGTTCAACGCCGTTATGCTCCGGTATCCCTATTTTTGCGCACAAGCTGTGCATTAAATGTGTTAAATGCCTAGATCGGTAACGGGGGATATGGGTGACAAAGCATTGCACTATTTGTACCCTCTTAAGTGTTAAACTGTTGATTCACAAAGATAATACTGCGGCGGCGGCCTTGCAGGAAGTAAAACAACTTCTCGCTACTTATTCAACAAATGTAGCTCATAAAGCATTGCAATGTGACAACCTTGAGCTTTGGGAACTGTTAATTATTAAACATGCCCCCCCTAAGAGTAAGATCCGTACACGTAAGGCCTCCGAGACTGGGCGGGGACAGGCTCCCACACCCTCCCCTGGCAAATCTAAGAGGCATCGCTCGCCGTCACCTTCGGCATCGGCGACGAGGTCCAAGTCAAGGTCACCCTTGAGGGAGCAGGTGAAAGCTTCGGACCACTCTTCTTCACCTCCACAGAAGAGGACAAAGGAAGAGAGTAGGGGACCTAAAGACATTATTAGAACTAAACGTAAGTCTAGTAGAAGTCATAAATCATCCAAAAGGGATCCTCCGGCGCGAACGGACTCACGGCTGTCGCCGGAGCCTGGTACCCCGCTCTCTGCATCTACCCCCTCCAAGTCTAACGTCCAATCTGACCGGTCGGGGGTGGAGTCAGAGAATGTGGTGGAGGATGCCCCGGCGGACATTTCGTCACCTGATATTCATGCTTTCTCTACCAGGTCACGTGTGTCAGCCTCAGATTTAGAAGTATCTTACGGAAACTATAAACCGCTAGGGTGCTCGGGAGAGGGCTCCCAATTGGGGAGTATTCCAAGGTCACAAGCGAGTAACAGCCACAGCCAAGGTGTATGGCGATTCTCACAGCCCTGGCAGGATGGCACACATCCTTTTGTAACGCAAGTAGTGGCTGACGTCCACCGGGATGCCGATGTCCCATCTTCTATCCCAGATCTAACATGGCTGCATGTGGAGGTCCCAGCTTCGGCGGGATCTTCCCATGAAAGGCCAGACTTAAGGGATGAAGAACAGCGTTCTCTGGTCTCAGAGATGGAAGTTGAAGAGTCAGGTCACCACCTAGAAGACTCTCAGGGTACTGTCGAATCTCCACGGAGTTCGTCATCTGCTAGGTATGTAACTACAGAAGAGATTGATGGGTTACTATTAAATGCACTTAATAAGTTCTTTGGCCCTACGCCGGAAACTCCTACAGTTGGTATGGAAGCTCCCGCGACGTCAACGAATGTGCGACCTCTGGCTACATCCATTGCTTTAGCTAAAATACCTAACCCTCCTCTTGTGTCAGATTCAATTTCCACTGTGCCAGGCACAGCAGCTCTCACTACGTCCAATGTGCGGGTCATATCAGACATAACTCCCCCCCCTTTAGACAAGGCACCAGTCAGAAAAGGAGCTATGCCTCTTTTATATGGGCCTGATGAGTCATGGGTAGCAATGTTACCAACTAAGCCAGAGGCAGCACAAGCTACTATTTCGGGGGAGCTCCCTGTACCACATGAGTGGGTAATCCAAGGCAATAAGTCTAGAAAACTCAGAGCATTGGATAGTCAAGGCGATGTTTTAGATGTTCATATTAAGGCCATTCCCAGTTATTATAACCATGACTTTTTTGTGCATGCATCAACGCCAGCCCTACCCCCTGCCTCAGCTTCAAAGCTTTTTTCTGACTGGACTAAGAACGATGGCTTTAACGACGTCAAGGCACTTTCTGCTTTGACGCCGGAATTGGATATGTTTCTGATCACAGACTCAGCCTCTAATCCAGTCTTGCAGGTGGGGCAGTTGGGTACGGGACCTTGGGTGGACTGGGAAACAGAGGCTCAAAATTTTGCCACTACTCTCACTACAAAGTCTTCTCACCAAATCCCTCAAGAGCACCATTCTTGGTTTTCTCTTCCGGTTTTTAGTGCCGGAGGAGTCCCCTCTGCTTTGTTTGATTTCTTGGCTGCCCCTAAAATCAATTTGTGCGAATTAAAAGATCCATTTAGCACGCCTTTCCCAACTCACCTAGACCGCGAGTTTAGGTTAAGAGGTAAAGCGTTTAGACTGTTTTCACAATATATTGTTACTCAGCAAGTAACAAAGTCTCTGTTACGCTCTTCTCAGGCAATCGAAACTGCGGAAGTCAGGAAGGCCATTGAACTTTCCCGGCGCTTGCTTCTCCAAACTTCCATTCAGTCTTTAGGAGATATTCGGACGGCCTTATTAGAGGCGGTTCGAGCAAGGCAGGATCTGAGGATGTTCTTAGTAAAGAAACTTCCTGACTGTATTGCAAGCCAAGTAATTCTGTCTCCAGTTCTAACCCCTTCTTTGATTTCTCCAGCAGTTTGGAAGACTGTTTTCAATATGGCACAAGCATTCAAACAAAGTCCCTCTCAACCTAAGAAGCCTACCTTTACTTTCCCTAAACCCAAACCAGTTTCGAAAGCTCAAGCTAGTGGGTCGAAGCCTTTTCATCAGCCTAAGTCCTCTTCCACCCAGAGTCAGGCTCACGTCAGGTATAAACAGGGTAAATTCTCAGGTAAAGGCCACAGATTTCACCAACGACCAGGTCAGGGCCCACCTCCAGCCAAACCCAGCCAGTCATCCAAGAGTACACCACCACCAGCAAAAAACTAAGGTCTCTCTCACTCCCGGGGCCAGTCAAAGGCATGTTGGAACAGAGAGTAGTCCATCCGGCGAACCCCAGTCTGCTAACTGGGTCATTCCGGGCGTGTCATCAGGCATGGCCATTAAGATCATGGGCGAGGACTGTGGTACGCAAAGGCATCACTTGGCAGTGGCTCCGGCGACCTCGCTTACGTCAGCCGACAGAGGCCACTCATGTTTCTTTAGAGGTGGAGTCACTAGTTCAGGAGATGATTACCAAGAGTGTCATTATCCCAGTCCCCCCGACTTACCCGGTGTTTACATCCAAACTCTTTCTAGTACCAAAAAGGGACAGTATTCAGATGAGGCCAGTCGTAGACCTGGCTTATCTGAATCTCCACATTCACAACGTGTCCTTCAGGATGCTGACAGTGAATCAAATCAGGCTAACACTTCCGCCGGGAGGGTGGATGTGTTCATTAGACCTGACAGACGCGTATTGGCACGTCCCGGTCAACATGAGATTTCAAACATTTCTGGCTTTAAGAATAATTCATCAGACTTATGTCTTTCAAAGGATGCCGTTTGGATTAAACCTAGCGCCACGCATTTTCACAAAATTAGTCCGGCAAGCCCTGATGCCCATTTTAGAACAAGGGATCAGGATCTTGTGGTATCTGGACGACTGGCTGGTGGTGGCAGAGACAGAAGAGTTATACAGCACTCATGTCAACATTACGTTAAACCATGTCAAATCTCTAGGATTCAAGGTCAACTTGGTAAAGTCAAACCTTGTTCCCTCACGAGTAATTCAGTGGATAGGGCTGGTCTGGGACACAGCGTCTCTCACTCTGAGTCAGAGTGTGGACAATCGAAACAGGTTTCGCAAAAAAATGTTTATGTTTCTCCACAGTCGGACTACGACACGGAGACTCTGGGAATCTCTAGTCGGTTCTCTCAACTGGGTTCAACTAACTGTGAAGTTGGGCCGGTTGAAAGTCAAACGTTTAATCTTGGAGGGCAACAAATATTTCCCACTCTTACCGGCGGGAAAATTATGGCCTATCCCAGCATTAATACACAGCTTACTAGCGGTCTGGGCGAAGAGGGAAATGTTGCACTCAGTCATGTCATGGACGTCTCCTCCGCCGACGGTATGGGTGGACACGGATGCGTCAGGGACGATAGGATGGGGCTTTCAGTCAAACCTCGGCCATCAGGGTCAAGGGCTTTGGTCCCCTTCAGAAACCTCTCACATAAATGTCAAAGAGTTACTAGTCCCCTTGTATTTCCTTCAGGTTCACGGCTCTACTTTACGGAAAAAGTCGGTGGCCTTCAGGATGGATAATCTCAATGCAGTTCACTGCATTCAGAAACAAGGGTGAACGAGGTCTCGGAAGTTGCTAGACGTGTCAGAAAATATTTTTGTGCTAGCCAACAAGCTGAACATTCATCTTCATTCATCATATCTCCCAGGCGTAGCAAACGTCTGGGCAGACGCGCTGTCTCGGAGACAGAGCACAACAGTAGAGTGGGCACTCAAGCAATTTTTTTCTCGATCAAATGATTGCAGAGCCTTACCGTCCACAAGTGGATCTGTTTGCGTCAGAGGGGAATCACAAACTCCCTCGGTACCTCACACGCCGGACATTAACGCCGGCGGGGGGGCCCGACGCATTGGTGACGGATTGGAACAGGTGGAGTTCCATTTATCTGTTTCCGCCACCAGACGCTTCTCTAATGTGCCACATAGTCAACAAACTACAGGATTATCGAGGCGTAGTCTCGTTAATCGCGCCCCTGTGGCCGGCGCAGTTGTGGTACCAGCAATTGAGAATGTGGTGCCCGAACCCGGTGTCGCTCCCGGTCGGGTATTTCCACTTAGACACGATTGGCAACCTAAAGACCTCGCTGACTTTTGCATTATGGACATTCAGGAGGCCAAGTGGCTAACACCGTATGGTAGAAATGTGACATATAAATTTATGAATCAGTACACACAATCTACCAAAAGGCAATATCAATCTCATTGGCAGTCCTTTACTTCTTGGATAGTTAGAACAGAACAGACAGTACCTTCGGTGGCGTTAGTTTTCATTATTTAAACTATTTGTTTGAACAGAAACGTCTATCTGTAGTGACTCTAAAAAAATCACTTAACAGCTATCAGTGTGCCATTCTTTGACCTTACAGGTCTAACCATACCACAGGCGGAAGAAACAGGTTTCATGAGAGCATGCTTCAAACTCCGCCCACCTCCCCGTCAGCTCATGCCTACCTGGCCTCTTGACAAGGCGTTATTTTTGCTTCATTCCCGTCTGTATCAGAATACGGCAGATTTTGAATTACTATTAAAAAAGGCTGTGTTCCTTATGGCTCTGGCAACAGGTAGCAGGGTGTCTGAGCTGGCGGCGATGAGCAACACCCCTAATTGCATAAGGTTTGGTAGACTCAATGATTGCATTCATATTGCACCTTCCCCAGGGTTCATCGCCAAGAATGAACATAGTGAACATGTTTTCTCAGAGTTCACGGTGCCGGCGTTGAAACGGGGTAAAGTGCACCATAATTTGTGTCCTGTACAAGCTTTAACCAAATATATGAGAGTGGCACCTCTTAACCGACAAGGTGCTTTATGGGTATCGAGTACAGGTAAAAGGTTAATGAAACGAAAAATGGCTTCTCTGCTAGTCGAAGTCATTAACCTCTGAAGTGCGCATGGGGGTAATTGGAAACGTCCCCCTGTGCTGACGTATTTGAGGTGTTTCCGTCACTAAAATATTCATTGTGCCATTAATAGCATTAATACTTATCCATATGCGCCTATTATGGGTTGATTATAAAGGTATTAACCTGAAACAACAATAACACGAGTGAAAACAGCGTTTGGATGGTCAAAATCGGAGATATAGCCCGCGAGTTGTATAATGTATGGGTGAGGCAACCTGCTTTCCCGCCAATTTCCCCCAAGGCCACTGAGACACAGTCGATCGATACTCTCTCTCTCTCTCTTGCACTCGCTTGCCATCAGTGATGACAACACCCTGCTTGCAACTCGCTAATGTTAGCACGAAAATATACCTCAGAATAAGGGAATAACAGGGAAAATAGGTGATAACTGAAGGAGAGGAGGAAAGTGGGGAAGGAGGGGAGGTAGAGGACTGAGATTTTGCATGGCCCAGGGGCCAAAAAAAAAATAAAAAATAAAAAAAATAAAATAAAAAAAAATATTTGTTTTTCGATGTCAAAAGTTGATTTTTTTTTTCACTCACTCATAAGAGTCTCCCCACAGTCCGCCGGGGGAACTCTTAAGAGTCTCCCCGCAGTTTCCGGGTTAAAGAGAGTAATCCCGGCGTAGTGGGTAGGGCCCACGATTTACGCAAATGGGCAGCATCTTTACGTTTTCTAAAAAAAAAAATCTGTTGAAGACATAGCTACTACTCAACTATGGGCTTCAAATCATACGTTTTTAACTCGATACCTGTCGGTAGCACTAGACAAACCATCAATGCCGTGTATAGCGTTACGGCAAAGGGTCTAGAGGGGCCTCTAAGTCACTTATTGTTTAGGTTAAGAAAGAGGGGGTGGGGGGTGCAGTCAGTGTAACATAAGACACCCTAGACCCCACCGGAGGATATGTACAGAGTATACGAGCTGTGATACAATGTATAAGTGTTGTGTTTAAAATTTCTCTGTAGTAATGCCTACAGGAAATGTGGTTGAAGTACAATGGATGTAGTACAACAATGGTTTCTTTCAGCTATGCGAGCTGTGATACAATGTATAAGTGTTGTGATTAAAATTTCTCTGTAGTAATGCCTACGGGAAATGTTGTTAAAGTACACTGGATGTAGTACAACAATGGTTTCTTTCAGTGGGATACACTGTTGAAGCAATTTAATTTTAAGAGTTCTCGGTAATTGCAACTCCGAGTAGCATTTTAGTAAGTACAATCTGCGATAGTACAAGAAATTATTCTATTTTTGTGTCTAATTTTAAGGAATATACACATTAGAATAATGGGGTTTATATGTGCACATGTAAACATAAAGTTATATTTTTCACCACTTAATTTAAGTGGGGTGCCTTTAACTTTCAGATCTGTGAACAGATTATCATAGTTACCCTTTTTTCCTCAAGCAGGCTTCTTTAAGCACGCCCCTGCTTGTACCCCTTTTTATATGTTGTATAAAGTTTATACATAAAGATATAATTTTTACAAAGTAAGAATACTATGTGGTTGTTTGATTATCTGCCTATTCTATTTACAATGGTTATGATATGATTACGAATGTCCCCCTCCAGTCTTAGATATCAGGCATAATCGTCAATGATGGAGGGGCCACTAATAAATTATAGGTTTGACTCCTGCAAGGAGATAAAGAAAACCTAATATTTAGTAGTGGCCCCGTAATCATTAACGACTGGGGCCCTCCCGACCATCCCTTTCCCATTCGTTGATGTATTAAGGATTTTGGTTATACTTGATATGTCAGTGAAGGCGGAAGGATGCGCTAGTCAGCGTCTGGTCCAAGAATCCACAGAATATGGAAAGCTTTTGAATAGTTATTCTTATTTTATTTTTATTTGTTATTTGTTACAAAGTTTTTTCGTAGTGAGAACCCGATCATAAAGACGAACCATGAGTGATTTTGCGTGTGCTTATGATGAAGGTTCCTCTGAGCTCTGCGGCGGTGGATTCAAACTACGCGGCGTATGAGCGTTTGAAGAGGTAGCCTTATGTAATAGGCATAATCGTCAATGATTACGGGGCCACTACTAAATATTAGGTTTTCTTTATCTCCTTGCAGGAGTCAAACCTATAATTAACTACTACTGATCCTCCCTAAGCTGCACACTCTATCGTCTTCACACAGCAATAATACGGCTTCAAACTATATCAACCAACCCTATTAATGACTACAGATCCATCCTAAGCTGCATACTATCTATAGACCACATACAGCAATAATACACAATAACACACGTCGCTGGCACTCCAGGGGTTAATAATTATACCTTCATGACTATTATAGTACTGTTGTGTTCCCGTCATCGCCGGAGTGTCGAGTTAAGGGGGTGCTACTCGCTTTTTATGGACCCCTTTCTCCCTCATGTTTAGTATATTAGTTTTTGAGGTTTTAAGACATTCGTTCCGTCAGTTTGGCGATTTTGAGACCTTTCGACTTATTTCTTTGTCAATATTAAGACCTTTCGTGCCATTTAGGTCTCGATTTTTTACTGGCGAGCGATAGCGAGCCTGTAATTTTAGAAAGGATCGGCCTTCGGCCGGGACATTTTTCGGTAGAAAATTTTACAAATTTGTCTTGAAAGAGCTGTGGGGTGTTTTTTAAAGCTTGATGGAGGTCTAGGAGGAAACTCAAAAATAAATAAATACATACATATATATTATACCAAAAAACAAGCACTACCCCCTTAATGTTGCTCTCTCTAGACTGTACACATCGTCTATAATAAGGTTTTCGGTGAACATTTGGTCTTGGTTATCCATTAACCCCTTCTGTACCGGCGACATCTTTTTAATTTTTTCTAGCTGTATTTAGACGATTCTGTGCAGTTTAGGAAGGATTTGGGGTATTAAAAAGGGTTAAGTGAGATAGGTGGAAGCTTGTTAATTGCTGGAGGCCCATTTTAAACTTATTATAATCGTCTAATAGTAGCCAGAATATAATGAAAAGTACATCACCGGTACAGAAGGGGTTCAGGGGAGATGGCCCGTTTTTATGGACCCCTTTCTCTCTCGTTTTTAATTAACCCCGTTAGTTTTCAGATTGTATGACGTTTGGCCTATTTGTTTGGCAATTTTAAGACCTATTCGCCCCATTCCTTTGTCAATATTAAGACTATTCGTGTCATTTAGGTGTCGTTTTTTTCATGGCGATCGATAACGAGCCTGTAATTTAAGAGAAACCGGCCTTCGGTCTGGACAAATTTATCTCCCCTTAAAGGTGGTGGTGCATGGGTTGAGATAAACATGGAATAATAATCACCAACTTGCACATAATTATCTTGCAAAATGTAATGTCACTGAAATAGTTATTAACAATGGTATATTAAGGACTTTGTGGATCGTCCACACTGGACCTGTGACGTCATAGGGGTGTAAAGCCACTAGCCAGTCCAGAATGATGATACCCCTATGACGTCACAGGTCTGGTGTAGACGATTCACAAAATAATGTATACCATTGTTATTAATTATTTCAGTGCCGTTGCATTTTGCAAGATAATTATGTGAAGGTTGGTGATTATTATTCCATGTTTATCTTAACCCATACATTATAGGCCTAGTAGAGATAGCAACCCTAAGAGAAAGTGGATGGAAAGAATAGCAAAGATGAAGGCTCTCTCCACACCCTCCGGCAATTTGCCGTACATGAAAACAGTTAGAAGTTAATAACCTTACAGGGCTTGGAAATCGCCTGAAGGAATTTATAATATAGTTAGAAATGGAAAGGGAAAGGCATGCACACATTCACTTTTGTTTCTGCTCTCTTCAACTGAAAACGTTTTCATTTCTGCCAGGTTCTCTTGTGAGTAATCAGCTTCTACTGCAGACCAACTTCTCTGTCATACGAATCTAACCTTTTTTTAAATGTGTATATTGAGTCAGGGAGCTTATTCCACTCACTAATAATACTGTGGGTGAAGACATTTTTAGTTATGTCTAGGTTCGCTATCCTGCCTGTTAGTTTTAATTTGTTTCCTCTTGTGGAACCTTCTTTGGCTATCTTAAATAGATTATTATAATTTACATTACTAAAACACTCCATCATCTGTCCCCATATTCTCCGTTTCGAAAGCGAAAACATATCAGTTCTCTTAATCTCTCATTGTATGTGTAATGCCCTCGCAAAAATCCCGCCACCCAAAATACTCTGCTACCCGAGTTGACGTTTGGGAGAGTGTAAAATAGTCATGATGGTGAGTCCAAGAAACCCATCACATGAGAAACCTTCCACGAGACTCTCAACCTGGTTCTTTGAACCTGAAGGAATAAGGTTACTATCCTATTAACGTCCGAGGTAGCGGAGTGGGTTAGAGCGCGGTCCTGGGGTCACTAACCAGGGTTCGAATCCCCGCACCGGCTGGGAGATTTTCGGGGGGTTAAATTCCCTTCGTTCACCCTACACAACACTGGTAGCCAGTGGTGTCTTGATACGGCGTACCAGTACGGATATTCTAGCAATTTCAAAAAAAAATCCGGTATTCAATTGACAATATCCTACTCTCATCATGGCAGCAGCACTCAGGTTCGAAGTCCCGGTCTTTAAAACCGAGGAGCATGACATCTATACTTACCTGGAAATAGTCAAACCTATCCTAGACATGATGTTTAGGGAAGATGACGCTTCCAAGATACACACCATTGTACTTAAACTAGGAAAGTATGCATCAAAGGTATCAGGATACGTGTGTGATAATATACCAGGGTTGACATGGGCCCAATTTGAAGTTTATGTCAGATCAGCTGTTAGCCCCATATTAGGTCAGACGATAGCAGACAAGAAGTTTCATGTAGTCACATACACTGGCGATTTAGATGGGACCATCGACAAGCTACAACAACTGGCAATGAACACTTTCCATGAAGAAACAAACGCACAGAGAAGAAAACTAGTGTTCAAAGCTCTAGTCAGGATCCTCCCTGACCCTGTGGCCAGACATTTTTCCATCATAGACCCTACTAACTATGATGCAGACCTGCTCACAATTAAGAGGATCATGGCAATGCATAACCCACAAGAACCAAGTCAACCCAGCACCACCAACAATATAGCAGCAGTGATTAGCAAAGTCACTACTCACCCTACTCCTAGCCCTCTCATTAACAGAGGCCCCGCAGTCCCCAAACCCTCAGACAGAATTGAAGAATGGGCACGGATACGCCCCGCTGACTGGAAGCCGTGCAACTCTACATGCTTGCTTTGGTCAATAAAGAGGTCCTTTGGGGAACTCACAAGGAAAAGGAACCGAGCTCCAAGTTGGTGGGCCCAAATACCGTGGGTCAAGCCACGGCCAGTGTCCGCTATCACGGAAAATAGCATGGCGGGCATAGAAGAAGACATGGAAGACGCCCCAGAGATTTCAATGCAGCAGCCGGAGCCAATCCAACCAGAAAACTTGGATTTTTAGCTCCCCACACAAATCGTCGCAACCATGCAACCATGGCGGGGGCTCATGACAATATACCCCAATGAGGACTTCCGGTGTATCACAAACTCACTCTGAATGGGGTGAAAGTGCGGCTCTTAATTGATACGGGGCTTCCCGTTCCTGTCTTTTCCTTCCCTTTTATCAGAAACATAGCAAAAGTTTCGGAGGCATTGTGCCCTCCCACATAATCTTAATTAGTGCCAACGAACAGGTTATTCCCAACCTGGGTCAAACTCGTCCGTTGCATGTCCAACCCCCCTTCCCCATCTAGGGGTGCAACACTCATTTGTAGTGTACCCCAGTGAAGACAAATATGACGGCTACCTAGGGATAGATTTACTAGCAGCCCTTCACGCCTCCATAGATTGTTGGCGCAGGACTTTGTCGTACGTCGCCGGCTTTTTGCAGACTCCCATTTTCTTATGTTCTTATGACTATCAGTCCGAAAAAAACAAAACAAGCAACAACAAACCCCAACCCCCCCCTAACGTCAAACAACCTAAATCCCTTCCCAACCAACCTACCTATGATGTCATTGCCCCGCAGGCCCTAGCCAATCACATCGCAACCTTACCTAACTCTGAATCCCCCCCATTTCCCAAATGCCCCTCCCCTCCTAACCCTTGCTTAAATGACCCTCCCAACCCACAACCCATCCTGAACCTCATTCCTACCCTACCCAAATCCTGTCTCCTGCCATAATCTCTAAAGCAACCACCATTCCACCTCATCATGAACAATGGGTCCCCTTGGCGTCCAGATTCCAAGGGCCTGCCCTGTTGACCCCCCACCTCCGAAGCCCTTTCAATGGGGCCTGCCTAACCGCTCCCACTTTGCTACCTCAACACATAAATTGCATTAAAATTGCTAACATATCAGAACAACCTATCAAGCTACCCAGAGGTTTAGAAATTGGAGAACTAGAAATGTACTCCGAAGAACTAACCCCACCTGTTGATCCTTCTCCCCCCTTCTCCAACCCTCTCCCTGACATACCCTCTACTCTAACCCTCCACCAGCAGACAGACCTCAAAAACCTCCTTCTTTCCTTTAAAGATATTTTCGCCACTTCCAACCGAGATATGGGTAACACCCAAGTCTTACATCATCCCATTCAGACTGTGGGCCACCCCATCAAGCAACCTATCAGGAGGAAAAACCCCATCCAACGACTCGAAGAAGAAAAACAAGTTCAAGATATGCTCACAACCGGAATAGTTAAACCCTCCCATAGCCCTTGGTCTTCACCGGTGGTGCTCGTCAGAAAGAAAGATGGATCCACCAGATTCTGTGTCGACTATCGCCAGCTAAACGACGTCACTTTTAAAGACGCCACTCCCCTTCCCAGGATCGACGACTCTCTCGACTCTCTACTAGGAGCCAAATGGTTCACCACCCTAGACCTGCAAGCTGGTTATTGGCAAGTACCTGTCCTACCCGAACATCAACAAAAAACAGCATTCTCCACTAGCCAAGGAAAACTTTATGAGTTCACTGTACTTCCGTTTGGTCTCTGCAACGGACCAGCTACCTTTTCCAGGTTAATGGAGTCAGTGCTACAAGGTTTAACCTGGGAAACATGTTTGGCTTACCTCGACGACATCATCGTGTTCGGCACTACCTGGGCAGAACACCTCCAACGCCTCAAACAAGTATTCCAGAGGATTAGAGAGGCCAACCTCAAACTTAAACCCTCCAAATGCACCCTGGCCCAAAAACAAGTCAACTTTTTGGGTCACGTAGTGTCAGAAGATGGTATCGCTCCAGAACCAGCCAAGTTAGAAGCCATCAGTAAATTTCCCCCCCCCACCAACGTAAAAGGCGTACGTGCTTTCCTCAGCCTGGCCTCTTACTATAGAAGATTCGTAAAGAACTTTGCAACCATTGCTAAACCTCTGCACGACCTCACCAAGAAAGAAGAACCTTTACAATGGACAAAAGCTAGACTGCAAGCTTTTCAGACTCTCAAAACCAAATTAGTTGCCTCCCCGGTTGTATCCTTCCCTGACTATACCCAGCCTTTCCGACTCTACACTGACGTATCACAGTTCGGAATAGGCGCAGTTTTAGGCCAAACCCGTGATGGAAAAGAGCACATCATTGCTTGTGCAAGCCGTGCCCTAAACCCTTCAGAAGTCAATTACCCAGCCACCAAGAGAGAATGTTTAGGCATAATTTGGGCCTTACAACACTTTAAAGCATACCTAACAGGAGTAAAAGTAACAGTCATAACAGATCATCATGCATTATAATGGCTAAGAAAATCTGACACCAAGAACGCCTTAACTGTTCGTTGGAGAGAATCCCTGGAAGAGTTTGATATAGATATAGTCTATCAACCAGGGAAATTGCATACAAATGCGGATGCTCTCTCTCGCCTCCCCCTGCAACATCAACATGCCATAGAAGAAGACCCCCCGGGGTCACACCATCCACGCCATTCACCATCTAGGACAAGTAAAAGATAGCCAACAAGAATTATTAAGCAACTACCAACGACAACAAAAACCCGACTGGATCCCTAGAAAACTGTTTAACCAACTATTCAGACGTGGGGATAATTTATTCACTCTAGAAGGGAAAATTGTGATCACCCCCACAAACGCATTTCCAACGATGCAATCAATACACATGGATAATGGCATCCATTTAGCTCAAAAACGCCTCATCGCCACTTTTCAACAAGTGTACTGGACACCATCCCCCTACCTAACCCCCAAAAAGATAACAGAAGCCTGCAGAGCATGTGCCCTAGGAAAAGACAGAACCAGGACACCTTGCCCCACAGGAAAACTAGTTGCATCTAAACCATGGCAACTCCTTGCAGTCGACGTTATGGGACCCCTCAAAAACAGCCATGGACACAAATATATCATTACCTTCGTTGACACCTACTCCAAGTATGTAATAGCATGCCCAGCCAAAGAACACTCTGCTTTGGCAGTGGCAGAAGCACTAATCCAACATGTGTTCCCCTACTTCGGATTGCCAGAAGCCATTCACTCCGACAACGCCCCAGAATTTACCAGTCATGTGTGGTCACAACTATCACTGATGTGTGGCTTAAAAATCAGTCATTCTTCTCCCTACTGGCCCCAGGGGAACTCCATCTGTGAAAGGAGCCATAGAACCATTGCCAATCAGATCAGAACCCGCCTGCAACAAATGGACTCCAAAGACTGGTCCAGCCAAGTAAGGATTGTGCAATGGGGCATCAACACCTTGCCCAAGAGAAGATGGAATTACCCCCCACGAACGAGTGATGGGAGTAACCCCACTCCTCCTCCCATTATGCCATCTGGCTGCACCGTATGAACTATCCTCTAATTTCGACCAAAATCTACTACACCTCAAGAACAGACTTCGCCAAATCAAATATGTGCAAGACCTTCAACCTGATGAGACCCCCAGAGCCAGCCCACATCACATTGGCGACCTCGTCATGATTGCACATCTGCCAGTCCCCTCCAAAATGAAACCTAGATTCAAGGGCCCCTTTGAAATCTTATCTGTGCCCAACTGCTATCAAGTTACCATTAATTATTTTGGGGAACCACGCACGTTTCGTAACAGGCATGTACATAGATTTCAACCGATCAATGACAATGATGTAATGCTCGCTAATCCAGATCAACATGACAGGTTACCAAATGACAATAATCCCAACTTAGAATCCACGGAGTCCACCCTTCTTGAGCTGCTTCCCCCTTCTTCTCCCTCTCGTCAACTCAAACATCCTTCTGACTTAAACAAATTACATAAGCCTAACCCACCCACCACTATCCCCTTACAACATACACCCGTTCCTACACCTGCTCCCCCTATTCCTACCCGCACTGTCTCTGCCCCTCCAATACTCTCTACTAAGACCACTATCCCTGCTCACACTGCACCTTCCCACTCCTCAACTGCCCAACCCTACCTTCATTCTCTCAATCATCAGGTACTCAACCAACCACTCCTATCACTATCAATCTGCCTTCAACTTCTCGACCCCAAGTTACTCCTTCCCCTCCTCCTGTAGTATCGTCTCAGATTACTTTACCTACCCCTCTTACCCCTGTCATAGCTAAACCAACTTATGCCTCCAAACTAAAAACTACTTCACCTCTCATCAACACTAGCCCTCAATCCTCTCCTTTGATCAGACAGACCCCACACAAACTAAATCGGCCTCCTCTCTCCCACAGCTCAGCTTCTTTCCCCTCCCCTCAGCCTAGTGTACCTCAACCCTACCCTAACACCCTCTAAATCCTCAGTTTGTACGAGATCTGGCCGACGTGTGACACCACCTCAACGATGGGCCCCCACCTTCAAGCCCACATACAAGAAAGCCAACCGACCAGCCCAGCCCCCCAAAGTTAGAGCGACTAGGCCCAACCAGCAACACGCACACGACAAGGCCGTCACTACACCTTCAACCTCCACCAAGACCAGGCCACCTACCAGTCCTCCTGCAGCCACACCACCACAACCCTCAACCCCTCCTCCACAAACCCAAGAGGCCAACATGAAAGTCATCAAAGTGGTCTCACTACAAGGCCATACGCCAGTTTCCATCCCCACTACAAATACCCTGCTACAACTCGCCCAGGAATCCTTCCAGGACTGGCAAGTCAAGGTGACACTGGACCCCAACCAACCTACTGATGTCCCCTCTGCATCATGGTCCCTCATCCTAGGCTATGCCCCAACCCTAACCACATCACCGACATCCAAGACCTACCTAATTAGATCGCAAGGTCGCGACTTTTTTCATAACGAAGGTGGTGAGATGACGGGCCCCAAACCAACGGTACACCGAGTGGCCAGCATAACCACTCAGGCAACCAGACGACATAGACGTTAACCTGAATCCCCCCTACGAGCCTACCAGAATCTACCTGAGTTGACCATGCCCAGCCACAGTTCTCTTTCATGCCCTCAGCCATCTAAGAGAACGGAGTACTCTCTCAACCAGTCACAAACCGTATTCCTCAGCCAACCACAACCGCCCTGGGACCACCAATTAGAACCCTCCTTTTACGTAGCCTCCACCAGAAGTGACGCCCCCTGTATTGTTCCGCCAGATTTAGCATACGATGAACACTCCCTTATGCAATCTACTCACCAGCACCCCGAACATGTCAGGAACAAATGGACCAGATAAGGCCTGACAACTCCATGCCCCCGAAGATACAACTACAATCCTCTATGTGTATACCCTAGAATAATTAGAAGACCTGCAAGACAGTTGCTCCATTTTTAGCTTTAAGTGTTCTTTATTTTTCACAGCAGCACTGGACCTTCCAGCCGCCCCATTAAGTATTATAATATTACCTTGGAACCAGGCCCATATGATAATACCTGAGTTTCAAGGCTAGGATGTATATGTACCTCACAACAACCAGTTTTCTTCTTTCCTCAACACCCCTTTCCCCCCCCCCCCCCGAGTTCATTGACCCCTGAAACGAGAAAATATTTGCATAGGACCTCAGGAAAACCTGAGGAAAGTATGCAAACCATCACCTACTGACTAGTCTGACCCCCTTCTGGATAAGGCTCTTTGGGACAGTGATAAGTACGGTTTGCCCCAGCACACCATCTCACCTACTGACTGGGCTTGACCTCTGGAACGGGCCAGTTAAGGACAGTGTTGCTACGGTGACCCCCTCGCCCCTGGCCCTCGAGAGTGCCCCCTGGACGTTGCCCCCCCCCCCCCCCCCCCCTTCTGGATTGCGGAAGGGCCACCTGTCTGTTGCCTGGTGCCCTGAACCGAGGACCCCTGCTCGAGCTGTGGAGGTAGGCCTGGACCTAGGACCCCTGCCCGAATTACATAAACAGGCCTGGACCTAGGACCCCTGTTCGAATTACGTAACCAGGCCTAGATCGAGGACCCCTGCTCGAGGAGGTAACCAGCTGTGCAAGATTGGCTACTACCCTCTATGCCGGCCAGACCAGCACTCTCGTCTCCCTGCCCTCCGAAATACATTAGTGTTACTGTGTCTTTCTCTGTTGGTTATTGTTGTGAGGTATTGATTATGTAAATATATTTTTTTTTTTTTTTTTTTTCTATGTGATTGAGGGAGGCAAAAGGCATAACTGCCTATAGCGAGTGCCTCCCCCATAGTTGAAAGAGTGACAGGGCCAAAATCAAGGGACGTTCGAGCCAAAATGCCTGGACACACGGAGTTTGAAGCAATTTAAGTCATAGGAAGAGGGAAAGACTGATTCTGGGAGAGAGTTCCAGAGCTCAGCTGTTGAGTAGAAGAAAGTTTGAGAGTAACGTTTCACTCTTGGGTTGGAGAGTTGCACAGAGTAGGGGTGGGATTGAGTTGCAAGACGGGTACCACGTGCCCTACGTAAAGGAGGTGGTATGCACTGGGATAGCTCTGAGGAACACTGATTATTATAGTAGCGATAGAATAGCGAGAGAGATGCAACATTGCGGCGGAGAGAGAGAGAGATTGCAGAGAGTTGGTGAGTGGACGGGAGTTAATGATACGAAAGGCCTTCCTTTCAACTTTGTCTAGGAGAGCAGTGTGAGAGGAACCTCCCCACACATGTGAACAATACTCAATACAAGGGCGCACTATGCCCCTGTACAGAGCAAGAAGCTGTACAGGGGAAAAGAACCCCCTAAGGCGGTTGAGCACACCCAGCTTCTGGGAGGCTGCCTTAGCAAGACTGGTAATATGGTCCTTCCAAATGAGAGCAGAAGAAAAAGAGACACCAAGAATATTGAGAGAAGATGAAGGGTTGATTTTTGTATTGTTGAAGAATAAGGGATAGTCCGCTGGGAGATCCTGACGGGTAGATAGATGGAGAAATTGGGTTTTGGAAGCATTAAAGTTAACAAGGTTTTCTCTGCCCCAATTGGAAATAGTATTTAGATCAGAATTTAAGAGTTCTATGGCTTCATTACGTTTGTCGTTGAGGGATTGCTGGCTGGGGCGTTCTGAAAAACTAATGGAGTAGTGCAAGGTTGAGTCGTCTGCGTATGAATGGATGGGAATGAAGGTACAGTTAAGGAGATCATTTATAAAAATTAGAAAGAGAATAGGAGATAGGACAGAGCCCTGAGGAACACCGGAGTTTATAGAGTGAGGAAGTGAACAATGGCCGTCCACAACCGCGGCTATGGAACGGCCGGAAAGGAAATTAGAGACAAAGGCACAGATGGAGGGATAGAAACCGAAGGAGGGTAGTTTAGAAATTAAAGATTTATGCCAGACTCTATCGAAGGCTTTCGATATGTCTAGTGCAATAGAAAAAGTCTCACCGAAGTCCCGAAAGGAGGATGACCAAGAGTTAGTAAGATATGAAAGAAGATCACCAGTAGAGCGACCCTTAAGGAAGCCATACTGGCGATCTGAGAGCAGATTATGAGAAGAGAAATGCTTATGAACCGTGTTGTGCCCTGATTTACTTGTGATCTGTGCCCAAGATCCCGTACTTGTGTAATAAGTTTCATCCTTCTGAACCTGTGCTATTCTGTGTTAATCTTGCCTCAATTCCTTGACCCTTGTTCGAGACTTTATTTAATTGATAACTTACGCATCTGTTATATATCAGTGTCATTAACATATATTCAGGCCCCCACGCTCGCAGATTTACTGACTACGTGTATGTTGATTTATTATTTGTGAGTTGAAGTCCCAATATATTCCGTGATCAATCCATTTATATAATCGCTTTTTACCTAGAAACCTATGCCCAATTTTCCAACGAGTGCTCAGTGTAATTCCTAAATTCTCTATTCAGTAATCGCATATGAAATATATCTTATAGACGTGCTTTTATGTTCTTGTAAATCTTGATGTTGTGATATTTCGAATACCGTGTTTAGGAATTCTTTCCTCCGTGTTTCGTGTCACTTTCATCCACCATACACTAATTGTATCTGTGTATTTTATTCACCTCGCCCTGTTAACCTGTTCAGGCCCGAGCCTGGTACTGCCTGTTTTAAGTATCAATGAGTAGGACTTCGTCGCCTACGTCCATGTACTAATTGTGCCTGTACATTTTACTTTCCTCGCCCTGTTAACTCGTTCAGAAGCGAATCTGATATTGCGTTAAATATCAATGAGCTAAACTTCGTCATTAGCGCCAATTTAATTACTAAGTACGATCTACCGATCGATATTTGTTAATCACTCAGTTCTTGCGTTTTGAGATTAAATTGTAGTGTTTATTCAAGTGTGAGTCTTTTGGAACTCAGTTAGTTATTTTTCTTATCTTCGCGTGTAGCCTTAATTACGAATATTGAAGATTACATCTTGACCTAATTAATACCAACCAGTAGACCAAATAAACCACCTTTTCACTCTTATTAAATTCCTGTGATTACTTTGCTTTACCTAAGAAAAATATAGAAACAATAATTCCTAAGTTCGGTTCGTTATCGTAGCATATGTTCAAGTAACATAATTCCATGCTAAGATATAACTTCCTTGAGAGCGATTTTGATACTTCTCATTAATTATAAATAATAATCTCAGCCCTTTCGTACAAAGTAAAGTAACATCGCACTGCAGCTAAGTTCATAGTTGCATTAACTAGAAAAAGTATTATTTATCATCTCAGTTCACCTGGTGACCTTCCCAGTGACCTGACCTGAAGGCAAGCTCACACGGTCAGTTTCAAAGGGTCAGCTGAGCCCTACGCATGACTCACCTTGCCTTCTGTGACAGTATCTTTATAACCTCAACTCTCCTCATTGTCACCCTAGGATCATTATCTAGGGCATTGAAGTCTCTTTGAAAGCGGAAGATATTGGACTCTCATTTATTATTGCATTGAAGGTTAAAATTGATTCTTGTACATTATGCCCCTATGTATGTTTTCCACATGATCTGATTTAATACTAGACTCTCACTATTGAGTTCTTCTGGTATCAGTAACATTGTTCTGAAGTAAGAACAATCTATATCTTTGCTACTATTGTGGGATTTTCCTTTATGATTCTTATTCTTACCCAAATCTCATGCTTATTAAATAAAACCTTCGTATATGTTCTTCCTTGTGTTGTTATTGAGTATTATATTGAACCTTTGAATACCATTTTTACTGCACATAGAACCTACTCGGGACGTCCCTGTCAAGTATATTTAAGTCCATCAACCCAGAAGTGGATTGTTTTACGGACTGTATCAAGGGAACTAAACGATCAGAATCCGGCACAACACTGGTAAATCTCCTGTGCGGGGATTCGAACCCTGGTTAATGACCTCAGTAGGTTCGGTCACCCCAAGACCGCGCTCTAGCCCACTCCGCTACCTCGGACGTTAATAGGATAGTAACCTTAGTCCTTCAGGTTGAAAGAACCAGGTTGATAGTCTCGTGGAAGGTTTCTCACGTGATGGGTTTCTTGGACTCACCATCATGACTATTTTACACTATCCCAAAGGTTAACTCGGGTAGCAGAGTATTTGGGTGGCGGGATTTTTGCGAGGGCATTACACAACATCCTTCTTTGACTAGGCTAGACCCTAGCTGAAATTTAACGTCTTCAGGTAACGTAGCCATATCACCTCAACATTTTCAATAGTCCAGTTTTTTTTTTGAGATGCCTGGCGCAGGTTCTCGTGATGGGTGCTCTATCTAGCTACCGGATCACGCATCCCACCGCTGCCACCAGTGAAATGTCGGGTGAACGAAGGGAATTTAACCCTCCCGTAAATCTCCCGCCTGCGCGGGGATTCGAACCCTGGTTAGTGACCTCAGTAGGTCCGGTCACCCCAGGACCGCGCTCTAACCCCCTCCGCTACCTCGGACGTTAATAGGATAGTAACCTTAGTCCATCAGGTTGAAAGAACCAGGTTGATAGTCTCGTGGAAGGTTTCTCACGTGATGGGTTTCTTGGACTCACCATCATGACTATTTTACACTATCCCAAACGTCAACTCGGGTAGCAGAGTATTTGGGTGGCGGGATTTTTGCGAGGGCATTACAGTATGGTTTAATTCTAAGGGAAGGGATTAACTTTGTTGCTCTAAGCTGAATGAATTCGAGCTTCTCTATGTCTTTTATTAAGTAGGGAGACCAAAACTGCATAGCATTCTCCAAATGTGGCCTCACAATACTTTTAAATAATGGTACAACTATGTCTTTACTATGACAATGAAAATTTCTTTTAATGAGAGAGAGAGAGAGAGAGAGAGAGAGATATCAGATTGACGTTCAACGGTTCCGACCACTCGGCCACGGTAGCCAATGTAACCGCCAAGCACCCCTCTTTGTTTATAGGGAGTACAAAGAAGTACAAAGGAAGCCAAGCAACAACAGATCTAGCCACCCCTCAACGTTGGTTGCCTTGTAAATAACTGGTGTTGGTGGAGAACAAAGCCAGTATCACACGAGCGCTTTTTCACTCAACATTTATCCTTAACACTGGTCTGGCAGCTTATGAGGTCAACATTTAATATTTTCCCGTTACCTAAATTCATCTACAGTATAAGCAGTGTAGTTTCCGATACCAGTACAAAATATTCCAGAAATGTTGCCAGAAAAATTTTGATCATTGAATGTTGACTATAAAATATCTCGTGTGATACCGGCCTAAGTAAAGACCCATATTTTCAGAGTACAATAATAATACACACCTTTTATCAAGAAACACCCCGTTTTTTATATTGATCATCCATTACAAACCCCAATGTACTTGAATAATCTAAAGAAAGCATAAGGTCCTCCCGGGAATCGAACTTGGGACACCTCACCCAGAACATAGGCATCTAAGCCATTACAACCACGACCAAACCACTACTACCACCACAATAGCCACAACAACGCTCATCGCACCAAATGAGTTCCTTATGCTGGGTTCACACATTCACGTATATTGCTCCCGACAGCTCCCGTCAGGCGTAATCGCCAATTTTGTGTTCTGACGGGAACACCGTCAGTCCGGCCGTGAACGCCCGTATAACCATGACTATTGCACTTCCCGACAGACGGGGCCAGTGTTACGTCAGTCGTAATGTAGTCGTATTGAACTACGTACGTGTTTGCGGCTTGCGTAAGCATGTCCCCGTTCGTCCGCATGGGCTGCCCGATTTGTGGGAACACAGGCCACGCCCATGCCACGCCCCCACAATACCTGCGTAGCTGAGGCCGTACGCCTTGGGATTGTTTAGGACCTACCTGGACCGGTTCCGGACAATCGTAGGCACACCCCGTCTGTCCAAACACAGACAAAGACAGTCTTTGTCAACCACATAGGTAGGGGTTGGAATCTGGGAACTACAAAAGGGCAGGACTGGCCACACCTTTGCCATTCCCACTCCTTCCTCGGCACCATGAACAACATCGCGGAATTCATCCTGGAAGAGTTAAATTTTGTGAACTCCCTAATCAAACTGGAGAACAGGCATAACATGCGGCTAATGAAGTGGATCCTTTCCTACATAGAAATCTTAAAACTACTTGCAATAGCAAACTACATCCATCAAGAGGAACAAGAGAAGAAGGAAAGGAGCAAGAGGACAGTGTGGGTGTGGCCTTATCTGCAACGAAGGCTTGAACATGGCCATTATGAGAACCTGATGGAAGAGTTGGCCAGAGAATGTCCACAGATGTACAAGAACTTCACCCGGGTAGACAAACAACTATTTGATGAGATTGTGGAACGTGTCACCCCCATCATTCAGAGGAAACCTACGTTCTGGCAAAAACCCATTCCTCCTGGTCTGCGGGTGGCCATCACCCTACGTTTCCTCGCTACGGGTGAAACCTACAGGAGCCTGCAGTACTCCTTTCGGGTTGCCCACAACACCATCAGCCAAATTGTTCCAGACACATGCCAGGCCCTCATCTCTGTCTACGGAGATCAGGAGCTCAAAACGCCACAATCGCCTGCTGAATGGAAGGAGGTTGCCAGCGGCTTTGAGGAACGATGGAACCTGCCGCATTGTATAGGAGCCATTGATGGCAAACACATACGGATCCGCAACCCCTCCTTTGGTGGCACATATTACTTCAACTACAAGAAGTTTTTTTCCATTGTCCTGTTGGCAATTGTTGACTCCAACTACAAGTTCATCTACGTCGACGTTGGTGCCATAGGGTCAGAGTCTGATGGTGGTGGCTGCCTTCTCCGCCACAACATGGTCTATGTGTTCCTTCTGTTTGTGCCTGGGATCACCCTTATCATATAGAAAAGGCGCCTCGAACTCCAGCCACTCTCCCAGCATACGCTCAGTCTCCTCCGTCAGGATAATGTTGGTGCTCTTCCGGCGCCGTTTTCGCCGTTGTGGTGGCTGTGGCTGTTCGACGCCGGAATTTGTAGGGGATGGGTCCTCGTCGTCGTCGTCGTCATCACTTTCCTCATGATCATCTTCGACTTGCCCCATGACCTCTCCATTCTCGTCGTCGATGTTGATAAAAAATTCTGCCTGCTCAGCAGAGTTGGAGGTGCCAGGCATCGAGGGGGCAGGCGGTGAGGTGGCAGACGTCGATGGGGCAGGCGGAGAGGTGGCAGGCGTCGAGGGGGCAGGCGTCGAGGTGGCAGGCGTCGAGGTGGCAGGCGTCGAGGGGGCAGGCGGAGAGGTGGCAGGCGGAGAGGTGGGAGGGGAAACCTTCCTGGCCTTCTTCCCACTTTTTTTGCTATTCATGGTGACAGGGCAGGGTAGGGCAGGGCAGGGCAGGGCAGCGTGCAGAGGGTGGCAGGGTGGCAGGGTTGGCTGTAGGTTGTTGCTCCGGTATGGTGAGAGGTATGACTGACGGCAGTGTGTCCCGCTGGTCCTTATCTACCCCCCCGTACATCGTTTGCGCGTCTTCCCGCCAGCCCGCAGTGCGGCGGTGTTGCCATATACTTCCCGATGAACGTAAACTTTCCCGTTTGACGGGAATATTTTACGATTGACGGGAGCAGCTCACGTCTGACGGGCGAGTGGCTACGTCTGATGGGGCTGCTCCCGTCAGACGGCCATGGTGGGCCGGACGGTCGTAAAAGTTCCCGACTTTTGACATACGTGAGCGCGAGCCCCGTATCTGATTCGAATTTCAAAGCATACCGGGCAGCATCGCCCGCACCAACCGCCTCCCCGACCCGCGTGGCTACTCCCGCCATGCGTACCAACCACCCCGACTGTACACAATTTCATTTACGTTTTGTGTAATATGCCCTTACGTTTGACCAAACTACCAATATTCGGGTGCCAACTACCAATAAACATTCGTACGGGAGCTGTCGGGAGCATATACGTGAATGTGTGAACCCAGCATTAGAATGTCACTCTATCAAGCGTGGGGTTAGCATAATAAATCGTAGACTTGTGCATATTTCTTTAAGGGAGCCCACCTCGCTTTTTTTTATCTTTCTCTACCTCTCTCTTTGGTTTGTATCCATTAATCGGCTTCATTCAGCCTACTGTTTTAAGACGTTTAATTACCCCCATCCAGGTGTCAATATTTTCCTGGCGAGCGGTAGCGAGCCAGCATATATATATTTTAGTTTTGACAGCAAGCTAAATTTGTACATTTTTCGATAGAAAAATGTCTCCGGCGAAGCTGGATTTCTCCATACACTGCTGGCTCTGCAGCGAGTGCCTCCCCCAGAGTTGAAAGAGTGACAGGGCCAAAATCAAGGGACGTTCGAGCTAAAATGCCTGGACACACGGAGTTTGAAGCAATTTAAGTCATAGAAAGAGGGAAACACTGATTCTGGGAGAGAGTTCCAGAGCTCAGCAGTTGAATAAAAGAAAGTCTGAGAGTAACGTTTCACTCTTGGGTTGGAGAGTTGCACAGAGTAGGGGTGAGATTGTGTTGCAAGGTGGGTACTACGTACCCTACGTAGAGGAGGTGGTATACACTGGGAAAGCTCCGAGGAACACTGATTATTGTAGTAGCGATAGAATATCGAGAGAGATGCAACATTGGTGCGAAGAGAGAGAGGTTGCAGAGAGTTGGTGAGAGGACGGGAGTTAATGATACGAAAGGCTTTCCTTTCTACTTTCTCTAGGAGTGCGGTGTGAGAGGATCCTCCCCCCATGATTTCTGCTTCCGTGGCCGGGGACCCTCGGAGAGTGCTGAACGCATTACCGAGGTAATCCTATTGGGCATGGAAGCATACATTCCATTCTCTTTTTCTCAGACTAATGCTAAAAAATCTTGGTTTACTCACGCCTGTTCTACTGCTGTCCGCAATAAGGAGGAAGCATGCAAATGGTACCGACGCCTTAAAACTCAAGACTCTCATTCTTCCTATGTTTCTGCCCGGAATCAAGCCAAATCTGTTCTTCGACTTGCCAAACACTCTTTCATCAATAATAAATGCACTGAACTATCCAACTCTAGCTCTTCCCAAGCTTTCTGGCATCTAGCCAAAAACCTCTCCAACAATTTCTCTTCCTCGTCTTTCCCTCCCCTTCCCCATTCTGATGGCACAACCATCACTTCTTCCTCTGACAAAGCTAAACTCTTCGCTCAAACTTTTGCTAGAAACTCCACCTTGGATGATTCCGGTGCTATTCCTCCCTCTCCACCCTCCTCTCTCTTACTTATGCCTAATATCCTAATCTCTTCTAAAGATGTACTTTCTACCCTCTCTGGGCTTAATACTAATAAGGCGTACGGTCCGGACGGTGTTCCTCCTGTTGTTCTCAAAAACTGTGCTTCCGTGCTGACTCCCTGCCTAGGCAAACTCTTTCGTCTCTGTCTATCCTCTAACGTCTTCCCTTCATGCTGGAAGTTTGCTCACATTCAACCTGTCCCAAAGAAGGGTGACCGCTCTCAACCCTCCAACTATCGTCCAATTGCTCTCATCTCATGTCTTTCTAAAGTTTTTGAAACTATTCTTGTTTCCAAATTTCTTAAGCATTTCTCTTCTCATAATCTGCTCTCAGATCGCCAGTATGGCTTCCTTAAGGGTCGCTCTACTGGTGATCTTCTTTCATATCTTACTAACTCTTGGTCATCCTCCTTTCGGGACTTCGGTGAGACTTTTTCTATTGCATTAGACATATCAAAAGCCTTCGATAGAGTCTGGCACAAATCTTTAATTTCTAAACTACCCTCCTTCGGTTTCTATCCCTCCATCTGTGCCTTTGTCTCTAATTTCCTTTCCGGCCGTTCCATAGCCGCGGTTGTGGACGGCCATTGTTCACTTCCTCACCCTATAAACTCTGGTGTTCCTCAGGGCTCTGTCCTATCTCCTATTCTCTTTCTAATTTTTATAAATGATCTCCTCAACTGTACCTCAATTCCCATCCATTCATACGCCGACGACTCAACCTTACACTACTCCATTCGTTTTTCAGAATGCTCCAGCCAGCAATCCCTCAACGACAAACGTAATGAAGCCATAGAACTCTTAAATTCTGATCTAAATACTATCTCCAATTGGGGCAGAGAAAACCTTGTTACCTTTAATGCTTCCAAAACCCAATTTCTCCATCTATCTACCCGTAAGGAACTCCCAGCGGACTATCCCTTATTCTTCAGCAATACAAAAATCAATCCTTCATCTTCTCTCAATATTCTTGGTGTCTCTTTTTTCTTCTGCTCTCAGTTGGAAGGACCATATTACCAGTCTTGCTAAGGCAGCCTCCCAGAAGCTGGGTGTGCTCAACCGCCTTAGGGGGTTCTTTTCCCCTGCACAGCTTCTTGCTCTGTACAGGGGCATAGTGCATCCTTGTATTGAGTATTGTTCACATGTGTGGGGAGGTTCCTCTCACACCGCTCTCCTAGACAAAGTTGAAAGGAAGGCCTTTCGTATCATTAACTCCCGTCCACTCACCAACTCTCTGCAATCTCTCGCTTTCCGCCGCAATGTTGCATCTCTCTCGCTATTCTATCGCTACTATAATAATCAGTGTTCCTCAGAGCTTTCCCAGTGTATACCACCTCCTTTACGTAGGGCACGTGGTACCCGTCTTGCAACTCAATCCTACCCCTACTCTGTGCAACTCTCCAACCCGAGAGTAAAACGTTACTCTCAGTCTTTCTTCTACTCAACAGCTAAGCTCTGGAACTCTCTCCCAGAATCTTTCCCTCTTCCTACGACTTAAATTGCTTCAAACTCTGTGTGTCCAGGCATTTTGGCTCGAGCGTCCCTTGATTTTGGCCCTGTCATTCTTTCAACTATGGGGGAGGCACTTGCTATAGGCAGTTCTGCCTTTTGCCTCCCTCAATCACATAGAAAAAACAAAAAACAAAAACACATGTGAACAATACTCAATACAAGGAAGCACTGTGCCCTTGTACAGAGCAAGAAGCTGCGCAGGGGTAAAGAACCCCGTGAGGCGGTTGAGCACACCCAGCTTCTGGGAGGCAGCTTTAGCAAGACTGGTAATATGGTCTTTCCAAAATAGATCAGAAGAAAAGGAGACACCGAGAATACTGAGAGAAAGTGAAGGGTTGATTTTTGTATTGTTGAAGTATCAAGGATAGACCTCTGGGAGTCCTTGACGGGTATATTTTGACCTTGATATTTTAGTGAATAACGATCGTGTGTTACTTCAAGCAGTATTAATATCAAAGTCTAGGTACAATTGTGAGGGTTGAAACTTGAATCCTAACCAGGTAAACCATGTAAGGTAATACTTTTATATGTAAACACTTGTATTTGTGTGAATAAGCACATATTAGCTTTTACCAATCATGACATTAATGTATTATATTTAATATAAATGACACTCTGCATTAGTGAGATATTTGTGCATGTAGGGCGGCTACGCTGTATTATGGGTGTACGGTCGCGCTAATAAGTCATGTCCCAGCTATCATTAGTACGTTTGGCTTGCTCTGTGTTGTATTAATGTCTGACAGATGTTGAATAGGGTGGGTAAGTGTAGGAACATGTTTGTATATTTCACTCGATATGAAGAAATAAAGCTTAGACATTGCCATCACTTATTAGCGCGACTGTACACTATGCTAGATTGATTTGAAATTATTCTCCAAGTCCGATATGACCCTATTATGTACAAGATGCTTAGGGTTTATCGAACCATATCATAGTGGCATGGAAACCCAACTACACAACCGGAAGAACTGTGTTAAAAATCCTGGCCGAGTAATATACGGTATATATACAGTATATACAGTATATAAAGAGAGAGAGAGAGAGAGAGAGAGAGAGAGAGAGAGAGAGAGAGAGAGAGAGAGAGAGAGAGAGTAGTAATAGTAGTGGTAGGTAAATCCTGGCCGAGTAATATACGGTATATATACAGTATATAAAGAGAGAGAGAGAGAGAGAGAGAGAGAGAGAGAGAGAGAGAGAGAGAGAGAGAGAGAGTAGTAATAGTAGTGGTAGGTAAATACAAGCAAGTACTTAGTCAATGTTCGATTATTATAATCTGATCAACTTCTCTTAGCAAATACTGGAGTCAAAGTTACAGTCCACTGATATGTACACTTACCTAGGATACACAACAGCAGCTATTAAGGGGGGATGGTTCACTTTTTGGCCGATTTTTGCATGTATTCATTATTTTTCTAGTTTCCTCCCTAGACCTCCATCAAATTAAAAAAAAACATCCATTAGATACCCCTTCTAGATTAATTTGTACATTTTTCGGTAGAAAAATTTCCCGGCCGAAGGCCGGTTCTTCCAACATTACAGGCTCACTATCATTCGCCAGGGAAAAAATCGACACCTAATTAGCACGAAAGGTCTAAATATTGATGAAGAAATGGGGCGAAAGGTCAAAACTAGGTCGACAAACTAATGGGGCAAATATCTTAACATCTGAAAACTAATGGGGCTAAACGTGAGGGAAAAAGTGGTCCAGAAAACCGGCCCATCCCCCCTTAAACCAGATCTAATCTTGATGCACCCCCAAACTGCACCCGAAACATACCCACATACCCAACCACTCCATCTGCCCTCACCTGCAGCGTATCTGACAGTACGAGGCAGGTCCCGGGCACCCCAGCTCCAAAAACCTGTCAGAGGGGCGAGATAAGACCTTAGTTTGCAAGTTGAGGAGCGTGTAGAGAAGGACACACAGCTGGAGGAGCATTGAGCTAAACCCCACAGTCATCTATAGAGAACATTACACCACATGTTTTTTATAGTGAACCCCTGTTACACACCTTATAGCAGCTCGTTCTTCTCGTTACTCAGTGAGGTATTTACTGTACGTCTGCTATGTGGTACTATGCATGACTTGTCACATACCCCATAACTCATATAACATAATGTTATGCTTGGTATCAAAGAGGGTTTTTAACATAAGGTACGCAGCATGGTTGCAATGAGGTTAGCGTTATTCTTCCCACAACCGACTGTGAGTTACTCCCCGGGACCTCTAGAAAACTTATCTGCGGCAGGAGGGGTATCGGAAGGTTTATGAGGCGAACTTGGTACAAGGTCGACCAGGGGGCACTCTTATAAGGTTGCTGACCTGAGCCAGAAGAAATACAAAGAAAGACTTCGCAAAATCCGCCATGTTGCGAACATTTTTACTTTGGCCATAGGGCATATACTGCAGTTGACATTTTATAAGATTATTCTACTTCAAGTAATTTTTTTCTCTTCCCATTAAGCTGTGCAATGCATAGAAAAAGGAATATATTGGAAAACGAACAACAATAGAATCATATTGATTCTTACTAGACAGTTCATAAACAAATATATATCAACTTTGAGCATGGGCAAGGGTGGGATAAACTTGGATGTAACACTGTAAGGCAGACCAATCATATCAGACACACTACCAAATCCTTGGTGGTGTGAGTATCACTGTCGCTGACCGTCCTTGTCTTGTCCTTTGATCCTTTTCACTGCCTCTCCCTCAGGTTCACTCACCTTACCTCGCAACATATTTTCCAGTCAATTACTTTTTTGTCACAATTACTTTTAGGTTAGGTCGAACAATTACAAATCTCCTATTTCTAACGATCTTCATAATAGAACTGTAAGTTGCAGATTCCTGCACAAATGGTTATACTCGACCCTGTGCCTATAATCAATATTATTGTTATTGATCATTGATCTGCTAATAAACAATATGTTTGAAATATACATTTTTGAAATTACCTGACTGAAGACTAAGTTTGAACAAACTGTATTTTGCTTTACACTTGGTGATGAACTTTACACATGATCCTGTACAGTTGCCGTTATTATTGGTGTCTATAAAGTTACCGTCACTACCTTGGCCGGCAATGGACCACACCATTCATATTGTATCTCGTGCTTGGATTATAGAGCTCCATTTAAGGGGCTAGTGCTTGTTTTTTGGGGGCTACTTATTTATTTATGTATTTAATTTTCAGTTTTCTCGTTAGACCTCCATCAAGCTTCAAAATACACCCCTATACCCCCTCTCAAGATATATTTGTACATTTTTCGGTAGAAAAATGACCCGGCCGAAGGCCGGTTCTTAAAAAAAATCAGGCTCACTATCGTCGACACCTAAATAGCACGAAATGTCTTAAAATTGACAAGGAAATGGGGTGGAAGGTATTAAAATCGACAAACTAATGGGGCAAACATCTTAAAATCTGAAAACTAATAGGGCTAAACATGAGGGAGAAGGGGATATAGAAAAACGACCTTTCTCCTCTTAAGGTCCTTTATATGTTTTGCTTTGTCTTATTTTTAGCACTTCTTTCTGAAGCTGGAATACATATTTGAACCATGAACCCCATTATTGTATTGTATTGTATTATTTGAACCATGAACCCCATTATTGTATTGTATTGTATTGTATTGTATTTGAACCATGAACCCCATTATTGTATTGTATTGTATTATTTGAACCATGAACCCCATTATTGTATTGTATTGTATTTGAACCATGAACCCCATTATTGTATTGTATTATTTGAACCATGAACCCCATTATTGTATTGTATTGTATTGTATTGTATTATTTGAACCATGAACCCCATTATTGTATTGTATTATTTGAACCATGAACCCCATTATTGTATTGTATTATTTGAACCATGAACCCCATTATTGTATTGTATTGTATTATTTGAACCATGAACCCCATTATTGTATTGTATTGTATTATTTGAACCATGAACCCCATTATTGTATTGTATTGTATTATTTGAACCATGAACCCCATTATTGTATTGTATTGTATTATTTGAACCATGAACCCCATTATTGTATTGTATTATCTTGATAGCGTGATGCATAAGTGCGCGGAATTTCGATGTGAGTATCCTAGGTTCGAGTCCTTGGAGTGCCACATGTATTTGTTGATTTCATTAATTGAGTTTAGAGGTGAAATTGGTTGGTAAAAAACATAATAATCCATTGCTAAGCTTTGGACCTTGTTTGTTGCTGAGCTTTGAACCCCATCACGAATCTTTGTTATCATCATACCATGAGTTTCGAAGCCAATATTTACAGAAGCTTGGACCTAACTACAGTATATACCATGAGTTTACCTGTGGTTTAAGCGGAGATGGGTCGTTTTTCTAGTCCCCTTTCTCCCTTGTCTTAAGCCCCATTTGCTTTTGAGATAATAAGGCGTTCGGCCCATTAGTTTGGCGATGTTAACACCTTTCGCCCAATTTCGTTGTCAATTTTAAGACCTTTCGTGCCATTTAGGTGTCGATTTTTTCCTGGCGAGCGATAGCGAACCTGAAATTTTAGGAGGAACCGGCCTTTGGCCGGAACGTTTTTCTACCGATGTTTTTTTCTAAGCTTGATGGAGGTCTAGCGAGGAAACTATGAAATAAAAGAATACATGAATTAATAGACCAAAAAATACGGCCCATTACCCCTTAACCCTTTCTGTACCAGTGAAGTCTTCTTAATTTTATTTAGCTATATTTAGACGATTTTGTGCAGTTTAAGAAGGATCTGTGGTAGTAAAAAGGGTTAAGTGAGATCATTCGAAGCCTGTTAATTGCTGGAGGCCCTTTTATAACTGAATGCAATCGTCTAATAGTAGCCAGAATAAAGTTTAAAAGACGTCGCCGGTACAGAAGGGGTTAAGTATGTTGATTAGTTAACGCATACCACACAAGGGACACAAAATACTCTCCATATTATATAACGCCAGCTCACTATTATACATTACTAACAGTTATAATAAGTGTAGTTCGCGCGCTAATTATACAACATATTTGGTTCAGCATTATGGAGTACTGTAATTTAAGTTTGTAAATAATATACTGTAGTTTAGTCATATTTTTAGTTAACTGTGATAGATTGTCAACACATACTTTATATACTTAAGGGGACCGACCTGTTTTTTTTTGTCTTTCTAGGTAGTAGCCATTCGACCCCATTCAGCCTACTGTTTTAAGACGTTTATCCTCATCCAAGTGTTGATAGCAAGCCAGCATATTTTTTATTATGTTTTAGACAGCTGACTTAATTTGTACATTTTTCATTAGACAAATTTCTCCAGCGAAGCCGGATTTCTCCGTACAATGATGGCTCGCTATCGCTCGCCAGGAAAAAATCGATACCTGAATGGGGAGAAACGTCTTAAAACAGTAGGCTGAATGGGGCCAAATGAATACATTCCAGAGAGAAAAAGCAGGTCGGCCTCCTTAAAAGGCGAGAAGTGGCGAAGATTAATAACTGTTCTTCTCCAATAAATTGTGCCTGTCCAATGTTGTGCATCCTGTTGGTAAAGGGTGGTTCACACATAGCCGAGTCGGTGCGCGAGTCCAACACGAGTGCTGAAATTTTGCTATTCGGCAATGACTCGTCGAAACTCCTCAACACTCGTGTTAGACTCGTGTATACTCTTTGTTTACTCGACACACTCGTGGGTACTCGCCACGGGGTCCAAAAATTTCATGCATGCATGACATTTTTGGGCCACGTGGCGAGTACCCACTATTGTGGCCTACATACGTGTAGACTCGTGTACATACGTGTTAACTCGTGCTGAACTCTGAATAACTGTTCATTATTCGTGTTAACTTGTGTTGACTCTTGTAAACCCGTGTAACACTCTTTGGTGATTCGTGGCTTTTCGTCATCATTTCGACGTTGGCGAATCAACACGTGTCTACACGCAACAACACGTATGTAACACACATGTTGATCCGTGTAACACTCGCGTTGACTCGTGTTAGACTCGTCCATACTCTTTGTTTGCGTGCTCTGGAATGTGGCCGTTATTTTTCAAATTTTGGACACTCGTGTTTGGTTCGTGTTACATTCGTTTTGATTCTCAGTTACTCATACAGACTCTTGCGTGGACACGTGTTGACTCGTATTGACTTGAGTTAACTCGTGTTACACTCTCCTTGACTCGGGAGCAATTGCTACTCGCGGCGACTTGGCCTCCAGCTACGTCGATAATTGACGAGTGTGACTCGTGTTGGACTCGCGCACCGACTCGGCTATGTATGAACCAGGCTTAAGAATGCTCCAGTGGCCGACCATAAACTTGGTTTTTCGAGTCCTCCTCCTCCCTCATGTTTAGCCCTATTAAGCTTAGTTCACACATTTAGGAGTGTGAGGCCGAGTTTCCAAGAGTCCACAGTCTTGGTTAATCAGGCAAAAAAGAGGCAGAGTGTGAAAAATACCAGGAGTTTACAAGAGTGTCCTAGAGTGTCCAGCAGTTATGTCGAGTAACCCCGAGTACATTCGGGGACACTCTGAGTAATTACCGAGTCATTAAGAGTGTGCCGAGAGTGTACTGAGAATGTGTGGAAATTTGAATTTTAACGGTCATTTCCGATTCCCGAGTGCATCCGAGTGTGTAAGAGTAATCAAGAGTTATTCCGAATGCAACTCGAGTGTTGCTGAGTTATCCCGAGTGTTAACGAGTATGTCTACGAGTTCGTTGATAGTAAGCCCCGACTGCCTTCCATTGTGCCCCTGGCATGGACTAAAACAAATTTTATATGTAGTCATATATTATGTAACTGTTAATTCTCATCAAACTATCTCACTTAACCCTTACCACTACCATAGATCCTTCTCAAGCTGTACAAAATCGTCTAAATATAGCTAGAATAATATTAGAAAGACGACGCCGGTACGGAAGGTGTTAATTAAATGTATTGGTATATTTATATATACAGTATATATATTGAGTTTTGTGATTATTATTGTATTATATTTAAATATTTATATATTTTTTCATGTTATTAATCTATTAGTTCTCATTTTTGACCACGTAGTTTTGTCCCCGAGTGTTGAAGAGTTAAACCGAGTAATGAGGAGTAATTCTGAGTTGTTAAGAGTGACTTTGAGTACTCAAGGGTTATCGAGTGTTCCCAAGTTATCTCGAGTGTCTTGAGGTTGAGCTGACTCAGGGCCATATTTTCTAACATGTTTGAAATTTGAGCTGCCCGAGCGGAGTTCCCAGGAGTATCAGGGTATGACCCAGAGTGCCCATGGGTGCATACGATCTTCCAAGAGTCATTATGCGAGTTTCCGAGACTGTGGACTTGTGGAAACTCGGCCTCACACCCCTGAGTGTGTGAACTAGGCTTTAAGCCTAGTTCACACATTCAGGAGTGTGAGGCCGAGTTTCCAGGAGTCCACAGTCTTGGTTAATCGGGCAGGAATGAGGCACAGTGTGAAAAATACCAGGAGTTTACAAGATTGCCCTCGAGTGTCCAAGAGTTATTTCGAGTAACCCAGAGTACATTCAGGGACACTCTGCTTAATTACAGAGTCATTAAGAGTGTACTGAGAGTGTGTGGAAATTTGAATTTTAACTGTCATTTCCGGTACAGAGTGTATCCGAGTGTGTAAGAGTAATTAAGAGTTATCCAGAATACAACTAGAGTTAATCAGAGTTAATCAGAGTTATCGTGGGTGTTCAGGAGTCTGCCTAGGAGTACGTTGAGAGTATAGCCCGATTCCCTCCCATTGTTCCCCTGGCATATATAAAGGCCATCCCATGACAACCTATGCCACACCCACAGGTGACGATGTGGAGCTGGATGGCCGAGGTTCAGCGGCAGGCAGGGTGGGTGAAGGGGTACATCATGCCGCTCTTGGAACTGGAAGATAAAATGTATATTAGTTTGACATAGCCTGTTTAATGTCATTCGTAAATATAAGTAATGTGACAATTACTATAACAATTACATAACACAAGAATTAATAATGTTTGATGTGTATGATTTATTATTATCAATCAATAAATGTAAGTGAACTTTGTGTCATGTGTCCAATGTCCATGCAACCCAAACATAATTATATTTTCTATTACAAGTATTAAATACTGTATATATGTCTAAGGGAAATTAGTTAAACTAATGATAATGACATGGAGGATGTTACTGCATTTTTTTTTTTTAAACAAACAATAAACGGAGCATTCTCTATACTTTAGATCTCTTATATTGAAGGTAACCAAGTACAGTACTTAAGTATATTTTTTCAGTCTCTACTTTGTATAAAGTATTAATTTGTGCCCACTAAATTTACTCTAACTTGAGTATCATATATAAGAATTAGTTGTACATTTACTCCACTACAATTACTTTACTTCTGTTAATTTTGTGAAGTAAAACTTCAGCAACTTTCCGAATTATTCCTTCCAATAGATATGGAATTACAAGTAGCATTTTTCATTGACATTCCTCCAAGTTTAGGTGTAACATTCCTTGGGTAGTTCCAAGGTCACCACTATACAGTATATACATGGCGCTGATAAGCCTCCCCTCTCCCACAACCCCCCAGGCAGTAGGTAGATATTAACTTTAGCTTAAGTAGGTTGAGTGTTTATGAATGTGATCGAGTATCCCCGAGTGTACAGCAGACACTCGTGCTAACTCAGCATGCTATAAACAATTGGCCGAATGAATATCGAGTGCATAAAGAGTAGCCATGAGTATAACTCGAATGATCTCGAGTGTACTAGAGTGTTGCTGGTTATCACCGGTTATGTCAAATAAGATAACCCGAATTTTCTCGAATAATGCTGAGTTAGGCTGAGTTGTTTCGAGTTGTCTGGAATAACCCAGAATGAAACTCGAGTGTAACTCGAGTTCGTTCGAGTAACCCGGAGTGAAGCACGAGCGTTCGACAATCGACGAGTGAAACCCAACTCGTGGCAACACCGCGTGAACCAGCTGGCATCCTGCGCTTGTCCCCCCTTCCCCTAGCCCCTATAAAAAACCGAGTATGATATCATCGAATTCGAAGGAGAAGACCACAGCTAAGTACCCCAACTGCAGCCAGGGGCACCACGTATGGAATCCAAGATGTCCAGAAAGGAAGAAGAGGCTCCCGACTGCAGGAAGGAAGACGACGGAGCCCCCAAAGACAACACCACAGCCACCAAAGGAAAGAATGAGGAAGCAGAAAAGCGAGGAGAGGAGACCACCACCTCCTGAACCTGAAGCTGAGGATGACTTCACAACCACAGCTTGCTAAATTCCTCATCAACTTTACCAAAAGACTGTGTATGATGCTCGACGTTGAGGACAACAACCTACCATCACCTGAAGAAGTCGAGGCCCTCACCAGTGAGGTCTTAAAAGAAGCCCCCAAAACCAGCCGACCCCAGAAGAAGGAAAAGATCCATCAAAAGAAGACCCCCAGGAAATAGACTGCAACTCGAGAAACCCCCAAGTAGGACCACCGCAGCTGCAGCCACGAAGAAAACACCAGCCCCGAAACCAGTACCAGCTGCTGAGACAGAAGAATCCCGTAAAAGGGAAGCTGAACGCAAGGATAAATGGGAAGAAAGTCAGAAGAAGAGAGCAGAAATCATCAAGAAAGCAGAGGAGGAGAAGAAGAAACAGGAGGCCGAAGAAATACGAATACTTTAAAAATTCGTCAGAGAAAATGCGAAACTTTATTACGACACCGACGAGGAAGAAATTGATGCAGACGAATTTGAGGACATGATATCATGAAGAGGTCTTAGGACCACACTGGAGGGCTCCATAAATGGCATAGCTCCGTGTAACCTTCTTGAGGTTACAAATCTTACAACAACAACAATCATCGAATGGGTCAAGGAAAACCCCTTCCTCTATGTCAAACGCATGAAGGACTTTAAGGATACAAGGAGGAAACAACGTTACTTTGACGAGAAGGCAGCAACCCTTAAATCTCCGGTTACAGGTAAGCAACCGCTGGTTATTGTAGTGATTTGTGTATATGTTCGTCAATAAAGTGTAAGCTTTACCGTATTAAGGAGAGACAGACCGTTTGTTTGGTCTTTCATTCCTTTATTTCTTAGTTTCATCACTAGACCTCCATCAAGCTTAAAACAAAAAACCCTAGACTCCCCTTCAAGATAAATATGTACATTTTTCGATAGAAAAATGTCCTGGCCGAAGGCCGGTTTCTCTTAAAATTTCAGGCTTGCTGTAGCTCGCCATGAAAAAAATCGATAACTGAATGGCACGAAAGGTCATAACATTTACAATTGTTTTTTTTAATACCGCCAAACTAATGGGCCGAACGTCTTAGTCTCAAAACTAATGGGGCTAAGCATGACGGAGAAGGGAGTCCAGAAAAACGGTCAGCCTCCTCTTAACATGTTCGCCATGGCCTAGGCAAAATGTGTACAATAATGTGGGCAGGTGTCGTATTAAGGAGTGTGTGTGTGTGTGTGTGTGACATGTATAATGTAAATGATTGTTGAACGAATATCACTAATGTCTTATATTTTTCTATCCTTCTATCACAGGCAGCCAGTTGTCTGTGTGGGTGACGGTAACGAGGTCACGCTTTGGCAAGCTGACCGACATAAAGAGTGGTGACGGGACACAAGGTGGGTAGAAACTGTCTGAGCGGGATGAGTGGACCCTTAAGAACTTTGTGTTCATGAGGGGCCACATATCCTGGACAAAAACCCGCATAACAGCCGAGGTACGTTATAGCCTATAACAGTTACATTATACAAGTAAACCCGCATAACAGCCGAGGTACGTTATAACCTATAACAGTTACATTATACAAGTAAACCCGCATAACAGCCGAGGTACGTTATAGCCTATAACAGTTACATTATACAAGTAAACCCGCATAACAGCCGAGGTACGTTATAGCCTATAACAGTTACATTATACAAGTAAACCCTCATAACAGCCGAGGTACGTTATAACCTATAACAGTTACATTATACAAGTAAACCCGCATAACAGCCGAGGTACGTTATAGCCTATAACAGTTACATTATACAAGTAAACCCGCATAACAGCCGAGGTACGTTATAGCCTATAACAGTTACATTATACAAGTAACCGCGCATAACAGCCGAGGTACGTTATAACCTATAACAGTTACATTATACAAGTAAACCCGCATAACAGCCGAGGTACGTTATAGCCTATAACAGTTACATTATACAAGTAAACCCGCATAACAGCCGAGGTACGTTATAACCTATAACAGTTACATTATACAAGTAAACCCGCATAACATCCGAGGTACGTTATAGCCTATAACAGTTACATTATACAAGTAAAGACACTGCCACATGTGACATGATCATACATATCATTGCCACAAGTGTTGCAAGTCAAACCTCAATTCATACTGTATCTCCAACCATATTTGATTTTTATTATAAAGTCTGTATGTCACAGTGAGGGGTGTCAAAAGTACCTAATAATTTTACTCAAGTTCAAGTACAAGTATGTACTCATAAAGTTACTGAGGTATATGTAGAAGTACCCAAATAGAAAGCTACTTAAGCTAAAGTTAATATCTACCTACTGCCTGGGGGGTTGTGGGAGAGGGGAGGCTTATCAGCGCCATGTATATACTGTATAGTGGTGACCTTGGAACTACCCAAGGAATGTTACACTTAAACTTGGAGGAATGTCAATGAAAAATGCTACTTGTAATTCCATATCTATTGGAAGGAATAATTCGGAAAGTTGCTGAAGTTTTACTTCACAAAATTAACAGAAGTAAAGTAATTGCAGTGGAGTAAATGTACAACTAATTCTTATATATGATACTCAAGTTAGAGTAAAATTAGTGGGCACAAATTAATACTTTATACAAAGTAGAGACTGAAAAAATATACTTAAGTACTGTACTTGGTTACCTTCAATATAAGAGATCTAAAGTATAGAGAATGCTCCATTTATTGTTTGTTTAAAAAAAAAAAAAAAAAAAATGCAGTAACATCCTCCATGTCATTATCATTAGTTTAACTAATTTCCCTTAGACATATATATTTAATACTTTTAATAGAAAATATAATATGTTTGGGTTGCATGGACATTGGACACATGACACAAAGTTCACTTACATTTATTGATTAATAATAATAAATCATACACATCAAACATTATTAATTCTTGTGTTATGTAATTGTTATAGTAATTTTCACATTACTTATATTTACGAATGACATTAAAACAGGCTATGTCAAACTAATATACATTTTATCTTCCAGTTCCAAGAGCGGCATGATGTACCCCTTCACCCACCCTGCCTGCCGCTGAACCTCGGCCATCCAGCTCCACATCGTCACCTATGGGTGTGGCATAGGTTGTCATGGGATGGCCTTTATATATACCAGGGGAACAATGGGAGGGAATCGGGCTATACTCTCAACGGACTCCTAGGCAGACTCCTGAACACCCACGATAACTCTGATTAACTCTAGTTGCATTCTGGATAACTCTTAATTACTTTTACACACTCGGATACACTCTGTACTGGAAATGACAGTTAAAATTCAAATTTCCACACACTCTCAGTCCACTCTTAATGACTCTGTAATTAATCAGAGTGTCCCTGAATGTACTCGGGGTTACTCAAAATAAACTCCTGGTATTTTTCACACTCTGCCTCATTCCTGCCCGATTAACGAAGACTGTGGACTCCTGGAAACTCGGCCTCACACTCCTGAATGTGTGAACTAGGCTTTAGTTATGAGATTTCAAGACAATCACCCCATTACTTTAGCGATATTCAGACCCTTCACCCCATTTCTTTGTCAATATTATGACCTTTCGTGCCATTTAGGTGTCGATTTTTTTCTGGCGAGCGTGAGCAAGCCTGTAATTATAGAAGTAACCGGCCTTCGGCCGAGAAAGTGGAACAACTTCTATCTATCTGTCCCTTCTCTGAAATCTCCATCTAGAGAGATTTCAACATTCACCACCGTCAATGGCGCTCTTCTCACTCTACTGACCAACCTGGTGAACAAGCCTACATCTTTTCTATCATAAATGACCTAGAGCAGCTGGTCCGGCAACCCACCCATATCCCGGATCGCTTCGGAGTTCGGCCCAACATTCTTGACTTATTTCTGACTTCTAACCCTTCTTCTTATACTGTCAATCTTTTCTCTCCTTTGGGCTCCTCCGACCATACACTTATCTCCGTCACCTGTCCTATCTCTTCAGTACGGCCATCCGATCCTGCCAGCCGGCGACGCTTGTGGCACTTTGGCACTGCCGACTGGGAGGCTCTCCGACAGTACTTCTTTGATTTCCCATGGAATGACTTCTGCTTCCGTGGCCGAGGACCCTCAGAGAGTGCTGAATGCATTACCTAATCCTTTCGGACATGGAAGCGTACATTTCATTTTCTTTCTCTCAGTCTAATGCAAAAAAATCTTGGTTTACTCACGCTTGTTCCACTGCTGTCCACAACAAGGAGGAAGCATTCGAATGGTACCGATGCCTTAAAACTCGAGAATCTCATTCTTCCTATGTTTCTGCCCGGAATCAAGCCAAATCTGTTCTTCGACTTGCCAAGCACTCTTTCATCAATAATAAATGCACTGAACTATCCCAAGCTTTCTGGCATCTAGCCAAAAACCTCTCCAACAACTTTTCTTCCTCGTCTTTCCCTCCCCTTTTCCACTCTGATGGCACAACCATCACTTCTTCCTATGACAAAGCTGAACTCTTCGCTCAAACTTTTGCCAGAAACTCTACCTTGGATGATTCTGGTGCTATTCCTCCCTCTCCACCCCCCTCTCTCCTACTTATGCCTAATATCCTAATCTCTTCTAAAGATGTACTTTCTACCCTCTCTGGGCTTAATAATAAGAAGGCGTACTGTCCGGACGGTGTTACTCCTGTTGTACTTAAAAACTGTGCTTCCGTGCGGACCCCCTGCCTAGGCAAACTCTTTCGTCTCTGTCTCTCCTCTAACGTCTTTCCTTCTTGCTGGAAGTTTGTTCTCATTCAACCTGTCCCAAAGAAGGGTGACCGCTTTCAACCCTCCAACTATCGTCCAATTGCTATCATCTCTTGTATCTCTAAGGTTTTTTAAACTATTCTTGCTTCCAAATTTCTTAAGCATTTCTCTCACAATCTGCTCTCAGATCGCCAGTATGGCTTCCTTAAGGGTCGCTCTACTGGTGATCTTCTTTTATATCTTACTAACTCTTGGTCATCCAACTTTCGGGACTTCGGTGAGACTTTTTCTGTTGCACTAGACATATCGAAGGCCTTCGATAGAGTCTGGCACAAATCTTTAATTTCCAAACTGCCCTCCTTCGGTTTCTGTCCCTCCATCTGTGCCTTTGTCTCTAATTTCCTTTCCGGCCATTCCATAGCTGCGGTTGTGGACGGCCATCGCTCATTTCCTCATCCTATCAACTCCGGTGGTCCTCAGGGTTCTGTCCTATCTCCTATTCTCTTTCTAATTTTCATAAATGATCTTCTCAACTGTACATCCAGTACCATCCATTCATATGCAGATAACTCTACCTTACACCACTCAATTAGTTTTCCAGAACGCCCCAGCCAGCAGTCCCTCAAAAACAAACTTAATGAAGCCATGAAACGCTTATTTTCTGATCTAGCTACTATTTCCAATTGGGGTAGAGAAAACCTAGTTGTATTTAATGCTTCCAAAACTCAATTTATCCATCTTACTACCCGTCAGGAACCTCCAGAGGACTATCCCTCATTCTTCAATAATACAAAAATCAACCCTTCATCTTCTCTCAATGTTCTCGGTGTCTCTTTTTCTTCTGCTCTCACTTGGAAAGACCATATTACCAGTCTCGCTAAGGCAGTCTCCCAGAAGCTGGGTGTGCTGAACCGCCTCAAGGGGTTCTTTACTCCTGCGCAGCTTCTTGCTTTGTACAGGGGCACAGTGCGTCCTTGTATTGAGTATTGTTCACATGTGTGGGGAGGATCTTCTCACACCGCACTCCTAGACAAAGTAGAAAGGAAAGCCTTTCGTATCATTAACTGCCGTCCACTTACCAACTCTCTGCAATCTCTCTCTCTTCGCCGCAATGTTGCATCTCTCTCGCTATTCTATCGCTACTAAAATAATCAGTGTTCCTCGGAGCCTTTCCAGTGTATACCACCTCCTGTACGTAGGGTACGTAGTACCCGCCTTGCAACACAATCCCACCCCTACTCTGTGCAAGTGTCCAACCCAAGAGTGAAATGCTATTCTCAGACTTTCTTCTATTCAACTGCTGAGCTCTGGAACTCTCTCCCAGAATCATTCCCTCTTCCTATGACTTAAATTACTTCAAACTCCGTGTGTCCAGGCATTTTAGCTCAAACGTCCCTTGATTTCGGTCCTGTCACTCTTTGAAATCTGGAAGAGGCACTCGCTGCAGGTAGTTATGCCTTTTGTCTCCCTCATTCACATAGGAAAAAAAAATATATATATAATTATATTACTTCCGATCATAATTCAAAAATTACCCAGTTTAATATTTCTTATGGATCATCGAAGCTATATGGATCGTTAATAGTGACTGTACCTTGTTCCCGAACGCTTATTTCCCACTAAGCTTAATATCGTCATAGCATTTCGCATTATTTTGTTTTATTGTATAGTTCGGTCTGTTTTAGATATTTTGTTTTTAAAATTACGTAATAGCTTTCATTATTTGTAAGTTATTCCAATTTTTAGCTTTATGCAATGTAATATATATTCAATATTTGTATACGTATGTTTTGTTTTCACATAAAATACTGATGATGACATAATAAAATGTTGAAACGTCTACTATGAAGGAAAAATGATGAAAATAATTATTATTTTTATTACGACTCTGGTGATTCTCTTCCTATTCAACTGCGATTCCCTAGGAACACCCCTGTGTCTGAGATACCATTCCTTACTTTCAAACCCCCTTGTAAGCCATCCAGTATCCGATCATGACACCTTCCTCCTTCCTTCCTTCCTTCTGGATAGGGATAGACGATTTGTGTTAGGCTCAAGCAGAACATGTCGATCGACATTAGATAGCTAAGCAGGATTCGTAAGTACTCTTAATTTCAAGAAGTTTCTCCTAAGTAGACTTAAGTCTTCTCATGATAACCAAAGTCAATTATTTCATATATTAATTTCCTCGCTAAACCTCCATCAAGCTTAGAAAAACTCCCCCTAGATCCCCCTTCAAGATCAATTTGTACGTTTTTCGGTAGAAAAACGTCCCGGCCAAAGGCCAGTTAATCTTAAAATTACAACTCACTATTGCTCGCCAGGAAAAAATCGACACCCAAATGGCACAAAAGGTCTTAATATTGACAACGAAATGGGGCGAAAGGTATTAACCCCCTCAGACGGATCAGGGAAACTTATTGATCTGTGGACAGACAACACACTATTTGCCATTATTTGGGTGAACTGTTATTAAATTTTGTGGTACTGCCTGGCTCGGTAGGAAGTTGCCAACTAGCTCCACATTTAGTGTTGACCTTCACCGAGCATGTGCACGCGATTATATACGCGATCGTGTATATAATAACAAGTTAATACTAAGTTTCCCAAATTTATATACGCGATTGCGTAAAAATCGGTGTTTGGTCCAAACCATTTATATACGGGATCGCGTGTTAACTGACTGAGGGGGTTAAAATCGCCAAACTAACGGAACAAAAGTCTTCTCCTAATAACCAAAGTGAATGAAGCGTCATATAACACTAAAAGGTTAATTACATAACAGTAATAATAGATAAGTCAAGTTGGGTGATGTACGTTCTGTCAGTACTATATAAGTGAGAGGGGAAGGGGGAAGGGGGGGGGGAGGTGGATCCCCCCTAGCCTCCTGCTGTGTTGTAACTGATCATATGCATCAGTTTATACACAAGAGTGGCTATACCCGGGTCCTTAAGGGTGGTCACCGGCTTTTTTTGTCTTTCTCTCCTTTTCTCTCTTTCCCTGGCTTGTATCCATTTGGCCCAATTCAGCCTACTATTTTAAGACGTTTACCACCATCCAGGTGTCAATATTTTCCTGGCGAGCAGTAGCGAGCCAGCATATATATATTTTTGTTTTGACAGCAACTAAATTCGTAAATTTTTAGATAGAAAAATGTATCCGGCGAAGCCGGATTTCTCCATACAATGCTGGCTCGCTATCGCTCGCCAGGAAGAAATCGACACCTGAATGGGGATAAAGGTCTTAAAACAGTATAGGCGGAATGGGGCCGAATGAATACAAGCCAAAGAGAGAGGAAGAGAGAAAAAAAAAGCTAGGTGGGCTCCCTTAACTAGTCTTTCTCTCTCTCTCTCTCTGGAAGTGATTCGTATGTGGGGCTGCTCCCTTGGATGTTTGAGCTGATTTGGTGTTGTAGGTTGAAGTCTGTGGCAGAAGGCGTAATGGTGCCAGGTGTTCCACCTCCATCACGTTCGCCTTGTAGAACACTGTTAACCTGGGAACGGCGAGAACACTCTTAAGAGGTTTTGGTGGGCAAGGGCGAGGAACCTCTTAAGAGGTAAGGCCTAAAAAAAAAACTTTTAAAAAGCCCCAGTAGTACTTAAAACAAGTGAAATGGTGATTAAGCGAGATAATTCCCCTCCATACCCTCTATCGCTCCTCCACATCTGTCAAAATACCCTCCTTCCCCCCTTTCCCCCCCTTCAATTATCACCTATTTTCCCGGTTATTCCCTTATTCATTGGTATATTTTCGTGTCAACATCTCCAAGACGGTTCTATGGTGTGGTCATGTGACTAGCGAGTGTGTTGCGTAAGGTAGTGTGGGTGAATGAGTCAGTCAGGCTTCAGGCCTCGCGAGGGGAGGGTCTGCCTCGCTCTGCTCCACAATTCATGAATGGACCGGCCGACTATAATTTGCGATTTTGACCATCCAAACACTATTCCCACTTGTTTTATTGTTGTTACATGTTACTATCTTCATATTAATTAAATATAAAATAGGCGCATATGAATAAGTGATAACGATATTTATCGTTAAATGAAGGTTTTAGGTGGGAATGGGGCCTAATATTGTCGCCTGGCGGTAGGGTGTCCATTACACAGAGCTCGACTTTCAGGGGTTAAGGGAGCCCACCTCGCTTTTTTCTCTTTCTCTCCCTCTCTCTTTGGCGTGTATCCATTCGTCCCTATTCAGCCTATTGTTTTAAGATGTTTACCCCCATCCAGGTGTCAATATTTTCCTGGTGAGCAGTAGCGAGCCAACATATATATATTTTTGTTTTGATAGCAAGCTAAATTAAAAAAAAAAATTATAGAAAAATGTCTCCGGCGAAGCCGGATTTCTCCATACAATGCTGGCTCGCTATCGCACGCCAGGAAGAAATCGACACCTGGATGGGGATAAACGTCTTAAGACAGTTGGCTGAATGGGGCCGAATGGATATAAGCCAGGGAAATAGAGAAAGTGAAGTGACACACAAAATTATAATTGACCTTTCATAATAACACTTTTACTGAATATATATACAGTATATATATATATAAATATATATACAGTATATATATATATATATATATATATATATATATATATATGCAAAAACTATTAATGAACCTTCCTAATAAAATGGTAAAGATGTACAGTTCCCAAACAATACAAATCTTCTTCAATGTAACAATGCAAATTCAAACAATAACAAAGGACTTCCTGAAAAAACGATAAGGCGAGAATGAGATTACCTTTGAAACACCTCCCCCAAACATAATATCCTTCCTATAAATAATATACACAGACAAAATAAAGGCGTTTTAAGATTTCCTGTCCTGATTGCGAAATGCATAAGTGCGTGGAATTTCGATGTGAGTATCCTAGGTTCGAGTCCTTGGAGTGCCACATGTATTTGTTGATTTCATTAAGGGGAGACTGGCCGTTTGTTTGGTCTATTAATTAATTTATTCATATATGTTTTTAGTTTTCTCCCTAGACCTCCATCAAGCTTAGAAAACACCCCCTAAACTGGTGATGGGCTGGTCTATCAGAGTGAGGACTGAGCGATGTCTGCCATACCCATAGCTTACTCTGACTATTCCTTTTACTTATATATTTTCTAGATCTCCAGTGACGGCGTCTCTTCCGTGGATTGACCTCCCAATCTACCAAGATTGGAAGCCAAAGCGTCACATTTTTCCCTTGCCCCTCAACTTTCCCTTCATAATTGCTGAGGGGCACAGGGCCCTGGGTGGAGCTTTGGTTTCCCGGGCCTTTCTGCACCCTCCTCAGCTCCCCGCCATGGAGTGGCTTCGGTCACCCAGGCTTTATTGTGGTCGGTAGGAAGGGTTCTGTGGGGGCGCTCGGTTATGGCCTTGGCCTTGCTCTGGGCCTTGGGGCTGTTCGGCCAGGGAGCTTGGGGAACAACAACAACAACAACAACAACAACAACACCCCCTAAACTCACCTTTAAGATTCATTTGTAAATTTTTTGGTAGATAAATATCCCGGCCGAAGGCCAGATCCTTTTAAAATTGCAGGCTCGCTATCGCTTGCCAGGAAATAATCGAGACCTAAATGGCACGAAAGGTCTTAAAATTGACAACGAAATGGGGCGAAAGGTGTTAAAATCGCCAAACTAATTGGCCGAACGTCTTATAATCTCAAAACTAGTGGGGCTAAACATTAGGGAGAAGGGGGTCCAGAAAAACGATCTGCCTCCCCTTAAATGAGTTTAGAGGTGAAGAAGTGGGGGGTGGAAGAAAAAAATAATAATAAAACTATAAAACAATAACAAGCCAAGCTCGAGAAACTGCATGAAGCTCTGGGCGGTTTATTGATTTCATTAATTGAGTTTAGAGGTGAAGTGGGTGGGTGGAAAACAACACCTTAATACAACTCTAAAAAAACAACCAGCAAAGCACGAGAAACTGCATGAAGCTCTGGGCGGTTTATTGATTTCATTAATTGAGTTTAGAGGTGAAGTGGGTGGGTGGAAAACAACACCTTAATACAACTCTAAAAAAACAACCAGCAAAGCACGAGAAACTGCATGAAGTTCTGGGCGGTTTATTGATTTCATTAATTGAGTTTAGAGGTGAAGTGGGTGGGTGGAAAACAACACCTTAATACAACTCTAAAAAAAAAAACAGCAAAGCACAAGAAACTGCATGAAGCTCTGGGCGGTTTATTGATTTCATTAATTGAGTTTAGAGGTGAAGTGGGTGGGTGGAAAACAACACCTTAATACAACTCTAAAAAAACAACCAGCAAAGCGTGAGAAACTGCATGAAGCTCTGGGCGGTTTATTGATTTCAATAATTGAGTTTAGAGGTGAAGTGGGTGGGTGGAAAACAACACCTTAATACAACTCTAAAAAAAAAAACAGCAAAGCACAAGAAACTGCATGAAGCTCTGGCCGGTTTATTGATTTCATTAATTGAGTTTAGAGGTGAAGTGGGTGGGTGGAAAACAACACCTTAATACAACTCTAAAAAAACAACCAGCAAAGCGTGAGAAACTGCATGAAGCTCTGGGCGGTTTATTGATTTCAATAATTGAGTTTAGAGGTGAAGTGGGTGGGTGGAAAACAACACCTTAATACAACTCTACAAAAAAAAACAGCAAAGCACAAGAAACTGCATGAAGCTCTGGGCGGTTTATTGATTTCATTAATTGAGTTTAGAGGTGAAGTGGGTGGGTGGAAAACAACACCTTAATACAACTCTAAAAAAAAAAACAGCAAAGCACAAGAAACTGCATGAAGCTCTGGCCGGTTTATTGATTTCATTAATTGAGTTTAGAGGTGAAGTGGGTGGGTGGAAAACAACACCTTAATACAACTCTAAAAAAACAACCAGCAAAGCGTGAGAAACTGCATGAAGCTCTGGGCGGTTTATTGATTTCAATAATTGAGTTTAGAGGTGAAGTTGGTAATTGGTGGACTAAAACATAATACAACACTAAAATATAACAAGCCAAAGCGCAAGAAACTGCATGAAGCTCCGGGTGTTTTGTTGTTGTTGTTGTTTGTTGTTGATCGCTGGGATGGACGGCGGCCTTGAGAAGTTGCTATGGTACGTCCACTTGCCTCACCTCCTTAAGGGAGGTCACCGGCTTTATTTTATCTTTCTCTCCTTCTCTCTCTTTTCCTGGCTTGTATCCATTCGGCTCCATTCAGCCAACTGTTTTAAGACGTTTATCCCCATCCAGGTGTCGATTTCTTCCTGGCGAGCGAAAGCGAGCCAGCATTGTATGGAGAAATCCGGAGAAATTTTTCTATCGAAAAATGTACAAATTTAGCTTGCTGTCAAAACAAATATATAGATGCTGGCTTGCTACTGCTCGCCAGGAAAATATTGACACCTGGATGGGGGTAAACGTCTTAAAACAGTAGGCTGAATGGGACCGAATGGATACAAGCCAAAGAGAGAGGGAGAGAAAGAGAAAAAAGCGAGGTGGGCTCCCTTAATGTATGCATATCTCACCCACCGATACACCACACAAACGCTTTTTTTTTTTTTTTTTTTAATAATAGAGCTAACCTATTAACTCTACAGGCCGTGTCACACAGAAGTCGAACGTTGGCCGACTGCCGCCCGAAGTCGATGACTTGCATATTTGCACCGAATTACCCGAAAGTTACTCGGGAGTCGAATATAACCAGACACTGACCCGAATGAATTTCGAATATAACCCGATGGACCTGAATGAAAGTCGATGATGAGTCGATGAATCCCCGTACGTAACTCGAAGAAAACCCGATGTGGAACGAAGAAGCCTCGATCATGCGTCGAATATAACTCGAATATGCCCAGAAGACTGGGAAATAACCAGAATTATTACCGAAGCTCGCTGAAGCTCAGTCGATCAACAACCAAACTAGAAGAACGTCGAACGTCAGTCGAATAGGTCGAAGATCATAGTAAGTTAAATAATCGCTTATATTATCTTTCGTTAACCTTTTCTGTATCGGTGACGTCATATTTATTTGATTTCAGCAACATTTAGACGATTTTATGAAGCTTAGGATGGATTTATGGTAGCTAAAGGGATTAATTGATATTGTCTGAAGCATTTCAATGGGTAGACGCCCTTCCTGCACTGAATAAAATCGTCTAATAGTTACAATATTTCCCCATCATTTTGTGTATACGGTGGGAAAAAAAAAAAAAAAAAATCCATCAAACGTAAATCTTTTGTCTCCGAAGCTCGGGAGGGGAGGGTTGAAATATTTTGTTGACTATCTTATTTATTGTTTATCTATGTGCTGGAAGGATATTATATTTTTCAATTCCATCCCATTAGAAATGATTCAAAGATTGCAAAAAGTCCAAATAAGACATAGTTATGTTAATGTATAAGGGAGTTAGGTAGATGCATTAGAGAGATAGATAGATAGAAAGAGTTGCAGAAGGGGAAGTGAGCGATAAACACGAACTATTATGAGACGGACTTAATTGGTTCTGAAAAGACAAGATAAATAGAAAGAGAGTTGCAGAAGGGAAAGTGAGCGATAAACACGAACTATTATGAGACGGACTTAATTGGTTCTGAAAAGACAAAGGAGAATTTTTTATTGACTCTTTTTCATGTTATTATTTGTGTGCTAGAAGGATAATATTGTTTTCAATTCCATCGCATTAGAAATGATTTATAGATTACAACAAGTCCACACAAGACATAGTTATGTTCATTCACACAGTCTCGACTTCCCGGACGAATCACTTCCACAAGCGATATATGAAGATGAATTGAAGAAGGCAATCGAATATGGCAATATAAATAATGGGATTTGCAATTAAAATGTAATACTTGCGAAATAAACACACCAAAACAGGAATCACAATATATAGACAAAATAACTTATCAAAATCGCTATGTGGAAAAAAACGCATTAGAAGATTTAGCAAAACCATGTTATGAAATAAAAAAAAGATGCACGAAAATCCAAACAAGGAAACATGTAACTGACCAACAGACAGGGCGAGATACTGGCAGTGAGATACCAGCCTAAAGCTGGTATCACACAAGAGCTTTTATAGTCAATATTCAGTGACCAAAATTTTTTCTGGCATAATTTCTGGATTATTTTGCACTGGTATTGGAAACTAGACTGGTTATAGATAAATTTAAGTCACCAAAATATTTTAAATGTTAGCCTCATAAGCTGCCAGACCAGTGTTGAGGATAAATGTTGAAGGAAAAAGCGTTTGTGTGATACCAGCTTAAGGAAGTCAATAATTCTGATACACATTGAGTTATATTCGACTCAGGTTCGAGTATTTCGAGTCATCATCGGCAATTCAAAATACAATCGAACACGACCCAAATGGGTCGAATGTAACCAGAATATGACTCGAATATAACTAGATCATGACTCGATAGTTTTTTAATGGTTTTTTGACCCGATTCATCAGCCAAAGTTAACGCATGCATTAACTTTGGCCCGGTGAATGATTCACTGGATGATTGATTCCACTCAAGCCCAGAACATCCCAAGAACGTCCAGAAGATAACCAGAACTCACCCGAAGTGTTACCAGAATCGACCGGAACTGGCTGAAATTTGAATTTTTTCGTCGATTTGGCCGGTTTCGGGTGGGTTCGACTTCTGCATGACACGGCCTTACTGGAGCTCTTGTGAGTGTGTTGAGGGGAGGCAGACTGTTTTTCTGGACCCCCTTCTCCCTAATATTTAGCCCACTATAGTTTTGAGATTATAAGACGTTCGGCCCATTAGTTTGGCGATTTTAACACCTTTCGCCCAATTTCGTTGTCAATTTTAAGACCTTTCATGCCATTTAGGTGTCGATTATTTCCTGGCGAGCGATAGCGAGCCTGCAATTCTAAGAGGAACCGGCTTTTGGCCGGGAATTTTTTTTACCGAAAAATTTACACATTTATCTTGAAAGGGAGTTTGGGGGGTGTTTTTTAAGCTTGATGGAGGTCTAGCTAGGAAACTCAAAAATAAACATATTACTAAATACATATTCCAAAACAATGAAGCACTACCCCCTTAAGAATTACAAATGATTGACAATAACAAAAACAAAAATCAAAATGCCAAAACAGATCTGAAAATTGTCAGATACTGTAGTATGTTCGACTTTAATACCGCGACTCCGAGAATATTAAGGGGAGACAGACCGTTTTTCTGGACCCCCTTCTCCCTAATGTTTTAGCCCTACTAGTTTTTTTGATTTTTAGACGTTGGTTCCATTAGTTTGGGGATTTTATGACCTTTCACCCCATTTCTTTGTCAATATTAGGACCCTTCGTGCCATTTAGGTGTCGATTTTTTCCTGGCGAGCGATAGCGAGCCTGTCATGTTAGGAGGCATCGGCCTTTGGCCGGGAAATTTGTCTACGGAAAAATGTACAAATCTGTCTTGAAGGGGGTGTCTAGTTTTTTTCTTCTTCTAAGCTTGATGGAGGTCTAGGGAGGAAACTAAAACAAAATATATAAATAAATGAATTAATAGACCAAACAAACGGCCAGTATCCGCTTAACATCAAATATGTTGATATGAAATCATCTTTATGGCGGTGTCACACGGGGGGTGGGCGGCGGTATGTGATATTCTATAGCAGCGACTATATAGTATTATTTGTCAGTTTTTAGTAATTATAAACTCCTTCTGTTCCGGTGACGTCTTTTATATTTGATTTTAGCTAGATTAAGACGATTTTATGTAGCTTAGGAAGGATATGTGGTAGCTAAAAAGATTCGTTGAGATAGTCTATAGCATTTTAATTGGTAGACATCCTTCCTAAGCTGAATACAATCGTCTAATAGTAGCCCAAATAAAGTGATAATGACGTCGCCGGTATAGAAGGGGTTAATTCATCCTTCATATCGCCTGTTCCTGATGTTAAGCAAAACACTTTAAGGGGAGGCTGGCCGTTTGTTTGGTCTATTAATTCATTTATTCATATATTTGTTTAGTTTCCTCCCTAGACCTCCATGAAGCTTAGAAAAACACCCCCTAGACCCCCCCCTTCAAGATAAATTTGTAAATTTTTCGGTAGAAAAATTTCACAGCCGAAGGCCGGTTCCTCCTAAAATTGCAGGCTCGCTTTCGCTCGCCAGGAAAAAATCGACACCTAAATGGCACGAAAGGTCTTAAAATTGACAACAAAATGGAGCGAAAGGTGTTAAAATCGCCAAACTAATGGGCCGAACGTCTTATAATCTAAAAACTAGTGGGGCTAAACATTAGGGGGTCCAGAAAAACGGTCTGCCTCCCCTCAAGTATCGGACACGCGCCCCTCGTGTGCCATCACCAGCAGCTTGATCTGAGCTTGTATATAACACCGGACGCAGAATATACATTACTTCAACACCGTTCTTAACCCCTTCTCTACGTTTTTCCATTATATTCTGGTAACCGTTAGACGATTTTACTTAGCTTTGGAACGACGTCTACCCATTAACAGGCTGCAAACCATGTCAACTAATGCTCTAGCTACCATTATCTTTCCTAAGCTTCATAAAATCGTCAAAATGTAGCTCAGATCAAATGCAAAATACGTCACCGGTAATGAAGGGGTTAAGGAAGCTCAGACGGTATTGTGTAGCATAATTTACTGGTTCGGATCAATGGTTTAACTCCTTTACCGGCGACTTCTTTTTAGGTTTATTCTAGCTATATTTAGACCATCTTGTGCAGTTTTAAGAAGGATTTGTGACAGTATATAGGGTCAAGCTAGTGAGATAGTTAGAAGCCTTTTCATTGATGGAGGCCCTTTTTAAATGGAATACAATCGTCTAATAGCAGCCAGAATAATACTAATAAGACGTCGCCGGTAAAGAAGGGGTTAAGGAAGGGGTTTAGTTTGCTCTCTAAACCTCCATCAAACTAAAACAAAAACACCCACAAGACCCCCCTTCAATATAAATTTGTAAATTTTTCGGTAAAAAAATGTCCCGGCCGAAGGCCGATTCCTCTTAAAAATACAGGCTCGCTATTGCTCGCCAGGAAAAAAAATCAACACCTAAATGGCACGAAAGGTCTTAATATTGGCAAAGAAACGGGGCAAAAGGTCTGAAAATCGCCAAACTAACAGGGCGAATGTCTTGAAATCTCATAACTAATTGGGCTAAACATGAGGGAGGAGGAGGACTCGAAAAACCAACTGCCTCCCCTTAACACCAATAACACCCCAAAGGAAATGATTAAAAGTATGTGCTTCTCCCAGGATTCGAACCCAGGATATCACATACAGAACTTACACGCTCTAACCATTACACCATCAAGACAGTATTCTTGCGCAATTGAAGTAGTTTATTTAGCCATTCCGGACCTAGATATGTGTGAATGTGTATTTTATTTGTGTGGGTTCATTGTTTTCTGTTGTGTTTTGTGTTGTCCCTATTCTGGCTCTGTCTTGAGTCCCCCCCCCCCCCCAACCCACCCAAAAAAGTAAAAATAAAATAATAATAAAAATAAAATACAATAAAATAAAATAAAATAAACATAATAATAAAATAAAATAAAATAAACATAATAAAATAAAATAAAATAAACATAATCAAATAAAATAAAATAAACAAAATAATAAAATAAAATAAAATAAAATAAAATAAAATAAAACAAAATAATAATAAAAATAAAATAAAATAAAATAAAATAAAATAAAATAAACAATAATAAAATAAAATAAAATAAATAACAAAGGGGAAAAAATAGGAAATGTGGAGATTGGGCCTGAGTCAATAGATAGATAGATAGATAGATAGAGAGCGCGTCCCACTTATCAACTCTTGCATCCGTGTTGTTTGGTAACCATCAGCTGGTAAGGGCAGGGTTGATGTTTTCCTAGCGTCAGTGTGTACATCCCCATCGTGTTACCATACAGGGGGCCGCGGGCAACAACACTCGCTACCAACAACTATCTGGTTTATAGGGCAACCCGGGGCGAGGCTACTATGGTTCACTTTTTGGTTGATTTGTTAATTTATTTATTATTTTTCCAGTTTCCTCCCTAGACCTCCATCAAACTTTAAAAATAAAATAAAAACCAGGAACCCATTTCAAGATATATTTGTAAATTTTTCGGAAGAAAAATGTCCCGGCCGAAGGCCGGTTCGTCCTATATAACAGGCTCGCTGTCGCTCGCCAGGAAAAAATCGACAAGAAATAATCGACACATAAATGTCAGGAAAAGTCTAAATAATGACAGATAAAAGGAGCGAAAGGTCCTAAAATCGTCAAACTAATGAGGCTAGAGCATGAGGGAGAAGGGTGTCTAGAAAAACCGACCATTTCCCCTTAACATTTTCTGCCTAGCATGATCGAGGCCTGTCTTCAATGTATTCCGACTGTCGATCATCAGATGATTACTGTATATTAAACGGGTGGTAGTCGACCCCTTCTCCCTCATGTTTAGCATATTAGTTTTTGAGATTTTAAGACGTCCGTTCCATTAGTTTGATGATTTTGATACTTTTTGCCCCATCTCTTTGTCAATATTAAGACCTTTCGTGCCATTTAGGTGTCGAGTATTTCCTGGCGAGCGATAGCGAGCCTGTAATTTTTAGGAGAAACCGGCCTTCGGCCGGGACATTTACTACCGAAAAATGTACACATTTATCTTGAAAGGGGGTCTAGGGGGTGTTGTTTTAAGCTTGATAGAGGTTTAGCGAGGAAATTCAAAGACAAGTAAACACAAAAATACATACATAGACCAAAAATCAAGTACTAGCCCCTTAAAGGGAGATTTCCACTTGTGGGACTTTTTTCTTGACCCTTTTCTCCCTCATGTCTAGCCCCATTGCTTTTGAGATTTTAAGACGTTTGCCCCATTAGTTTGGTGATTTTAAGAATTTCCGCCCCATTCTGTCAATTTAAAACCTTTCGTGCCATTTAGGTGTTGATTTTATCCTGGCGAGCGATAGCGAGCCTGTAATTTAAGAGTAACCGGCCTTCGGCCGGGAAATTTTTCTCCCGAAAAATGTACAAATTTATCTTGAAAGGGGGTCAAATTTTAAGATTGCTGGAGGAGTAGGAAACAAACTAAAACCTCCCCTTAAGGTTAGAAAAGATGACAGAGATGAAAGGGCATACCAGTTCTCAATTAACCCTCTGATTAGCACAAGTGTTTTCCAAGCTCGGTCAAATCGTCGTATGAGGTTATCCAGATCATAATGCAAAGAGACGTTAACCCGTCCTTTTTTGATATTGTGGCAACTATTATAAGATTTTATTCAGATTAGGAAGGACCTCTAGCAATAATATGGCTTCAAACTATATCAACCAACCCTTTTAACTATCACAGATCCTTCCTAAGCTGTTTCATATCGTCTAAATATAGCTAGATTATACGATATCACACGTCGCTGGTACTAAAGGGTTAATACAAAGGCGGTAATATAATAGTTACGATAGGCGGCAGAGGAGCATTTGCAGCATATGACGACATGTACAGCTTACTGCTCTCCTTAAGGGGAGACAGACCGTTTTTTCTGGACCCCTTTCTCCCTAATGTTTAGCCCCACTAGTTTTGAGATTTTTAAGACGTTGGTTCCATTAGTTTGGGAATTTTGTGACCTTTCACCCCATATCTTTGACAATATTAGGACCCTGCATGCCATTTACAGTAGGTGTCGATTTATTTCCTGGCGAGCGAAAGCGAGTCTGTAATTTTAGAAGGAATCGGCCTTTGGCCGGGACATTTTTCTACCGAAAAATGTACAAATCTATCTTGATGGGGGGTATAGGGGGTGTTTTTCAATGCTTGATGGAGGTCTAGGAAGGACACAAATAATATATGAATATATGAATTAATAGACCAAACAAAAAGCCATTTCCCCCTTAACTCAGAATAAATAGGCAATCATAAGGTATTACTCTCTATTATAGCATGTTTTAATATAGCAGAATTGTTATGTTAGCATTAATGATATAACAGTTGAACATATATGTGGAATGTTTTGGAGTATCTCGACTTATTATGCTGTGAGCAATGTCGTAACCAACGTTAAAGCTCGGTACACACATACACGAATTAACATCCCGTCCGGCCCCGACCTCTTAATTCGCCTGCAAACGGGCAAGGACGCCGGCAAAATCGCCTATGGTCGATACAGGGACGTGTGGTGTTGCCAGCACACGGGACGCGGGGCAGGAGGCGGCGAACATTTTATGCATGCATAAAATGGTCGCCGTGGGCCGGGGCAACTGCCACAAAACGTGTCAGGCCGGGACACCCACGGGAGCATTCGGCGTCTAGACGCCGATAGACTGTGTCTAGACGCCGACGAACGGGATAAGAACGGCGGCAATAAACCGTTGGAAGGAGAGTCGGCGATGTGTCACCATCGTGTCACGTGAGCTGGTGACACCGCACGTCAATGTACCGATCATAGGCGATTTTGCCGGTGCCCTTGATCGTTTGCAGGCGAATTAAGGGGTCAGGGACGGACGGAACGTTAATTTGTGCATGTGTGAACCGAGCAAATGGGGTCGGGGACGGACGGACCATGGGGCCTCCAGATTGATGCCGTCCTGCCTATTTTTTGGGTCGTGGCCAGACGGGGACGTTAATTCGTGCATGTGTGAACCGAGCTTAAGGGAGTCAACCTCGCGTTTTTGTCTCTCTCTTTCCCTCTCTTTGGCTTGTATCCATTCGGCCCCATTCAGCCCACTCTTTTAAGACGTTTAACCCCATCCAGGTGTCAATACTTTCCTGGCGAGCGGTAGCGAGCCAGCATATATATATATTTTTGTTGACAGAAAACTAAATTTGTACATTTTTCGATAGAAAAATGTCTCTGGCGAAGCCGGATTTCTCCATACAATGCTGGCTCGCTATCGCTCGCCAGAAATAAATTGACACCTGGATGGGGATAAACGTCTTAAAACAGTTGGCTGAGTGGGGCCGAATGGATACAAGCCAAGGAAAGAGAGAAAAGGAGAGAAAGATAAAAACAAAACCCCGGTGACTATAGTTTATTTTGTTTCAGGAATGAGGTTACTTGCGTTCATTGCTTTTATGGATTATGATAGTGACAGTGATGCCAGTTATATGTTATCGCTATCGTCATCAATATTTATTCTCTACCAGGTTTAAGCAAGAGAATGAATAAATTAGGAATATTTATAGAAGCCTTTTTCTGGTACTATAATTGAAAACTTGTCGTTGTAGTATGCAGAGTTATGATTAACTCATATATTTATATATATATATATATATATATATATATATCCTATTTTTATCCGGTATATGAAAATGTTTATACAGAGAACATTTCGATAATATGATAGATAAATAATATAGCTAGGTATACATACTGGTAGCCAGAAAGATAGAGACATACAGGTAAGAGACAAAGGGAGAGGGAGGCGACAGGTATAATCGACAGTATCTGGAATGTACGCAATACCCAAATCTGGCAAGTGAGATCCGTAGAGCTTTATTAACACAAGCACATCAAGCATAGTCCTTAAAAGGGGAAGTCTTTAGTTTGTTCCCTAGACTTCCATCAAACTTTAAATTACAACACCTAGACCCCTTTCCAAGATAATTTTGTAAATTTTTCGGTAGAAAAATGGCCCGGCCGAAAGCTGGTTCCTCTTAAGTTACAGGCTCGCTATCGCTCGCCAGGAAAAAGATCGACACCTAAATGGCACAACAGATCTTAAAATAGACAGAATTGGGGCTAAAGTTCTTGAAATAGCTAAGCTAATGAGGTGAACGTCTTAAAATTAAAAAAACAATGGGGCTAAACATAAGGGAGAAAGGGGTCCACAAAAAAAATCCCTCAAGTGGAATTCTCCCCATAAGGGATACGAGAGAAGTCGGCCCGATGCAATAGAATGCGACCGAACACAACTGCTACCGCTCCTATCTATTTTACCTTACCTAACCTAATTTAGACTAACCTAACCTATTTTACATTACCTAACCTAATTTAGACTAACCTATTTTACTCCTTGCAGTCCACTTTTCTTAGAGGTCGAGTCTTTTTCTCTTAAGGGAGGTCACCGTTTTTTTTTGTATCTTTCTCTCCTTTTCTCTCTTTCCCTGGCTTGTTTCCATTGTTACAACCCAAAGTTTGGAGAGACTAGTGGAACTAGCTTAGTTAAAGATTTGGCCCCGAAGGAGTCTAGAGGGTGACCTTTAGGTTGAACACAAAGACTGAACTTTAGTTTAAGGGTGTTCAGTATGGATAAGTACTTTTATTAATTTAGTACTTGTATTAAGGTAAAGTCTCTTTAAGAGACGTTCTCGTATTTTAATATTTATTACCAAGATGATATTTTAATTTAAGAGTTGTTCTCGTATTTTAATCAGATTTCAAAGTAGTCTTCTGGATCTTATATAGGGTTAATCTTCCTCACTTCATTTAATCATTAGGGTATAAATATATATGGATAAGAAAAGAATACACAATTTTTGTTAATATAATAAAATCAAATTTAAGTAATATAACAAAACCAGTATGTATTATATAATTATAATTTAAAGTTATAAAACAAAATAAAACAAATACAATGGTAATTAATATTAATGCAAAATATTTAATTTTTACAAAATGAAAACAAAAAAGAAAATCAAAATTAAAATATAAGTTATAGTCACGATATCTCCCGTAGTCAAACCGAAGGGGGGTAGTTCCAAGAGTTTTAAAACAACGCTTTCTGGAAGCGATATTCCCGAGAACGTTGCACCGAGAAAGTCTAAGATAACACTGACCCCACTCATTATTCCCGCCCCGTCATTGACTACGGTAGATATAATGTGACCAGAAAAGAAACTTCCACCCCCTGGTGTTCATGAGCAGAGATAGCATTGAACTTTAATTTGAATTACATATTTATTGAGTGATACTTCGAAACTCTGCTCGATCAAAATGAGAGGGATAGAAGTAAGAAGGATATTGGGATGCGAAGTTTCGGGCCTCTGTTGGTTTGGTTGCTTGAAGCCCCGACCCCGATCTCAGACTGGTTGATGCGTTTGAAGGGTGGAAGTGAACCCGTACAGTCAGAGCCTATAGGTCCGTGACACCATTTGGCCCCCTTTTAAGACTTTTATCCCCATCCAGGTGTTGATTTCTTCCTGGCGAGCGATAGCGAGCCAACATTGTATGGAGAAATCCGGCTTCGCCGGAGAAATTTTTCTGTCGAAAAATTTACAATTTTAGCTTGCTATCAAAACAAATAAATATATATATGCTGGCTCGCTACCGCTCCCCAGGAAAATATTGACACCTGGATGGGGGTAAAAGTCTTAAAACAGTAGGCTGAATGGGGCCGAATGGATACAAGCCAAAGAGAGAGGGAGAGAAAGAGAAACACAAGCGAGATGGTCTCCCTTATGGTGGTGATTTCTGAACCCATTTCCCCATTTTGGAGTTCGGGGGTTCATTGGTCTGGGTCTCTCGTTCCCCTAGGTTCTGTCTTGTACGGTTGGCCAAATCAGTGATGTTGCGGCACCAAGTATAATATATGTTTTGATCAATAATTTGTATCAGCAATATCTAAGCTTCATTTCTTAATATCGAGTGAAATATACAAACATGTTCCTACACTTACCCACCCTATTCAACAGCTGACAGACATTAATATAGCACAGAGCAAGCCAAACATAATGACAGCTGGGACATGACTTATTAGCGCGACCGTACGGTTGACCAAATAAGTGATGTCGCGGCACCAAGTATATTCCCGATCAATAATTGGTATCAGCACTATCTAAGGTTTAAATCATCGTTCAGAGTGAGATGTACAACCGTGTTTCTATCTTTACACACTCTATTCAACATCTGACAGACATTAATACAGCATACAGCGAGCAAAACGTAATGACAGCGGCAACAAGGCTTATTTGGCCGACTGTACGTCTTTGCTTGCCCTCCATTTGTGCGACCATTGTTGACCACTAACCTCTATACCTCACATTGACTCATTTAAACAAGGTCTATCTATCTATCTATTTACTCATTAAAAAAAAGGTCTATCTATCTATCTATTTACTCATTAAAAGGTCTATCTATCTATCTATTTACTCATTTATAAATGGTCCATCTATCTATCTATGTACTCATTAAAAAAGGTCTATCTATCTATCTATTTACTCATTTATAAAAGGTCCATCTATCTATCTATTTACTCATTTATAAAAGGTCCATCTATCTATCTATTTACTCATTAAAAGAGGTCTATCTATCTGTCTATTTACTCATATATAAAAGGTCCATCTATCTATCTATTTACTCATTTAAAAAAGGTCCATCTATCTATCTATTTACTCATTTATAAAAGGTCCATCTATCTATATATTTACTCATTAAAAAAGGTCTATCTATCTATCTATTTACTCATTTATAAAAGGTGAAAGAAGGAAAGGTTATGTCGAGTGGACCGTTGCAGGAGGAGAAACGGGAAATATTATTATAGTCTATTTGTCTCCAGCTAATGGCAACTTGATTCCTTTAATAGATTATAGTCTATTTGTCTCCAGCTGATGGCAACTTGATTCCTTTAATAGATTATAGTCTATTTGTCTCCAGCTGATGGCAACTTAATTCCTTTAATATATTATAGTATATTTGTCTCCAGCTGATGGCAACTTGATTCCTTTAATAGATTATAGTCTATTTGTCTCCAGCTGATGGCAACTTGATTCCTTTAATAGATTATAGTCTATTTGTCTCCAGCTGATGGCAACTTGATTCCTTTAATAGATAATAGTCTATTTGTCTCCAGCTGATGGCAACTTGATTCCTTTAATAGATTATAGTCTATTTGTCTCCAGCTGATGGCAACTTGATTCCTTTAATAGATTTGTTTATTTACGTATTAATTTCCTCCATAAAAAAAATAAAATTTTTTTTTTTTTTTTTTTTTTTATGTATTAATTTCCTCCTTAGACCTCCATCAAACTAAAAAAAAAAAAAAAAATCCATTAGATCCATTTCTTTATTCTTACTGGCAAAATATGATATGCTTTGTCATAGTATTGCCAAGTTTTCATAATTAACAACCTATTTCGCTCCACAATCATGGTAATAGCCGATTAATTAATTAGGATGGAGAGATAGCAATTTACGATCAGCTGGGAAAACCCCCCAGAGTATACAGTAGTTGTGGACAAGGTTACGGCTTAGCTATTTGTATATTCACATTTTCTATATATATATATATATATTTTATTTTTTCCTACGTCAGTGTGTGAGAGTCTTCTTCACTAACTCAACAGGCCTCAAGGGGGGTCACCGGCTTCATTTTTTTCTTTCTCTTCTTTTATCTCTTTCCCTGGCTTGTATCCATGCGGGCCCATTCAGCCAACTGTTTTAAGACGACTAACCCCATCCAGGTGTCGATTTCTTCCTGGCGAGCGACAGCGACCCAGCATTGTATGGAGAAATCCGGCTGCGCCGGAGAAATTTGTTCTATCGAAATATGTACAAATTTAGCTTGCTGCTGCCAAAACAAATATATATATATATATATATATATATATATATATATATATATATATATATGCTGGCTCGCTACCGCTCGCCAGGAAAATATTGACACCTATATGGGGGTAAACGTCTTAAAACAGTAGGTTGAATGGGGCCGAATGGATACAAGCCAAAAGAGAGAGGGAGAAAAAGAGAAAAAATAAGCGAGGTGGGGTCCCTTAAGCAAGTTTAAAACCTACTACACTTGATTGAGCACGGCCGTCATTATGTAAATAGAGTAGAGGCGATCTGATTCCTTCCCTTTTCGTTTCATACAGCAAACAGGCTCTCAGTTGCGGAAACTGTATTTGATCTTATGATACTTACTAAAAATGCGGCGTATATGCTATAGTCTATTCGCTGTAAGTAGGCGAGAAATCCTGAACTCTAACCTCTGTATCTCAAGAACGACTAAAGTAATCAAGCTAATATTTCTACTATTTGGGAACTGGTGATGGGCTGGTCTATCAGAGTGAGAACTGAGCGATCTCTGCAATACCCATAGCTTACTCTGACTGTTCCTTTTACTTATATATCTTCTAGATCTCAAGTGACGGCGTCTCTTCCGTGGAGTGACCTCCCAATCTACCAAGATTGGAAGCCACAGCGTCACATTTTCCCCTTGCCCCTCAACATTTTCTTCATAATTGCTGAGGGGCACAGGGCCCTGGGTGGGGCTTTGGTTTCCTGGGCGTTTCCGCACCCTCCTCAGCTCCCCGCCATGGAGTGGCTTCGGTCACCCAGGCTTTATTGTGGTCGGCAGGGAGGGTTCTGTGTGGGTGCTCGGCTATGGCCTTGGCCATGCTCGGGGCCTTGGGGCTGTTCGGCCAGACAGCTTGGGGACAACAACAAGAACAACAACTATTCGGGAAGGGTCAGTCAAGGAATAGATGTGGAAATTTACAACCAATTTGCTCTAGACCTTTTTGAGTTACAGAGGATAGACTCATGATTTCTCGCCTACTTACAGGGAATAGACTATAGTCAAGCTCGTGTGTCCTAAAGCTTGATTGTAATTCACCGTTTCTAGCCATAAATCACAGGATTCGGACGAACAGGTAACAAATCTTGCTTAAAGGGGGTCACCGGCTTTTTTGTTTATCTTTCTCTCCTTTTCTCTCTTTCCCTGGCTTGTATCCATTCGGCCTCATTCAGCCAACTGTTTTAAGACGTTTACCCCCATACAGGTGTCGATATCTTCCTGGCGAGCGATAGCGAGCCAGCATTGTATGAAGAAATCCGGCTTCGCCGGTGACATTTTTCTATCGAAAAATATACAAATTTAGCTTGCTGTCAAAACAAAAATATGTATATGCTGGCTCGCAACCGCTCGCCAGGAAAATATTGACACCTGAATGGGGGTAAACGTCTTAAAACAGTAGGCTGAATGGGGCCGAATGAATACAAGCCAAAGAGAGAGGGAGAGAAAGAGAAAACAAAGTGAGGTGGCCGGCTCCCTTAACGTTGAGTGGCTCCTTTTAAGGAAGTTTAACAATACTCCCCCCCCCCCCCCGCCCCCCTCCTCTCTCTCTCTCTCTTCTCCACAAGGTTTGATGTCAGCTAGGGTCACAGTGGGGGAGGGGGGGGGGGGGGGGGGTTGACCTTGCTGGGGTGACAAGTGAATGCCAAAATATTCTCTCACTGCGAACTTGGCTCTTGGCCGAACCGCAGTAACCCTTTAGCAAACCGGGTATTGACCACTTGCGAGTTTCGTTCTATAAGGAAGTTGGAGTTGTAGACATCGATATTTAGCAGAATTACCAGCTAAAATACGGTCGTAGTTCATTTATAAATACATAGCATCCAATTCAGCATACTCTTCAGACATCAGCAACCTACATTATTATTGCATTTCTGTTTGCTATCAATGTCTACAGCTCCAACTTCCTTATAGCCTGAAACTCGCAAGTGGTCAATTGCCACTGCTCACTTTATATGATGACTTTTAACAATAGATATTTGCCCCTTCTGTACCGGCGACTTCTTTCATATGTTATTCTAGCTACATTTAGACGATTGTGTGCAATTTAAGAATAAGCTCTGGTAGTAAAAAGGGTTAAATGAGATAGTTCGAAGCCTGTTAATTGTTAGAGGCCTTTGTTAAACTGAATAACACCGTCTAATAGTAGCCAGTAAAAGTTAAAAGGGCGGCACCGGTACTGAAAGGGTCAATAAAATTTCCAGTTGAGTTGACAATTACAAAATATAAAAATAGTGTCTAGCTTTGTTATGCCTAATCAAGAAATCACATCTTTGAAATATATATATTTTTTTCTAGGAGGATGTAAGCTGGTCATTATTTGTAAGAATTAATTTGTAAGTATTAATCCGGCTTCGCCTGAGAAATTTTTCTATCGAAAAATTTACAAATTTAGCTTGCTGTCAAAACAAAAACATAAATATTGACACCTGGATGGGGGTAAACGTCTTAAAACAGTAGGCTAAATGGGGCCGAATGGATAAAAGCCAAAGAGAGAGGGAGAGAAAGAGACAAAAAAGCAAGGTGGGCTCCCTTAACCCTTACAGTTCGATGTATTATACTCTGGCTATATTATTAGACGAGTTTACTCACCTTAGAAAGATTTTCTAGCTATCGATGGGGTAAACGTTATCACTATTAACTACCACAGACACTTCCTAAGCTAAATAAAACTGTCTAATAATTTAATAGGTAGTATAAAATGAAAGGAGCTGGCATCATGAGTGTTGGTAGGGTTTATAATGAAAGGAGCTGGCATCATGAGTGTTGGTAGGGTTTATAATGAAAGGAGCTGGCATCATGAGTGTTGGTAGGGTTTATAATGAAAGGAGCTGGCATCATGAGTGTTGATAGTGTTTATAATGAAAGGAGCTGGCATCATGAGTGCTGGTAGGGTTTATAATGAAAGGAGCTGGCATCATGAGTGTTGGTAGGGTTTATAATGAAAGGAGCTGGCATCATGAGTGTTGGTAGGGTATAAAATGAAAGGAGCTGGCATCATGAGTGTTGGTAGGGTTTATAATGAAAGGAGCTGGCATCATGAGTGTTGGTAGAGTTTATAATGAAAGGAGCTGGCATCATGAGTGTTGGTAGGGTTTATAATGAAAGGAGCTGGCATCATGAGTGTTGGTAGGGTTTATAATGAAAGGAGCTGGCATCATGAGTGTTGGTAGGGTTTATAATGAAAGTAGCTGGCATCATGAGTGTTGGTAGGGTATAAAATGAAAGGAACTGGCATCATGAGTGTTGGTAGGGTTTATAATGAAAGGAGCTGGCATCATGAGTGTTGGTAGGGTTTATAATGAAAGGAGCTGGCATCATTGTAGGGTTTATAATGAAAGTAGCTGGCATCATGAGTGTTGGTAGGGTTGGTAGGGTTAGTAGGCTCCTGACCTTTGACCAGTGAGGACGTACCCAGTGACCGCTCGTGACATACCTGTTTATCCCCTAGTGAGGTGAACATTCTTAGTGATGGCTTGTGCTGATGAGATTGTCACCTCTTCCCATATTCTCCAGCTTTGTCTTGCTTTGCAAGAGAGGCTGGAGAATGTTGAGCTCGAGGTCCAATCTCTCAAGGATGAGAACTTAGCATTGAAGATGGCATTTGAGGAAAACAAAAATGCCACTGGTGTAGGAAACCCGGACTCTTCCTGGAAGGTGGCATCTTCAAGAGGAATGAAATTAACCTTCCAGAAGCAGTATGTGACGGTTAAAAACAAGTATAGCACCCTGGATGACGAGTGTGATGGCAGTGAAGGGGGAAAGGAGGAAGGAGATGACCCGTCTTACAGCGGGGCAGTGAGAGGGGAGGGGAGGAAATCTGCAGCTACTTCTGCTGCTACTACTTCTGCTACAGGTCGGCAACAGAAAACAGCTAAGTCTATTTTAATTGTAGGGGATTCAATGGTTAAATACCTTGGCAGGGCTACTAACACACATGTTGGTAAAGTTGTCTGTCTGCCTGGTGCCGGAGTCGAGAGGGTGGCAGAAAAGCTAGATGGTGTCATGGAAGCGAGTAGAGAGGACCCCATCATCTTCCTCAACGCAGGGAGCAACGACATTTGGAAATGCAGGACTGAGGAGTTGCTCACCACGTACCAGGAAATGTTGGAGAGGATCAAGGAGAAGGGTGGAGTTCCTGTGGTACACAGTATCCTACCAAGAAGAGGGGTAAGGAAGGAATGGTCCTCCAGGGCTATTGGTGTAAATAGCCGGCTGGAGAAGTATTGCAAGGCAAATACTATTCCATTCCTGGAAAACTGGACCCTCTTTTATGGTAAGGATGAACTGTATGCCCAGGATGGAATACATCTCTCTCGACTAGGAGTTTCAACCTTAGCCAGCTCACTCGACAAGTTTGTTGCGGGGTTTTGTTAATACACCATAGGTGTGTAAGTAAAATAGAATCCCAGCCACATGAAATTGATAGTAATAACGAACATTCTGATAGCGTAGCTTTTCCGTCTAGGTCCAGTAGTTCAACAGGTAAACATAAATTAGTTAAAAACAATAGAAAAATAGTTGCAAATACAAGTAATAGTTTGAGGGTTTATTATACAAATTGCAGGAGTTTATGTAACAAAATGAACGAACTTAGAGCACTGGTTAGCAAAGAAAATATAGACATAATAGCGCTAACTGAAACATGGATTAATACAGAAACCAGGCATTTTTTAGCAGAGTTTGATATACCAGGATATAGTTTGTCTAAATATGACCGAACAAGTAGGAGGGGCGGCGGTATAGCACTGTTTGTCAGGAGTTCATTAAAAAGCTGTACTAAATCAGGTATTAGAGTAAATAATGAAAATGAAAGTGTTTGGGTATAAGTTAACGAAGGTAGTGAGACCTTAGTTATTGGAGTTATGTATAGACCGCCAAATATGAGTAGAAATGACGGAACATCATTATGGGAGGAAATTAAAATAGCATCAAGGTTTAGCAACGTGTGCATTATGGGGGATTTTAATTTCCCTAATATAGATTGGCAACAACAAATAGGCGACTCTGATTCAAAGGAGTTTATTGAGGTAGTACAAGATAGTTTTTTTTATCTCAATTCATAGATACGCCGACTAGAGGTGATAATATTCTCGATTTAGTTTTCAGTAACAATGACCATATGATAAATAGAGTAGAAATCGGGGACCACCTAGGAAATAGTGATCACAATTCTGTGTATTTTAATATACAATGGAAAGGTAATATCAGAGAGAATTCAACATTAATACCTGACTTCAGAAAAGCCAATTATGGTAGGTTAAGAGAAGCCCTGTTAGCGGACCCTATGGTCAAAAAATTAAGTCGATCCAGGTGTCCAAATGAGTGTATCCTTTCTCAGGCACCTGTCATCTTAAGTCAGGAAGAGACGTCAAACTTGGTAGATACATACGATCATTTTATCAAGTCAGTATTCAATGCGCAAAATAAATATATCCCCAAAAGAAAATTTAGATCAACACAGAACCAACCCAAATGGATGAATAATAGACTATTAGATCTTCTAGGAAAAAAGAGAGGAATATATAGAACAATTAAAAAAGGCGAAATTCACCTACTTGCTTACTATCAGAATCTATCACGTCAGGTAAAAAAGGATATTAGTAAAGACAAAAGAAATTATGAAATTAAGGTTGCCAATGACTCAAAAAATAATCCTAAAGCTTTTTACCAACTATATAAATCCAAGGTTAGAGATGTAATTGGTCCCCTTAAAACTTCGATAGGAGAAATGACAGAAAATGATTTAGAAATGTGCAGTACATTAAATAGTCAATTTCTTTCCGTTTTCACTAATGAAAATTTGGCACAGTTTCCAGAAGTCCGTAAGGTATACAGCGATAGTATAGAAAATAGGTTAAGTACGGTTACTATAACTATAAATGATGTGCTTAAGGAAATTGACAGACTGAAACCTCATAAATCGCCTGGTCCTGATGAGGTATATGCTAGAGTATTAAAATAATGCAGAGATGAGTTAAGTTACCCATTAACATTTCTATTTAACAAGTCATTAGAAACAGGTATAGTTCCAGAAGCTTGGAAGCTTGCAAATGTAGTTCCGATCTTCAAAAAAGGTGATAAAATCAATAGCATCCAATTACCGTCCCATTAGTCTCACTTCAATCATAGGAAAGCTACTAGAGTCAATTATTGCTAGGAAAATGAGAAACCACTTAGAAACATTTAACTTAATCAATTCTTCTCAACATGGATTCACTCAGGGACGGTCTTGCCTTACTAATTTGCTTAGTTTTTTCTCAGAGGTATATGAAGCAGTAGATAATGACAAGTCATATGATATTATATATTTAGATTTCAGTAAAGCTTTCGACAGAGTCCCTCATGAGAGATTGATGAGAAAGGTTGAGGCACATGGAATAGGTGGGGCGTTGTTAGGATGGATTAGGTCATGGCTAATTGGTAGGAAGCAGAGAGTCAGCATAAATGGTACCAAGTCAGAATGGGGAGCAGTAAAAGTGGTGTCCCCCAGGGATCGGTATTAGGTCCCCTGTTGTTTCTTATATACATAAATGACCTAGATTTAGGTATAACTAGTAGGATAAGTAAATTCGCAGACGATACTAAAATAGGGAGATCAATTGATTCAGATAGCGATATAGAGTGCCTCCAAAGGGATCTAGATACCTTACATGAATGGTCAGTAAATTGGCAGATGAAGTTTAACATTGACAAATGCAAGGTATTAAAGATAGGGAAGATGCAAACAAATGTTAAATATAAACTAGCTAATTTAGAATTAGAAAATTCAGACTGCGAGAAAGATCTAGGTGTGTTTGTTAGCAATGATTTGAAGCCTAGAAAACAGTGTATAGGCGTTCGTAATAAGGCAAACAGGATTCTCGGGTTCATCTCTAGGAGTGTGAGTAACAGAACTGGTGATGTTATCTTAAAACTTTACTTGTCATTAGTGAGACCCCATATGGATTATGCTGTCCAATTTTGGTGTCCTTATTACAGAATGGACATAGATTCATTGGAGAGAGTACAGCGTAGAATAACAAAAATGATCCATAATATTAGAAATCTTTCGTATGAAGAAAGGTTGATGAAATTAGGTTTACATTCGTTAGAGAGACGCAGAGTTAGAGGGGATATGATAGAGGTGTTCAAGTGGGTTAGTGGGATTAACAAAGGGGACATGACAAATGTACTAAAGCTCAGTGATAGCGAAAGAACTCGTACCAATGGTTTCAAATTAGATACATTTCGTTTCAGAAAAGATATAGGCAAATATTGGTTTGGTAACAGAGTTGTAGATGGGTGGAATGGACTACCAAGTGCTATAGTGGGATCTAAAACTGTAGGGAGCTTTAAGATAAAATTGGATAAGCATATGGACGAGAGGGGTTGGGTGTGAAGGGGGATCAGCCGGGTTGGGCCAATCAGCACTCTGCAGACCCCCATAATCCTGCGTTAATCCCTAACCGTTTTGGTAAGATGATCCTCAGGGTATTAGAGTGTGGAGCCTATAATTGGGCTTTGTAATTGAATTGGGGTTGTGTGGGACAGGGATCTGCCTTGCTTAGGCCAATCGGCTTTCTGCAGACTCCCATTTTCTTATGTTCTTATAATGAAAGGAGCTGGCATCATGAGTGTTGGTAGGGTTTATAATGAAAGGAGCTGGCATCATGAGTGTTGGTAGGGTTTATAATGAAAGGAGCTGGCATCATGAGTGTTGGTAGGGTATAAAATGAAAGGAGCTGGCATCATGAGTGTTGGTAGGGTTTATAATGAAAGGAGCTGGCATCATGAGTGTTGGTAGGGTATAAAATGAAAGGAGCTGGCATCATGAGTGTTGGTAGGGTTTATAATGAAAGGAGCTGGCATCATGAGTGTTGGTAGGGTTTACAATGAAAGGAGCTGGCATCATGAGTGTTGGTAGGGTTTATAATGAAAGGAGCTGGCATCATGAGTGTTGGTAGGGTTTATAATGAAAGGAGCTGGCATCATGAGTGTTGGTAGGGTTTATAATGAAAGGAGCTGGCATCATGAGTGTTGGTAGGGTTTATAATGAAAGGAGCTGGCATCATGAATGTAGTATGACATTATAAGCCCTGCATTTATATTGCTATACATATATCTCACTGCTTATATGCCTTTATCCCTGTAACTTTTAAACTCTCAACATTATTATTAAACATTCTTCATTTATTGAACTCCCTATAACTTTATCTATCTCTTTAACATATAATATATTTGTTGTTACTTCCACTTAAATCAACACCCATTTCCTCTGTAAATGTAAACTGTATAAGGTATTTATCCGGTCCTACGTCATACCAGAATGCTGAGTTGATGCTGTGTTGCTTCAGCATCCTTGAACCCAGTCGATGCCTTCTTACTCAGGCATCTTCAGTTAGACTTCAACAGACCTCAGCCAGAGAGAGTCAGAGCTCTTTACTCCCTCTAGACTCTAGACTCAGACTCATCCTCTATAGCCAAGCTCCTATATCCCCTAGATATATTAAATCACACAAGTCATATATCACCTTGCTCCTAAGGCTTTTATTACAAGCCTTATCATATATCTGTACTTATATACCTGTACGTTTATACTTATTATCACTTATCCAATAATTAATGTGTTGTGTTATTACCTATAATCCCCTATATACTTAACATATTATATATTAAATCTACATAGATGACATCATTATAATGTCGCCTGATATCAAATCTCACCTTGAAAGCCTAGGAAAGATCTTTCAAAAACTAAAGGATGCAGGTTTAAAGGTAAAATTAAAAAAGTGTAAATTCTTAAAACGTAGTGTTGAATTTCTCGGTCACGAACTTTCTGCAGACGGCATCAGAACAAAGACCGATATCACTAAAGCTATACATGAATTTCCCCAACCTGAAATGTGACACAACTCCGCCAATTCCTTGGCCTAGCCGGGTACTACCGTAGTTTCATCTCCAAATTTTCGGAAAAAGCCAGTCCCCTTTTCAAACTGTTAAAAAAGGACGCTGAATTTGATTGGAAAGAATCCGAACAAACATCATTTGACGAGTTGAAGCATCACCTGTGTAATCCTCCTTGCCTGTCTTACCCCGACTATACTCAACCTTTTATTATCCACACCGACGCGTCCTATAGCGGTATTGGAGCTTGTTTAATGCAAAAAGACAGCCGCGATAAATTTCAACCTTTAGCCTTTGCCAGCAGGACTCTTAAACCTGCCGAGAAAAATTACTGCGTCACTGACATTGAAGGAGCCGGTCTAATCTGGGCTCTTCAGACATTCAAAGACAAAATCCTTAACTATGACATTGAAGTGTGGACGGATCACAAGCCTCTAGTTGATCTGTTTGACAACAATGATATGTCTGGTAGACGCGCAAGGTGGAAGTACATATTACAAAGTTTCAACCCTAGGATACTCTACATTAAAGGTCACAAAAATGTTGTAGCGGATGCTCTCTCTCGTAATCCGGTACTTTGTGCACATTTAAACACGATGACTTTAGCTAATGAAGACATGTCCACAGCTCAGAGAGGTGATCCCAAGTTGTGTGAGATCATTCTTGCTCTAGAGAATAATGAAACTAACCAACACCTAGAAGATTACACTCTAATTGATAACACGCTATTTCGTAATCAACTCATCAAAGGCAAACATCAACTTGAAAGGAACATTCTGCAGTTAGTTGTACCCAACAATAAAGTAGAAGAAATACTCCCTCATCTTCATGGTTCTAAATTTGTCGGTCATCCTGGCAAAGAAAGGGCTATGCTCATTGCTCAAAAACAATTCTACTGGAAGTCCATGAAATCTGACATAGATAATCATATAGACGCTTGCGAAAACTGTGCCAGAATTAACCCTAAGCTTACACCCCAAGCTAATATCAAAACTTATCCTGTCCCAGAGAAACCTTTCCAGTTGATTGCCATAGACCTTTTGAAAATTGTTAAGACTAACAGTGGTATGAATTATCTTCTAGTAGCCTCGGATCATTTCTCTAGGTACTCCATTCTCTCTCCCATACCTGATAAGGAAGCCAATACTATCGTTAAAACTCTTGTAAATAACGTGATTTGCAAATACCCCTCACCTAAATTTATTCTTTCAGATAATGGCGGCGAGTTTGTGAACGAGACTATGTCTAAGATGTGTGATGAGTACGGGATAGAGCACATCAGGGTTGCCCCTTACTCACCACAGAGTAACGGCCTAGTTGAGAGAGCTAACCGTAAAATACTCCATGAATTGAAAAACATTTGTCTTGACAGGGATCATGAAATTTGGGACGAATTTATCCCCTTCGTGGAATGCACTATGAATTCTCTGCCTAATATCTCCACAGGTGAATCCCCTCATTTCATCGTCATTGGAGAAGACACACCTACCCCACATGCTCAATGAACAGATTAAACCCATATATACTCAGGATTTCATAACTCATCATATAAACACCTTTAAAAGAATTCATAAACAAGTCATGAATAAACTAACCTTAACCAAAGACAAATGATAAAAAGCAATCACAAATCTAATAGACAACAAAAACTGAAACCTGGAGACATTGTGTTCTCAAGAATTCACGACAGGGCTGATAAACTAGACCCTCTGTTCGAAGGCCCCTATCGTGTGATCAGTATTCGCCACAACATTGCAGTCATTAGACATCTGGAGAAAGGTAAAGAATCCAGGAGTAGCATTAACCACCTCAAATTAGTGCACAGAAACTTAAACTGTGTCCAAGAAAATATGGACAGAGATATCATACCCATCAACCGATCCCCTGATAAAATCCTACAAGCCCCGACCCATGATTATAATCTTAGAACTAGGAGTGTAAACAATGTTCTAGTGGATTATACTTCTATACCTCAACTTCTGTTTCAGAATAATATTAAACCTAATATCTTCTACTCATAATACACCAAGTTTGCCTATATATCTATTTAACTATATATTTATCTTGTGAATATTTTTAGTGTACTCTTGGCCAAATTGTTGTCCATTAATTATTTTTGCATAGATATCTCATATTTCATGTTTAGATGTGGCTACTCCCAGCGTTCGCATTATCTAAAAGCGTTCGCATTGCTCCTTGTGTTCACTTTACTCCCTGTGTTCACATTACTCCTTGTGTCCGCATTATTCATAGCGTTCACATTTATCTAAATTTTTTACTCAAATTTTACTCCTTTAAATCTCAAACTCCAATTATTATTTACACTCCCAAGTTATATTTTTTGTACTCCTCTATAATATTTACTGTTATTTTTATACTCCTTTTAACCCCCAGGATGACCAAGGGAAGGTGTGGGCCGATTCTTTTGATTGTCTTGATTGTCCACCTGATGGCACCTTTGCCATCCATTCGAATGGCGCGGTAGTTAGTCCTACAGGTAGGATGACCTTGGTTTCGGATGTTATGGCAGTAAAATTCACCAACGTCGACCTGAGTGTTATGGCCCCGACCTTGGCGAAAGCTATCAATGCCTTAAGAAGTTCAGATTCTATTTTGACAGTGTTTCTGAATCACTCAAACATCAAACATAGCAATCACAACGCAACTCTAACTCAGTTACTTTGGAGAACTAATGTGGTGAAAAACACCTTAGATTACTTGTTCATTCAAATAGCCTCTAAAAATCCGGTCAAACCAAGGTCAGAATCCAAACGAGCTAGACTTAGAAACAAGAGAGGACTTATTGATGCAGGAGTTTACCTGTTGTCTTCTCTCTTCGGGACAGCTACTGAAGACCAAGTGAACGCCATCGCTGATAAAATCGGTGAAGTAGAAAATACCCTCAGAAGCCAAGACAAGTTAGTGGAGATCCAAATAGACACTATTAATGAAATCTCTACTCATGTTAACGCCTTACAATCTCTCATGAGTAAAGCAGAATCTACCATTAATGAACTCTTTGATATTACCTCATTTCTTGAAAACATTCTAGAAATCTCTACCCAACTTGACAACATTTATTTTATCTCTATGAAATTAGAGTCAGACTTTAGTAGACTCTTAAACGCCCTCAACGATGCTGAACACGGTATAGTGAGCTCAGATCTTCTTCCCTGGAGTAGTCTGAGGAAAATCATCACTCAGGCCGGCAATGACTTCCGCCTCTTACCAGTGTTCCCGCTTGACCAAATTGAACTATTCTATGGATATATAGATGTCCACATGTATAACTATGAATATATGCTTATTTTTCCATTTGCATCATCCATTTCTTTTGCCCATTACATGATCACTCCTTTCCCCTTTTTTCTCAACAATCAATTAGTTTCTCTGGACAACTCCTTCAGCAACTTGTTCATCTCCACTTCCGAGAATCACCACGCCTAGTTGGATGATTATTCATTCTCTACTCTCTGTCACTCCCCTATTATATCCCAGGCCATTTGCCCAGCCTTTGCTCTCAAGTTAATCCCCTTCCATGCTGACGGCTGTCCTAGTGCCTTGATTCACAATAATTCCATTATAGAACATTGCCAGTTCAAGGAAGTTGCTAAGAAACCCTTCTATCATGCTCATGTGTCTCACTCTCATCACCTTTATTTCCCTTCTGACACTACCATCTCCATCTCCTGTCAGAATGATATTCCATCTTCTGATCAGGTAATTTCTGGTCTCATCATTATCCCTGACACTTGCTCTATCACCTCTTCCAAGGTAACCATTTACCCCACAAATTACCACCTTACTGAACTCTATCAACTATACAACGTGAACGATATGTTTCTCACTCTCCCAAATATCTCAGCTAATATATCTAAACTTCACATCAACTCACCTGATTTAAAAACCCTTCAATTGATCAACAAGTCAATTCTACCTATGAATTTTGTTAAATACTATCACCCTTACATTGCCATCCCAGCGATTGGTACTCCTATGCTCATTATCATCATCATCCTAGGTGTCTCTTGGTTTGCTCTTTCTCGCCTGAATCTTCGCATTGCTGCTCTTGAAGCCTACGCGAGGAATAGAGCACTTTAAGTTCTTTCTTTTTTTTGATATATTTCTTTATATGTATATATATTTATATCGTCAGTGGAACAGCTTAGGGTATTATTTCTTTCCACTGTCAGTTGTTAAATTGTATTACTATATAAGTTTACACCTGCCATGTGTTATTTATAGCAGTTGTAATCTTCTCCTTATACTCAACTATATATTTATATTATTTAACATAAACCTTTATTCTAATTTGTTGGTAGCTCACACCCTTGATCTAGGTCTAATGGACAATTTTGATAACGGCGTGATGTGTCAACAGACTAGTCATTTTTTTTTACTATAGTTGATCATGGTGAGATCAATTCTTTTACCCCCCGGCGAATGTAGTATGACATTATAAGCCCTGCATTTATATTGCTATACATATATCTCACTGCTTATATGCCTTTATCCCTGTAACTTTTAAACTCTCAACATTATTATTAAACATTCATCATTTATTGAACTCCCTATAACTTTATCTATCTCTTTAACATATAATATATTTGTTGTTTTTTCCACTTAAATCAACACCCATTTCCTCTGTAAATGTAAACTGTATAAGGTATTTATCCGGTCCTACGTCATACCAGAATGCTGAGTTGATGCTGTGTTGCTTCAGCATCCTTGAACCCAGTCGATGCCTTCTTACTCAGGCATCTTCAGTTAGACTTCAACAGACCTCAGCCAGAGAGAGTCAGAGCTCTTTACTCCCTCTAGACTCTAGACTCAGACTCATCCTCTATAGCCAAGCTCCTATATCCCCTAGATATATTAAATCACACAAGTCATATATCACCTTGCTCCTAAGGCTTTTATTACAAGCCTTATCATATATCTGTACTTATATACCTGTACGTTTATACTTATTATCACTTATCCAATAATTAATGTGTTGTGTTATTACCTATAATCCCCTATATACTTAACATATTATATGAGTGTTGGTAGGGTATACAATGAAAGGAGCTGGCATCATGAATGTTGGTAGGGTTTATAATGAAAGGAGCTGGCATCATGAGTGATGGTGGAGTTTATAATGAAAGGAGCTGGCATCATGAGTGTTGGTAGGGTTTATAATGAAAGGAGCTGGCATCATGAGTGTTGGTAGGGTTTATAATGAAAGGAGCTGGCATCATGAGTGTTGGGAGTGTTGGTAGGGTTTATAATGAAAGGAGCTGGCATCATGAGTGTGTGGTAGGGTTTATAATGAAAGGAGAGCTGGCATCATGAGTGGTGGTAGGGTTTTATAATGAAAGGAGCTGGCATCATGAGTGTTGGTAGGGTTTATAATGAAAGGAGCTGGCATCATGAGTGTTGGTAGGGTTTATAATGAAAGGAGCTGGCATCATGAGTGTTGGTAGGGTTTATAATGAAGGAGCTGGCATCATGAGTGTTGGTAGGGGTTTATAATGAAAGGAGCTGGCATCATGAGTGTTGGTAGGGTTTATAATGAAAGGAGCTGGCATCATGAGTGTTGGTAGGGTTTATAATGAAAGGAGCTGGCATCATGAGTGTTGGTAGGGTTTATAATGAAAGGAGCTGGCATCATGAGTGTTGGTAGGGTTTATAATGAAAGGAGCTGGCATCATGAGTGTTGGTAGGGTTTTATAATGAAAGAAGCTGGCATCATGAGTGTTGGTAGAGTTATAATGAAAGGAGCTGGCATCATGAGTGTTGGTAGGGTTTATAATGAAAGGAGCTGGCATCATGAGTGTTGGTAGGGTTTATAATGAAAGGAGCTGGCATCATGAGTGTTGGTAGGGTTTATAATGAAAGGAGCTGGCATCATGAGTGTTGGTAGGGTTTATAATGAAAGGAGCTGGCATCATGAGTGTTGGTAGGGTTTATAATGAAAGGAGCTGGCATCATGAGTGTTGGTAGGGTTTATAATGAAAGGAGCTGGCATCATGAGTGTTGGTAGGGTTTATAATGAAAGGAGCTGGCATCATGAGTGTTGGTAGGGTTTATAATGAAAGGGCCTGGCATCATGAGTGTTGGTAGGTTTTATAATGAAAGGAGCTGGCATCATGAGTGTTGGTAGGGTTTATAATGAAAGGAGCTGGCATCATGAGTGTTGGTAGGGTTTATAATGAAAGGAGCTGGCATCATGAGTGTTGGTAGGGTTTATAATGAAAGGAGCTGGCATCATGAGTGTTGGTAGGGTTTATAATGAAAGGAGCTGGCATCATGAGTGTTGGTAGGGTTTATAATGAAAGGAGCTGGCATCATGAGTGTTGGTAGGGTTTATAATGAAAGGAGCTGGCATCATGAGTGTTGGTAGGGTATTAAATGAAAGGAGCTGGCATCATGAGTGTTGGTAGGGTTTATAATGAAAGGAGCTGGCATCATGAGTGTTGGTAGGGTTTATAATGAAAGGAGCTGGCATCATGAGTGTTGGTAGGGTTTATAATGAAAGGAGCTGGCATCATGAGTGTTGGTAGGGTTTATAATGAAAGGAGCTGGCATCATGAGTGTTGGTAGGGTTTATAATGAAAGGAGCTGGCATCATGAGTGTTGGTAGGGTTTATAATGAAAGGAGCTGGCATCATGAGGATGGTAGGGTTTATAATGAAAGGAGCTGGCATCATGAGTGTTGGTAGGGTTTATAATGAAAGGAGCTGGCATCATGAGTGTTGGTAGGGTTTATAATGAAAGGAGCTGGCATCATGAGTGTTGGTAGGGTTTATAATGAAAGGAGCTGGCATCATGAGTGTTGGTAGGGTTTATAATGAAAGGAGCTGGCATCATGAGTGTGGTAGGGTTTATAATGAAAGGAGCTGGCATCATGAGTGTTGGTAGGGTTTATAATGAAAGGAGCTGGCATCATGAGTGTTGGTAGGGTTTATAATGAAAGGAGCTGGCATCATGAGTGTTGGGAGTGTTGGTAGGGTTTATAATGAAAGGAGCTGGCATCATGAGTGTTGGTAGGGTTATAATGCAAGGGGCTGGCATCATGAGTGTTGGTAGGGTTTATTATGAAAGGAGCTGGCATCATGAGTGTTGGTAGGGTTTATAATGAAAGGAGCTGGCATCATGAGTGTTGGTAGGGTTTATAATGAAAGGAGCTGGCATCATGAGTGTTGGTAGGGTTTATAATGAAAGGAGCTGGCATCATGAGTGTTGGGAGTGTTGGTAGGGTTTATAATGAAAGGAGCTGGCATCATGAGTGTTGGTAGGGTTTATAATGAAAGGAGCTGGCATCATGAGTGTTGGTAGGGTTTATAATGAAAGGAGCTGGCATCATGAGTGTTGGTAGGGTTTATAATGAAAGGAGCTGGCATCATGAGTGTTGGTAGGGTTTATAATGAAAGGAGCTGGCATCATGAGTGTTGGTAGGTTTATAATGAAAGGAGCTGGCATCATGAGTGTTGGTAGGGTTTATAATGAAAGGAGCTGGCATCATGAGTGTTGGTAGGGTTTATAATGAAAGGAGCTGGCATCATGAGTGTTGGTAGGGTTTATAATGAAAGGAGCTGGCATCATGAGTGTTGGTAGGGTTTATAATGAAAGGAGCTGGCATCATGAGTGTTGGTAGAGTTATAATGAAAGGAGCTGGCATCATGAGTGTTGGTAGGGTTTATAATGAAAGGAGCTGGCATCATGAGTGTTGGTAGGGTTTATAATGAAAGGAGCTGGCATCATGAGTGTTGGTAGGGTTTATAATGAAAGGAGCTGGCATCATGAGTGTTGGTAGGGTTTATAATGAAAGGAGCTGGCATCATGAGTGTTGGTAGGGTTTATAATGAAAGGAGCTGGCATCATGAGTGTTGGTAGGGTTTATAATGAAAGGAGCTGGCATCATGAGTGTTGGGAGTGTTGGTAGGGTTTATAATGAAAGGAGCTGGCATCATGAGTGTTGGTAGGGTTTATAATGAAAGGAGCTGGCATCATGAGTGTTGGTAGGGTTTATAATGAAAGGAGCTGGCATCATGAGTGTTGGTAGGGTTTATAATGAAAGGAGCTGGCATCATGAGTGTTGGTAGGGTTTATAATGAAAGGAGCTGGCATCATGAGTGTTGGTAGGGTTTATAATGAAAGGAGCTGGCATCATGAGTGTTGGTAGGGTTTATAATGAAAGGAGCTGGCATCATGAGTGTTGGTAGGGTTTTTAATGAAAGGAGCTGGCATCATGAGTGTTGGTAGGGTTTATAATGAAAGGAGCTGGCATCATGAGTGTTGGTAGGGTTTATAATGAAAGGAGCTGGCATCATGAGTGTTGGTAGGGTTTATAATGAAAGGAGCTGGCATCATGAGTGTTGGTAGGGTTTATAATGAAAGGAGCTGGCATCATGAGTGTTGGTAGGGTTTATAATGAAAGGAGCTGGCATCATGAGTGTTGGTAGGGTTTATAATGAAGGAGCTGGCATCATGAGTGTTGGTAGGGTTTATAATGAAAGGAGCTGGCATCATGAGTGTTGGTAGGGTTTATAATGAAAGGAGCTGGCATCATGAGTGTGGTAGGTTTATAATGAAAGGAGCTGGCATCATGAGTGTTGGGTAGGGTTTATAATGAAAGGAGCTGGCATCATGAGTGTTGGTAGGGTTTATAATGAAAGGTGCTGGCATCATGAGTGTTGTAAGGGTTTATAATGAAAGGAGCTGGCATCATGAGTGTTGGTAGGGTTTATAATGAAAGGAGCTGGCATCATGAGTGTTGGTAGGGTTTATAATGAAAGGAGCTGGCATCATGAGTGTTGGTTAGGTTTATAATGAAAGGAGCTGGCATCATGAGTGTTGGGAGGGTTGGTAGGGTTTATAATGAAAGGAGCTGGCATCATGAGTGTTGGTAGGGTTTATAATGAAAGGAGCTGGCATCATGAGTGTTGGTAGGGTTTATAATGAAAGGAGCTGGCATCATGAGTGTTGGTAGGGTTTATAATGAAAGGAGCTGGCATCATGAGTGTTGGTAGGGTTTATAATGAAAGGAGCTGGCATCATGAGTGTTGGTAGGGTTTATAATGAAAGGAGCTGGCATCATGAGTGTTGGTAGGGTTTATAATGAAAGGAGCTGGCATCATGAGTGTTGGTAGGGTTTATAATGAAAGGAGCTGGCATCATGAGTGTTGGTAGGGTTTATAATGAAAGGAGCTGGCATCATGAATGTTGGTAGGGTTTATAATGAAAGGAGCTGGCATCATGAGTGTTGGTTGGGTTTATAATGAAAGGAGCTGGCATCATGAGTGTTGGTATGGTTTATAATGAAAGGAGCTGGCATCATGAGTGTTGGTAGGGTTTATAATGAAAGGAGCTGGCATCATGAGTGTTGGTAGGGTTGATAAAGAAAGGAGCTGGCATCATGAGTGTTGGTAGGGTTTATAATGAAAGGAGCTGGCATCATGAGTGTTGGTAGGGTTTATAATGAAAGGAGCTGGCATCATGAGTGTTGGTAGGGTTTATAATGAAAGGAGCTGGCATCATGAGTGTTGGTAGGGTTTATAATGAAAGGAGCTGGCATCATGAGTGTTGGTAGGGTTTATAATGAAAGGAGCTGGCATCATGAGTGTTGGTAGGGTTTATAATGAAAGGAGCTGGCATCATGAGTGTTGGTAGGGTTTATAATGAAAGTAGCTGGCATCATGAGTGTTGGGAGTGTTGGTAGGGTTTATAATGAAAGGAGCTGGTATCATGAGTGTTGGTAGGGTTTATAATGAAAAGAGCTGGCATCATGAGTGTTGGTAGGGTTTATAATGAAAGGAGCTGGCATCATGAGTGTTGGTAGGGTTTATAATGAAAGGAGCTGGCATCATGAGTGTTGGTAGGGTTTATAATGAAAGGAGCTGGCATCATGAGTGTTGGTAGGGTTTATAATGAAAGGAGCTGGCATCATGAGTGTTGGTAGGGTTTATAATGAAAGGAGCTGGCATCATGAGTGTTGGTAGGGTTTATAATGAAAGAGGCTGGCATCATGAGTGTTGGTAGGGGTTATAATGAAAGGAGCTGGCATCATGAGTGTTGGTAGGGTTTATAATGAAAGGAGCTGGCATCATGAGTGTTGGTAGGGTTTATAATGAAAGGAGCTGGCATCATGAGTGTTGGTAGGGTTTATAATGAAAGGAGCTGGCATCATGAGTGTTGGTAGGGTTTATAATGAAAGGAGCTGGCATCATGAGTGTTGGTAGGGTTTATAATGAAAGGAGCTGGCATCATGAGTGTTGGTAGGGTTTATAATGAAAGGAGCTGGCATCATGAGTGTTGGTAGGGTTTATAATGAAAGGAGCTGGCATCATGAGTGTTGGTAGGTTTATAATGAAAGGAGCTGGCATCATGAGTGTTGGTAGGGTTTATAATGAAAGGAGCTGGCATCATGAGTGTTGGTAGGGTTTATAATGAAAGGAGCTGGCATCATGAGTGTTGGTAGGGTTTATAATGAAAGGAGCTGGCATCATGAGTGTTGGTAGGGTTTATAATGAAAGGAGCTGGCATCATGAGTGTTGGTAGGGTTTATAATGAAAGGAGCTGGCATCATGAGTGTTGGTAGGGTTTTATAATGAAAGGAGCTGGCATCATGAGTGTTGGTAGGGTTTATAATGAAAGGAGCTGGCATCATGAGTGTTGGTAGGGTTTATAATGAAAGGAGCTGGCATCATGAGTGTTGGTAGGGTTTATAATGAAAGGAGCTGGCATCATGAGTGTTGGTAGGGTTTATAATGAAAGGAGCTGGCATCATGAGTGTTGGTAGGGTTTATAATGAAAGGAGCTGGCATCATGAGTGTTGGTAGGTTTACAATGAAAGGAGCTGGCATCATGAGTGTTGGTAGGGTTTCTAATGAAAGGAGCTGGCATCATGAGTGTTGGTAGGGTTTATAATGAAAGGAGCTGGCATCATGAGTGTTGGTAGGGTTTATAATGAAAGGAGCTGGCATCATGAGTGTTGGTAGGGTTTATAATGAAAGGAGCTGGCATCATGAGTGTTGGTAGGGTTTATAATGAAAGGAGCTGGCATCATGAGTGTTGGTAGGGTTTATAATGAAAGGAGCTGGCATCATGAGTGTTGGTAGGGTTTATAATGAAAGGAGCTGGCATCATGAGTGTTGGTAGGGTTTATAATGAAAGGAGCTGGCATCATGAGTGTTGGTAGGGTTTATAATGAAAGGAGCTGGCATCATGAGTGTTGGTAGGGTTTATAATGAAAGGAGCTGGCATCATGAGTGTTGGTAGGGTTTATAATGAAAGGAGCTGGCATCATGAGTGTTGGTAGGGTTTATAATGAAAGGAGCTGGCATCATGAGTGTTGGTAGGGTTTATAATGAAAGGAGCTGGCATCATGAGTGTTGGTAGGGTTTATAATGAAAGGAGCTGGCATCATGAGTGTTGGTAGGGTTTATAATGAAAGGAGCTGGCATCATGAGTGTTGGTAGGGTTTATAATGAAAGGAGCTGGCATCATGAGTGTTGGTAGGGTTTATAATGAAAGGAGCTGGCATCATGAGTGTTGGTAGGGTTTATAATGAAAGGAGCTGGCATCATGAGTGTTGGTAGGGTTTATAATGAAAGGAGCTGGCATCATGAGTGTTGGTAGGGTTTATAATGAAAGGAGCTGGCATCATGAGTGTTGGTAGGGTTTATAATGAAAGGAGCTGGCATCATGAGTGTTGGTAGGGTTTATAATGAAAGGAGCTGGCATCATGAGTGTTGGTAGGGTTTATAATGAAAGGAGCTGGCATCATGAGTGTTGGTAGGGTTTATAATGAAAGGAGCTGGCATCATGAGTGTTGGTAGGGTTTATAATGAAAGGAGCTGGCATCATGAGTGTTGGTAGGGTTTATAATGAAAGGAGCTGGCATCATGAGTGTTGGTAGGGTTTATAATGAAAGGAGCTGGCATCATGAGTGTTGGTAGGGTTTATAATGAAAGGAGCTGGCATCATGAGTGTTGGTAGGGTTTATAATGAAAGGAGCTGGCATCATGAGTGTTGGTAGGGTTTATAATGAAAGGAGCTGGCATCATGAGTGTTGGTAGGGTTTATAATGAAAGGAGCTGGCATCATGAGTGTTGGTAGGGTTTATAATGAAAGGAGCTGGCATCATGAGTGTTGGTAGGGTTTATAATGAAAGGAGCTGGCATCATGAGTGTTGGTAGTTTATAATGAAAGGAGCTGGCATCATGAGTGTTGGTAGGGTTTATAATGAAAGGAGCTGGCATCATGAGTGTTGGTAGGGTTTATAATGAAAGGAGCTGGCATCATGAGTGTTGGTAGGGTTTATAATGAAAGGAGCTGGCATCATGAGTGTTGGTAGGGTTTATAATGAAAGGAGCTGGCATCATGAGTGTTGGTAGGGTTTATAATGAAAGGAGCTGGCATCATGAGTGTTGGTAGGGTTTATAATGAAAGGAGCTGGCATCATGAGTGTTGGTAGGGTTTATAATAGCTGGCATCATGATAGTTTATAATGAAAGGAGCTGGCATCATGAGTGTTGGTAGGGTTTATAATGAAAGGAGCTGGCATCATGAGTGTTGGTAGGGTTTATAATGAAAGGAGCTGGCATCATGAGTGTTGGTAGAGTTATAATGAAAGGAGCTGGCATCATGAGTGTTGGTAGGGTTTATAATGAAAGGAGCTGGCATCATGAGTGTTGGTAGGGTTTATAATGAAAGGAGCTGGCATCATGAGTGTTGGTAGGGTTTATAATGAAAGGAGCTGGCATCATGAGTGTTGGTAGGGTTTATAATGAAAGGAGCTGGCATCATGAGTGTTGGTAGGGTTTATAATGAAAGGAGCTGGCATCATGAGTGTTGGTAGGGTTTATAATGAAAGGAGCTGGCATCATGAGTGTTGGTAGGGTTTATAATGAAAGGAGCTGGCATCATGAGTGTTGGTAGGGTTTATAATGAAAGGAGCTGGCATCATGAGTGTTGGTAGGGTTTATAATGAAAGGAGCTGGCATCATGAGTGTTGGTAGGGTTTATAATGAAAGGAGCTGGCATCATGAGTGTTGGTAGGGTTTATAATGAAAGGAGCTGGCATCATGAGTGTTGGTAGGGTTTATAATGAAAGGAGCTGGCATCATGAGTGTTGGTAGGGTTTATAATGAAAGGAGCTGGCATCATGAGTGTTGGTAGGGTTTATAATGAAAGGAGCTGGCATCATGAGTGTTGGTAGGGTTTATAATGAAAGGAGCTGGCATCATGAGTGTTGGTAGGGTTTATAATGAAAGGAGCTGGCATCATGAGTGTTGGTAGGGTTTATAATGAAAGGAGCTGGCATCATGAGTGTTGGTAGGGTTTATAATGAAAGGAGCTGGCATCATGAGTGTTGGTAGGGTTTATAATGAAAGGAGCTGGCATCATGAGTGTTGGTAGGGTTTATAATGAAAGGAGCTGGCATCATGAGTGTTGGTAGGGTTTATAATGAAAGGAGCTGGCATCATGAGTGTTGGTAGGGTTTATAATGAAAGGAGCTGGCATCATGAGTGTTGGTAGGGTTTATAATGAAAGGAGCTGGCATCATGAGTGTTGGTAGGGTTTATAATGAAAGGAGCTGGCATCATGAGTGTTGGTAGGGTTTATAATGAAAGGAGCTGGCATCATGAGTGTTGGTAGGGTTTATAATGAAAGGAGCTGGCATCATGAGTGTTGGTAGGGTTTATAATGAAAGGAGCTGGCATCATGAGTGTTGGTAGGGTTTATAATGAAAGGAGCTGGCATCATGAGTGTTGGTAGGGTTTATAATGAAAGGAGCTGGCATCATGAGTGTTGGTAGGGTTTATAATGAAAGGAGCTGGCATCATGAGTGTTGGTAGGGTATAAAATGAAAGGAGCTTGGATCATCAGTGTTGGTAGGGTTTATAATGAAAGGAGCTGGCATCATGAGTGTTGGTAGGGTTTATAATGAAAGGAGCTGGCATCATGAGTGTTGGTAGGGTTTATAATGAAAGGAGCTGGCATCATGAGTGTTGGTAGGGTTTATAATGAAAGGAGCTGGCATCATGAGTGTTGGTAGGGTTTATAATGAAAGGAGCTGGCATCATGAGTGTTGGTAGAGTTATAATGAAAGGAGCTGGCATCATGGGTGTTGGTAGGGATTGTAATGACCGGAGCTGGCATCAAGAGTCTTGATTGTGGTTATAATGAAAGGAGCTGGCATCATGTGTGTTGGTAGGGTTTATAATGAAAGGAACTGGCATCATGAGTGTTGGTAGGGTTTATAATGAAAGGAGCTGGCATCATGAGTGTTGGTAGGGTTTATAATGTAAGGAGCTGGCATCATGAGTATTGGTAGGGTTTATAATGAAAGGAGCTGGCATCATGAGTGTTGGTAGAGTTTATAATGAAAGGAGCTGGCATCATGAGTGTTGGTAGGGTTTATAATGAAAGGAGCTGGCATCATGAGTGTTGGTAGGGTTTATAATGAAAGGAGCTGGCATCATGAGTGTTGGTAGGTTTTATAATGAAAGGAGCTGGCATCATGAGTGTTGGTAGGGTTTATAATGAAAGGAGCTGGCATCATGAGTGTTGGTAGGATTTATAATGAAAGGAGCTGGCATCATGAGTGGTGGTAGGGTTTATAATGAAAGGAGCTGGCATCATGAGGATGGTAGGGTTTATAATGAAAGGAGCTGGCATCATGAGTGTTGGTAGGGTTTATAATGAAAGGAGCTGGCATCATGAGTGTTGGTAGGGTTTATAATGAAAGGAGCTGGCATCATGAGTGTTGGTAGGGTTTATAATGAAAGGAGCTGGCATCATGAGTGTTGGTAGGGTTTATAATGAAAGGAGCTGGCATCATGAATGTTGGTAGGGTATAAAATGAAAGGAGCTGGCATCATGAGTGTTGGTAGGGTTTATAATGAAAGGAGCTGGCATCATGAGTGTTGGTAGGGTTTATAATGAAAGGAGCTGGCATCATGAGTGTTGGTAGGGTTTATAATGAAAGGAGCTGGCATCATGAGTGTTGGTAGGGTCTATAATGAAAGGAGCTGGCATCATGAGTGTTGGTAGGGTTTATAATGAAAGGAGCTAGCATCATGAGTGGTGGTAGGGTTTATAATGAAAGGAGCTGGCATCATGAGTGTTGGTAGGGTTTATAATGAAAGGAGCTGGCATCATGAGTGTTGGTAGGGTTTATAATGAAAGGAGCTGGCATCATGAGTGGTGGTAGGGTTTATAATGGTGGTCTATTTATTCATTTGTTTATTTTTTATTTATTTTTTATTATAATATTGTTTTTTTTAGTTTTCTCGCTAGACCTTCAAGCTTAACATAGAACACAAAAAACCTAGAACCCCTTTCGAGATAAATTTGAACTCCTCTACGTAGGGTGCGTGGTAACGGTCTTGTAACACAATCCCACCCCTACACTGTGCAACTCCTATATGATTTAAATTGCTTCAAACTCCTTGTGTCCAGTCATTTTGGCTCGAATGTCCCTTGATTTTGGACCTGTCATTCTTTCAACTATGGGGGAGGCACTCGCTACAGACAGTTCTGCCTTTTGTATTCCTCACTCACAGAAAAAACAAGAAAATTAGAAAACTGTGACCATCTAGTGCGACACGCATGAAACACCCATTTCGAAACTTCAGTCGATAATCTTGAGGCCTCGCAAGTGTTACAGGCTACTGAAAAGCCTACTGTCTCTAGGTTAAGACTTCTAAAAAAAAGAAAAACAAAATGAATACAAATTAGTACACCTACTGGTAAAGCGCTTAGTACACTTAGCACAGGAGTTGACATTACACCTGTTTATCTACACTCGCTGAATAGAAGGGGGGTCACCGGCTTTTTTCATCTCTCTCTCCTTTTCTCTCTTTCCCTGGCTTGTATCCATTAGGCCCCATTCAGCCAACTGTTTTAAGACGTTTATCCCCATTCAGGTGTCGATTTCTTCTTGGCGAGTGATAGCGAGCAAGCATTGTTAGGAGAAATTTGTCTATCCAAAAATGTCCAAATTTAACTTGCTGTAAACAAAATATATATATATGCTGGCTCGCTACCGCTCGCCAGGAAAATATTGACACCTGGATGTGGGTAAACGTCTTAAAACAGTAGGGTGAATGGGGCCGAATGAATACAAGCCAAAGAGACAGGGAGAGAAAGAGAAAAAATAAAGCGAGGTGGGCTCCCTTAATACACCTAGCGAGGAACCAGTTAGTACATCTATTGGTACAGTGCTTAGTACACCTAGCACAAGAGTCGACAGTACACCTGTTTCTCTACATTTGCTTAGTACACCTAGCGAGGAACCAGTTAGTACATTCGCGCTAATAAATGATGTCTCGGCACCAATTAGATTTTGATCAATAATTGGTATCAGCAATATTTACACATGAGTTCTGCTTTTTGAGTGAGATATACAAACAGGTTCCTACACTAACCCACCCTATTCAACATCTGACAGACATTAATACAGCACAGAGAAAGCTAAACGTAATGACAGCTGGGAAATGACTTATTAGCGTGACCGTACAACTACTGATGAAATGCATTGTACATTCTCCCTACCAGGAATTCACGGGAGACCTCTGGTGGACGCTTCCGAAGTAGCGCCAGAGCTACGTCTGTCGACATCAACAATACTGAACACCTAGGCTATGCAAAGTTTATCACGATTTCTTACGATTTTGCATGTTTTTACTATATACTAGATGGCTACAGTAAGTGCTTATATAGTATGGTAGTTGTGGGAATGTCCATATGTAGCAAAACATGACTAAAAGCAAAATTATAAGGATGATGAACTATAAAAAAAAAAGTGCGAAAATCCCTTCTTCCTTATATATATATATACAGTAGATGTAAGTTATTTAATACTATGGGTGACTTTATAATACAGTATAATGAGCATCAATATGCAATGACTGTAATGTGCGTCAGCTATAGAAAGTACGACATATAGCTTATAATTAAGAATTGTTGATAGAGAGGGACGGTGAAGAACTGCGGGATATCGCCATTTAAAGGACCTAGGTCGCTTACTGTACAGAGCAACGTGGCAGGCGCGGCAACTCCATGAATTTCTGGTAGGGAGAATTGAGAGTGCCAACAAACCAGAGCCTGAGCCAACGAGTCGAGGACCATCACCAAAAGAAGACGGAGTAGAAAACGAAGGAGAAGTTGAAGCCAACCATCAACTACAACAAGAGACCTGGTCATCTCTGTACACCTGTCAACATTCAGGCTGCCCTTTCCCCTTTGCCCGTGACCATTGGAAAACATACTAAATATTAGAAGAGAGGTTAGTATACTGTATTACTGTTACCTATTTAGAATATTAGAAGAGAGGTTAGTATACTGTATTACTGTTACCTATTTAGAATATTAGAAGAGAGGTTAGTATACTGTATTACTGTTACCTATTTAGAATATTAGAAGAGAGATTAGTATACTGTATTACTGTTACCTATTTAGAATATTAGAAGAGAGGTTAGTATACTGTATTACTGTTACCTATTTAGAATATTAGAAGAGAGGTTAGTATACTGTATTACTGTTACCTATTTAGAATATTAGAAGAGAGGTTAGTATACTGTATTACTGTTACCTATTTAGAATATTAGAAGAGAGGTTAGTATACTGTATTACTGTTACCTATTTAGAATATTAGAAGAGAGATTAGTATACTGTATTACTGTTACCTATTTAGAATATTAGAAGAGAGGTTAGTATACTGTATTACTGTTACCTATTTAGAATATTAGAAGAGAGGTTAGTATACTGTATTACTGTTACCTATTTTGGGATCCCTATCAACGCAAAATAATTCATCACAGTCCACAAGCTATCCCTTTGCTACTTTGCTGAATTGTAGCTATACCTATTATAATATTATTACGTTGGCAATTCCACCACCACGAGTAAGATATAATTATACTTTATTACCTTAGAAGCCTCCAACACCACTTGTTTACATAGACTTCTCTTTAATTCCCCCACATATAACACAAGTCTGTAACTATCACAGGTTATATTATCTCTGTGTATTATTGTGCTGTATTTATGTAATGTTTGCAGCCATTAATGATCAGTCACATACTATGTTGCTTATAATATATATAAATAAACCATATACACTGTACACGTGTATTCTGTGTTAATCTTAGTCTTCCCAGTAAAATATGGATCTACTGCACTATCTAAAATGGTTAATCGAGTATTGTACGAAGCCTGAAATAACTTTAGATCCTCGGCATTTTAGTAACCATATCAACATTACTTGTATTTTGTGAGAACCTAAATTGGCTAAAATAGCACTTAGATAGCCGCAAGAGGTGTATATCCTATCTATCTATCTATCTATTGCCTGACGCCGTGATCCCCGAAGGGGTGGCCACGAACGAACCGCCCCCATGCACCTCTGTCCCCAGTCAGTCGACGCCCCTCCCCCCAACCAGCACCGCCTTCGTTCATGTAGTTCCTCACTCCATCCTTCCACCTCATATTCGGTCTACCTCTCCCCCTCCGTCCCTCCACCTCGCTCTCGTACACCCTCTTAGTCATTCTCTCGCTTTCCATACGTTCCATATGGCCGAACCATCTCAAGTTGTTCCTTTTCACACATTCCAGCACATCTACCTCCACACCACACCTCCTTCTTACTTCCTCATTAGTCTGTCTATCCCTCCATGTAACTCCGCACGCACTCCTTAAGTAATTCATTTCCACTGCTCTCACTCTTGGTCTGAGTATCTCAACCAACGTCCATGCTTCGCTTCCGTAAGTCAGTGTCGGGATTACCACACTGTCATGCAAGGACTTCTTCACTTCCATACTGACCACCCTATTTCTTGTTACTGCTTTTAGCGTTCCTACAACCCTCTTCCCCTGTTGTACCCTCTCCCGCACCTCTTCATCCATAGTCCCATCTTTACTCAACACACTGCCCAGATACTTAAAAGAGTTGACGATCTCCATAGCCTGACCGTTCAGCTTCACCTCACACTCTGTGACTTCACCCCTTTCGAAGACCATAACCTTGCTCTTCCCCATATTTACCTTCAAATTCCGTTTTTCGCACACTGTTCCAAACTCATTTACCAGACCCTGCAACTCCCATTCATTATCACTCATCAGAACTGTATCATCCGCAAACAGCAGTATAGGTAGCTTCCACTCAATTCCCTCCCTTTTCAGCGATACACCAACATCCACTGCTCTTGATAGTATTTCTTTCATAACTCCATCCATATATACAGTAAACAACCACGGGACATCACACACCCCTGTTTCAAACCAACATTCAGGTCAAAGAACTCGCTCTGCTCACTCTCCACACGTACTGCCGCCTTTGCACCCTCATACATGCTCTTCACTGCTTTCAGCAACTTGCCCTCTACTCCGTATATTCTAAGTACTTTCCACAAACCTTCTCTATCCACTCTGTCATAAGCCTTCTCTAAGTCCATAAAGGCAACATACACCTTTTGTTTCTTCTCCAGATACTTCTCCACAACACAATTCAGGGTAAAAATCTGATCTACACATCCTCTTCCCTTCCTAAAACCTCCCTGCTCGTCGCCTATCCATTTCTCCGTTCTCACTCTCACTCTCTCAATCACTACCCTACTGTATACCTTCCCTACTACGCTTAGAAGACATATTCCTCGGTGGTTACCACACACTCCTCTTTCCCCTTTGCCCTTATATAGGGGGACTATTATGCCAGTCTTCCAGTCATCGGGTGCACTCCCCTTCTCCCATGCTAGTTTGCACATTTTCCATACCCATTCTATCACTATCTCACCACCATACCTCAACATTTCCCCACACACTCCATCTGTTCCTGGTGCTTTCCCCAACTTCACTCTTTTCATGGCTTCCCACACTTCTGACCTCCTGATCCCCACCTCCTCCTCCACTACTTCTCTTCTTCTCCCTCCCATACCATATCCAGCTATGTTTGCTGGCTCTTCATTCCTTTCATTTAGCAACTCACTGAAGTACTCCCTCCATCTTTCGACTCTCTCTTGCTTCTCGGCTAGCATTCTCCCATTCTTATCTTTCACACCCTTACTGTTTCCCTTGCTACCTTCCCTAACTTTCTTGACTTCTTTCCAGAACAGTTTCTTACTCTCCCTCCATTTTACACTCAGATTCCTTCCAAATTCCTCATCTACTCTTCTCTTACTTTCCTTCACTACTCTCTTCACCACCCTCTTACTCTCCACGTACCTCGCTCGTTTCTGCCTCTCGGAATCTTCATTCCCTCTACTACCCAACCACTCTCTATATGCTTTCTTCTTTCTTCCACAGCTATTCTTACCTCTTCTGTCCACCATGCTGTACCTTTCACTCCCCTCCCTCTTCTCCTCACTCCACACACCTCCTCACATGCTGCACAGATCTCATCCTTAAACACCTTGCTCATCTCCTCCACTTCCTCCATAACTTCCAGGTCGAACCCACCTAGTCGTCTTTCCACTGCTCTCCTGTACTCCTCCCTGACTTCCTCCTCCTGCAACCTCTCCACCCTCCTCACCATTCCACCCTCCTCTCGCCTCCCTCCCGCTCTCCTCAACCACTTCTTTTGTATCCTAACCTTAGCTACCACTACATAATGATCAGACAGACCCCCTCCAATACCCCTATACACCCTAGCATCCATCACAGATTTCTTCATTCGTTCATCCACACATACATAATCAATCAATGACTTTCGTTCCACCACTGTCTTATCCTTCATCGTCAACATCCGTTTCCACGTGTACCTGTGGATCATTCTGTGTCGGAAGAAGGTGTTGGCTATCCACAGCCTCCTCCCCACACATACGTCCACAAGTGCACTACCATTCCCATTCACCTCTGATGGTACCCCCCACCCTCCCACCACTCCCTCAACTTTCCTATCACCCACCTTACCATTCATATCCTACCATTGTATATCCTAAAGGGGAGATTTCCACTTGAGGGATTTTTTCTGGACCCCTTTCTCCCTCCTGTTTAGCCCCATTGCTTTTGATATTTTAAGACGTTCGCCCCATAATTAAGAACTTTCGCCCCATTTCTGTAATTTTTAAGACCTTTCATGCAAATTAGGTGTCGATTTTTCTTGGCGAGCGATAGCGAGCCTGTAATTTAAGAGGAACCGGTCTTTGGCCGGGAAATTGTTCTACTGACAAATGTACACATTTATCTTGAAAGGGGGCCTAGAGGTTGTAATTTTAAGCTTGATGGAGGTCTAGGGAACTAACTAAAAACCTCCCCTTAACGTTGTCATTCCAATAATACAGAATTTACGGAGCCACTTGATTGTTGAGTCATAGGCCTTAAGCCGGTATCACACGAACACTTTTTTCACTCAACATTTATCCTCAACACTGGTCTGGCAGCTTATGAGGTCAACATTTAAAATAATTCTATTACCTAAATTTCCGATACCAGTGCAAAATTCTCCAGAAATGTTGCCAGAAAAATTTTGATCATCGAATGTTGACTATAAAATCTCTCGTGTGATACCGGCCTTACCGAGCATCATGTATCACATTCTCCTCTGGTCACAACACCCACACCCGACCTTAGATCAATGGCAACCTCCACCTCTGATGTTAATCCTGGCACCCTGACGCAGAACACCATAAATAGTTCCTATATTCATCAAGGATAGTGCAACAAAAAACGTTTATTTTAAGGGGGGATGGTTTACTTGTTGAGCAATTTTTGCATGTATTCATGATTTTTCTAGTTTCCCCCCTAGACCTCCATCAAATAAAAAAACAAACAAAACATTAGATACCCCTTCTAGATTAATGTGTACATTTTTCGGTAGAACAATTTCCCGGCCGAAGGCCGGTTCTTCCAACATTACAGGCTCACTATCATTCGCCAGGGAAAAAATTGACACCTAAATAGCACGAAAGGTCTAAATATTGACGATGAAATTTGGCGAAAGGTATTAAAATCGACTAACTAATGGGGCAAACATCTTAACATCTGATAACTAATGGGGCTAAACATGAGGGAGAAAGTGGTCCAGAAAACGGGCCCATCCCCCCTCAAGTGGATATAAGTAGCCATAGCAACGAGCACTGCATTCAACCACGAGAAAATATGATTATCTACAGAATAATGATTGCAATTGCAAACTGTACTCTAAATCCGGTGGCTAAATTAACGGGAGGCAGACCGTTTTTCTGGACCCCCTTCTCCCTAATGTTTAGCCCCACTAGTTTTGAGATTATAAGACGTTCGGCCCATTAGTTTGTCGATTTTAACACCTTTCGCCCCATTTCGTTGTCAATTTTAAGACCTTTCGTGCCATTTAGGTGTGGATTATTTCCTGGCGAGCGATAGCGAGCCTGCAATTCTAAGAGGAGACGGCCTTCGGCCGGGACATTTTTCTACCGAAAAATGTATAGGGGGGTGACCTGTTTTTGTTCTGTCCTTTTCTATCTTTGTCTGGCTTGTATCCATTTGGCCCCATTCAGCCTACTGTTTTAAGACGTTTATCCTCATGCAGGTGTCAATTATTTACTGGTGAGCGGTAGCGAGCCAGCATATTTTTTATTTTTGTTTGACAGCAGGCTAAATTTGTAAATTTTTCGATAGAAAAATGTCTCCGGCGAAGCCGGATTTCTTCATATAATGGTGGATCGCTATCGCTCGCCAGGAAGAAATTGACACCTGGATGGGGATAAACGTCTTAAAACAGTAGGCTGAATGGGGCCAAATGGATACAAGCCAGAGAAACATAGAAAAGGACAGAACAAAAACAGGTCACCCCCCTTAAGCACAAAGACAGTAATTATGTAGGTTTCTGATGGATAAATAGTATGTTGAATTTGGTTTTATGTATTTATAAAATTACTAAAACCATATTATAGCTGGTTATTCTGCTAAATATCGACGTCTTCAGCTCCAACTTCCTTATAGAATGACACTCGCCAGTAGTCAGTTGCTCTACATAAAACACTAAACCAATAGCATAAGTAAACTGAGTACTGGGAAAGTGCGCGTGTGTGTAACTGCAAATCCTAAAGGGGGGTGACATGTTTTTTTTGTAATTTATCTCCTTTTCTCTCTTTCTCTGGCTTGCATCCATCCGGCCCTATTCAGCCAACTATTTTAAGACGTTTATCCCCATCCAGGTGTCGATTTCTTCCTGGCGAGCGATAGCAAGCCAGCATTGTATGGAGAAATCGGGCTTCGCCGGAGAAATTTTTCTATCGAAAAATTTACAAATTTAGCTTCCTGTCAAAACAAAAATATATATATGCCGGCTCGCTACCGCTCGCCAGGAAAATATTGACACCTGGATGGGTGTAAACGTCTTAAAACAGCAGGCTGAATGGGGCCGAATGGATACAAGCCAAAGAGAGAGGGAGAGCAAGAGAAAACAAAAAGAGAGGTGGGCTCCCTTAAGTGCCGTGGTAAGCATCTCCCCTTTCCGAGTGTTGCAACCCGGCCAGGAAAACACCTGCCCTCACTAAATTAAATCAGTATATAGGCTATATGTAGTTACCCCACCATCTGGCCCAGCCCGCCCTGCATACTGATCATCCCTGGTGTGGCAATGTCCATGTCCAACCAGACCTTTGTTTGGGTATATATATATAAAACTATATACCTTTATCTGCACCCTATCAAATGTTCTTTCCTCTTGCATAAGCATTTATTCATAGTGCTGTTGGGTGCAATAGATGACTACATCCTCCTCACGTGTTGGCCTGCTTGGTAACTATAATGAGGATATGTTTGTGTGACCTTGAGAATTGCAGGGGTTTGGGACTGTTAAGGGGGATCACCGTTTTTTTTTTATCTTTCTCTCCTTTTCTCTTTTTCCCTGGCCTGTATCCATTTGGCCCCGTTTAGCCAACTGTTTTAAGACGTTTATCCCCATCCAGGTGTCGATTTTTTCCTGGCGAGCAATAGCGAGCCAGCATTGTATGGAGAAATTCGGCTTCGCTGGAGACATTTGTCTATCGAAAAATGTACAAATTTAGCTTGCAGTCAAAACACAAATATATACATGCTCGCTCGCTACCGCTCGCCAGGAAAATAGTGACCCCTGGATGGGGTTAAACGTCTTAAAACCGTAGGCTGAATGGGGCCGAATGGATACAAGCCAAAGAGAGAGGGAGAGAGAGAGAAAATAAAGCGAGGTGGGCTCCCTTAACCCTTTTGGCTCACTTGATGCAGTTGTCGTTGTTGTTGTTCCCTAAGCTGCCTGGCCGAACAACCCGGAGTCCTTAAGGAAGGCCATGGCCATGGTCGGGCTTTCCCACAGAGCTCTCAAAAAGTGCAAATTGTGTTGTTGTCATAAGTGGTTGTGTGAAATGCAGTCTTCTATGATGTGTTTTATGGTATGGGGTGCTGTGTTACAACCCGGGCAGGTGTCGACGACGGAGTCATCCAGTCTCTTCTGATAGCTCAGAAGAGCTGGATGGTGTCAGCATCTCAGCCTGGCCAGGTGGACTCTGTCCTCGCGAGGAAGGGAGGATTCAGAAGGGTGGATTTCGGGAGGTCGTGCTTGCAGCTGCGTGTTGTCTATGAGTGAGTGGATGGAACGGCGAGTGATATGAGTATGGATGTGCTTCCGGAAGTTGGTTTGGGGTGGGCAGGGAGGGAGAGAAGACAGTATTTGTGTGTGATAGCGTGTGCTGGGTGTTGTTTTGATATTTCTTGGTGTCTGTGGGTGTGTTGCCATGTAGTGTAGTGGGTGGTGTTGATTCGTGGAGGCTGCTGCCAGGAATTGAGTGCCTCTCATGTCCTCCTTTCGGGACTTCGGTGAGACTTTTTCTATTGCACTAGACATATCGAAAGCCTTCGATAGAGTCTGGCATAAATCTTTAATTTCTAAACTACCCTCCTTCGGTTTCTATCCCTCCATCAGTGCCTTTGTCTCTAATTTCCTTTCCGGCCGTTCCATAGCCGCGGTTGTGGACGGCCATTGTTTACTTCCTCACCCTATAAACTCTGGTGTTCCTCAGGGTTCTGTCCTATCTCCTATTCTCTTTCTAATTTTTATAAATGATCTCCTTAACTGTACCTTAATTCCCATCCATTCATACGCAGACGACTCAACCTTACACTACTCCATTAGTTTTTCAGAACGCCCCAGCCAGCAATCCCTCAACGACAAACGTAATGAAGCCATAGAACTCTTAAATTCTGATCTAAATACTATTTCCAATTGGGCAGAGAAAACCTTGTTAACTTTAATGCTTCCAAAACCCAATTTCTCCATCTATCTACCCGTCAGGATCTCCCAGCGGACTATCCCTTATTCTTCAACAATACAAAAATCAACCCTTCATCTTCTCTCAATATTCTTGGTGTCTCTTTTTCTTCTGCTCTCATTTGGAAGGACCATATTACCAGTCTTGCTAAGGCAGCCTCCCAGAAGCTGGGTGTGCTCAACTGCCTTAGGGGGTTCTTTCCCTGCACAGCTTCTTGCTCTGTACAGGGGCATAGTGCGCCCTTGTATTGAGTATTGTTCACATGTGTGGGGAGGTTCCTCTCACACCGCTCTCCTAGACAAAGTTGAAAGGAAGGCCTTTCGTATCATTAACTCCCGTCCACTCACCAACTCTCTGCAATCTCTCTCTCTCCGCAATGTTGCATCTCTCTCGCTATTCTATCGCTACTATAATAATCAGTGTTCCTCAGAGCTATCCCAGTGCATACCACCTCCTTTACGTAGGGCACATGGTACCCGTCTTGCAACTCAATCCCACCCCTACTCTGTGCAACTCTCCAAACCCAAGAGTGAAACGTTACTCTCAAACTTTCTTCTACTCAACAGCTGAGCTCTGGAACTCTCTCCCAGAATCAGTCTTTCCCTCTTCCTATGACTTAAATTGCTTCAAACTCCGTGTGTCCAGGCATTTTGGCTCGAACGTCCCTTGATTTTGGCCCTGTCACTCTTTCAACTATGGGGGAGGCACTCGCTATAGGCAGTTATGCCTTTTACTTCCCTCAATCACATAGAAAAAAAAAAAAAAAAAAAAAAATGATCTTTGACTTTTAGGACTTTGGTTTCTTGATGTAGGTGGTCTGTGGGTGTAGTAGCTGTGCATCCTGTGATGATTTTAAGGGCTTTATTTTGAATAGTCTGTAAGGTCTTATGATGTGTTTCAGCTAGGTTAGACGCCCAGGCCGGGCTTGTGTATTCCATAACTGATCTTTTGTATTGTTTTGTAGACTGTGGTGGTGGTTTCTTTGTTGTGTCCAAATTTCGTGTGGGCAAGTGATCTGAGGGCGTTAAGTCTGGGTGTCAGTTTCTTTTTCGTGTTTGTGGTGTGCTGTTTGAATGTCATTTGGGTGTCGTATGTTACTCGTAGGATTTTGTGTGTGTGTGTGTGTGTTAGGGGTGTGTTGTTTATGTTGAGTCCCGGGACGTAATCGTGCTCTCCTGTCCAGCTTGTGAGGAGGGTTGCAGTGGATTTAGCTGGGGCTAAATTGAGTCTGTTTGTAGTGCACCATTCATGTAATGTGTCGAAATAGTCTTGAAGGAGTCTTGTTGCTGTGTCTGGGTTTTGGTGCGTGCTTGTGAGTGTTATGTCGTCTGCGTAGGAGGCTATGGTTATTTGGGGTGAATTTGGTGTATTTATATCATGCATGTACAGATTGAAGAGTGCGGGCGACAGGACGGATTCTTGCGGGACTCCGTTTGGGAAATTTCTAATGCTAGATGACGGACCGGCAAAAGATACGTGTGCACATCTGCCTGCTAAGAAGTTGGCCAGCCATCTTTTTGTGTTGTTGTGCATGTTTGTGTTGTAGATTTTGTTTGTTAGGTTGTGGCGGGGGATGGCATCGAAGGCTTTACTAATGTCAAGTGTAGCAAGTACTGATCTGTGTGGTGGTCTAGCTGAGTTGATGCCATCAAAAGCTCTTTGTGTAAGGTCTGTAAGAAGAGTGTTTGTGGAGTGCAATGGCCTGAAGCCGTGTTGTGTTGGAGAAAGGGGTAAGTCAGGTGTCATCAGTTGTAGTACAAGGCGCTCTATGACTTTGGAGGGGGTGCAAAGGAGTGTGATAGGGCGGTGTGAGGAGGGTAGCGTGGGGTCTTTGTTAGGTTTGGGGAATGTGATGATGATACCATGCTTCCAGATGTCTGGTATTGTGTTGTGTGAGTAGCTGTAGTTTGATATGATAGTGAGTGCTTGTATGCCTTGTGGTCCCAGGTGTCTGAGGTGAATGTTGCTTATGTTGTCTAGGCCACAGGCGGGTGAGAGCTTGAGATTGTTGATGATATGCTTTGTCTGGTTGTTGGTGAAGGGTTTATAGTCATGGTCTGTGGGGAATTGTCTTTTGCGTCGGATGACACGTCGGTCGTCTTTGTGGGGTTTGAGGTGACTGACATGAGAGAAGTGATTGATGAGAGTGTTTGCTTGTTGTTTACATGAAGGAGTAGAGTCTGTTGTTGTGATTGCAGCATGTGATTGTGTTGTGTTGCTGTTGGAAAGTGTGATGCTGTTTAGTGTTTTGTAGAGTTTTTGGGGGTTTGTTTTGTGATCGAGTGTTTGTAGGAAGTTATTCCAATTTAGTGTTTGTTGTTGTTGTTGTTGTTGTTGTTCCCTAAGCTGCCTGGCCAAACAGCCCCGAGTCCCTGAGGAAGGCCATGGCCACGATCGGGCTTTCCCACAGAGCTCTCATTGAGGGTAGATTGTGTTGTTGGCATAAGTGGTTGTGTGAAATGCAGTCTTCTATGATGTGTTTAATGGTATGAGGTGCTGTGTTACATCCCGGGCAGGCGTCGACAACGGAGTCATCCAGTCTCTTCTGATAGCTCAGGAGAGCTGGATGGTGTCCGCATCTCAGCCTGGCCAGGTGGACTCTGTCCTCGCGCGGAAGGGAGGATTCGGAAGGATGGATTTCGGGAGGTCGTGCATGCAGCTGCGTGTTGTCTGTGAGTGAGTGGATGGATCGGTGAGAGATGTGAGTATGGATGTGCTTCTGGAAGTTGGTTTGGGGTGGGCAGGGAGGGAGAGAGGACAATAATTGTGTGTGATACCGTGTGCTGGGTGTTGTTTTGATATTTCTTGGTGTCTGTAGGTGTGTTGCCATGTAGTTTAGTGGGTGGTCTTGGTTCGTGGAGGCTGCTGCCAGGAATTGAGTGCCTCTCATGTCCAGATGGTCTTTGACTTTGAGGATTTTGGTTTCTTGATGTAGGTGATATGTGGGTGCAGTAGCTGTGCAGCCTGTAATGATCTTCAGGGCTTTGTTTTGAATAGTCTGTAAGGTCTTATGATGTGTTTCAGCTAGGTTAGAAGCCCAGGCTGGGCTTGCATATTCCATCACTGATCTTATGTATTGTTTATATACTGTGGTGGTAGTTTCTTTGTTGTGTCCAAATTTTGTGTGAGCAAGTGACCTGAGGGCGTTAAGTCTGGGTGTCAGTTTCTTTTTAATGCTTGTGGTGTGCTGTTTGAATGTCATATGAGTATCATATGTTACTCCTAGGATTTTGGGTGCGTGTGTATGTGTTAGGGGTGTGTTGTTTATGGTGAGTTGAGGGATGTATTCGTGTTCTCCTGTCCAACTTGTGAGCAGGGTTGCGGTGGATTTGGCTGGGGCTAGATTAAGTCTGTTTGTAGTGCACCAGCCATGTAGTGTGTTGAGATAGGGTTGAAGGAGATCTGTTGCTCTTTTTGGGTCATAGTGTGTGCATGTGAGTGTTATATCATCTGCATAGGAGGCTAAGTTTATTTGGGGCGTATTGGGTGTAGTTATATCGTGCATGTACAGATTGAAGAGTGCGGGCGATAGGACGGATCCTTGTGGGACTCCGTTTGGAATGTTTCTGAATTTAGATGACTGACTGGCAAAAGATACGTGTGCACATCTGCCTGCTAGGAAGTTGGCCAGCCACCTTTTTGTGTTGTAGATTTTGTTTGTTAGGTTGTGGCGGGGGATGGCATCGAAGGCTTTACTGATGTCGAGTGTGGCTAATAGTGATCTGTGTGGTGGTCTAGCTGAGTTGATGCCATCGAAAGCCCTTTGTGTAAGGTCTGTGAGAAGAGTGTTTGTGGAGTGCAGTGGCCTAAAGTCATGTTGTGTTGGAGCTAGGGGTAGGTCAGGTGTAATTAGTTGTAATACTAGGCGTTCCATGACTTTGGAGGGGTAGCAAAGGAGTGTGATGGGGCGGTGCGAGGAGGGTAGCGTGGGGTCTTTGTTGGGTTTGGGGAATGTGATGATGATACCATGCTTCCAAATGTCTGGTATTGTGTAGTGTGAATAGCTGTAGTTTGATATGTTAGTGAGTGCTTGTATGCCTTGTGGTCCCAGGTGTCTGAGGTGTATGTTGCTTATGTTGTCTAGGCCACAGGCGGGTGAGTGCTTGAGATTGTTGATGATATGCTTTGTCTGGTGATTGGTGAAGGGTGTATAGTCAGGGTCTGTGGGGAATTGTCTCTTACGTCGGATGACACGTCGGTCGTCTTTGTGAGGTTTTAGGTGGCTGACATATGAGAAGTGATTGATGAGAGTGTTTGCTTGTTGTTTACATGAAGGAGTAGAGTCTGTTGTTGTGATTGCAGCATGTGATTGTGTTGTGTTGCTGTTGGAAAGTGTGATGCTGTTTAGTGTTTTGTAGAGTTTTTTGGGTTTTTTTTTGTGATCAAGTGTTTGTAGGAAGTTATTCCAATTTAGTTTTTGTTGTTCTTGTATTTTGTTGTTAGTTTGGGTGTTGAGTGCTTGAATTTGTTGTGTGATGTCTTGTGTGTGGGGTGCTGGGGAGTGTTTCAGTATGTCGCGTTGTCTGATGAGGTTTTGAATTTCTGGTGTGAAGTTGGGGTTGTGTCTTTTTCTGTTACCTCTTGGAATGTGTTTCTTGTCAGCGTTTTGGATAGTTTTATTGAGTATGTGTACAGCATTGTTGATGTTAGTGATGGGTATACTGTTTAGAGTTGTGAAGTGTTGTTCTGTCTCATTTGTGAATGCTTCCCAGTTAGCTCTTTTATAATTGGTGTATGTGTGTTTGTGGTTAGCTGGGGTGAGTCTGGTTTTGGTGGTGATAATGATCGGGAGGTGGTCAGAGCCTAAGGTTCTGACCACCCTCCAGGATGTTGTGGGGGCGAGTTCTGGGGAGCAAAAGGTGATGTCTGGAGATGATGGGTTATAGAGGGCTTGGTGAGGAATATGGGTATGTTGATGGATGTCGTTAAGGATGATGAGGTTATCGGTTTGGTTTTGTAGTACCAGCCCTCTGTCTGTGTCGGGGTTGTCGACAAACCAGGCCGACGTCTTGGCATTGAAGTCACCACCCAGGATGATGTGTGGGGTGTGTGGGGTGTTTGTGATGTGTTGTAAGTGTGGTCTGTATTCATTTGGTACTGTAGGGGATGTTTGGGGAGGGATGTATGTGTTTATGATGGTTATGTTGGAGTTGTTGCCAGTGCGTATTTTAATTGACTGTATTTTTGTTGTGTTATCATTTGGGGGGAGGAGGGATTTGGTTTGTACACTGGTTACTATGTATGATATTTCTTTGTGTACCAGGGTGATGAGTCTACCGCCCCCGCCGACAGCCCGGTCTTGTCTGATGGTGGTGAAATTATGAAATGTGGGGTTTTTTTTGTGTTGTGCGGAGTTTTGTTTCTTGTAAGATGGCAATGTATGTTGTTGTTTGATGAAGTGTGAGAGTTCGTGTTTCTTTGTGTTGATGCCATCTATGTTCAGTTGAAGAATGTTAATGTTATGTGCACGATGTATGTTGGGTGCTGCTGCACGAGGATGGGGTGGGAGTGGGGGTGAGGGGGGGGGGGGGTGGTGTGAGGGGGGTCTGGTGGGGGGATGGGTAAGGTGGGGGTGGGGATTGGGGAGCAGGAGATGGGGGTTGGAATGGATTAGTGTTTGTTGTTCTTGTAATTTGTTGTTAATCTGGATGTTGAGTGCTTGAATTTGCTGATTGATGTCTTGTGTGTGGGGTGCTGGAGAGTGTTTCAGTGTGTCGCGTTGTATGATGAGGTTTTGAATTTCTGGTGAGAAGTTGGGGTTGTGTTTTTTTTTATGTTACCTCTTGGAATGTGTTTCTTGTCGGCGTTTTGGATAGTCCTGTTGAACAGCATTGTTGATGTTAGTGATTGGTGTACTGTTTAAGGTTTCAAAGTGTTGTTCTGTCTCATTTGTGAAAGCTTCCCAGTTAGCTCTTTTATAGTTAGTGTAATTGTGTCTGTGGCTAGCTGGGGTGAGTCTTGTTTTGGTGGTGATAATGATCGGGAGGTGGTCTGAGCCTAAGGTTCTGACCACCCTCCAGGATGTTGTGGGGGCGAGTTCAGGGGAGCAAAAGGTGATATCAGGAGATGATGGGGTGTAGAGGGCTTGGTGGGGAGTATGGGTATGCTGATGAATGTTATTGAGGATATATAGGTTGTCTGTTTGGTGTTGTAGGACCAGCCCTCTGTCTGTGTCGGGGTTGTCGACAAACCAGGCCGACGTCTTTGCATTGAAATCACCACCCAGGATGATGTGTGGGGTGTTTGTGATGTGTTGTATTTGTGGTCTGTAATAATTTGGTACTGTAGGGGATGTTTGGGGAGGGATGTATGTGTTTATGATGGTAATGTTGGAGCTGTTGCCAGTGCGTATTTTAATTGATTGTATTTCTGTTGTGTTATCGGTTGCGTGGAGGAGGGATTTGGTATGTGCACTGGTGTCTATATATGTTATATCTTTGTGTACCAGGGTGATGAGTCCACCGCCAATGCCGACGGCCCGGTCTTGTCGTATGGTGGTGAAATTGTGAAATGTAGGTGTTTTTTGTGTTGTACGGAGTTTTGTTTCTTGTAAGATGGCAATGTGTATTTTGTGTTGTTTGATGAAGTGTGTGAGTTCGTGTTTATTTGTGTTGATGCCATCTATGTTTAGTTGAAGGATGTTAATGTTGTGTGTGCGGTGTATGTTGGGTGCTGCTGCACGAGGATGGGGTGGGGGTGGGGGAGGGGGTGGGGGTGATGGTGGGGGTGGGGGTGGGGGTGGGGATTGGGGTGCAGGAGATGAGGGTAGGAATGGATTAGGTTGGGGTGTGGATGGGCTGGGTGGGTTGGGGGGGAGAGGTGGACCGGTTTTAGGAGTGGGAGTGGATGTTATGGGCAGGTTTTGTGGGTTGGGGAGGAGAGGTGGACGGGTTTTAGGAGAGGGAGAGGGAGTGGATGGTATGGTAAGGTTATGTGGGGTGGGGAGGAGAGGTGGACGGGCTTTAGGGGAGGGATTTGACTGGGAGAGGGAGGGGCATGAGGAACATGTCCAGGTGTTTGTGTAGTATTTCATGGAGGCAAGTGTTGAGCAGGTGAAATGGGTCCAGCTCCCGCATGAGTTGCAGAGAACTGAACCCTTAGTTTGGCGGCTCGAAGTAATGGGTTTCGAGCAAGTTGGACATGTGTATTTGTAGGTGGGTCCGGGGTTGCTCTCAATGTCTCCGGCTAGAAGGAGTCTTCGAGAAATGACAGCCGGAGAGTCATTTCTCGGTGTAGGAAAACCTGTGTATTGTGTGTGTATGTGTGGTGTGAGAGGTGTGAGATTTTCCCGGCGCGACCGCAGCCGCTCCAAGGATGCGTGCCCCCAGGGATGGGGCAGGCGATAGTTGTGGCGGTTTGGCTCCCGGAAGCTGCTCCCCACTGTCGGCAGCCTGCTGTCCTCCACTGTCGGTGATCTTGTCCCCGGACGGGAGGGTCGGCTGCCATCCATGGTCGGCAGTTCTGGGAGGTGGTCCCACGGCGTAGACGCCGCCACTCCAGGACCACTTGATGCAGTTTACCAGTTCTGCAACATTGGTTAAGCGAGTCCACCTCGCTTTTGTTTCTTCTCTTTCTCTCCTTCTCTCTTTGGCTTGTATCCATTCGGCTCCATTCAGCCTACTGTTTTAAGACGTTTACCCCCATTCAGGTGTCAATATTTTCCTGGCGAGCGGTAGCGAACTAGCATACATATATTTTAGTTTTGACAGCAGTCTAAAATTGTACATATTTCGATAGAAAAATGTCCCTAAGCCGGATTTCTCCATACAATGCTGGCTCGCTATCGCTCGCCAGGAAGAAATTGACACCTAGATGGGGATAAACGTCTTAAAACCGTTGGCTGAATGAGGCCGAATGGATACAAACCAGGGAAAGAGAGATAAGGAGAGAAAAATGAAAACAATCCGTTGACTCCCCTTAAACCCCTTCTGGACAATCTCACCAAGCTTGCTTGGTGAGATTGTCACCAAGCAAGATAGGGAAAGATTAGGATAGTCCAGATCTTGCGGAATGGTTATGGCTAGTGACACAAGTTTTCACAATAGGCATAACAAAGCCACTCCAACAGCTTCCTCTCTCTCTCCAACACCCCTTCTCCCCTCTCTACACTCTTCAGAAAAATAGGAAAAGTAGAATGTAGATACGAGGTGCCATTGTAAAGGGCACTAAAGGCTTATCCCTCAATACCTTCACCTGACCTAGGCAATGCTTTTTTTTTTTCCATTTTCCATTCTCTTGTTTTTTCCCCTATACTTCATCTATATTAATTATAGATCATGTGTAGAGCATATAGGTTATAGTGGAAGATGTTCTTAGGTAGCTATAATTTAGATGAAGTGTAGGGAATATTGGTTGTAGTGGGATATATATTTAGGTATATGTAGCGCCAGTAACCTCGACCATACTATTGACCCTTTCACTTCATATAACTCAAAATTAATGAAAACAATCGGGCTGACGTTTCTAACATTTGGGAAAAGCCCACCAGGAAATAGGTGTGGATATTTACAGCCAGTTTGGTCTAGGCCCTATTGAGTTACAAAGAGGTCAGGGATCACGATTTTGGTCAAATTAGTTGGCGCTACCTATAGCTATAAGATAGACGATGTTTAGAGTATAATATAGGCTATAGTGGAAGATGTTCATAGGTAGCTATAATATAGATGATATAGATGATATAGATAATAGGTTGTAGCAAGACATATTTTTAGTGTAGAGACTGAACTAATAGGGATATAGGGAAGGAGGGGTCTGTCTCGTATGGGCCAATAGGCCTTCTGCAGATTTCCATTTTTCTTTGGTTCTTTAGGGGAGATGGTTTACTTTTTGGGCGATTTTTGCATGTATTCGTTATTTTTCTAGTTTCCCTCGTAGACCTTCGTCACATTAACAAAAAAAAACAACATCCATTAGATCCCCCTTCTAGATTAATTTGTACATTTTTCGGTAGACAAATGTCCCGGCTGAAGGCCGATTCTTCCAACATTACAGGCTGACTATCGTTCGCCAGGGAAAAAATCGACACCTAAATAGCACGAAAGGTCTAAATATTGACGAAGAAATGGGGCGAAAGGTCTTACAATCGACTACCTAATGGGGCAAACATCTTAACATCTGAAAACTAATGGGGCTAAACATGAGGTAAAAAGTGGTCCAGAAAACCGGCCCATCCCCCCCTTAAATTCATGAGACGAATTACGCTGCATGAGTTGCGTAAGGTGAAACATGCAAGGTAAAAAGCGTAGGCTGAAAACTAATTCTCCAGCCCTCCCATCGCGTTTTTTTCTCTCTCTCTCTCTGGGTTGTATTCATTTGGCCCCATTCAGTCTACTGTTTTAAGACGTTTAACCCCATCCAGGTGTCAATTTTCTCCTGGCGAGTGGTAGAGAGCCAGCATATTTTATATGATGTTTTTGTCAGCAGACTAAATTTGTAAATTTTTCGATAGAAAAATGTCTCCGATTTCTTCATACAATTCTGGCTCGCTATCGCTCGCCAGGAATAAATCTACACCTGGATGTGTATAAACGTCTTAAAACAGTAGGCTGAATGGGATCGAATGGATACAAGCCAGAGAAAGAGAGAAGAAAAGCAGGTCACCCCCCCCCCCCTTAACATCCATAACCAAATCACCCAGCCCGCGTCTCCTACCTCCGCTGTACATCCTTGTCCCATTTACCTGAAGAACGTCAACCAGAAGACTTAAGGGGAGACTGACCGTTTGTTTGGTCTATGAATTCATTTATTCATATATTTGTTTTAGTTTCCTCCGTAGACCTCCATCAAGCTTAGAAAAACACCCCCTTCAAGATAAATGTATACATTTTTCGGTAGACAAAAAATTTCCCGGCCGAAGGCCAGGTCTTCTTAAAATTGCAGGCTCGCTATCGCTCGCCAGGAAATAATCGACACCTAAATGGCACGAAAGGTCTTAAAATTGACAACGAAAAGGGGCGAAAGGTGTTAAAATCGCCAAACTAATGGGCCGAACGTCTTATAATCTCAAAACTAGTGGGACTAAACATTAGGGAGAAGGGAGTCCAGAAAAACGGTCTGCCTCCCCTTAACGAGAAGCAACAATTATTACAAGTCTAATTTATTATCTCATCGGAAGTCATTAGAATACGGATGTCATTCCTTTCAGTACCTATTTTCTATGCTTAGATGATTTAAGGGGAGATGGTTCGTTTTTCTAGACCCCCTTCTCCCTCATGTTTAGCCCCATGAAATTTAGAGTTTAATGATGTTTGCCCCATTAGTTTGTCGATTTTAAGACCTTTCGCCCCATTTCTTTATCAATATTAAGACCTTTCGTGTTATTATTGTGTCGATTTTTGTCCTGGCGAACGATAGTGAGCCAGTATTTTTTGGAAGAAGCGGCCTTCGGCCGGGACAATTTTTGTACCGAAAAATTTACAAATTAATCAAGAAGGGGGATCTAATAGATGTTATTTTTTTCGTGTGATGGAAGTCTAAAGAGGAAACTAGAAACAAATAATAAAAACATGAAAAAAATCGACCTAAAAATGAACCATCCCCACTTAATGCAGTTTAGGAAGGACCTGATTTACTAAAACAAGTACTCGTGATAGCTTTTACTAATCTGAATTCTATAAATCATGTTTAAGGGGAATATAATGAAACGAACCGGAACCAAGTGTTCGTAAGGTTTATATGTGCTGGCAACCTTACTTTTTAGTTTATTATGTGCTGGCATCAACTGCTACGATTTATAATCTGGCATCAAGAGTTTACATCAAAAGGACTACCATACATCCTTATTCCTACCATACATAGAATCGTGTAAATGTAGCTAGGATAAAATGAAAAAAGCCGCGACGGTACAGAATCAGCCTACTGTGTTAAGACGTTTACCCCCATCCGGGTGTCAATATTTTCCTGGCGAGCAGTAGCGATCCAGCATATACATATTTTTATTTTGACAGCTAAATTTGTACATTTTCGATAGAAAAATTTCTCCGGCGAAGCCGGATATCTTCATAAATGCTGGCTGGAAGAAGTCGACACCAGGATGGGGATAAAAGTCTTAAAACAGTTGTCTGAATGGGGCCGAATGGATACAAGCCAGGGAAAGAGAGAAAAGGAGGGAAAGATAAACAAAGCCTGTGACCCGGGTTAATATGGAGAAGGATATGGGGTAGTGTGAGAAAGTAGGAAGCCGCTGGTGGTGCGAGCTGGGCCATATAAGGCCAGGGTAAGGGGCTGGGACAGAAGGCGAAGGACAGATAAGAGGGTGGGGGGGGGGGGGGGATGGAGGGAGGGAGGGAGGGACCACAGTGAAGGATGAGGGTGGGGGGGTAGTGGGGGGGGGGGGGGGAGGGAGAGGGAGGGAAGGGTGGGGGTGTAGGGTGAGGGAGGGACCACAGTGAAGGATGAGGGAGGGAAGGGTGGTGGGGTGGTGTAGGGTGAGGGAGGGAGGGACCACAGTGAATTATAAGGGAGGGAGGGGTGGATTGGCGGGGGGTGGGGGGGGGGGGGGGGGGGGAGGAAGTGTATGGTGAGGGAGGGACCACAGTGAAGGATGAGGGAGGGAAGGGTGGTGGGGGGGGTGTAGGGTGAGGAGGGAGGGACCACAGTGAATTATGAGGGAGGGAAGGGTGGTGGCGGGGGGTGGGTGGGGGGGGGGGGGGGAGGAAGTGTATGGTGAGGGAGGGAAGGGTGGTGGCGGGGGGGGGGGGGGGAAGGGTGGGTGGTGGTGGTGGTATAGGGTGAGGGAGGGAAGAGTGGTGGTGGTGGGGGTGTAGGGTGAGGGAGGGAAGGGTGAGGTTGGTGGGGGTGTAGGGTGAGGGAGAGAAGGACCACAGTGAAGGAAGAGGAAGAGAAGAGTGATGATGTAGGGTGAGGGAGAAAGTGAACTATAACTCAGGGTCGTGGTCATGGGTAGCAGTATAACTCAGAAGTCAGATGAAGAGAGGGGAAGGTTATTTATAGCTTTGGTTAGATACGCTGAATAGCTTTGGCGAAGATACACAACCAGAACCACCTATCCTAACGTTGTTCAATTTAAGGGAGCCCACCTCGCTTTTTTTTCTCTTTCTCTCCCTCTCTCTTTGGCTTGTATCCATTCGGCCCCATTCTGCCTACTGTTTTAAGACATTTACCCCCATCCAGGTGTCAATATTTTCCTGGCGAGCGGTAGCGAGCCAGCATATATATATTTTTGCTTTGACAACAAGCTCTGCAGGGATCTGCCTTGCTTGGGCCAATCGGCTTTCTGCAGACTCCCATTTTCTTATGTTCTAAGCTAAATTTGTACATTTTTCGATAGAAAAATGTCTCCGGCGAAGCCAATTTTCTCCTTACAATGCTGGCTCGCTATCGCTCGCCAGGAAGAAATCTACACCTGGATGGGGATAAACGTCTTAAAACAGTTGGCTGAATGGGGCCGAATGGATACAAGCCAGGGAAAGAGCAAAAAGGAGAGAAAGCTAAACAAAGCCGGTGACCCCCCTTAACAACAGGCACCTGAAGAGTGAAGAATGTGTGTATACAGAGAGGTACACTCACGCGCACTAAAAGTTGCTCAGGGGTGGGGCCTTCCTTCCCCTACTCCACCCTGGGTAGGTGGAAGGGGGGAGTCAGGTCCAAGTCTACCCCCACCTTCCACCCCCAAACTATCCCCAACTCCCCCACCTTCCTTCTTTACCTGGCAGCTAGTGATTAGCGATGATTGTTCTCATGTATTGCAAATTATTATTAAACCATAATTGCACTGTCATGTGGTCAACATTTAATATTTATTAGGAATTTATTAATACAATATACTGCATAATTGTATTCTCAAAATGAGTCTCTATGCACAACTTGAGTTACAAGAATCTCAGCTGTAGTTATCTTCTGCTTCTCTCTCTCTCTCTCTCTCTCTCTCTCTCTCTCTCTCTCTTTTAACACGCAGACTACGAGGTCAGTTCATTTAAGCTTTTAGAATATGTAATGTGTTTGACAATGTGGATCATAGCAAACTGTTTAGCTTCAATATGAATACAATACGCAACCATGGCTGGCAGTCAGAATTGAAAAGGTTCAGCACTAGTATTTGTGGAAACTGTTTCCCCACTTAAGATATGCTCTACCTGGAACAAACATTCCTCAGAAGTTATACACATTTCCTCAGTTGAGCAGTAGTGCACTGAACAATGTTATTCCTTTCACTTCGAATATTTCCCCGAAATGGACAGCAAGGTCTTTGAGATACTAACTATTCCTTGTAACTCCTTGTAACTCTCATAGCACACACTTTCTACAACCAATATATAACTGGTCTGAATAGGGTATATTTCTATTTATTAGTGTGTGTGATGAATGTTGCCTGCATTCGATACACATAGAGGAGAGTTGATAGGGTTTGTAGAGGTGAGAGGCTGGGATCACAGATAGAGACAGAGAAGGGGACAGTGAGAAGGCGAGCCCTGTTACTCAAGGGCTCGATACTCAAACCTTACTAAAAATTAAGACCGACTTTGATCGTAAGTTGTATCGAATTCTACATTTAATTGATTACAAAAGGTGTATAGGCCACACATAATTAAATACATATCGTTTATAGTATGTATGGTATTGAATAAATGGGAGAAACTTATTGAAATGATAAACAAAACAATCAATAACAGTCGCCACACTTTTCCAGCCAATTTGCCTTTAGTCCTTTCCTTTTCTGATATTATTATGTTCCTTCCAACAACCAACAATACTCCTAAAATCGATTAATGAAATTTACAAACACATGTGGCAGTCCGTGGACTCGAACCCAGGATGCTCACACCGAAAATCAACACCTTATACATCGCACCACGAAGACAGTATAATAAAAGTATATAAAGTATAAAAGTATACAGTATATAAAAGCCCGACTGTGTAAGTAATTTGAGAAACTAGGAGTAGATCGTAGAAGACACGTTGATGTGTATTGCAATAATGGTGAACATAATATCCTGAATACTGTATGAGATTGGATTTAATTACTGTATTATTATATTCAAATCACATTAAATCTTGATTGTAGAAAGTAGTGCAATGAGAAAGACAAACACACGCAGAGAGAGAGAGAGAGAGAGAGAGAGAGAGAGAGAGAGAGAGAGAGAGAGAGAGAGAGAGAGAGAGACAGAGAAGCAGATCACTACATCCAAGATTCGTGTAACCCATGTTGTGTATAGAAACTCATTTTGAGAATACAATTATGCAGTATATTGTGTTAATAAATTCCTAATGAATATTAAATGTTGGCCATTGTAAGCATGTGCAATGATGGTTTAACAGTTATTTGCAATACATGAACAATCTTCGCTAATCACTAAGTGCCAGCTATAGAAGGAAGATGGGGGAGTTGGGGATAGTTTGGGGGTGGAAGGAGGGGGTAGACATGGACCCGACTCCCCCCTTCCACCTGCCCAGGGTGGAGTAGGGGAAGGAAGGACCCACCCCTGAGCAACTTTTAGTAAGCGTGAGTGTACATATGTGCGTTTTCTACGAGCCAGCCTATCAGTAAATACAGCTGTAACCAGGCAATCTGAGCTGGTAGATTGCACCCCCGCCATACTGTAGGAGACTGTCAAATAGTGTTTGGGTCCCTTTAAAACAATCACTACAACTATCACTAATATGGTAGGACAAATCTGTTTTTGTGGATCTCACTCACCAGGAAGGAGTACAAGTAAAGCTGGTATCACACGAGCGCTTTTTCCCTCAACATTGGTCAGGCAGCTTATGAGGTTAAAATCTGAAATATTTCGGTTGCCTAAATTCACCTACCATCAGTCTAGTTTCCGATACCAGAGCAAAATATACCAGAAATGTTGCCAGAAAAATGTTGACCATGGCATGTTGACTATAAAAACTCTCGTGTGATACCGGCTTAAGTGGTATACAACTATGAATAAACACAAGGAAATCAAGTTGTACGAATAGTACAAAACAGTATTTTATTCACAGCAGGGAATAACACACACACATTTCATACATCATAAATACACAATAATACACAATCAACATAATTACATATATGAGTAGTGAGGTACAGTACATCTGGAGCCTACACGTGGTCTGGGGCTATGCCTGATCAAGTTTACTCTAACACGTGGCGAGCCTAAATTATGGAAAACATTCAATATGTGGGCGATTACATAATCCCTTATGGTTATTTAGTAAATAATAGCTCTGAAAGATTACTACTAAGGAAAATGGTAATTTATGTATTAGATAAATTTACTACTATTTTAAGGATCACACTACTTGGATATCTACACATTTTTTTATTAGTTTCTTGTTCTTTAACGTTTTGTCTCTTGTCTCGACTCTGGCTATATTCTATGTTGTAGCACGGTCTGTCCTCATAGACAGTGTTCTTTCTCAGGAATAATTATCATGAATGAGTACAAAGATATGTTTCACAGATGTTGGAATGATGAAGCTAACTAATTATGTTTTACTCTCAACGACGTCGGCAAAGAAAAGGTCCGATCGTTGTACGTAAAGTATATAATATAAGTAGGCAAGTAGGTATTTGTGGATCTCCCTCAATAGGAAGGAGTACAAGTAAAGCCGGTAACACACGAGCGCTTTTTCCCTCAACATCCCTAGGGATGTGTTGTGTGAAAAAATAGAGACTACGAAAATGAGACAATTTTATACATATTCAAACACAATATATTTTCGTAGTGTCGAGCGCGAGTAAACAGAATTCCTGGTATCTTGGCGAGGTAGGGTGGTTTCACGGACGGGCTTCTCTCCGTGTGCAAAGGCCAGGTGTCTTCTTTCTATTCTGTTCTGAGACTTGAATAGGAAAGGTAACGGACCGCAATCCCAAGGAGGTACCGAACCACTCCTATCAGCAGGCATTGTAGAGGTGATTCTGAAGAACGATAAGTTACCCTGGTTAGTTGCAAAAGTCACTATTCTAGCATCGAACATAGAATAACCCCTAGTAACAAATTTATGAGGAGACCTAGTATCGAACATAGGCTGAGATCAAGTCGAGTGATCTGGAGAGCTAGCTTTGTGCCTAGTGTGGGAGAAGGGTTTTCTCTCACTTTTTTTGCCATAGTCACGAATCTTCCTGGTAGGTAGGGATCTTCTCCAAGGGCAGCAAGGACGTAGATGGTCCTGATGAGAGAGCATCTAGGTGTTATTAGGGTATGATATGGCATTTTAAACAATGATGTAGGTTTTACAGTTAGTTTTTATTTTCTTCTTTTAACAGAATATTAAAGATTTTAAATTTTAGATAGTAATTATCTTGTATTTCCATTCAATTATTATTGTGTTCCTGAGTACAATGTCTACCTCTCTGGAACATCCAGTCAAGTTTTAAGTCAACATTTTTGTTTAATGTTTTGAAGTGGGATACAATAAAGCTTTAAAAAGAATGTCTGGTGTTCCTTATTTTACAAGCAGCCACATTGCCGCAAACTATTGTAATCAGTTATTACTAAAACATCATACTGCACGGACCCAATATATAACCCAACTGTGCAATATATAACCCAACTGTGCAATATATAACCCAACTGTGCAATATATAACCCAACTGTGCAATATATAACCCAACTGTGCAATATATAACCCACACTTCAGGTACAAAATTACGCACCTAAGATTTGGATGTCTTATTAACAATATCGTTACCATAAGTAAAGCTTACTACTATAAAACATAAACTATTATGCTAGAGCAAATCTGGGTATAGGTGAGTTCTACTAACGGGGAGAAGCTAAGAAGTCTATATATTGATACGATTAAATATAGGGCAATTTATACAATCGGTAAAGAACAACACTTTTTTCATACAAAAATATGTATGGTTTCTCACAAAACACAATAAGATATCAAAGACATAGACATCATATACATGTTCACAAGAGAAACATAGAATTATCATTTACTTTAGTTAGTGCTTATAATGCGCGCATGCTCTACACAAGAGATTGTGATACACTACGAACATATGCAAATTATTTTTATGGAAATATAATTTGTTGTGAGTTGTTAGATTGAAACAAACTTCTTTTACAAACACTATGAGATAGGTATATTTGATTTATACAGATGGAAATGATGAGTTCTTGTGTTTACTTTATTAAGTTTCAGAAATTGACTTTAGCATAGTCAGCCTACCCCATTGATATGAAAAAACATGTTTTCTCTAGATGCTCAACTATAGTCTAATTATGTTCACAAGGAATGCTAATAATAAACTAAATGGGAATCACTAATGATAATTAGTATGTGCAGCAGTTGTTGTTAATTTCCTACTATTAAATATTATTTTTCACATTGGTATGGAAATGTCCAATCGTATGCTTAGAATATTTTAATAGGGGTATCCTGATAAAGCGCGTGCTGTGTATTGCCGAACGGCTAGAAATACGTTAACAGCAAAGCAGGGACTCTAAAATTAGAGACACACTACAGACTATTTATTTTAGTGATTTTCCCTGTTGTCGAGGGGGGACTTAATGACTTATCGCTTTCTACTGGTGATGGGCTTCTAGGTTGGTTCTCATCTTTTGTTGATGCTCGGTTAGGCCTCGATATCTGCTTTCGCTGTTGCTAGGTCTCAAGGTCAGGTGCCTTCATTTGTTGCCCCATCTTGATCCGGGCCCCTGATTGGTTGGCTGACTCAGACTGGACCTGCAGGGACATTAGGAGGGTAGGGAAGTCGTAGATGTGTCGGAAGTGGATGTGACTCACATTCACCTCCCTGGTGTAGGCGATCATGTATTCTTGGAAGGTGCCAGGGCTGGGGACATGTATCTCACTTCTTACGAATTCCATCATTTGAGTTGCCGTTCGTTCCAGAGCTGCCAGTGGTAAGGGTGGTGGGGAAGCAGGAGATGTCTGGGCTGGTCCCACACTAACCTCCGCTAAAATCTAGTCATGTCCTCAGAACCACATTCATACACATACTGAATGGTGCAGTCTTGTTGGGTGACGAAAGTCTGGACACGTCAGAGAAGGTTACGGGAACACTTCCCTGTGGTGCTCAGGTAATGTAAGCCATTGCCAGAGAGTACCATTGGAATATGTCTGGCAGATGCTCTGTGCTGGTAATCCTTTTCTTGTAAGGTCCATCCTGCAAGATAAGAGAGTGGAGGGGAATCTTCTCTTTGACCATTCATTCTAAAAGGTTGAGGGCAGTCGCGGGATTCTTGGTGTGGCAGGACATCTTTAAGGTTGTAGACTGAAGTGATGCTGAGGGAGGTCGGCAGAGGGTATTCAAGGCCGGGAACCAGTCAGGGAGCGGGATATTGAAACGTATGGGTGGGCGGGACATACACCCGGAGCGAGTATCTGTAGTGGTTATCGTGTTTGTATCAGAAGCAGTATATACTGATGTTGGGCTTGCAGGGGTGGGCTGGACAGGTGGAGCTTCCGAGACAAAGTCGTTGCAGGGCTGGGGAAAGGAAGGAAGGTCCTTACTGAGGTATTCTGAGAATACATAACTGCCTACACCAGGGAGGTAGATGCGGATCACATCCACTTCCGACACTTCGACGACTCCCCTACCCCTCTGATGTCCCTGCAGGTCCATTCTGAGTCAGCTAACCAATCAGGGCCCCGAATCGAGATGGGGCAACAAGAGAAGGCTCCTGAGCTCAGTGAAGGAAAATGTTCCTACCAACACTGTAACTTCAGGATCAGAGGACTAGACCCTTAATCCCCAAGACCTCTGCTTGGCCCAGGACAGATCACTGAACCCTCTCTACGATCCAGGGTGGGGCTACACAAACCTCCCAGAGCAGCCCTGAGGCAGCAGAGTCATGCTACCCACCACGGGAGCAAGATCAACTACTCTCCTTTGCTCCTACACCGCCAGCAACTTCCACGGCACTCACAACTCTAGCCTGACCCTTCTATACCTAAAAGTCTTGAGGCAAGACTGAAATCAATATGTTTTAGACAAGCAAGTGGGACCACTGAAGAGAAAGAAATGTCACAAGTCCTCAATCTGACTTTTAAAGGTAAGGTCAGGCCGTCTTAAACCCTCACAATTATTATTTTGACCAGTTGACGAGGAGTGGCAGGAGCGCTCCTACCCAAAATTTGAAGAAGTGGCAAAAAGGCTCTCTTGGCATCAACCAGGTCTAGCAGTTGGAGTAACCTGCAGCCACCTAAGGAGAAGGTCGCAGACTCCGTAGTATATACCCTGATGACAACGCCCACTTTGAATGCCCCAGCACACCCAGTTTTCTCCACGACTCTCGGAAGCCGCACGGCTCCATATCTCCCAATCAACAACCCAGAAAAATGGAGGAACTCTCCCGTCTTCCCCACAACAAACGTTAGCCGCAATGGCTTCACTTCTCTCCCCATCTGCGACCCCAAAGATTGGCAAAAACTCTCCCCATATACGGCTGAAATCCTGCATTGTACAGCTAAATTGACCCTCCTCCATACCTGAGCTGGTGGACTTGCCCAGACGCTAAGGAACAACAGAGAGAGACTGGCAAAGAATCCGCCTACCTGACTCTAGCTGGCCAGCGTGCCAAACATCTACCTACTCCCGTTACTCTCGGTCTACACTACCCTCTCACACTGCTTTCTACAGGGTGCTACGAGAAGTCACATGACATCTCAGTCCCTAGTAACTGTGTATAATTGTTGTATAGAAATGGCGAAATACCAGCATTGGCTGTGACAGATGAGGTAAGACCAAAAATGCAGAGTAGTACCCAAGATTATTCAACGTTTCGCCAGACATAGCTTTCTCAGGTCCTGAAGAAGCCGTGTCTGGCGAAACATTGAATAAACTTGGGTCCTACTCTGCATTTGTGTCCTTACCTTGTATAGAAATATCCCTTCCATAGACTCTACTGATTATGAATATTGTATTATCATGTCATGTATTTTACAGTACTCTGTTCTATATTTACCGTTTTGCTCACCAGAAGATGTAGTAGCGTTTTCCCATACCACCTCCAAATGCACAAAGGCGCAACTAACGCCTTCCAAAGCTAAAATTGTTGGCATAAATCACCCAAGAACGCTAATAGTGCCTCACTTCAGCTGTAAGAAGCTGAAAAGACAAGAAATTATGTGATAAAACTAGCAACACTTTAACCCTAAAACAGTGTGACAGCGAAGGCTTCAAACATAACTATATCTCAGTATTGATTTTAGCTCAGACTCTGAACGTCACTTGCGCTCTGGCATATCATTTTCTGGAAACGCGGTTTCTATGTACAATTTGTGTCTATATGTAATTGAAATTAGTTTATAAAGCATTGGAAATGACAGTACTGTAGTGCTTGAATATCATCACAATTTATGTGGTTAAGAAATTATTGTCCTCGATACTACCCACAGTAAGCTATCGTACTTTTATTTCTGTTCCAACTGTCACTGGTATCATTTTTATTTATATTATTTATATTTTATTATATGGATAGCCCTGCCCAGAGTTACATCCGGCATTTGTACCGGCCCAAAAACTGAAAAATAACCGGCCCTTCGGGCATTGCCCAAATGCCCGGCTGGCCAGTCCGCCACTGGGCGAGTCGAATTAAGGTGAAGTGGGAGGGTTCCATGTCATCTGATCTCAACCAGTAGACCATTTCAACCAGTAGCTCTCAACCAGTGCCAAATTAACCCAGACCAACCAAACCAGTGCCAAAATATAGTACTAACCTAACCTAACTGCATTGGTTGATTTGGTACTGGTTGAAATGGTCTACTGGTTGAGTTGACCGGTCACCGAAGTGGGAGACCAGTAGTGTAGAAGAGTATGAGACGTCACAAGATTTAGAACAAGTGACTGTCGGGGTTCTAGTAATCAACTACTGCCCATACCTTTCTATTTGTCTTTATACCATGGTGATGATGGTGGTAGTAGAAATTGTAATGGTGGTAGTAGTAGTGAAGATGGTGACTATAGTAGTTGATATGCTAACAAAACAAATATTGTGAATTCTTCTAACTGGGAGAAACTAGGAGCTAAATAAAGTATATATACACAACAAAATACAAGGCGAGTTATACAATAGGTACAAAACAACTCTGTATTCATACAGATATTTCATTACTCTGTAATGCCTCACAAACTAAGATGTTATACATGAAACAAAAATAACTGATCACAAATGGTACTGCATTATTCAAATTAGGGCAGACAATAAGGTACGTGCTTGAATTTGAAATTACTGTAGGTTAACTTAGCAAACATAAAATTGAGGTAGTTATGGAAATTTATCTTATTTTGATTCTTAGACTTGATCAAATATATATAATAAGTAAAGCAATAATATTAACCCCTGTCAAACGGGGATGTTTGTAGCTTCTACTACCTGCCTGGCGGGCATATTTACCCTAAACGAGCTTCATTCCATGCTCTTTTTCATGCATAAACAAGAGTCAGAGCGTAATACAATTATATATCCGTGAAAGGGCGATAATAGAGCTTTCCAATGACACCTGAATCACCCTTGTACGACCACGAGTTCTCTTGCAACGATGTTGCAACACGAGTGTAAAAACCCTAAAATACGGTAATTTCCTTAGTTTTTTCCTTGTCTGGCGAGGCAGTGGATGTGTAATGTTGTGGTGGGGACCTCAGTCACCTCGCTCGGCCCATGCCGAGCGGTCAGAGAACGTCTATCGTCCTCCCAACGCGTGGATTCTCTCTCAGAGCCGATAATGTGCTCAACATCCTTTGCGACATATGTCGGGCCCCGCAGGGGTGGCCATGATTCTCTCACTCGACATATGTCGGGCCCCGCAGCTTGAGTGTTAAATCACTTAGTCTTAGTACAATCAGAGTATAAGAAAATGGTCTTTATGAGTACATTGAGGTTTGATCTCTATCGACAAATTACACATTCTCTCAGTCTGCCCGCATTTATTTACTGATAGCCTATTATGTTTTCCTTCTCCTGCCCGATTTTCTATATTATGACCGCGAGGGACAGTAATTATTTAAAAATCACTATAATACGATGTTTCACGTCGGTTAGTAATGAATGATAACCACAAAAAAACGCTCACCTAAGTCATTTAGGGGTCGTGCGTCGCGTCGCGGCGGAAAGTCGCAATTAACATGGGGAAATAGGTAGGCAAAATACTGGAAAATCATTCCCACGCGCGCCCACACGCATACGGCTGGACTTGGAGGGTTTCCAACCATCGGTATTGTTGCTTCGGATACAAAAGCAGTTCCCATACAAATCTGAACCCTCTAGGTGCCATACGACGAATAATTAACGCAAACGCAATCATTTCGTTGCTGGGGTTTAGTGTTACATACATAAGTGACGCATAACGTGTGTCGCTGGTACTCAAGGGGTTAAAGATAGTTTGTGTGTAGTGTTTTCCTGAAGGAGAATAACTTTTGACAGTAAAAGGGACTCTAAAACAGAGACAATATTATTTCAACTTCATACAAGTTATTTTCCCAGTGTAGGTGGTGGATTCAACAATTTTGAGATACCAACCCCAATAATCGATGAGGGAGGTTGAAGTAAGTTACACCGTTTACCAAGGGGTTCCGTATTTCTCGAGGGAAAGGCGAGGGAAAGGCGTGCTAAAGAATACAAAGGTGGGTGTACAAATATTAGGTTGTTGTTGTTGCTGTTGTTCCCCAGACTGCCTGGCCGAACAGCCCCAAGGCCCCGAGCAAGGCCAAGGGCATAACCGAGCGCCCTCACAGAACCCTCCCTGCCTACCACAATAAAGCCTGGGTGACCGAAACCACTCCCATGGCAGGGAGCTGAGGAGGGTGCGGAAACGCCCGGGAAACCAAAGCCCCACCCAGGGCCCTGTGCCCCTCAGCAGTTATGAAGGGAAAGTTGAGGGGCAAAGGAAAAATGTGACGCTTTGACTTCCAATCTTGGTAGATTGGGAGGTCAATCCACGGAAGAGACGCCGTCACTTGAGACCTAGAAAATATATAAGTAAAAGGAACAGTCAGAGTAAGTTATGGGTATGGCAGAGATCGCTCAGTTCTCACTCTGATAGACCAACCCAGTCAAGTTACAGAGTGTGAATAGCATGGATTGTTATAGTTTTGCATACAAATGGATAGTACAAATACAACATACATAGGAAACATACTAAATTATCTACAATATCTAGAGACGGTAGGTATGTTAAATACAAAACTCATGAATATGTACCTTAAATGTGTGGGGGAACAAAAGCTCGGTTCTAGTATAGTGCGTGTGCTTAAGGCAGAGTACTTTCATATATACATATGCATAGGTCTAGTAACTGAGTGGTCAATCAAACATGTGACAATTTCTATATAAGTGAAATAAGCAAAATGAATGATAAGAGTGTACGGGTGTTTTAACCCTTGTCTAGCGGGGGGTTTTGGGCTTATTTGGGCATATTCAGGCCCTCCTGAATGATAAATCAAGTATCTGCATGAACAGAAATGTATTCAGCAAAAAACTAGGTGCTAAAAGCACCATTTGTGTGGGGCCAAATAGCACCCTTAAGGCCGAAAAGCACTCTTGATCTCAGGGAGGGGGGAAGTGAGATGTCTCCTGCAGCTCCTTCTGCCCTCCTATTCGGCTTTTATCTGGCGCCGTTGCACTGCATGGAAAGAGGGCACGGCGACAGGGGGCTTCGGTGGGGTTGTTAGGTCCTTTCTGCCGTGGAGTTGAGGGTAGAGGAGAGAGAAGTGGGAGAGCCCTCCTGATACACTCTCGTATCTTCTCCATGGACCAATCATTAACCGCATTGTTTCGTGATGTCATGGTAATGGCGGCAGTCTCTTCCGGCCGATCTGCCAGGCGTGGCTTTTTGAGCGGGCGAGTGGTGGTTATACTTCGGGCTGGTGTGGGAGCTGTTGTCCGTGGAGGGGGAAATGAGCTATTTTGTAGTTGGGAATGATGGGGGAGCAGTCTTCTCTATTGGTATAACAGATTTATGTTTTTCAGTATTAGGTGAGGACTTATTTCTTCGATCACTAGTAGGGCGATGCACTATGGACGGTCTTAGATAACATCCTTTACTTAATGTAGAGGTGTATTTCTTTTTGGATGGTCTTAGGCTATACCACATCCATTAAGTAGTGTAAATTTAGGTGCTCCTCTTCTTGCTAATCTCAAACTTAACTGGTGAGCATCAGGCCTCACAGGTTTTTGTGACCATATAAGAGGGATTGTTGTGATACCTCTGTTTGATCGGCTGCAATAGTGTTCACTTCTGCTGCATTCTTTTAGTCGATGATGTTGAGGGCGAGAAGGGCTCTCTCGGGCTCTGGATCTACCTGTGTACTGGTGGAAGCCATCTCAGGTCAGAGGTTGGCGGCGCGTAGGCCATTCCGGTCGAGAAGGGAGCTCTGTAGCTCTGCCTGTTGTGGATTTTATGTCCTATGTGGGGTGCTAGGTTGGTGGTAATAAAAGCTATTTAAATTGTTAGCATAATAATAGTGATGATATTGACAGTAGTAGTGATGATGGTAACAGTAGTAATGATGATGGTGGCAGTAGTAGTGATGATGGTGACAAGAGTAGTAATGATGGTGACAATAGAAGTGATAATGGTGATAGTAATAGTGCTGATGGTGACAGTAGTAGTGATGATGGTGACAGTAGTAGTGATTATGGTGATGGTAATAGTTATGATGGTGATAGTAGTAGTGATCAAACATTTTGGGCATCCTCCGACAGCACGGCGAGGGCAAAGTCTGCCATATCCGATTGCCTTGTTGATTTATATAGGTTGTTGTTGTTGTTTTTCCCCAAGCTGCCTGGCCGAACAGCCCCAAGGCCCTGAGCAAGGCCAAGGCCATAACTGAGCGCCCCCACAGAACCCTCCCTGCCGACCACAATAAAGCCTGGGTGACCGAAGCCACTCCATGGCGGGGAGCTGAGGAGGGTGCGGAAACGCCCGGGAAACCAAAGCCCCACCTAGGGCCCTGTGCCCCTCAGCAATTATGAAGAGAAAGTTGAGGGGCAAAGGAAAGATGTGACGCTTTGGCTTCCAATCTTGGTAGATTAGGAGGTCAATCCACGCAAGAGACGCCGTCACTTGAGATCTAGAAAATATATAAGTAAAAGGAACAGTCAGAGTAAGCTATGGGTATGGCAGAGATCGCTCAGTTCTCACTCTGATAGACCAGCCCATCACCACATGACTAGAACCCAATCCTCTCAGCATCAGCTAGGAAAGGCCCTAGAAAGCCGCCTTTGGCGGGGGGATAGCTCCCCTATTTCAACCCTTTTCGGGGTTGGGCACCCACCCATTTATATAGGTTATGGTAAGATATACAAACATTGTAGAATGTTACCCTACATATTATACTGTACATTACGGTATAGTACGAATAGGGATAACACAAATAAAGACTGTTTAATGAAAGTGGAACACACAGTGGAATTATTGTTGCCGTCACATAATTTAGGAAAAAAATCTAAAACATGTTCTGGTATCATACGTATTGCATACTATAGTTCATTCATTATTATAAGGCCAAACATATTGACCACTAACCTCTATAACTCACAAATTACTATAGTGAACGAGGTAATGTTTCTATTATTTGGGTGAGAGTCAGCCAGGGATGTGGTAGGGAAATTTACTGCCTACAAAAACGTGGTGCTGAAAAAAATAAACACAGTTATATTATCAGCCCACTCACTAATTGAGTAAGCGAATTATTCGTATTATTGTAGAAAAAGAAACAAGGAATTTGTCTATGAGAATAAACTATCTGTACCTCATCAATACATTATTCTTTTGTGTTGGTATGTGACTTGAGTGGATAACATCTCGTCCCTATTATGCATATATTGGAGTACTATAAGAAACAAACCATGATATCAGTTAAAAAAAACACACATTCTCTAAGAAAACATAAATTGAGCGACATAATTAAAATTTTCTTCTGAAATTCGTAATCTTAATTTCAATACAAAACGACAATATTTTTCAAACTTCTGAAAAAAATGCCATGCCTTCATATTTACCCTATCTGTATTTGAGGTGGTGTAATGGTTAAGGTGTCTAAAAATCTGTGTGTGATAACCCGGGTTCGAATCCCGGTGGATCACATAATATATGCTTTCATTAATTTCATTGGACGTGTTTGGTGTTGTGTTGAAATTAATAAAAAATAAATTACTAATTTGACTATCATTAGACGATTGTATTCAGTTTTGAAAGGAATTTTGAAATACAGAAATAAACTAGGAGATATTTTACCTCTTTGTCACCTAGAGATCCTTCGTAAATTAAATATAATTATCTAAGAATAGTCAGATTATAATGAAGCAACGCGTCGCCGTATCTTGAAGGCATTAATCCATAGCTATCAATGAACAATGTTATGCAACTCTCTATTAATTTAATACACCTGTGAAAGTAATATTAAGATGATTTAAACCGCTTTGTAGTAGTAAGAACACGAATTAAAGGATGCTATCGTATAGGCATGGTTAGAGAACATAATTATCAAGTACACATTTCAATTTCAATTAAGAAGAAGAAGAAGAGAGAGAGAGAGAGAGAGAGAGAGAGAGAGAGAGAGAGAGAGAGAGAGAGAGAGAGAGAGAGAGAGAGAGAGAGAGAGAGAGAGAGAGAGAGAGAGAGAGAGAGAGAGAGAGAGAGAGAGAGAGAGAGAGAGAGAGAGAGAGAGAGAGAGAGAGAGAGAGAGAGAGAGAGAGAGAGAGAGACGCGTGTTCTAACCTAGCGTGCGGAGCGCTTAATCGAACCTTGGGGAAAAAAATTAGTACATGTTTAGTCCCTTGTATCCAAGACCCAGGTGTCTCCCAACCCTGGTCAGTCACCCCAGGAGAAAGAGAGAGTGCGTGTATGTGTGTGCAAATGAAGTTAAGGAACAGCAACAGGTCTAGCGACCCAACGAGGTTGCTTGCTCTCTAAATCACTGCTGTTAAAAGTATTCTACAGTGGTTTAGAGTGGGTAAAAGAACATTGGAAAAGGAAGTACTGTCCTGGGACTAGTGGCCATGGCAGTGTTAAGATATTTTAGTAGGGAACAATTGGAGTGGAAGAATTACAGCTAAAAGTTATCCTTCGGGAAAAAGAGTGTAACATCTTAGTTATTTAATTATACATGCAGTGATCCTTGATGTATCTGAGAAAAAAAAAGTTTTAATTACAACATACAGTTAGTCGCGGATAGGTGTTTGTCTATACAATGTTTAAAGGAATCAACGGTGCTGCAGTCTATACCATATCGAGGAAGCCCATTCCACAAGTTGACATCTCAATTGAAGAATAATTCTAAGACTTGTAAGAATTTATATATTTACCAATGATTTTGCAACCATTTTCCTGTGTGTAATTAGATTGGTTGAGCATGAAGTACTTATTACAATTAATGTTGTTGATGCCTTTGGTGATTTTGATCACTTAAATTAGGTTACCTCCTCGTATGGTTTGTTCTTTAGACTAGGTATAATTTTGGTAACTCGACGTTGAACTCGTTCCAGTTTGTCTATATATTTTTGGTAGTAAGGGCACCAAGATCGAATGGACTATTCCAGAAGAGGGCGGACTGAGGAATTGTAAAAGTGTGGATTATATCCTTGGATTTATGCTAAAATGACCTTTCAACAGTCTATCATTTTGTTTGCCAAATTGCCTTCTTAACAACTAATGTACGGTGGCGCTAATAAGTCATGTCTCAGCTGTCATTACGTTTGGCTTGCTCTGTGCTGTATTAATGTCTGTCAGATGTTGAATAGGGTGGGTAAGTGTAGGAATATGGTTGTATATCTCACTCAAAATGAACAAATAATTTGTAAATATTTCTGATACCAATTAATGATCAAAACATAATTGGTGCCGAGACATCACTTATTAGGCCGACTGTACATCGTTGACTGGGTTTTAGGTTATTCTATATTTATGTTCCCAAGCCTGCTTCTCTGTCAACACACTTAAGCTGAGTGCCATTCATTAAATAGTTTGCTTTCTCCTTTCGGTTTTTTATATGGTGTACTTTACATTTATCCACATTAAATTACATTTGCCAAATTTCAACTCAACATGATAACTTATTTAGATAATTTTGTATATCTTCTATATGTTCATTTGAGAGCATGGTATTTTTGTATCGTCAGAAAACTTTCAGATTGCACTGGTGAGACCCTTACCATGTCGGTAATGTAAACTAGGAAGAAAACTGGCTCTATTACTGAACCTTGGGGTTCCCTGCTGGTTACATTGGTTGATTTGAAGGTTTTACCGTAGATCTTTGTATATGTCTACGAAGGAGACAAAAGGGAGGTAGCCTGTAACGAGTGTCTCCCCCATAGTCAAAAGAGTGACAGAGCCAAATACAAGGGACGTTGTGGTCAAAATGCCTGGACACACGAAGTTTAAAACAGTTTAAGTCATAGGACGAAGGAAATATTGATTGAGGGAGAGTACCAGAGTTCACTAGTTGAGTAGAAGAATGAAAAGAAAGAAAATTTGCCAATTCTTGGGTTGGAGAGTTGGACATAATATGGATGGGACTGTGTTGAAAGACGGGTGCCTCGCACTAGCCGCAAGGGAGGGGATATGCACTGACAGATCTCTGAAGAACACTGATTGTTGTAATAGCGATAGAAAAGTGAAAAAGATGCAACATTGCGGCGTGTAGAAAGAGATTGTAGGGAATTAGTAAGAGGAAGTGTGTTGATGAGGCAAAATGCTTTAGACTCTCTACTCTTTCAAGAAGTGCGGTATGGGTGGAACCTCCCCACACATGCAAACAATATTCAATACATGGGTGCACTGTGCCCCTATACAGAGCAAGAAGCTGTGCGGGTGTGAAGAACCCACGGAGACGATTGAGCACACCTAACTTCTGGGAAGCTGTTTTAGCAAGAGTGGTAATATGATTTTTCCAAGAGAGGTTTGATGAAAAAGATACACCAAGAATAATGAGAGAAGATGAAGGGTTGATTTGTGTATTGTTGAAGAATAATTGATAGCCGTGTGGAAGATTGTGACGGTGAGTTAAATGGAGAAATTGGGTCTTGGAGGCATTGAAAGTGACAAGATTTTCTCTGCCCCAATCAGAAATAATTGATAGATCGGAACATAGGCACTCTATGGCCCTTTTATGTGAGTTTGGAGTAATTGCATGCTGGGTTGATGTGAAAAATTAGTTGAATAGTGTAAGGTAGAATCATCAGCATATGAGTGGATAGGACTAGAGGTACAGTTGAGGAGATCATGAATAAATATTACAAAGACAACTGGAGACAGGAAAAAACCCTTAGGAACACCGGAGTTGCTAGGTTGAGGAGTTGAGCGATGGCCATCCACAACTGCAGCTATGGAGCAGTCTGAAAGGAAATTAGAGACTAAAGCACAGATAGAGGGATAGAAACTGAAGGAGGGTAGATTGGAAATTAGAGATTGGTGCCAGACTCTATAGAAGGCTTTCGATATATCTAGCGCAATAGAATAAGTCTCACCAAAGTCCCGAAAGGGGGATGACCAAGAGTAAGTAAGATAAGCAAGAAGATCGCCAGTAGAGTGACCCTTACGGAAACCATACTGGCGATCTGAAAGTAGATTATGGGGAGATAAATGCTTTAGACATTTTGAGTTAAGAATAGTTTTAAAAACTTTAAAGATGCAAGAAATGAGAGCAATTGGATGATAGTTGGAGGGTTGAGAGCGGTCACCCTTCTTGGGGACAGGCTGAAGATCAAACTTCCAGCAAGAAGGAGAGACATTAGAGGAAAGACAGAGACAAAAGAGTTTGCCTAGGGAGGGAGTCAGCAGGGAAGAACAGTTTTTGAGTACAACAGGAGGAATGCCATCCAATCCATATGCCTTCTTAATATTAAGCCTAGAGAGGGCAGAAAGTACATCTTTAGAAGAGATTATGATCCTAGGCATCAGTAAATGAGAGGGGGGTGGAGAGGGAGGAATAGCACCTGAATCATCAAAGGTGGAGTTTTTAGCGAAAATTTGAGCGAAGAGTTCAGCTTTGTCAGCGGAAGAAGTGACGTTAGTGCTGTCAGAGTGGGAAAGGGGAGGGAAAGACGAGGAAGCAATATTGGCTAGATGCCAGAAAGCTTGGGAAGAGCTAGAGTTGGAAAGTTCTGAACATTTGTTATTGAAGAAAGAGTTTTTGGCTAGTCGAAGAACAGATTTGGCTTGATTCCGGGCAAGGCATATACTGTATAGCACGAGATTCTTGAGTTTGAAGGCGATGGTACTGTTTGAATGCTTCCTCTTTATTACGGACAGCAGCAGAACAAGCGTGAGTAAACCAAGATTTGTTTGCATTAGTCTGAGAGAAAGAAAATGGAGTGTATGCCGCCATGCCCGATATGATTACTTCGGTAATGCGTTCAGCACTCGCCAAGGGTCCCCGTTCACGGAAGTAAAAATAATTCCAAGGAAAATCAAATATGTAGTGCCGAAGAGCCTTCCAGTCAGTAGCGCCAAAGTGCCACAAGCACCGCCGGCTGGAAGGATCGGGTGGCCGTACTGGAAAGATATGATAAGTAACAGAGATAAGGTTATGATCGGAGGAGCCTAACGGATAAAACAGGTTTACAGCGTAAGTAGAAGGATTAGAAATTAGAAATAAGTCATGAATGTTGGACCGATCTCCAAGGCAGTCAGGAATTCAAAGAGGGTGCTGGAATAACTGCTCTAGGTAATTTAGGATAGAAAACGTGAAGGCTTGTTCACCATGTTGGTCAGTGAAATGAGAAGAGAGCCATTGGTGGTGGTGAACATTGAAATCTCCTAAGATGGAGATTTCTGCGGAAGGAGAGACGGATAGAATGTGTTCCACTATAAAAGTTAGATAGTCAAAGAAGTTTGGATAGTCAGTAGAATTAGGGGAGATATAAATGGCACAGCAATATTTAGTTTAAGAGTGACAAGAAAACCTTAGCAAGAGAGTTGAGAATTCGAAAGAATCAAAGTTGGGAACACGAGAGAAAGCAAGATTGTTGCGCACATATATGCAACATCCACCTTTGGCTTGAAACTGAGGATAGAGATAGTAGGAGGATACAGAGAAAGGTTTACTGTCAGTAGTCCCAGACAACTGGGTTTCGGTGAGAAAGAGAAGATCAGGGTTGGCAGAGGAGAGGTGGTGTTCCACAGAGTGGAAGTTAGAGGAAAGGCCACGAATGTTGCAGAAATCTATAGTGAGAGTGGGAGGTCGTAGTCCAGTGAATTTCAATATGACTACTCATTTCTTTCTTTCACTGAGCCATCTTAACACACCGCCTTTTATTCTATATGTTTTTGATTTTATCAATAAACATTTATGTGGAGTTATGTCCAAGACCTTTTGAAAATAAAGTTCTGTCAAATCTACAGCTTTACTTTCATCATATTATAGGTTGAGGATATCGTGAAAGAAATCCAAAAGGCTTTTTAAGCAGGAACGTTTGTTACGGAAGCCCCATATCTTTGAGTTTGTTGTTTTCCATTAAGTGATTTATGAGTCTGTCTCTAATGAGTATTTCTAGCGTTATGTATACAACTGAGGTTAATCTAATTGGACGATAGATGCTGGGAAAAGATTTGCTGCCTTTTTAAAATATCGGTAATACGTTGGTGAGCTTCCCCTTCTCAGGGCATAGTCCCAGATTGCAACGATTTATTGAATAGCAATGTCAATGGTTTGGAGAGCTCCCATTTAACCATCTTTAGACTGTAAGGGAGATTGTGTCGGATCCAGGCAATTGATTTAACTTGAGTTTTTCCAATCATTTCAATAATTCTCTCTCTGTAATGCTGATATTGCTTACATTAGAATTGTCTATCTGAACTGGCAATGCTATAGGGATATCACTAAGGTCTTCTGTTGTAATAACTAATGCAAAGAAAGTAATAAGTGCATCCCTTAGCTGTACTTCGTCTTTGGTGTAATCTCCATTCTCTGTCTTTCTAATGTAACTATAGAATTCTTTCGGATGTATTTTACTGTGATTCACAACATGTAACTCCAAGGTCGTTTTACTTTGCTTAATTAGCTTTGGCTTTGATCCGTAGATCTATGAATTTATCTTGTTCGTCGTCTTTTTCCAAGGCTTTTAACCCTCACAGTCTCGCCAGAAACTTATATAAGCTAGGTTTTTCGCGACTCCTAACTCTGACGTCACACATTCACGCTGGGCGAGAGATCGAAAACATATATTATCACTCCTTTATAAGCAACAAGAATTGCGTTTACTGTAATGTGTTAAACATGGTAAGAAAAGGAAAGTCCAGACTATAATATAAACAATTAAAGAAGCCCAATAAATTGATGGAAAGTAGTTGAAATTGATCCCGAATAAAAAACGTCATTACTGTTCAGAATTATACATAATTTGGAAATATAATCTTTGACTATAGGTATTTTTATATGAAACAATAAGTATTTTACACACTCTCTCCAACGGCGCAAGCAGAAGTTGTGAATCATCAATAGTTATTGAGTAATGTGGAAAACACAAAATGTAAACAAAATCATACCAGCATTATGCAGTATATATTATTTTTATTTTATTGTTTGTTCTTAGGTTTATTGCTATACATTTGCAATGTACGTATAGCCTATTGAATTTGGATGAAAATGAAATAACATCAAAGTCCGTATGGCTCATAGTTTTTGTCTATGAATATATATAAATAGACGTAAATAATAAGCGCACTTACCATTTATCAGTTGCAGCGAATAAGAAATAGCAGCCGTGTACATAAATTCCCAACCTCGTCACTTGAATATTTCCTCAGTGACATAACATATATTACACAGTATATCGTCTGAGGCAGTAAAGAACGTTCTTTCGAATGGTGAAAACAACAAGTAAATAGCACTAATAGTTTGCAAGATATGTGCAAGTGTTTCCATGCACTACCATTGCTTATACATCTGTATATCCTTGCCACAATATTACAACATATGAATACAATTTTCAACAGAAGTAGTTGTCTAAGCATCTTGTTATATATTTCAGTCAAGAATGTGATCATAGTGCACATATTATTATATATCGCACAAATGTCCTAATCTGAACAATTTGCGAGAAGTATTGAGAGAAAAGTAAGGAGATTTTTTGGGCTTTAATGGATTTGGAAAATGTGTATGATCGTGTGGATGGAGAAGCAATGTGGAAGGTGCTAAGGATTTACGAAATTGGAGGAAATTTGTTAGAAGCAGTCAAGAGTTTATATACAGAGAGCAGAACATGCGTTAGAATAGGGAATTAGTTTAATGAATGGTTTGAGGTAATTGTAGATCTGTGACAGGGTTGCGTTATGTCACCGTGGTTGTTTAACATACTGTATATATGGATATACCAGTGTGGCGAGGGAGGTACAAATGAGATATATGGGTAGATAATTCGGTTTAGTTAGAAAAATTGCTGATGATTGGGAATTGAATGAATTGCTGTTTACTGATAGCACAGCACTAGTGGCGGATTCTGAGGAGAAGTTGCAGTGAGTAGTAAAAGAGTTTGGTGTGGTATGTGGGAGGAGGAAGCTGAGGGTGAATGTCAATAAAAATAAAGTAATGGGAATGGAGGTAAGACAGAGAGTGTGTGAGGGAAGGAAAGTTTTCGGAGCAATGGGAAGAATGTGGAAGGTGAAAAATCTCGGAATGAAAGCTAAAAGTGCAATGTATCGAGGGATATTGTACCAAGAGTGATATATGGGACTGAGACATAGGGTCTGAATGCACAAGAGAAAAGAAAGTTGGATCTGATGGAGATGAGCTGCTTGAGGAGTATATGTAGAGTGGAGCGTAGAGATAGATTGAGGAATGATGAAGTACGTAGGAGAGTGGGACAACAGGAATCCTTATCGGCCAGAGTGGAAAGAAGGGTCTTATGCTGGTATGGACATGTTGAACGAATGGGTGATGAAAGGCTTACTAAGAGATTATATGCGTAAACAACAAAGGGAAATAGATTGAGAGGCGAGGAAGACCTCGGAGGAGATGGAGAGATTTTGTGAAAAAAGGCTTTTGATATTTGGTATCGAAAATTGTCACTTACAGTAGAGCTCCTTGTCAACCAATGTTCATGCTTATACTGCCTTTGCCTCGGTTTTGGTTCATGCTTAGAAATCATGCTCATGTGAGGCCTATTGCATTTCACTAGGAGAGCCTCTTATGAAGACTACCACTTTTTATAGCTTAAGGGGAGATGGGTAGTTTTTCTGGTCCCCCTTATTCCTCATGATTAGCCCTGTTAGTTTTCAGATTTTAAGATGTTTGCCCCATTGTTTATCGATTTTAAGACCTTTCGTCCCATTTCTTTGTCAATATTTGACCTTTCGTGCTATTTAGGCGAGATTTTTCCCTGGCCAATGATAGTGAGCCTATAATGCTGGAAGAACCGGCCTTTGGCCGGTAAATTTTTCTAAAGAAAAATGCACAAATTAATCTAGAAGGGGGATCTAATGGATGTTTTTTTTTTAAAGTTTGATGGAGGTCTAGGGAGGAAACTAGAAAAAATAATGAATAAATTAATATATCGACCAAAAAGTGAACCATCCCCCCTTAACCCTTTTGTGCACTGCAGGACGGGATTGCGTCCTTACAGGGATACTTTAAGCCTTTGTGACCATCATGGATGTTTAGAAACCTTTAGTTTACTTACTTCAACCTCTGCAGTTGTCTTGAGGGAGTTGTGGGCAGAAAACTAATTTTGGAGAGGTAATTATGAGATTAAGAGAATTCTATTTATGAATACTAAACGGCAACACCCGCACCTGAAAGGGTTAAAGATACTGTTATTTTTGTTCCCTGATTATTTTTAAGAGTACATAAGATATTATCAACTTTCAAAATTTTAGGTTTTGACTCTTACCCCCGGGTGACGCCATGTAGCATCTATAGGGTTAATGGGCAGCACCCCTGGTGATGTAATATGGCGTCAGTGTGTTTTGCACCAAGCAATCAAATTATCCATGGCTCAATAGCGGGGCCGGACCTATTACACTTCTGCAAGCCTATCCCCACTCCCCCTCTACCATCTCCCCCAACCACAAGCACCCGCAACCATCTTCCCTTTCTCTCTGCCTCTCATGTGATTGCATCATACCACCCAGCTCACGAGACAGTGAGTGACTCGGTGAGAAAGAGGATGCAAGAGGCCTTTGTCTGGGCCATGGGATTGACAAACAAACACTCTCACACACATTCACACACACATGAGTATTGATTGATGTTAAGTCCAACACATATATACGCACGCACACTCAAGGGCTGGAATGCTTGGTGACAGTCAAGCAGTGATATACCGAGAAGAAAGCAATATAACACCATGAGATTTTCACCATTCTCAAGCTGAATATAGGTATGTGATCATGGTATTTAGTTGATTATTGTCTGTTTGTTGTTTATGAAGCTACAAGATACATAAACAAGGCGTTTGCACACCTGTACCCCCAGGCAGACGGAGTGGTGGGAATATTCAAAGGCCAGTCTCTGGTAGTTAAGACGGGGTTAAGATTGCCTTTAATAAATTACAAAACACCTCCATTCTTAGTAATTCAACCTTTCTCAAAAACTGAATAACCGGCAAGAGTATACTTTGCTAAAGAGTCTCTGTCCTCTGTATTTAACCAAGATTCCATAATACTGATTATATTATAGTTTTTTGTAAACAAAGTTTCCTCTAGATCTGAAAATTTATTGGGTATCCTACAAGCATTTACATATAACACTTTTAGAGAATTACGGTTCTATTTTAATGACAGTGCATTTTCCAGATTTCTTGTTCCTACGAGACCTACATTGCCCTACTTGGCTGCTGACAATTGACTCCGTTATTGTACACAAATCTTTGACCGCATCATTCAGCAGACGAACAAAACATGCTGCAACTACCTGATTCTAATGGATGCCATCTCCTGAAAACAAAATTCATTATGGTAAAATTTATACCAGGTGTTGACGAATCCGATGTCCTCCTCCTGGCAGAGGTTGGCAAGTCGATGAATTACACCGGTGGATATATTATAGAAATGGTTCTCTCCATCGATCTGGGATACAATACTTGAATTACGGATATATTACACATAACAAGTTATCGATAGATACAAACACAGATGCAGTCTAAGGGGTGAAAACGAATGTTTCAAAGCTAGCGCAGGGCAGAAAGGCGTTGTTTACACATGGATAACAGGGTTAGAAAAGTGTTGCAGAATCGCTCTAGGAATGATAAAAATATTATAATATTCCATTCAAGGATTGAGGAATCGAATCCCTAAAGCAATTCCGAAACACTATTCTAACCTCGTTATCCACGTGTAAACAAAGCCTTTCTGCCCTTCACTAGCTTTGAAACATTAGCTTTTACCACTTAGACTGCAATTTGTTTGTATCTATTGATAACTTTTGATGTGTAATATCTCTGTAATAATAAATACTCACCCCGAACGTCATAAAATAAAATAGTCTTATTATTGCCTGATGAATACGTCCTGTCATTTATGAAAAGTCAACTGAAACACCCTGTATACAGTATATACAGTATATATATATATATATATATATATATATATATATTGGGGTGTTTCATGAATTGGCATATGAATGATCGAATTCCACATAGCTCCCCGTGTTCCTTTCCTTCAAAAGACTGATAAAGCGAACTACTAATAAATTTGCTTAAAGTTTACGAGTCACGAGTAGTATTTTCTGCCAGATCATAAACGGAAAAAAAAAAAAAAATCTGTCTCAGAGTTTTTATTAAGAAAACAATACCACTTCATAACACAATTCCACAAATATAACATAAAGGGCAAATACCAATAGGTGTAAATAAGTTTTGTATATAATTAAGAGAGAACAAAATGATATAAGAAGAGACATAGATAGATACATGGGCAGACAGATAGGTAGCCATATAGATATATAATTGGTAGACACGTTATACATTTTCACCAAACACTTTTTCATAAATACATGTCCTGGGTCCACCAAAAATATTTTTATACTTTTATTCCTCCACAAGGTTATTTTGTGTCCATTACCCATAGGTTACAAGCCTATGAAATTTCATGGCGATAAAACTTAATTTAGAGGTCGACCCATCATCTCGCTTTCTATCATAGGATTTAACCCGGAAAATATCACATACCCGAATTGGAGCACTTCCCGACATCACAGACCCAAATGGTGTTGATTTCTGAATTCTCCGGGGTTGGTAACCCCATAGACACATGTTATCAACTACAAACTGATATACAGCTGTCTGAATGCTGATTTTCATTATTTGGTTTTCATACCGTAAATTAGGAGTAGGCCATACCCTGGTTAGGGTACTTCTAATAGAGATAGAACAAAATGGTTTGCATTTTTGAACTCAGAAGGGTCGATTTACACATAGAAATGCTTTCATATTTCATTTATTTACTAAAACCTGCAAAATATGACAGAACATTTCAATTTCTCTATTTTCCTATAGAAAAACGATTTTTTTGGCAATATTTTGTGAATTGTCAATAAATCAGTGTCGATGAAACCACTTCTATGTGTAAATCGACCCTTCTGAGTTCAAAAATGCGAACCATTTTGCTTTATCTCTACTAGAAGTACCCTAACCAGGGTATGGCCTACCCCTAAAATTTACTGTGAAAACCAAATAATGAAATTCAGCATTCAGACAGCTGTATATCAGTTTTTAGTTGATAAAATATGGTCTATGGGGTTATCAACCCCGGAGAATTCAGAAATCAACACGATTTGGGTCTGTGATGTCGGGAAGTGCTCCAATTCGGGTATGTAATATTTTCCGGGTTAAATCCTATGATAGAAAGCGAGATGATGGGTAGACCTCTAAATATCATTGTATCGCGATGAAATTTTGCACACAAGGAGAGGAATGCAACCCGAAAAAAGCAGCGGTGTGGAGAAAGGACCAGTGCACTTTGAAATTTGACCCCCTCTTCTTGGACCACCCTAAAATTGTATTATTGTCCAGGTATATTTCTTTGTCACCCCGTTCTTTGTTTCTTTTCATCCTGTTCCTTCTCCTATTTCTGCCATTCCCTTTTGTTTGTCTTCCTCTTACTCCGTACCTTCTTCCTTCTCTTCCTCCTTCCTTCTACTCGTTTTTCAACTCTTCCCCAATCACATGGACCAGTCGCAAATATATATTTTATATATATTTTGTTTTTGTTTTTCTCTCTCGGGATCAAGTTGGTGTCCTCAGCATTGTATTCAAAGTCTTTAATAATGCTCAGCATCCTTTGCATGGTGTTTTACCAGAGCCGTTTACTCCAACACGTGTAACGAGGTCTACTTTGAATTTTAATTAGTTTGCCATTAATCATGATAATGTTTTTACGACTCAATTTGCTAAGCGTTTTATTCCATCTTTGGTTAAATTGTGGAATCATTTACCTAACTATATTATGCAGTCGGATAATATTTCTAACTAAGTCTAGACTTATAGTGTTTTTTTTTTTGCGGCAGTAATTCTGTGTTAAATGTTGGTTTATGTTTTTAATTTAATTGACCTGTTATTCAAAAAGAATGTTTTAATTATATATTTGTGATTTTTGGGTAATTTGATCATCCTACTCGAGTACCTAATTTATCTTTCTGCTCTCTCTACCTAGGCTCGTTCCGTTTCCTTATTTCTTGGTTGCCGTTGCTTTTCTCTAGTGCTTTCGGGTATTTTGTGTGGATTCAATCTTTTCTGTTGTTTCTGCACCCGGTTGGGAGGCTTCAGTAGCTTACATTATAATACAAGTACCGGTATATTAATAATAATTCGAACTTTTTCCTGCTGGCCGTCTCTTCATATTTCCTCTCACTTCCTTCCTTTGACCTCGCGATGGGTAAAAAAAAAAAAAAAAAAATATATATATATATATATATATATATAGAGAGAGAGAGAGGGATAAATATTTCTAATATATGACTAATGCTGACCTGCCCAGTCTAGTTGAACTTCAACTAACTACGCTTTGAGGATTAACGTTTCAGTGGTTAACTTGTGTTGGTTAGGTTAGGAAGAGTTAAGTCGTTAGGTGAACATTAAATAGGGTAGATATTGCAAGGCAAAGTTAGGTTAGATGTGGTAAATATTGAAATTTTTGCTTTCTGGTCGTTTTCAAAACAGTAGTGAACGATTTTGGGAATTGAGCTTTACATAGTGCATATACTATATAATTTATTAGCATGCGGCACTCTTTTCAATTAAGCCAAGAACAGACCATTTTATCATGACTACTTGCACACTATATTAGTCAGCTCGAACATAGTGCCTAGGGGTCATGGAGTTAATGTATAAAATTATTGGAAAGTAAGAAATATGCAGACACTTTCTAAACACTACGTCTAGCGGAGGGGGCGCCGTCTCCTGTCTGTGGTTCTCACGGCAAGGGGAGGGGGAGGGGGAGTGTGGTTGTAAAGAATATCAATGGGTGAAGAGTAAATCATGAGAACGAACTACAGGGAGCAATAAGTGATATACCTTGCGCTCCATTTCAGGGAAATATTCAACATAGAAACATGGAAGACTGCACAGTGCAGTACATATATTGCAGAGTGCAAAATACTATACACTCTCTTCTTGAATTATTCTAGTGAAGAAACATATTACAACTTCTGACGGAAGTTTGTTCGAGTCAGAATTTGTTTTGTACGTGGAATGTTTCTGTATAAACAACTATAATACTAATCCACTTTAACATTCTCTTCCTGCCATGGATGCGTGCTGTACTCATATTTAGACTCAACGTTGTGCTATAATCCTCATTGGTTTACCCATTTAGTATGTTATATACTTTGAAGCTTCAGCCTCATCAGACTACGAGCCTCCAACGAAAAGAGATCGGTTCTCTATAGATCAATATCCTTATCGATGGAATAGGTCCGTAGCCCAACCTTTGACTATTTCAAATTGCTTGATATATTTCCTGAAGATGCAGATACAAATTATACAACATAAAACAACAGAGGTTGTATTCTAGGGAGACCTGCGTCGCAATGACTCACAGTTATCCCTACCAACAATTCCTTTGAAACCTCTGGTGGACGCTTCTGAACTAGCGCCAGAGCTACAACTGTAGACATCACTATTCCCAACACCTAGGATATGCACAGTTTATCTCAATTTTTGTGTGATTCTACACGTTTTTATTATACAGTATACGACTATACACTAAATGCTTATATAGTATAGTAATAAAGGGAAAGTCCGTATGCAGCTGATAATGACTACACACATAATTATAAGCTGATTAATTATCATAACAAAATTGGCGGGAAAATACCTGCTGACTTTGTTTTGTAAATATACGTTATTTATGAATATGGGTGATTGTAAAATATATAAAACAAAAGTATGCATAGACCAAAGTATGTGTCAGCTATAGACATTTCGACTAACTGTATATATTATAGAATTGTTGAAGGAGAGGGAGGATGGATAGCTCCGCGATGTCGCCCATTTCCCACAATGCACCGCGGTAAACCTTGCGTTCAGCGCCTCTATTGGCCACTGTAGGCATTTATGGGTAGGGAGAATTGCAAGGCCCAGTGTTCGATTACTGGGAAGGTCGAGATTGATGTATATAGTCTCTTTACACTCTCTGACTGTTCACCTAGCAGTGAATATGTACAGTCTACGACAGAACTGTTGTCCATGGCCTGAGGCAGTGTGTTAGTTCACTTATCTTTTAATAGATGGCCCTTTAATCGCTTCTAATAAAAGGGGGCGGGGTTAATACAGAGGTTTGAAAGAGGAGGAGTCAAACGTGTGTGTGTGTGTATGTGTTCGAGACCAGCACACAGAATAAGTTTAATTTTACAGAACACACAGGCTATATTATAAGACTAGCCCATGCTGGAAGCCTTCATCACAAATAAGTAACGCACATCAGGTGTTATGTTATTTATAGTGTCAAATATACCGACGATCAAGTTTCTGTCCTTCACATTTCTCATCCCCCCCCTCCTCCCTTTCTCTCTCTGCTGCCTTCCGCAATTTCTCCCCTTCTCTCTTTTTATCTCCCCTTCTCTCTCGTAACCGAATATACAATTTTCCTCATCGTATTCAAAGGTGTCAACAAATATTACTATGGAGTTTTACGAATACTGTTCTTTTTACCTTTACTGATTCTCAATTATTAACTGTTATTCTGTTCATTACCTCATACAATTTGTTATAGAAAATAAATAGATATGCTCCGTTGGAACACCACTTAAAAGTGACCAACCTTTACGTCCTGGTTAGTGTTAACAATCGTATACATGTAAAAGTAATCGAGAAGGGATGTTACAATCCACTCGTCAAGACAAGTTGGATCGCATTGTAATCTAGCTTGGAGCAAATTATACCCACAAACCGAACAGTTTATATATTATAAAGACATGACAATGTCGGCTCAGTTAGGAAAAAGCTTTAGCTGAGCCGAAGTTTGTTTCTTTGTAATAAAAAAACAATTTCGTTATTAGGGTATATATTGTTTTCCATCCCAGTTTTCACGGCACTGTGATTGACCAATACATAATCTACCTTGATATGTAATATGACACGCTATGATTATTGCATTATACTTTTCTCGGTGGATACTTAATTACTAGCTTAATTACTGTAACTCATCACTAAGATCAACAAACAGTTCGGCGCTACCCACTGTGTGTGTTTGTGTGGGTGGGTGGGTGAGTGTTTGCATATTATGGACAGAGGAGAGAGGTTGAAGCGTCGTCTCCCCAAACATTAAAAGGTGTGGTCATAATTTTATGCATTTTCCAACTTATTCCTAAAAAACCCCGCATATAACTTAAATCCTTGGTGAATTATGCTTAACATAAACCAGTGTCTCAAAGTGAATAGCTCACACATATTATTGTTACACTTAGTATATATTAACATTTATAGCTTAGACGTGTTCTTCGGGAATCGATAACCAGCGAGGCAGCGAGCAACAAATGTTGTTCGCTGCCTAGCTACTTATCCTATTACTAATCAATATTGGTATGTTCATTTTGTCATGTAATAGTACATTTAAAGCAATCGCATAATATTTATCTGCGTAACTTAGAGGGTATCATTAGCGTAAGAATGAAATTGAGAAATATTGTACACTACTGATACTTAACCTAACATTTGTTTTTTAAATGAGAGAGAGAGAGAGAGAGAGAGAGAGAGAGAGAGAGAGAGAGAGAGAGAGAGAGAGAGACAGAGAGAGAGAGAGAGAGAGAGAGAGAGAGGGAGAGGGGTGGGGGGAAGGAGGGGAGAGGAAGGGAGTGGAGAAGGAGAATTCATAGACTACATATAACCTAGACTCGAAAGAAGACGCCACAAATCTGTAAATAGTGATCCGCGCGTTCGAGAGATGGCAGCACGATCGCAAAGGACAATGGAAGGGGAGGGTCACCACAAAGACATTATATTGACTATCCTTGTCCTTGGTCCTCATTAATTCGTAATAATCCCTACCTTGTACTAATAATGCTATTAATAATCAATTGAACATTATCCAGAGACTCTGCAGACATGACATAGTTAAATAGACATAAGTAGAGGCTACTGTAAAGGCGCCAGTCATCGTGTAATTGTCGTCATTATGAGGAGGTACACAAGCAAAACTTCTCCAACACCCGCCATTGTTGATGTGAGATTCGGGAGTTGCCAACGTCAATGGTGGGACAAAATATCCCTAGATGTCATAAGTATAAATGTCCAGTTTTAGTGCTACTTGACAAATTAACATCTACATAACATGTAACATACTAATATATATTCAAAATTACAATTTAATTCTTGTTGTGTTGCTTGAAGGTATACAGCTTGCATCATATATGAGTAGCCTATGTTTTATAGTGTATATGTATACTTAATGTTTTCATCTTGCTTATATATATATCTAATTTATACTAAATAATTTACAAGTGTTTTTACCAACATTAATTAACTCTTAAATACGTTCCCTTTACTTTTGCCATACCAAAATTGAATTTTGTTCCTCGTAGTGTTAGATCGACAGGCCCAACTAGGGTTCTGGCCGACCAGTACAGGGGTTATCCGGCGGGGTCCCAACTAAACTCTCAAGTGACTCCCAGCCCGTTGTGGCAGGGGGTGATTGGCGTCAATCTGAACCTTCTCAATCTCTTTTTAACGTCATTCATGAACGAGCTGAGGAAGGTAGTATAGACATGTTGCCATCTTCGGTTCCAGATTTGCCATGGCCCCCGGCGGATAATGAAGTAGAGATACAACAAGAGAATCTTGAGCAGAGTGGGGAGCCGGAGGATGGTATGTTCTCCCAGGCTCCCCAGTCTCTCGCCGGTGATAATTCTGAGGCAAGTTCCCACTCATCCAGGTACTCCCACAGTAAGTGTGTGACTTCTGATCAGATAAGTGATTTATTGCATAAGGTAATGCAACATTGTCAACTCCCTGCCTCTTCGGATCCCCCGGTTTCTACCCCAGCTGTGTCCCCTAGCACTTCTGTTGTAAGGCCCCTAGATCCTCCAGGTTTTCTTCCTTCTTGTCCAACCCCGGTGCTGGCCGCGTCTTCAGGCACTACAGTGCCGGCGATGCTAACTACGTCCACCCTAAGGGTTATTGCAGACATCCTTCCACCCCCTTTAGATAAGGCACCTCTGAAGAAGGGCCCCATGCCCCTCTTCTATGGCCCTGATTGCTCTTGGGTCCCTGTGATATCAGAGAACCCCCTCTTAGCTCAACCTTCCGTGTCAGGGGAACTTCCAGTACCCGGCGGATGGTTTATTAAAATCAATAAGAATTCCCCCTGCCGCACCTGCACGACTGTTTGCGGATTGGTCTAAAGTTGATGGCATCAACGATGCCAAAGCTTTGAATGCTCTTACGCCGGAGTTGGCTACAACCCCGGGCCTAGACCAGTCTCATACTCCGGTCCTGCAGATGGGACAGGTGGGTGTAGGTTCCTGGGTAGATTGGGAGGTAGAAGCTCAGGTTTTTGCTGCTACAATTACTTCTAAATTTTCACATCAGATTTCCCAAGAAAATCATGCTTACTTTTCTTTGCCAGTAGCCAAAGCTGAAGGAGTGTCCTCAGATTTACTTACCTTTCTGGCGGCGTCCAAAGTGTCCTTGCACTCCCTTGATGAACCTTTTTCTCCCCCCCCCCCCCTGGCTGCTCACCTGGAGAGGGACTTTAAGTTACGGAATAAGGCCTACCGGATGTTCTCTCAGTACTTGGTGAGTCACCAGGTAGCCGCTTCCCTTGCACAAACTATTTCAGCCATAGCTGACCCCCAAGTTAGAAAAGCTACTGACCTGTCTAGACGACTCTTGCTCCAGAATTCAATTCAGTCATTAGGGGACATTAGAATTGCAATCTTAGAAGCAGTTCGAGCCTGCCAAGATCTGAGAGTCCATCTGGTGAGGAAGTTGCCGGCGGACATAGGTCGCTGGGTAACTCTCTCTCCGTACTTACTGCCACCTTTCTTAACTCAGAAACCTGGAGTCTAGTATTTAATATGGTGAACGGTTGGAATCAGGTTACCTCCCAAGCTAGGAAAGACCCAGCTAAGAAACCCTTTCATAAGTCAAAGGGCAGTAACAAACCATACCAGCCCCAAGCTAAACAATCACCACGAGATCCCAGAACCCCTCCTCAGCAGGGAGGTAATCTGCATAAACCCAAACAAGGTAAACATTCTGGGTATAAAGGGAAGGCCCCTCACAAAAGTAATCAGGGCCAATCATCAGCCAAAGCTAGCCAAGCGTCAGATGCCAACCCACCTCCCCCTCCAAAAAACTACCCACTCAGACTCTCAATATCCTGGTGCCGTGCTCAAAGACACAGGATTCGAGAGCTGCCTTGAAGGACAAGCCCCGGTTGCACCTGGGTTCGTTCCGTTCATTCCGCTCAGCCTGGCTCAAATATACCTGGGCCAGGAAGGTAGTGAGCAAAGGAATCACCTGGTGGTGGCACCGGCGGCCTCGACTGCGTCAGCAGCGGGAATACATCAATGTGTCTCAGGAGGAGGAGGCTCTACTTCAGGAAATGGTTACTAAACAGGTCCTTATTTCCGGTCAATGCCTATCACCCAGTATTCACGTCAAGACTCTTCTTAGTGCCAAAAAGGGACAGTGAGCAGATGCGACCAGTTCTAGATCTCTCGTACCTGAACACCTTTCTAGAGAATTCACCCTTCAGGATGTTGACTGTTCAGCAACTCAGACTCGCACTTCCGCCGCAAGGTTGGATGTGCTCGATCGATCTCAAAGATGCCTATTGGCATGTCCCGATAAACAAGCGGTTCCAAAAATTCCTCGTTCTGAGGGTACGGCACGAGACTTATGTCTTTCAAAGGATGCCTTTCGGTTTGAACCTGGCACCGAGAGTGTTTACAAAACTCGTCCGGCAAGCTCTTTTACCTGTTAATCCGAGTGTTTTGGTATTTGGACGACTGGCTAGTAGTGGCAAACTCTTTGGAATTATGTCAAGACCATGTAAACCAAGTGTTAGCTCATGTACATACCCTAGGGTTCAAGGTGAACTTGGCAAAGTCTCGCCTTGTCCCCACACGGATTATTCAGTGGATAGGGCTGGTCTGGGATACCGCCGCTCTGACTCTTACTCAGAGTGTGGACAACCGCGGCAGATTTCGCAAGAAACTGTTCCGGTTCCTCCACAGTCTGGATACGACCAGGAAAACGTGGGATTCCCTGATCGGTTCTCTCAACTGGGTTCAGTTAACTGTAAAGTTAGGCCGGTTGAAAGTCAAACGATTAATCCTGGAAGGCAACAGAGTGTTCCCTCTCTTGCCGAAGAAGAAATTATGGCCAATTCCTCCATTAATCCACAGCTTACTCTCGGTCTTGACCAAGCGGGAAGTCCTCTACTCTGTCATGACATGGGTTTCTCCCTCCCCTACGGTATGGGTAGACACAGACACCTCAGGGGCACTAGGTTGGGGCTACCAGTCAAGCCTGGGCCATCAGTGTCAGGGCATCAGGTTGACAGACAGCCAGTCACATATCAACAAGCAAGAGCTTTTAGTCCCCCTCTTCTTTCTTGAAACTCACGGCAGGACATTGAAAGACAAATCAATAGCGTTACGAATGGACAACCAAACTGAAGTTTTTTGTATTCAGAGACAGGGCTCAGTGAGGTCACGAGAGTTGCTGAAAGTTTCCGAACAAATTTTTACCCTAGCCGAATCACTAGGGATTCCCCGGCATGGCGAACGTCTGGGCAGATGCTCTCTCTTGCCGGCGAAGCACACTAGTAGAATGGACAATCAAACAGGCTATCTTCGACAAGATGATTGCAAAGCCGGCCCGTCCACAGGTGGACTTGTTTGCGTCCACAGCGAACCACAGACTCCCCCTCTTTCTCACGCGTCAAGGGGTAACCCCGGCGGGGGGGACCCGATGCCTTGCTGGTCGATTGGAACAGTTGGACCTCAATCTATCTCTTTCCTCCACCAGATTCTGTGTTAATGTGCAAAGTCATTCACAAGCTGAGGGATTACCGGGGCCGTGTCGCGATGATCGCGCCGCTATGGCCGGCCCAGGTATGGTACCACGAATTGCAACAATGGTGCAGGACCCCGGTGTCCCTCCCGGTCTCAGCTTTCCACTTGGAAACGATTCAAACGATTGGCAACCTTCGGACCTCGCTCAGTTTTGCCTTGTGGATATTTACTATGCCAAATGGTTAGCTCATTTTGGGGAAAGTGTCACTAATAAATTAATGAGCCAGTACACTCTGTCTACTAGGAAACAATATCAATCCCATTGGAAAACCTTTACAACCTGGATTGTTGAGTCTGGGCAAACGTCTGCCTCGGGAGCTTTAATTTTCAAATACTTAGACTATCTATTAGAGCAGAAACAATTTTCAGTTGTCACATTAAACAATCGTTGGTCTGCCATTAGAACCCCCTTTTTTAATCTCACGGGCCTTTCCATACCGCAGGCGGAGGAGAAAGGTTTTATGAGGGCGTGTTTCAAGCTACGTCCACCACCCCGTCAGCTCATGCCCACCTGGTCACTTGATAAAGCCTTATCGGTCCTTCAATCGCGCAAATATAATAATGCGCCGGATTTTGACTCACTGTTGAAAAAGGCTGTCTTCCTCATGGCACTTGCCACCGGAAACCGGGTGTCTGAGCTGGCGGCGATGAGCAACGAACCTAATTGCCTCAGGTTTGGGAGACTGCACGATCATGTTCAAATCGCGCCGTCTCCCACTTTTATTGCTAAGAACGAACATTCGGACCATGTTTTTTCTGAATTTTCCATCCCGGCTTTGAAGAGAGGCCTCACTCATCACCTCTTATGTCATGTGCAAGTACTCACAAAGTTTATGAGGGCTGCGCAGCCTCGCCAACCAGGTGCTTTATGGGTAAGCAAGGCAGGTAAGCGTGTTACAAAACGGAAGTTAGCTTCCTTGATTGTCAACGTTATTAGGGAAAGCAATTCCGGCGTGATAGGCAGGGCTCACGATATCAGGAAATGGGCAGTCTCTCTCCGATTTTTGTAAAAATTTTCAGTAGATGACATTGCCAATACTCAATTATGGGCTTCCAATCATACGTTCCTTACACGCTACCTGTCTGTTGCTCTAGATAAACCAAAGCGTACCTGTGTAGCTTTACGGCAACGGGTACAGTAGGTAATATTCTATTATAAGTTGTATTGTTCAAAAGGGTGGGGGGGGGGGGTGCGGAATAGTCCATTTCCCCTCTGTACCCTTGGAAATTGTGATGTATCACGAGCTGTGATAGGACTGGTTCTACAGTCCAGTATTATTTTTATATTTGAATTCTAAGAAGATATATCGCATAGTTGCAACTATGTATGTTTTTTACCAAAGTGTACAAATATATTTACTGTACAAATAGTTTTAAGAAAGAAACGAATAACTACTGCAGAAGTTATAGTTCTAAGGAACACAAGCGTGTCCATATTTTTGTCATGCATACGATCTAATGCAAAGATCTGACCATGAGCAAGCAGTTTCTTAATGCCACGCACTGCTTGCAAATCTTTTATTCTTTTTTATATGTTGTATTGCATGCAATAAAACTTAACAAAATGTTATCTGGATTCTTCTTCCCTAAAGTTAGGATATTTTACGAATGTCCCGCCTCCAGTCTTGATAATCAGGCGAAGTCGTCAATGATGGAGGGGTCCTATTAAATTATTGGTTTGATTCCCGAAGGGAAGTAGAGAAAACCTAATATTTAGTAGGGCCCCGTAATCATTGACGACACTGTCCCTCCCGACCATCCCACTTCCCATTAGTTGATTTCCATAGTTTATTCTTGGCATCTCAGTGAAGGACGAGGATGGCCGCTAGAGGGCCTGGTGTCGGGGAAGCAAAACATGAGAAATCCATGTATATGGTTAATCATATGATAACAGATATTAAGTTCTTTTTTCTTTTTTATATTTTACTGAGTTTTTTTCTGTAGGGTACCCGATCAAAATGACGATCCCATAAGGGAATTAAGCGTGCACTTATGACGAGTACTCCATGCTACTTCTGCGCGGGCTATTCAAAATGCTGGCGCAGGATGTTGAATGGAGACTATTATTATTAATAGGCGAAGTTATCAATGATTACGGGCCCTACTAAATATTAGGTTTTCTCTACTTCCCTTCGGGAATCAAACCTATAATATATATATATATATATATACAGTATATATTATAGGTTTGATTCCCGGAGGGAAGAAAGAAAACCTAATATTTAGTAGGGGCCCCGTAATCATTGGCGATATGCCTATTAATATAATAGCCTCCATTCAAGCGCCCGCGGTAGCCAGTTTGAATCTACCTCCGCGGGGAAGAACGGAGTATCCGTCATAAGTGTAATATAACGCTTATTCTCTTATGGAATCGTCTTATGATTGGGTACCCGCTACGAAAAAACGAAATAGAAAGTAAAACTTTACTTAATAATTGTTATTATATACCTGTAGCTTTCCATCTCGTGGATTTCTTGTACGGACTTCCTTGACGCTGCTCCCCAAGCCGTCATGCTTTCTTCACTGACATATTAAGATTAACCTCAAGACATCAAGCGAATGCGAAGGGGATGGATGGGAGGGCCCTACATCGTCAATGATTACGGGGCCCCTACTAAATATTAGGCTTTCTTTCTTCCCTCCGGGAATCAACCCTATAATTTATTAGTGGCCCCTCCATCATTGACGATATGCCTGATATCTTAAGACTGGAGGGGGACATTCGTGACAATATCAAACCACTAACAAACTACGTAGGTAGAGACAAAGAATCTGTATAACAATTTCTCAGGTTTTATTGCATGGATACAATAACTCCAAAATGGAAAAGAAAGCAGTGCGTTACTTCAAAGAATATCTGCTTATAGTTGGTCGGTTCTACCCTTGAGATCCGTCCTATGGTTGTCTGGAGACAATTAATCAACGACTTTTTAAAACAAAATTATTGCTAACATATGATGGTTAAAAAGAAAGGAAAGCAGTGAGGTGCTTTGTGGCAGCTCTGCTTATAATTGACCGGGTCTGTTCTCTGAGATCCGTCCTATCGTTGCTTGGGGACTTACTTGTATTCCCCGAACAACGGTTTACCGGACTATAATTCTTTGGATTATATTTTGTCCTTAGCGTAAATGTACACTTTTGTAAGATTTTGTCCGTTAGTTAGTACTATACAGTTGTAACAATGATAGATTAACCCTTAAACATTTTGAGCTCTTGAGCCAGCTTGCTTTGTTAAGTATCACAACTTTTTTGAGCTATTGAGCCGGCTCGTTTTGTCAAGTATCACAGCTCGTGATCTTATTACCATACCAGGCGGAGGGGCTCGGGGTTTTATGCTTTTCCACATTCCCTCCCCCTCTTTTTTCCACCTAAAATAAATAAAATTAGTAATAGCATACTATTAGACCCGCCGCCATAATGCTACACTGGTCAATTGTGGAATATCTTGGACCACCGACAGGGCTCGCGTCCAGAAAGTGTGAAAGGGGGGCTTACAGGTTCATGTTAGCCCTGCCGTCTATTGTAACAATTTGGAAAAAGTATTAGACGTTGGGCTTTCCACTGTCATGCCGGGGCATTGCTTTTTAAGAAACAATTTACTAAAAAGGAGTCAAAGTTTACTTTTATGACTCGAGCCCTGATTGGCTGGTCCCTAGGGAGCCTGGTTGGTGAGGGTGTGTTGACCTCATAACGTAACAAATTTTTAGGCATGTAATGGGCATAAGGAGGTGATATGTGAGAGTTCATGTTGCCTACCGGGATTGCCCTTACTATAACATTCTTATTTGTAATCCCCCAAAGAGAATCTGACCGATTTGTAACTGGTCGGTCAGTTTCTCCTTACTGAGGTTAGGTTTTGTACCGCCCCGCCGTCAGCTCCAGTACTGTCTTCCTGTCGCTTTAGCTATAAGGAATATAGCCCTAAGAAGTGACTTCCGGCGCATCGTTACATGTTCTAATGTAGCCTCTGGCAAGGTTTAGTATAGCGAACAGTGAGGTGTGAGTTGACGTGATGGGCGTAGCCTGAATCATGTAGTCCTGTACCGTTCCTCCTCCACTTACTAGTATGGAGAGGTTAGAGGGGAAGAACCTGGCAATCATGACCGGGGGGTTTCTTATGGTAAGTGAATATCTTTTAGAGTAACCATAGACCCGTGCTTATTCACCCCTTTTACAATTAAGGTAACTGAGGTGGCTGAGTGCGTTGTTGCCACTCTTGTGGTTTTCGAACGTCTTATAATTTAATTGTTAAGCCGTTTGATGGACAGTAAACTGATTCTAAAGTTGTGTCACCTTTTCTCCGTAATATGACAGCCTTTTTGGCATGTTAGTTAGTGTTCGGAAGGTAAACATCAGTGAGGTCTCGAAGTATCCAGTTACTTAGTAATGGAAGAACGAGACAGGGAGTGACCCCTGGTTCTATCATCCCCTTTCTGTCTGGCGGTATCACTTTTCGCGCCGGAGGGGGGGGGGGGGGTGAAATAATCCTCAAACGTGAATAGGTCCAATTATGGACACTAGAGCTTTGCCATCATCCTTTGCGGATGTTTTGCTGAAGCTCCGGACTGCTGAAGTGCTATGTCTCCGGGACAAAATCTCGCCCCGACGGTTACTACGCCCGGGAGAGTTTAAGATGCGTGTCGATGATTGCTCAGCGTTTTGGCTCGAGCAGGCATCCGTTCCGACCATGTGACCTTTGGAACCTCACTGGCCGCCGCCTCCGAATAAGTATCGAAAAGTGCCGGCATTGACCTTCCGCACAGCTATTGCCTGTCTTCAGTCTTAATAATGTGAGATTATTGGTCAAGTCTAATTAAGCTAGAGTTTCTTGTATTTATAACAGTTGTGTTCAAAAGAAACTCCCCGGCGTTGAATTATGGTCTAGACTGGCATGATATCCCCAGTTTATTGTCTACGAAGCATCTAAGTCCCTCCATACTGTAGGTGGGGGAGGAAAAAAAACTTATTACTATAGTGCCGTTTTGCCTCCCTCGCCCCAGTCAAATGTAAGTTGTATTATACTTGAGGAAAAGACCTACCTTTTTCCACCGGCGGAGGTAGGAGAAAATTTGTCATGAATCATTCTGGACTCTCAACTTGTTCCAAACTTCTGATTGGGTTCAGTTGAGAGGGCAGCCCTAGGACCGTTCCCTCCTCCTCATAGAGTTCAGACTGGAGGCGACCGTTCATTGACTCAAAAGAGCACGTTACGGTCGTCCCCACCCTGACTGGGGGGCAATTGTTGGTGTCCCTGGTCAGCCCTATCCACTGACGCACCCGTGAGGCAAAACAGGAGTGACTTTGACATTACTTCCAGGTATTCTTCATTTACATACATGAACGTGCTTTACCTACTAGGTCTTGTCTTACTTGTCATATGGCCTAAACAACTCTATAGCTGGGTGTGAAACGACCATAATAGGGGTTGGAGGCCAGTTATGTTAAGGCTGGTTTTGACTCTCAGGCGTGACAGATACCTATGATCCCTGGACATATTAGTTACTAAGATTTAAGTATTCGGAATGACAAGGAGACATAGAAAGGTGTGGGCAAATGACCGACCTTGCTATCGACCGGTGGCTGCCGTTCTAGCAACTGATTCCTCGAAAATACCTTGGGTAAGCCGGCTGGAATTTTAATAGCGGACGGTAAAAACCGTTTTGACTACTTCCAAAGGGGGAAATTATTAGGCCGGCGGTGCCCGCAGGTAACCGGACGTGTCAACATTGGATGTCTGTTTGGCATGCTCCACGGCCGATTAGGTTATGCCCAGGCGTTGCTATACAAAACGGCGAGCTCTGAGGAGCCGGGTATGTGGGAAGCGTCGTTCACGTCCGCTGGGGCGTAGCCCGGAGCCTACCGTAGTGGTTTCTGGTGCATACCAGTATACCTAGGACGGGGCCTACTCCCGGATCCGTATACCTTTGTCAGGTTCTCGGGAGAGGGAGAGAGGAAAGGAATCGAAGAGAAGATGTAGGCTTAGAACGGCGTCCGCCTGTCCTTGGCTGTAGTCGTCTCCTATTATCCAGTATTAACAGATTCTCTCCCTTGTTCACTTATACCGTGTCTGGTCGGGAGAGGTTGAGCATGACTTCTACATCCCTTTTGGTTTCAGAGTTGAATGTGGATGCTGTTAGTACTGGAGAGAAAATTACCCGGTAAACAATATTCTCGGGTAAGCCTTTCACCATACAGAGTCTGAGGAGTTGTCTAGCCCGGACCGCCTCGAAGAAGGCTGTCCGTAGGTCCATGATTGATCTTGCCGGGTCTGGTAGTAGGAGTTGTTGGAATACTCGAACCGCTTCACTATCCCTTGTCTCCATCTGTGGAGGTATTGGCATGGCTATGGACTGGGCTGTGACTCTAGTTAGTAAAAATGTAGCAAATTTTCTGAGAGCATTATCTCGCAACAAGAACTCGCGTTGGAGTTCAATGGGGTCGGGAGTAATGAATGGTGATGAATGGTGTTGGAAAATCCTTGAGTGATAATTGGGGAGCTATAAGAAACTAAAAAATAGACAAGGGAACACCTCCCGGTTGCGGATTTAGCAAGTTAAACTCTAGTTGGCTCGGAGGTGGGGTAGTTAGGGAAGGTTGGGACGTTAAGGCAATAGCAAATTGTTGAGCCTCCTGACCCCATTCTACCCATGGTCCATGCCCGACCTTCTCCAGGTCTATTTCCTGCTGCTCCGCCGGTAAGGTCGCCGGGGTTGTCGCCAACTCCGGATAACCGTGGACGCCGTAAGGCCGGGAACAGTCAGGACACACTAGGTCCCATGGGGAAGGTGGGGCAAGTTGCTCTGGTACATACACAAAATATTGGTAATTTGTAATTTTGGGAATGGCCCTAATCTGTACTTTAACAACCTTATCTTGGGCATCTTTTGCTCGCAAGTCATTATAATTATTGATTTCTATGGCCCACTCCTGCGGTACCGGGACCTCACCTGTAATTGATCTATGCCCCTCCCCTGATGCCGTAGGACCTACTGACCACCATAGTCCATCCGGTTCTTGTTGGGGTGGGAGTGTGTCTGTTGTCTGATGCTGTTTACCCGTGGACTGACCCTGTGGTTTAGAGCAAGGAGAAGCAAAGTTTCCTGGAGGGGACCCCATATTGGTTGCCGCCGGGAAATCGGATCTCATTTTAGACTTAGGAGTGACAGAGTTAGATTGTGGTTCAAATTTAGACGGTTCTGAAGCCGTAACAATAGGAGGGGCTGAAAGAACACTAACTTTAGCTGGTGACAGGGGACGTACAAATTCACTTGTTTGAGCCGTTGTGTTAATCAAGGGGATTGGTGGCAGTGGTTGGACGTCAATATCGTCGGAGGTAAGAGGAGGTGCAGAGTCAATCTGGGGGGATCCCCGTACCGCAGGGCGAGACCTTTTAGAGATGGCGCATTGCTGTAAAACTCTATGTAGTAACTCATCCAAATGTTTTGACGTGACACATTGACCACAGGGTCTTTGAAGAGATTTGGATCTTACCTTTCCTACTGTCCCACTACACCCTATTTGTGTAGATGTACCTGACATTGTTTGGTCCCCTACCTGATGCATTAAGGGATAAGCTAATTCCTGTTTACTTGGAGGTACCGGAGGTGGGCAAAATGTCGCCACCGGTAGTCTATATTGTACATTGAAATTAGGATCAAGTACCGGAGGTGGGCAAGAAGCCGCCTCTGGTGTTCTAGGCTTAACAATGAAGGTTGGATCACGTACCGGAGGCGGGCAAGTCGCTGCCTTTGGTGTTTTGTGCCTGCCATTAACAATTGTATCAAGTTTACTTGGCGCCAATATGTTTCTCTTATTGGGAGTACTGGAAGTTAGAGTACTAGTCGGAGAAACAGTGTAACTAGACCTGGACGGCGACTTACTACCTTGAGAATTCACACTGGGCGTTAGTCCGCCCGCCGCTACCGTGCGGTGCCGCTCGAGAGCCATTGCTGTAGGAACGGAACTTTCTACCTTGTCACAAGGTAAGATAAATCTTGAGAGCATTAATTTAGCGCCTTTAAGCATTACTCGAGCTTTAGGCCTCACTCTGGTGTTTGTTCTACTACCTCCGGCATCTGCCCCGGGGTGACCGGGAAAATACTCCGGCGACTCCGAGGAAGAAGCCGATGGACTCGATAGTGACTTAGACCTACAACCTTGTGGTTTTATGTCGATCGGATTGGCGTGAACTTCCGCCGTAGTCAAAATCTGCGTGGGGAACTCAAAATTCTGCCTTTTGGGGGACAAAAGACTCCCGCTAGCAAACTGTCAGTAGTAAGACTACCTCGGGGTAGTTGGGAGCCCCTCCCGCCTTGCCCGGCAGGAGTAGAGGCTTCTTTTCGCAGAAAGACAGCCGGTGGGTCAGAACCAACTATGGACATTTTTCTAACCGAGAGACAGATTAACCGAACACCACACGCACAATAGGACGTCTCCCATCCCTCCAATTGTACTGAGACAACCGTACGAGGGAACCAAAAGGGAACACACATATATATAATTGTAACACAATAATAATAATGTACCCCTAGTCCACTAAGGAGACCCCTACTGAGGCTGGCCACGAGGCTCGTAGAATCATCACTGGTAGATGGTAGATGGTAGGGGAGGTGTGGTGGAGTGGTCTTGCCACTGGCCTGGTAATCCAAAGGTCCCGGGTTCAAATCCCGATGTATCAATGGGAAGATATTATTGGGATGGAATTTGTGCTGTACCTAGTATCAGTGCATTACCACAAAGCCCACCGAAACGTCAATAAAATACCCTCATTGTTCCCTGATTAAATAGCACTGTATGAATATTCCCATATTCAAAATATGCTATAGGGGTGCAATGCCTGGTGAGTTATCTGCTCAACAGGTGGCGTTGTGTGTGTGTAAGTGTGAGAGTCCGAGTGTAGTGGGTGAGACAGTGAAGCACGGGAACGAGATGGCTTCAGAGATGGGGTCGTTTCGGGTCATGAGTGAGCACCGTGCCTCATGTGAAGGCAAGATGGCAGGTGCTCGTTGTGCTCTACGTGCTTCACATGTCTCACTCCCTAGACTGGAACAAGACCTCACGGGCTTCACTGTTCATTGTAAAGCGGTGAATGTTAAGGCTCTCAGCCTATGCCCGAGAGGAAGTAAGTTGGAATATAGAAAAAAAAAAAAAAAAAAAGACATCATACCCCTGAAGATCCACACACGCAGCACGATAAGAAGAGGCCCAAGAGAGGGGCCCGCGAGCAGACTTGGACGCTAGAAGGCACCACACCACATGTGGCCACCTATTTAGACTAGAGCGTATGCTAAAAACAAAAAAATAATGCAACTGCCTCATAGCGACGGCCTGAAGCATAAGTTTCTGCGAAGATAGTAGCCTCCTAACTAATTAGAAAGAGCAACAGCTAAGGCGCAGAATAATAAAAACAAACAATGCGGCGCTGGTCCTGGAGAACGGTAGGCGCCTGCACAAAAAGTATCCTATTTTAACACTCCCTGCGAGCATATCAATGGGGTAGCCTGTGCTAGCTAATCTAAACCCTGTTCAATACAACTCAGATATATACATATGAGTAAGGACTCACTAGAAGCGAGCGAACGAAGAATGTGGCGGAGCGAGCGCAGGCGACACACGTCTAGTCAGGTTGCCCGCGGGGAGTAGAAGAAAGCATGACGGCTTGGGGAGCAGCGTCAAGGAAGTCCGTACAAGAAATCCACGAGATGGAAAGCTACAGGTATAAAATAACAATTATTAAGTAAAGTTTTACTTTTTATTTTTTACGAAAGTTTTTTCGTAGCGGGTACCCAATCATAAGACGATTCCATAAGAGAATAAGCGTTACCGTTATGATGGATACTCCGTTCTTCCCCGCGGCGGCGGTAGATTCAAACTGGCTACCACGGGCGCTTGAATGGAGGCTATTATATTAATAGGCATATCGTCAATGATGGAGGGGCCACTAATAAATATATACAGTATATATATATATATATATATATATATATATATATATATATATATATACAGTATATATACAATATACAAATGATCATTCACTTCTAGATTCTTTAGATTTAATGAATAAATTATATTTTAATTTGCTTGGCCGATATGCATCGCCTTACACGTTTTACGTGTGTGTAAGAGAGAGAGAGAGAGAGAGAGAGAGAGAGAGAGAGAGAGAGAGAGAGAGAGAGAGACAGAGAGAGATTAAATATTGACAAGCTATAACCAAATGAAGTTTGAACACATTTAAGAAACTGGTGTTTCAAAATATTATATATAAAAAACCTAAAGAACTAATAATACTTCCAACCTATAGAGATCACAAATTATATTAACTAAGCACTCCAAACAAATATTCACACACACACACACACACAGATGCGTAAAATGAAAGCTGTATGAAGTTAGCACTCCTTAACCCCTTCTGTATCGGCGACGTCATTTTAATATTATTCTAGCTATATATAGATGATTGTGTGCAGTTAAAGAAGGATATGTGGTAGCAAAAAGGGTTAAGTCGAATAGTTCGAAGCCTGTTAATTGTTGGAGGCTCTTTTTAAACTGAATACAACCGTCTAAAAGTAGCCAGAATAAAGTTATAAAGACGTCGGAGGTACAGAAGTGGTTAACCTCTTTAGTTATCTGACGTTATGGACGTCAAAAGGGTAATTGAGATTGTCTTTACCCTTTAGATTCCCACATATCCTTCCTAAGCTGTATAAATTCGTCTAATGATAGCCAGAAATAAATATAAGTATGCGTCTTAGATCGTCTGAGGGTAAATATAACGTGACAACATATCTACAAGGATCAGCCTAGAGTTAGGTGAGTACCGTTTGTAGCAGTTGATTAATGATAGCCTATAGTCTATACCATAATTACTACTTAAGGAGGGATGGTCGTTTTTTCTTCCTCATGTTTGGCCCCATTAGTTTTAAGATTTTAAGACGTTCAGCCCATTAGTTTCACGATTTTAACACCTTTCGACCCATTTTTCTGTCAATATTAAGTCTTTTCGTGCCATTTAACTATCGATTATTTCCTGGTGAGCGATAGCGAGCCCGTAACTGAGAAGGGACCGGCCTTCAGTCGGGAAATTTTTCTGCCGAACAATGTACAAATATATCTAGAAAGGGGATCTTGGGGATGTATTTTTTAATTTGATGTAGGTCGAGGGAGGAAACTAAAGAAATAATAATAAATAAAACAATCGACCAAAAAACAAGCCCTTCCCCTTTAACTAAGATTCTAGTTTTACATTATACTTGATATCAAAGGGTGCAGGTGTTAATGTGATATCATAGGGTGCAGGTGTTAATGTGATATCATAGGGTGCAGGTGTTAATGTGATATCATAGGGTGCAGGTGTTAATGTTATATCATAGGGTGCAGGTGTTAATGTTATATCATAGGGTGCAGGTGTTAATGTTATATCATAGGGTGCAGGTGTTAATGTTATATCATAGGGTGCAGGTGTTAATGTTATATCATAGGGTGCAGGTGTTAATGTTATATCATAGGGTGCAGGTGTTAATGTTATATCATAGGGTGCAGGTGTTAATATTATATCATAGGGTGCAGGTGTTAATGTTATATCATAGGGTGCAGGTGTTAATGTTATATCATAGGGTGCAGGTGTTAATGTTTTATCATAGGGTGCAGGTGTTAATGTTATATCATAGGGTGCAGGTGTTAATATTATATCATAGGGTGCAGGTGTTAATGTTATATCATAGGGTGCAGGTGTTAATGTTATATCATAGGGTGCAGGTGTTAATGTGATATCATAGGGTGCAGGTGTTAATGTTATATCATAGGGTGCAGGTGTTAATGTTATATCAAAGGGTGCAGGTGTTAATGTTATATCATAGGGTGCAGGTGTTAATGTTATATCATAGGGTGCAGGTGTTAATGTTATATCATAGGGTGCAGGTGTTAATGTTATATCATAGGGTGCAGGTGTTAATGTTATATCATAGGGTGCAGGTGTTAATGTTATATCATAGGTTGCAGGTGTTAATGTTATATCATAGGGTGCAGGTGTTAATGTTATATCATAGGGTGCAGGTGTTAATGTTTTATCATAGGGTGCAGGTGTTAATGTTATATCATAGGGTGCAGGTGTTAATGTTATATCATAGGGTGCAGGTGTTAATGTTATATCAAAGGGTGCAGGTGTTAATGTTATATCATAGGGTGCAGGTGTTAATGTTATATCATAGGGTGCAGGTGTTAATGTTATATCATAGGGTGCAGGTGTTAATGTTATATCATAGGGTGCAGGTGTTAATGTTATATCATAGGGTGCAGGTGTTAATGTTATATCATAGGGTGCAGGTGTTAATGTTATATCATAGGGTGCAGGTGTTAATGTTATATCATAGGGTGCAGGTGTTAATGTTATATCATAGGGTGCAGGTGTTAATGTTATATCATAGGGTGCAGGTGTTAATGTTATATCATAGGGTGCAGGTGTTAATGTTATATCATAGGGTGCAGGTGTTAATATTATATCATAGGGTGCAGGTGTTAATGTTATATCATAGGGTGCAGGTGTTAATGTTATATCATAGGGTGCAGGTGTTAATGTTATATCATAGGGTGCAGGTGTTAATGTTATATCATAGGGTGCAGGTGTTAATGTGATATCAAAGGGTGCAGGTGTTAATGTTATATCATAGGGTGCAGGTGTTAATGTTATATCATAGGGTGCAGGTGTTAATGTGATATCAAAGGGTGCAGGTGTTAATGTTATATCATAGGGTGCAGGTGTTAATGTGATATCAAAGGGTGCAGGTGTTAATGTGATATCATAGGGTGCAGGTGTTAATGTTATATCATAGGGTGCAGGTGTTAATGTGATATCATAGGGTGCAGGTGTTAATTTGATATCAAAGGGTGCAGGTGTTAATGTGATATCAAAGGGTGCAGGTGTTAATGTGATATCAAAGGGTGCAGGTGTTAATGTGATATCAAAGGGTGCAGGTGTTAATGTGATATCAAAGGGTGCAGGTGTTAATGTTATATCATAGGGTGCAGGTGTTAATGTTATATCACAGGGTGCAGGTGTTAATGTGATATCATAGGGTGCAGGTGTTAATGTTATATCATAGGGTGCAGGTGTTAATGTTATATCACTTATCGTGAAGATTATTATAATTTTGAATATCGTGGAGAGTGAAGGAGGACACAAACATAGACAAATATCTCGGGCTAAAAGACAAGACATAAACGACGATTGGGAAAAAAAATAAGCCTATTAAGGGGGTGACCTGTTTTTGTTCTGTCCTTTTCTATCTTTCTCTGGCTTGTATCCATTTGGCCCCATTCAGCCTACTGTTTTAAGACGTTTATCCCCATCCAGGTGTCAATTTTTTACTGGTGAGCGGTAGCGAGCCAACATATTTTTTATTTTTGTTTGACAGCAGGCTAAATTTGTAATTTTTTTCGAAAGAAAAATTTCTCCGGCGAAGCCGGATTTCTTCATATAATGCTGGCTCGCTATCGCTCGCCAGGAAGAAATCGACACCTAGATGGGGATAAACGTCTTAAAATAGTTGGCTGAATGGGGCCGAATGGATACAAGCCAGAGAAAGAGAGAAAAGGACAGAAATAACAAAAAGCAGGTCACCCCCCTTAAGGCTCAAGGAATCCGTTTGAAATAATTAAATTATTATAAGTTCATTATTTATTGACACATATTTAATAACGCCTCAAGGTGACATCCCAATCCATTAAATTGGCTGCGTCAAATATTTGTAAACCTTGAGAAGTACTTTCAGTGTGTATACCTAGATTTAAAGCACCTAGCAAATTATGAAAAGGATCAAAAGGGATGCTGCTGACCTGGAGGCCATCAGTTCAAAATATGTCGGATGTTTACAATTCTCACCAGACCCTATGTTAAGGATAGTTTTCACTGGTGTTGTGGCTCAGGAAGGTCTATTTAACGTACACGAATATGAGTGTTTTGGATGCTGCATCATGTGCAATATGATCTGACAGCCTGCATGTACATTCTCGCTGGGTAGATAAAGCCAGAACCCTTGGACAACCGTCAGTTATCGAAGTCAGTCTTGATCGAACAATTTACCACTTGCGAGTTTCGGTCTATAAGGAAGTTGGAGCTGTAGATATTGATATTCAGCAGTTAAAATACGGTTGTAGTACATTTATAAATACATAAAACCTAATTCAACATACTCTTCAGCCATTAGAAACCTGCATAATCATTGCATTTCTATTTACCTTCGATGTCTACAGCTCCAACTTCCTTATAGCCTGAAACTCGCAAGTGGCCAATTGATTCCACACTTGTTTTCCAACATTTCCTGGTAGTCACCAAAGCTGGGGAGCTATCTTTGGGAGAGGTTATGAATTACGAGCTCAGTCCTTTTCCTTCTGCCCTCTTTGAAGCCAGAAACGTCTTACGAAAACCATATAAACCACACCTACTGTAGCTCACACAAACCTAGGGGACAAACCTGGTTTACTGGATTAACTGATTACTTTGCTGTTATTAAAGTAATTTCAATTATTTTCTGGTGCTTTAAACCTACATAATATTATACTCACTGAAAATACTTTTCTAGGTTGACTACACTTCGTCAGTGCCATTATAGCGGATCGTGAACTAGGGCACAATTATATATTTCAATATACTGTATACCTAACGGATGATAAATGTATTGATGCATTCGGACTCGTTCAGCCAAAACCACCTTTCTATGTTGAATAGAAATTGAGATAGTGCTATTTTAAGCTCCAGGCCAATTTCTTGGACGCCATCTTGAAAATGACCCTGTTTCCTGGGTCAGAATCAACTTGATTTTAGTATGAAAATTAGCATGCCCAATAGTACCAGAATCCATAATATAAACTTTGTGTCAATTTTTATAATGTTCAACCATATACTTACCCGCCAACTTGAAAATGGCCCCATTTCTACGGTCAGAATCAACTAGACTTTAAGTATGTTATTTATCATGCCAATAGTACCAGACTCCACTAAAAATAAATTTGTATAGATTTGTTTTAAGTTCAACCATAATATTGACCCGTCTACATGAAGAGATGGCCGTCAGTAACAACGACCGCAAATGTCACACCAGCATTTCCATGTAAGGGTGGGTGGTACAATCATGATACAAAGTGATAACCCCTTTATTTTAACTTTCAGACAATTATGATTTTGTCACCTGCCCAGGATGCAACACAGCACCTCATAGTATTACACACATCATAGAAGATTACATTCCACACAATCACATACGCCAACAACATAATCTACACTCCTTGAGAGCCCTGTGGGAAAGCCCAACCGTGGCCATGGCCTTCCTTAGAGACTCGGGGCTGTTCGGCCAGACAGCCTAGGGAACGACAACAACAACAACAACCTACCTTTTTATTTTTTTTTATTTTTTTTTTATGTGTATGAAGGAGACAAAATAATTTTTTTCCATAACAAGTGTCTCCCCCAAAGTTGAAAGAGTGATACAGAGCCAAATTCAAGGTACGTTAGTGTAAAAATGTCTGGACACACAGCTTCAAGCAGTTTAAGCCATAGGATGAGGGAAAGGCAGAATGAGAGAGAGTTCCAAATCTTAATTTTTGAGTAGAAGAAAGACTGGGAAAAATGGTTCACTCTTGTGTTAGAGAGTTGGACAGATTAGAGGTGGGAATGTGTTGAAAAGCGGGTGCCCCTTACTCTCCGTAAGGGAGGAGGTATACAAAGAAAGCTCAGTAGAACATTGATTATTGTAGTAGTGGTAGAAGAGTGAGAGAGATGTAACATTGCAGCATGTAGAGTGAGATTGTAGGGAATTACTTAGAGGTGACTTGATGAGACTAAATGCTTTTGACTCTACCCTTTCGAGAAGTGTGGTATAGGTGGAAACTCTCCTCCCATGCGAACAATACCCGATACATGGGCACACTGTGCACCTGTACAGAGCAAGAAGCTGTGCTGAAGTGAAGAACACACGGAGACGATTGAGCACAACTAACTTCTGGGAAGCTGATTTAGCAAGTGTGGTAATACGATCTTTCCAAGGAAGGTTGAAAGAAAAAGAAATACCAAGAATATTGAGAGAAGATGAATAGTTGATTTGTGTATTGTTGAAGAGTAAGGGATAGTCATCTGGAACATTGTGACTCATAGATAGATGAAGAAATTAGGTTTTGGAAGCACTGAAAGTTACAAGATGCAATCGACCCGAATCGGGATAGTTGATAGATCAGAAAATAGACATGCTATTGCTATGGCCTTATCACGTAAGTTTTGGAGTAATCACATGGTGGGTCGTTGTGGAGAACCAGTTGAATAGTGTAAGGTAGATTCATCAGCATTTGAGTGGATAGGACTTGAGGTACAGTTGAGAAGATCATAAATACAGAATAGAAAGAGAACAGGTTGAATGAAAGCCAACTTCCAGCCAGAAGGAAAGATGTTACAAGAAAGACAGAGACGGAAGAGACAGACATGGAAGAGTTTGCCTAGGCAGGGAGTCAGCACAGAAGAATAGTTTTGGATTACAAAAGGAGGAACATCATATGGTCCTTATGCCTTCTTAGTATTAAGCCCAAAAAGGGTAGAAAGTACATCCTTAAAAGAGATTATATATGATATTATATAGGCATAACTAAGTGAGATGGGGTGGAGAGGGAGGAACAGCACTGGAATCATTTGTCAGAGGAAGACATGACAGTGGTGCCATCAGAGTGAAAAAGAGAAGGTACAGATGAGGAAGTTATCTTGATGGAGAGGTTTCTGGCTAGATGCCAGAAAGCTTGGGAAGAGCTAGAGTTGAAAAGTTCAGAATTTTTTTAATTGATGAAAGAGTTTTTGCTAGTCGAAGAACAAATTTGGCATGATTCCGGGCAGAAACATTAAAAGCACGAGATTCTTGAGTTTGAAGGCGATGGTACCATTTTAATGATTCCTCCATATTGTGGAAAGCAGTAGAACAAGTGTTAGTAAACCAAGATGTTTGTGAATTAGACTGTGAGAAAGAAAATTAAATGTATGCCTCCATGCCCGAGAGGATTACCTCGGTTATACGCTCGGCACACTCTGAGGGTCCCAGGCCACGAAAGCAAGAATCACTCCATGGGAAATCAAAGACGTACTGTCGAAGAGTCTCCCACTCCGCAGCGCCAAAGTGCCACAAGCGTAGTCGGCTGGGAGGATTGGATGGCCGTACAAGAGGGTTAGGACAGATAACAGAGATAAGGTTGTGATCGGAGGAGCCCAACGGAGAGAAAAGGTTTACAGCATAAGTAGAAGGATTAGAAGTTAGAAATAAGTCAAGTATGTCGGACTGATCTCCAAGGCGGTCAGGAATTTGAGTAGGGTGGTGGACTAACTGTTCTAGGTCATTTAGGATAAAAAATATGTTGGCATATCTACCAGGTTGGTCAGTGAAATGGGAAGAGAGCCATTGGCAGTGGTGAACATTGAAATCTCCCTAATAAAGCAATATTATTGCACCACAACGCATAAGTGAAGAATTAGGACTCATAATTTGGTGTAGGGAAAGAATAAAGCACAAACATTTATCTGGTCAGGTATAAGCGGGTCGGGAGTGAGAGAGGGAAGGGAGGGATGGTGAAATTTCTCCTCCCTCTCTTTCTTAGTTACTGATCATCGCTGCAAGCAAGCTTACGCTCATTCAAGGGCACTTCTCTCGCTCCCTTGAACACGTAACTTATATGTATAGTATACGGTATATATCTGGGGATGAGGGACGGTCGCAGAGCCCTGCCATTACCTATATGATAATATAGGTGTGTGAGTGTGAGTCTGCGTGTGAGGTGTAAGTGTCTTATGATGTTTGGTTTGGAAAGTTGTCATGTAAGTATATTCCTAAACCAATTTGTAGTCGCCTGGGCCTATGCCTGTGGTTTTGGTATGAGTTTGAAATCTCAGATACCAGAAGGAAGGTCACAACCCCCCAGAAGAACATTCCGGAAGGAAGCTTGCAGCCCCCGGGTTAATGCTAACATTGGTGTTATACTGACCAAATTGTTGATATATATTCCAATTGTTAAATTCAAAGGTCAAAGGTCATAATATGATTTTCAATATTTCCTAACTTACTGACAAATTCTCACTATAGCATACTGATGATATACTGATATATTTGGAATACCGAGAACAAGATTATGCAAACAAAAACAATAATAATAATAGTAATAATAAAAATAATAAAAATAAATACATGATAAAACATATATATAAAGTACAGTATATATAAATAGACCTACATAATTATATAAAACAAATCTACTCATAGGTAAAGGTTACAAGTCCAGGTCAAATACAGAGTCAATTTATTATTTTTTTGTACTACAAATTCACAGTTGCATTTTACATGAACATGAAAACAATCCAATTTTCATGAAGACCAAAATAAGGGTCAAAGGTCAAGACCAACTATTCGTCGAATATCTCCTGAATAAGTTGGTTAACTTTCACCAAATTAGGCACGCATACGGTACGTAACCAATAATGCACCAGGGACGTCCATTTCATCCTATTCTGGCTGGCAACTATTAGACAATTGCATTCAGCTAAGGAAGGACCTCTAGCAATAATAATGCTTCAAACTATCTCGACCTACCCTTTTAACTACCACAGATCCTTCCTAAGCTGCATAATATCGTCTAAATATAACTCGAATATAATATAACACACGTCGCTGGTACTCAAAGGGCTAATTTGTATATGTTTAGCCCCTTCTGTACCGGTGATGTACTTTTAAATATATTCTGGCTATAATTGACGATTAATTACAGCTTAGAAAGGACGTCTATTCATTAAATGGCTACAGACCCATCTCAATCAATCCTTTTAGCTACCACATATCCTTCCTAAGCTTCATAAAATCGTCTACATGCAGCTGAAATAATAAAAAAATACGTCGCCGGTACAGAAGGGGTTAAATAATAGACTATGCAATTCATGGGGTTTGTTGTCTTTCATATACAGTATAATATATATATAACACATTGGCCTGAATTACAGTATAATATATATATAACACATTGGCCTGAATTACAGTATAATATATATATAACACATTGGCCTGAATTACAGTATAATATATATATAACACATTGGCCTGAATTACAGTATAATATATATATAACACATTGGCCTGAATTACAGTATAATATATATAACACATTGGCCTGAATTACAGTATAATATATATATAACACATTGGCCTGAATTACAGTATAATATATATATAACACATTGGCCTGAATTACAGTATAATATATATACAACACATTGGCCTGAATTACAGTATAATATATATAACACATTGGCCTGAATTACAGTATAATATATATATAACACATTGGCCTGAATTACAGTATAATATATATATAACACATTGGCCTGAATTACAGTATAATATATATATAACACATTGGCCTGAATTACAGTATAATATATATATAACACATTGGCCTGAATTACAGTATAATATATATAACACATTGGCCTGAATTACAGTATAATATATATATAACACATTGGCCTGAATTACAGTATAATATATATATAACACATTGGCCTGAATTACAGTATAATATATATATAACACATTGGCCTGAATTACAGTATAATATATATATAACACATTGGCCTGAATTCATAATATATATTCCTATAGTTAAGGGGGGTCACCTGCTTTTTTCCACTTTCTCTCCTTTTCTCTCTTTCTCTGGCTTGTATCCATTCGGCCCAATTTAGCCAACTGTTTTAAGACGTTTATCCTCATCCAGGTGTCAATTTCTTCCTGGCGAGCGATAGCGAGCCAGCATTGTATGGAGAAATCCGGCTTCGCCGGAGACATTTTTCTATCGATAAATTTACAAATTTAGCTTACTGTGAAAACAAAAATATATATATGCTGGCTCGCTACCGCTCGCCAGGAAAATATTGACACCTGGATGTGAGTAAAACGTCTTAAAACAGTAGGCTGAATTGGGCCAAATGGATACAAGCCAAAGAGAGAGGGAGAGAAAGAGAAACAAGCGAGGTGGGCCCCCTTAAGGTCAAAGGCTAAACCCATAATGTTAATAATTTACCCTTAAGCTGACCCGGTCCATTGATTCTCTTTAAACCTACCTGTTATTTTCGATATGTCTATTCGAGCAACAGAGAAACAAATATTGTAGTCATAAGTCAAGGTCACAGGTTAAGGGGGGTGACCTGCTTTTTGTTCTCCTGTTCTCTCTTTCTCTGGCTTCTATCCATTCGGGCCCCATTCAGCCTACTGTTTTAAGACGTTTATCCCCATCCAGGTGTAAATTTTTTACTGGTGAGCAGTAGCGAGCCAGCATATTTTTTATTTTTGTTTGACAGCAGGCTAAATTTGTACATTTTTCGATAGAAAAATTTCTCCGGCGAAGCCGGATTTCTTCATATAATGCTGGCTCGCTATCGCTCGCCAGGAAGAAATCGACACCTAGATGGGGATAAACGTCTTAAAATAGTTGGCTGAATGGGGCCGAATGGATACAAGCCAGGGAAAGAGAGAAAAGGACATAAATAACAAAAAGCAGTTCACCCCCGTTAAGGTCATATGGTGAGGTAAATATTTTATCTTCTCAATTATTCATATAAATTAATATTCTGTAACCATTACAGTCTACTATACCTATAATACATGAAGCCCACTTTGAATACATATACTATACTATACATAATTATACTATACATATACTATACATATACTATACTATACATAAGCTATACATATAATATACTATACATATACTGTACTATACTATACATATACTATACATATACTATACATATGCTATGCTATACATATACTATACATATACTATACTATACATATACTATACATATACTATACTATACAAATACTATACATATACTATACTATAATATACATATACTATACATATACTATACATATACTATACATATACTCTACTATACATATACTATACATATACTATACTATACATATACTATACATATACTATACATATACTATACATATACTATACATATACTATACATATACTCTACTATACATATACTATACATATACTATACATACATATACTATACTTAACATATACTATAACTATACTATACTATACTACATATACTATACATATACTATACATATACTATACTATACATATACTATACATATACTATACATATACTATACATATACTCTACTATACATATACTATACATATACTATACATATACAATTATACATACTATACATTGATATACATATACTATACATATACTATACATATACAATTATACATACTATACATAAACTATACTATACTATACATATATACATACTATACATACTATACATATACTATACATATACAACTAACATATACTATACATATACTATACATATACTATACATATACAATTATACATACTATACATTGATATACATATACTATACATATACAATTATACATACTATACATTGATATACATATACTATACATATACTATACATATACAATTATACTATACATACTATATACTATACATATACTATACATATACTATACATATACTATACTATACATATACTATACTATACATATACTATACTATACATATACTATACTATACATATACTATACATATACTATACATATACTATACATATACTCTACTATACATATACTACACATATATTATACTATACATATACTATACATATATATACTACTCTACATATTATACATATATATATACATATACATATATTACACATAAACTATACATATATTACACATAAACTATACATATATTACACATAAACTATACATATATTACACATAAACTATACATATATTACACATAAACTATACATATATTACACATAAACTATACATATACTCTACTATACATATACTATACTATACATAAACCATACTATACATATACTATACATATACTATACTATACATTATACTATACATATACAATTATACATAGTATACATTGATATACATATACTATACATATACTATAAATATACTATACTATATATATACTATACATATACTATACATATACAATACTATACATATACTATACATATACTATACATATACTCTACTATACATATACTATATATACTATACTTACTATACATATACTATACATATACTCTACTATACATATACTATACATATACTATACTATACATATACTATACTATACATATACTATACATATACTATACATATACTCTACTATACATATACTATACATATACTATACTATACATATACTATACTATACATATACTATACTATACATATACTATACATATACTATATATATACTATACATATACTATACATATACTATACTATACATATACTATACATATACTATACATATACTATACATATACTCTACTATACATATACTATACATATACTGTACTATACATATAATATACTATACATATACTATACATATACTATACTATACATATACTATACATATACTATACTATACATATACTATACCTATAATACATGAAGCCCACTTTGAATACATAAATGCCAGAAATATAATAACTGACTTTATCCTACGATTATGTTAACCCAAAATTAATGAAAGAAATGGTATGCATTTCATATTCAATTTATATATATATACACTATATCCCTCGAACATGAAACTAAAATTCGATTATTAAAATAGCAGAGCTTTCTGTACTGTATCTACACTATATATTGATAAAATGATACTCTCAATAAAGGCACAATATGTACAGTACTATTATTTAAATTATGTATTCATCATGTTAAGGTCAGAAACTGTAATATTAGAATAACTAGAACTTCCAATCACAGTCAGTTAACTATTTGTAACCGTAGCCCATGATTACAAAAAAAATTCAATGCAAAAAAATGCCAGAACTTTCCTTAAATTCAATGACAGAAGTCCATGAACGTTTTTCACTTACTTTATCCTTCGATCTTAACTGTTAATTACTGTAAGAATAGTTTGAAAAAACTGCAAGCAAATAACATTGTGTAACATTAAACCCCGATCACACTTTTTTCAAGCTCCATACAAACAATTATTTTGTTTTAATTTAAAACAAATTAAGTTACAGATATTTAAGAACTTTCTTAATTCATATTATCCCTCAATTATATACACTCCAAACTAGTATCGGAATAGCTAAAACCATCTTTACTGGCAATCAGCTTTCTGTAACTTTAAGGGGGGTGACCTGCTTTTTGTTCTTTCTGTCCTTTTCTCTCTTTCTCTGGCTTGTATCCATTCGGCCCCATTCAGCCAACTATTTTAAGACGTTTATCCCCATCTACAGTAGGTGTCGATTTTTTCCTGGCGAGCGATAGCGAGCCAGCATTATATGAAGAAATCCGGCTTCGCCGGAGACATTTTTCTATCAACAAATTTACAAATTTAGCCTGCTGTCAAACAAAAATAAAAAATATGCTGGCCCGCTACCGCTCACCAGTAAAAAATTGACACCTGGATGGGGATAAACGTCTTAAAACAGTAGGCTGAATGGGGCCAAATGGATACAAGCCAGAGAAAGATAGAAAAGGACAGAACAAAAACAGGTCACCCCCCTTAACTCCCAATTACGTGAAACCCAAGTCCATGAAAGAACTACTAAAACTTTCATTACAGCCATTTGTTCTGGATCACACGAGACTCACATTCGATGAAAGGAAAGCCAAAACCTCATGTATACATAACTGATGTCGGTATAAACTAGTAGTGGACATTCCCCGAGGCAGTGGGGTAGGTCAGTGATGAAGGAAAAGAGGGTTGGGAGGGGAGCAAGTGGTGGGGGGCTTAGGGGAGCAAGCTGTGGGGGGCATAACCTTTAATCTTACACAAAGCTGGTATTTTAGGCACGCTACGTCGGAATCAAAAGGCTTACATCTTTCTGGACGAGAGTGTGTGTGTGTGTGGGCATAACATGTGTGAGTGTGGGTGTCAGCATGCATTACATGTCCGGAGCTGCTATTGTAATAAAGTAGATATGCAGTTTACGCATTTACCAAAAATACAAAATTAAATATAATATATAATATATAGATAAATAAAACTGCATACCCTACTCTGCGACCTTGAATTCTTAAATTGGTGTTTAATCTTTTTGGTAATAACTATATATATATATATATATATATATATACGGTATATATATATATATAGTATATAATAATATATAAATATATCTCAATTATATCTCGCAAATACACGTGAGCTACTAAATTTGTATCCGGACTCGAACCACCGACAGCCAAGACGAGTATCCAAACTTTAATCCACTATACCTAGGAGTGATAAAGGATACTTATGTGAAGTAGATTAAAGCTTGGACACTCGTTCTAACTGTAGGTGGTTCGAGTCTGGCTGGGAGTATTCATATATATATATATATATATATATATATATATATATATATATATATATATATATATATATATACTGTATATACTGTATATATATTGAATTATAAGTATATTCTTATATAAACCTTAACAATTGGATAATTAATCTATACTATGGTCAGCGTAACACCATTTTGTTGCGTTATGAATATGGTGTAATTCATATTAAATATATAAAACCGAAAGAAATAGTGACCATAATCTGTGATCTTCACCATTCACCTTGACCTTTGAATAACAAAAACGCCTGCAACATTTGGTGACGATACATTAACCCGTTCAGTACCAGTTATATTCTTTTCATAGTATACTGTGTTACGACCGGGGCTACGAATAAAACAAGGGCACTTAATGATTGGACTAGTAATAAGGCACTATGCAACAACGGTACGCTAGATCCAAACCCTCGAACTTATATGCCGGCGAACAAAACACCTATACCCTCCAGAGTTAATCTGGGATAGCGGGGCATCCTTAACTGGGCATAAATGTACTATACCTCAGGCTAACCCACACTGGTATAGCCTGATACCAAACAAGATGCAAGTTACGTTAAAATGCATAAAAAGGAATCTATGGAAAGATCAATTAATCACTGCAAGATTAATACAATAAAAAGATGCTTCAATACATTTACTCTAAACAACAATAAACTCTTCACTCCTATCTGAAAGAAAGTGAAGTATAGTCCTACAGCATAGACCTGGAAACTTCTGAAGAAAGTCTGATGCTCATAAGATGCTCGTATCTTAAACTATATAAAGGCAGGAGGCAGGACACCACACGTGTAATCGAATACACTAAAAGATAGGACATATAATGTTAACTGACACGAGAATACTATAAATGCACAACGATAGCAATGCTCGACACTAAAAGAAGTACTTCCTCATCAACGAAACAGTCTGCTATGGTTGTGCGGCTCAACAACAACCTAGACTAATAAATGCTGTGAATAATAATGCGTACATATCAAAGAGCTTATATTAAATACTAACAAGTGTCTACTCGATTAATAGTGTCTAGCTGGGACACTCTAGGTAAGGAACTGGGGTTGATCAAGACAGGCTCGTAGCCTAGCGATGTCCTTAAGACTGCATCCTTTAAGTTACGTTAATTGACTAGGATGCTCTCTTGATAGATCCAGATCACAAGTATCTGGTTCTATCCTGGTGACCCTCTAAAGACAAGCAAAGAGGTAGCAAAGTGTGGAACTGGAACAGGCCAAAACCCTCAGTCAACACAATGCTGCACTCGCAAAGGACGCAACCGAAAAGACAACCCAGGCTACCACAGGACCGGTCGAAGTCGTGTAGGTATAGGCAAACTGTGCACACATCGGAGACAACGACTACAGTTACCTTATCCCAGTCTAGCATTAACTAAAAGAGCAGAAACACTAAATCAATAATGGAGAGACACAAAGTTCTTAACCTATACTAACTAAGAACCCTCAAACCTATTCTAAGTACATGTAAATATCTCTGAGGACGGCGCATGCAATACAATGGGCCGGCTATGAAAACCGTATGCAGAACCCAAGGGGATAAGTAATTGAATAAAGGCGAGAAGTAATGGAAAAGAAGAAGTTCAGAGAGAGAAACAGTGATAAAGGTGGTGATCGGGAGAGAGTATGCAAAGGGATGTTAGAAGTACGCGCACCAAGCCTGTCCTGACGAGGACAGCTCCTGGGGACCCTCACGGAGGAGGTAAGTTACACAGGAGCCCGCAAAGGCGTGATGGTCGGCCAATCACGGGCCGAGACGTCACAAGACAGCAGGTGACACGTGACACAGCAGGACACACCGTCCAATAGCGAGCGAGAGGCAGGAATGCACCCGCACCTACAGACACTCACTACCTTCTCGCTCTGAAAGTATTTCTCATTCCCACGCTGGTACTATTGTTACGAACTGGCACTCGGGTACACAAGGGCTCTCAATCAGGACTCGAATACGGCTCGCTGCCACAACGGAAACACACGATCCCAACCCTTGAGTACTGCCAGCCGAACAAAAAACACCAATACCCTCCAGAGTTCAATCTGCTATAACGGGGTATACAAGAACTCGGTACTAGTGTTCAACAACAGACTAATAAAGAGACAGGAATTATCTAGTCTGGTCAACAATCAAACAATGAAGTAAAAAACAACAACACAAAAGAATAGTGTTGGCCGAAGCCGAAGTAATCCACCCTTGACTATGAACTTAAGAAGTCCACCACCCTCTACTTCGGATCGGCACTATTACGTTACGTTAATTAATAGTCCTTAAGCATCGAGCAAGGAATCTTCTGAAAAAAGTTAGATGCTTCTCGGATGCTCGTAAGAAGTACGTATCGGATTTTGAACAGTAATTCAATAAGCAAAAACACTGGCAATTAAATACTATTAAAGGCTTAAATTGGCATAAGAATAATTAAAAGAATATGCAATAGTAAATGGCAAACATTAAAAGGAAGTACTCCGCAAATGCAACGGCAATAGCCTACTCGGATTGTGCTCATGGGCCACTAATCACTAAAGTAGCCAAGCTTGCAACACATGAAATCAATAGTGCATAAACAATATCATACATAAGGAAAGCTTCAATACTATTCTGTATCTACTAATCGAGTAAAGTCTAGCTGGGGTACTGTAGGCAAAAAGGTAGCAGTGACTGAGCAAAAACGGCTCGTAGCCTAGCGAAGTCCTCACGACTGTTTAAAGTATTACGTTAAAACTAACAAGTGCACTTTGAGAAATCCAGATCCCTTGTATCTGGTTTTCTCCCGGCTCCTTGACAAAGTAAAAACAAACTGTTAATAAAATACAGGGTGGTTAGACTCTTGCCCTCACGCACTGTAAATTATTAACTCAACACAGTCAGCCGCGAAGACAACCTAGGCTTCACTGAACCGAAACGAGTATGCAGGTTTATCGCTTAACCACTGCATCAAACAACAACTCGTAACACAGAAAAGCCTTACCCCAGTCTAGCATTACCTAGACTAGCAGAAAACAGGAATAATAATAATAACACACAGGGAAATGCATATACAAGTGCAACAAACATAAATCAATCCTATTCTAAGTCAACCCTTCCAAAATAGGCTATCTAATAGGCAAGTATCTTGTGAGAACTCAAGCGATAATACGTTGGCTGACTAGCTCTGCACCAACGGGACCATGGAAGTTAAACAGGGCAGGGAAAAGAGGAAATAAGAATGTAAGGTAGTAGAGAAAGTTCCCATCAGTCAGAAGAATATAAATAGTTAGCCAGGGAAATGAGAAGTCGCTCTGCCTAATGAGTTCTGATGAAAAAATGGCTAGACTTCCCTTTTATACCTGGCCCTCTAGTGAGCCCAACGTGAACTACTAAGGACTGCCCACTGACAACCATGATGTCATTTCTCTCTCTCCTCTGGGATACACAAAGGCTACCCTAGCACTGAAGGAGGGAGGAGTGCGAGTGAGTTAGGCCTACCTCCTGCCTGGTGTACCCACTGACACCTAACTGTGTCTGTTTCTCTTCCCATCATTACAAATAAGTTTTACACACAATACTTATAACTAATGATATAAAATAGAGCTCGTTGACTCAGATGAAAACAAAATACATATTCATAATACTTATAGTACAACGGCTCACACGAACTAAGTTAGGAAACTCTACATAGACTACAGCCAAAGTTCCTGCCCTGACGATCCTAGCGAGAGTGGGGCATGACTAGGCGTTCTGTACAGCATGCTCACACGTGGACATGCGTCACACCTCCCCCAAGATTTTACTCGCTCAACCCTGAGCTAAAATCTGACACACACAGAACCCCATCAAGCCCCTCACACCCAGCGACCGCATGGCACTAAAACAAAGCTTGAGTTTATCACCAAAACACATCTTATTATTAAAAAAATAAAATAATCAACAATAGCAATAGCAAAAAGACACAATATCATGCTCCCAGAGCGAGCTTACAGCAGCTCAGCCGTTTGATAGTTCATGGACTACTCAAACTCTATAGGCTATGACAAACTTATACGATTACCTATATCAAAAGAAAGAGTTTTTATATGATTTTTTTATATTTTAATAAGTTTTTCCCGGCTGCACTATAAGGGCAGCCTATTTTCCTCCACTCAAACCCACACACCTGTGATAGCCTACGACTGATCATCCACCCTTGATAAATAATCCGCGATCACATTGTCACATCCAGCAATATGACGGATGTCCAGGTTATACTCCTGCAACATCAAAGACCACCTGGTCAGTCTCATTTTGCGATTGTGAAATTGATTCAGGAATCTCAAAGGGTGATGATCAGTGTAGATAACCACGACTGGGCCATAGGCTGGAACATACACCTCGAAGTGCCTGAGCGACAGCACAATCGCCAGTAATTCCTTTTCTATTGTAGAATAGTTCTTTTGTGCAGCATTGAACTTCTTAGAAAAGAAACTTACTGGGTGTTCCACACCTTCATTGTCTGTCTGTAGCAAGACGGCACCAGCCCCTACACCACTAGCATCTGTTGCCAGCTGAAAAGGCCTGTTAAAGTCTGGGGCCCTGAGTATCGGGTGAGTACATAGCAAATGTTTCACCAAAGTGAAAGCCTTTTCACACTCAGGTGCCCACAAAAACTTTTTGTCTTTAGATAACAAATCTGTGAGAGGTGCCAACACCGTTGAGTAACCTTTTATGAAGCATCTGTAGTAGCCTATCATACCCAAGAATCTCATAATCTGTTTCTTGGTTGTTGGGTGCGGAAATTTATTGATAGCCTGTACCTTGTTCTGAGGAGGGCACACCTGTCCCCTTCCCACTACAAACCCAAGGTACTGCACAGTGGCTTTTACGAAGTCACACTTTGCCAAATTTACTACCAGACCTGCTTCACTAAGTTTCCGGAACAAGGTCTCAAGGTGCTCACAATGGCTCTCAAAGTCGTCATCATAAATGATTACATCGTCCAAATATACGGTGCAATTCGGAATGTCCTTTACAATTTCATTCATCAGGTTCTGAAACGTTGCTGGTGCATTCTTAAGTCCGTAAGGCATAACATTGCACCGGTAGGTACTCCCGTCCACAACAAAACCACATACCTCTTTTGCACGCTCGGACAAAGGTACTTGCCAGTAACCTTTTACTAAATCTACTTTAGACAAAAAACGAGCATTACCAATTTTGTCAACACTATCATCAACCCGAGGAAGAGGATATGGGTTAGTTGGAGTCAAACCGTTTAACCTACGGAAATCAATACAAAAGCGTACCTTGCCATCTGGCTTAGGCTGCAGTGTTACGGGGGAAGTCCACTTAACTGTGCCTTTCTCTATCAACCCTCTACCGAGCATATACTCCAACTCATCCCTCAGAGCTGGTAGTTTTATGGGGGGCACACGGTACGGGATTGACTTAAAGGGTATATGGTCCCCCACATCAACATCATGCATAGCCTGAGTAGTGAGGCCTGGGTGTTCAGCAAATACAGTGGGGTATGAACCGAACAACTGACGGATAGCATCAAACTGCGGCTCAGGCAAATGAGCTATAGCCTCGTCAGCCCTTAGGCTCGAGTTCCCCGCCCACTGATCCGCTGAAACATGTTGATCCCAGCTATCCTCCTCTGAAGCTTGACTGTCCCCCTCTCCTTCTCCACCACGGCCGCAACAAGCCAACACAGGGACAGTGAGAGGCTCAGAGGGGCGCCTCACATACTCTTTAATAAGGTTTACGTGACATAACTGGTTCTTTTTCCTCCTGTCTGGAGTGGCAACAAGGTAATCTAAGTCTGACATTTTTTCTACAATTTTATAAGGTCCAGTGTACTTTGCAGAGAGGGGGTTACCAACCAAAGGCAACAAAATTAATACCTCTTGTCCGACAGTGAACTTCCGGAGCCTCACTTTGCGATCATACCTGTCCTTCATCAAAGCTTGTGATTCTGTCAAATTTCTACCTGCCATCTCCAGACTCTTAAGCATGCGCTCACGGCTTTCAAGCACATACTTTAATAATGGACAAGGCTGCACAGTCCCCTCCCAAATTTCTTTCAGCATGTTAAGGGGGCCCCTGACACGGTGTCCAAAAATCAGCTCGTTTGGACTAAATCCCAGGCTCTCACCAGGTACCTCCCGAGCAGCAAACAGCACATAAGGCAATCCAAGATCCCAATCCATACCGTTGTCAGCACAATAACACCTGAGCATGCTTTTAAGTGTAGCATGCCACCGCTCAAGCACCCCTTGACTCTCACGGTGATACGCTGACGATACTACTGCTCGTATCCCATGCTGTTGCATTGTTTGCTTGAACATGTTGGAGGTGAAATTAGATCCCTGATCAGACTGAATCTCCTCCGGGTACCCGTACCTTGAGAAGTACCACAACAAGTTACTGACTACTGTCTTAGCCATTCCATTTTTCATAGGGTATGCATCGGGGTATCTAGTGGCAACATCCATTATGGTTAACAAAAATTTATTTCCAGCCTTAGTGGGAGGGAGTGGACCAACCATGTCAACAATAATTTTACTAAAGGGTGGCCCAATCACAGGAATAGGGTGTAACGGAGCCTTAGGAATAACTTGGTTCGGTTTCCCGACACGTTGACAAATATCACATGAGTTTATCCATGACTGCACACAAGACTTCATCCCCGGCCACCAAAACAATTTCCCCAAAGCCGCCACCGTTTTCTTGGCACCCAAATGTCCTGATAATGGAGAATCATGAGCCAACCTAAGCAAACTTTCCCTGCAGCGCTCTGGCACGACCAGCTGGTCAACTGTACCTGATCCGCCCTCCCAGTTCCTTTTAGGATCTTGATATCGGTGGTATAAAATTCCATTAAAGAAAAAAAAATCCCCTGCCTTTGCATCCCTATCTTCTTCTAACTCCACAGCCCCATTGGTACACTGCAAAACCTCTGGATCCTCTAATTGCAACTTTCGAATGTCTGTGGGAGCCAACATGTCTAACTGCTTGGTCAACAACTCCTGCCCTCCCCCAACATCCAACTTAGACATCCGGTTTTCTCGCTGCAGGTAACGGTGCTGTCTCTGAGTCTCTGCCTCCTCCACTACTTTATCAACTATGTTAGGCACTGGAGTTACAACAGACTCGGTCAAAGGTCCTGCTATTGGGTCTTTTGGGAGAGCCACTGGTTCTAAACTCTTCAAACTTTTCCCAGCCTTCCGCTTCTCCTTAATTCCCTTCCTCCGCTGTTCTGTGGCCTGGGAAATAGGCTGTGATACCTTAAATGCTTGGGAACGAGTTACCACACACGCCATCTGTTGGCGTTAACAACTCACTACCCACTCTTGTTACTCCCTACTCATGTCGGCTGGCCTCTCGGCAACGACTAAGGGTGGAACTTCTAAAGTAGGCACCGCAAAGTCGTTGCTGAGAAGGTCGACGCCCTCCACTGGCAATTTCTCAACGATCCCAACATCTAAGTCCTTAATCACACCATCAATTTCCAGCTCCACATGAACCAACGGGTATGACCTGGTCGCATTAATACCCTGAACAACAACCACCCGTGCCACATTAATTGGTCGCCCCGTGAAATTCTTCAAAAGTGTCTGTGAAGCTCCAGTATCACGCAAAACTTCCACCTTATGCTGGCAACCCGCCCAACTTACCCTACCGGTCCCTCTATGGGCGCAAAAGACATCACGGACAGGGGACGAGCCTTCCTGAGTCTTATACATAGCCTGTGACCCTGCCGCTGGCAAACTACCCTGGGTAAATCCAGACGACATTTCAGCCACACCTATGCTGCGCACCAAAGACACGGCTGCAGTTGGCAGCTTACTAGGACAAGATTTTGCATAATGCCCCTTCTTTCTACAATGAAAACATTCCACTTCCCCTATCGGTCTCTTCTGATAAGGGGCGGAGTTCTGACCCTTCTGTAATGGGACGGCTGTAGTCTTTGGTTCAGTCCTGGTATCTTGGCTTTTAAACTGAGGTTTATATCTATAGTGATTGTCCTGAGCTCGAGGGTTTGGAGTATCGCGCCCCTTGGGAACTGCATCAACACGCTTTACAGATTCACATCCCCTGATTAGCGACAACCTGAGGTCAGCCATCTTAGCTGCCTCTTGAAGAGTTCTTGGGTTCTTTTCTTTAATAGTTAAAGTCATTTCTGCACCAGTACACTTATAAAACTGCTCGAGCAGAAACAGCTCAGTCAACTGTTCTGCCGTCTCAGCTTTCTCAGAACGTGTCCAGTTTTTAAGTGCATCTTTTAAGTCCCGGGCATGTTCAAGAAAGGTCGCCTCCCTAGTCTTTGTAACACCCCGAAACTTCAATCGATATGTTTCCGGTTGCAACTCGTATGCCCGTAGGACAGCTCTCTTCAATTCTGGGTAGTCAATGCAAGACTCTAAAGGCAGTGCATCATAAGCCTTCAGACCCTTACCCGTAAGTCTTGAGGAGACTAGAGCTGCCCACTTCTCTTCAGGCCAATTATGCTCCCTACACTTCTTCTCAAAACGATTAAAAAATTCTGTGACTTCAGTTTCACTAAATACCGGCACCAATTTGACTAAGTGGGCCAAGGACTGTTCTCTTACTTGGCCCTCACGGCCCATCCGAGTCCTTGCCGACTCTGCACGAGTCTTATCTAAATCTAATTTAGCACAATATTTCTCCGAGTCGTACCTAAGCTCAGCCTCATGCCTCCTGGTCTCATCCTCTTGCCTCCTGGTCTCATCCTCTTGCCTCCTAACCTCAATCTCATGCCACCTAGTCTCATTCTCCTGCTTCCTAGCCTCAATCTTAGCAAGCTCAAGTCTAAATACCATATCTGGAGACAGGCAGGAAGAGGGAGCTGCCACTACTGAAGGAGGGGGGGCACAAACTGGGGAACCACCACGTGCACCACCCGAGGGCACTCCAATCTGCCAATTCTCATCCCTCTGTGGGAGAGTGCTAACCTCCGGTAACTGAGTGGACGGCACTGTGGGAGTCGAGTGAGAGGGGATCTGGGGAGGAACCCCCCCAAACGCCCTCTCCTCCGAAACCTCATGTCGCCCACGCAACACCCAGGAAATCAGCTACCCCTTGGACATCCCTGCTACATTGGAAATGCCCAAAACCTTGGCTATCAGGTGCAAGCCACAAACATCCACCCCAGTCAGCCTCTCCTCCGTCATGTGGTACCGCTTACTCACAAAAACTCTAGCATCCTCCTCACTGGTTAATAACGGCACACCTTCAAATGACATCTCTTGCTCATCGTCAGTGCTAATGCACGACATACTGAAGTCCACAAACAAATTCTCGAGACAAAAGTGTTAAACTTCCTATGCAAGCACTAATTACTAAATTAACTGGAGTCTCTTAAATGCTTTACTAATTGCCATACAAAAAAAAATATTCTTCAATATGCACGCTAAAATACAAACAAACAAATGTTGTACAACTCTGCAAAAATGTATACTGTTCACAAAATCCTAAGCAAGGTCGCCATTTGTTACGAACTGGCACTCGGGTACACAAGGGCTCTCAATCAGGACTCGAATACGGCTCGCTGCCACAACGGAAACACACGATCCCAACCCCTGAGTACTGCCAGCCGAACAAAAAACACCAATACCCTCCAGAGTTCAATCTGCTATAACGGGGTATACAAGAACTCGGTACTAGTGTTCAACAACAGACTAATAAAGAGACAGGAATTATCTAGTCTGGTCAACAATCAAACAATGAAGTAAAAAACAACAACACAAAAGAATAGTGTTGGCCGAAGCCGAAGTAATCCACCCTTGACTATGAACTTAAGAAGTCCACCACCCTCTACTTCGGATCGGCACTATTACGTTACGTTAATTAATAGTCCTTAAGCATCGAGCAAGGAATCTTCTGAAAAAAGTTAGATGCTTCTCGGATGCTCGTAAGAAGTACATATCGGATTTTGAACAGTAATTCAATAAGCAAAAACACTGGCAATTAAATACTATTAAAGGCTTAAATTGGCATAAGAATAATTAAAAGAATATGCAATAGTAAATGGCAAACATTAAAAGGAAGTACTCCGCAAATGCAACGGCAATAGCCTACTCGGATTGTGCTCGTGGGCCACTAATCACTAAAGTAGCCAAGCTTGCAACACATGAAATCAATAGTGCATAAACAATATCATACATAAGGAAAGCTTCAATACTATTCTGTATCTACTAATCGAGTAAAGTCTAGCTGGGGTACTGTAGGCAAAAAGGTAGCAGTGACTGAGCAAAAACGGCTCGTAGCCTAGCGAAGTCCTCACGACTGTTTAAAGTATTACGTTAAAACTAACAAGTGCACTTTGAGAAATCCAGATCCCTTGTATCTGGTTTTCTCCCGGCTCCTTGACAAAGTAAAAACAAACTGTTAATAAAATACAGGGTGGTTAGGCTCTTGCCCTCACGCACTGTAAATTATTAACTCAACACAGTCAGCCGCGAAGACAACCTAGGCTTCACTGAACCGAAACGAGTATGCAGGTTTATCGCTTAACCACTGCATCAAACAACAACTCGTAACACAGAAAAGCCTTACCCCAGTCTAGCATTACCTAGACTAGCAGAAAACAGGAATAATAATAATAACACACAGGGAAATGCATATACAAGTGCAACAAACATAAATCAATCCTATTCTAAGTCAACCCTTCCAAAATAGGCTATCTAATAGGCAAGTATCTCGTGAGAACTCAAGCGATAATACGCTGGCTGACTAGCTCTGCACCAACGGGACCATGGAAGTTAAACAGGGCAGGGAAAAGAGGAAATAAGAATGTAAGGTAGTAGAGAATGTTCCCATCAGTCAGAAGAATATAAATAGTTAGCCAGGGAAATGAGAAGTCGCTCTGCCTAATGAGTTCTGATGAAAAAATGGCTAGACTTCCCTTTTATACCCGGCCCTCTAGTGAGCCCAACGTGAACTACTAAGGACCGCCCACTGACAACCATGACGTCATTTCTCTCTCTCCCCTGGGATACACAAAGGCTCCCCTAGCACTGAAGGAGGGAGGAGTGCGAGTGAGTTAGGCCTACCTCCTGCCTGGTGTACCCACTGACACCTAACTGTGTCTGTTTCTCTTCCCATCATTACAAATAAGTTTTACACACAATACTTATAACTAATGATATAAAATAGAGCTCGTTGACTCAGATGAAAACAAAATACATATTCATAATACTTATAGTACAACGGCTCACACGAACTAAGTTAGGAAACTCTACATAGACTACAGCCAAAGTTCCTGCCCTGACGATCCTAGCGAGAGTGGGGCATGACTAGGCGTTCTGTACAGCATGCTCACACGTGGACATGCGTCACACTATCATCACTACTGTTGATATAAAATATAACCCGTTGTCACAGACGAAAACAAAGACCACCACTGGACTGTCTGTGACAATGCAATTACTAGGAAAGAAAGAACAACATTCTCGGATAACTGTAGCCCATTTCGATGTCCCTGGCGAACGCTAGTGGCTAACGAGAGGCGATTCTGCCAACGCTGGTAGACGTAACACCCCGCCCAAGATATGAGACGCTCAACATTAGGCGAGCACCATATCTGACAAGGCAGAATGCCGACAAGACCCGCCACACCTAGCCACTCCACCAGAAATGAAATGCAAAGCTCAATCTTTAATAAAACAACATATTAACATAGAGAAAATTTTATAACCCCTCCCAAACACAATAGTATAATTTAGCCTGCTATGCTCCCTGAGCGAGCTTCACAGAGCCCAGCCTACTAAGTGAAAGACAGGTTCAACTTAGGACTTTAGCTATAACATTGGCAACTTACAATTAACTATCAAAAAGAAAGAGTTTTTATGTGATTTTTTATTTAATTTTAATGTTGTTTGTGACGGCTGCTCTACAGGGGCAAGCCTGGTTTTTTCTCCACTCTCAAACACACACTGACTGAACGGCGAGGGTTCTCCTGCAAACATACCCTCCCGTGACAAACAATCAGCCAAAACATTATCAGTGCCCTTAACATGCCACACATCCAACTTGTGTTCCGGCAGCAAAACAACACCTGGCACTGATAAACTGCCCAGTTCATCACAAGACTGGCACTTCTCTTCGCTCTCTCCGGCAACGGGACCTGCCAATAACCTTTCACTAGTTCTACCTTTGTGATAAATGAGGCAGCCCCGATGCGGTCTATGGTGTCGTCAACTCTTGGTAAGGTATAGGCGTCTGTCAGGGATAATGCACACACAGTCTTGCAATCAACACCCACACTGCTCTTGCCACTCAACTCAGGTTGCAAACTCACTGGCAATAAACCACTCACGATATCCCTTATCCCTCAGACCCTTTTTCCATATGTAGTCTAGCTCTGCTTTCACAACAGGCTGTTGAGCAGGATTTATACGGTAGGGAACTAACTTGAGCCTTGCACTGTCTCCAGCCTCCATGTCGGATTCTACCCCGTACATCAGGCCTGGATTAGCAACAAACATGCGGATGTACTGCCACAGCCTAGTAAACAACTTATCTCGAAAAACAACATGCCTAGTGCCCTCCCACAATCCAGCCGAGACCGCAGCTTCTAAACTATAGTCTCCCTCCTTCTCCACCTTCGTCCTTAGGAAAGCCAGGTCATGAGAGGGACAATCAGTACCACCTGTGCAGTCACTCCCATAGTTCATAATTGCTAAGGCTTCCCCGCCGATACCATACATGCGCACCCCCGCATTCCTTACAACTACATCTGCCAGCGCAGCATCAGCGCCTTCAGCGACATGGCCAGATACAGTCGGTCTATGGTAGGGCTGTTGCATCTTACTAGAGCAGCATTGGGAGGCTATGCGACAACCGGGCGCATCCACTCCACAGCCAACCTCACCAATCTGCTCAATGTCCTTAGTCTGACCACCACCCTTGGCAGCCATGGGTCGACATTGACCTGACAACCATGACAAAGCCTCGTCGCCCACCTTGAACCACTGAAACAACGAGGCCTACGTTCTACTCACGCTCAAGTGACCTGCCAGCGGAACCTTGTGCACCGCATGAGTTGTGAGGCCTGGGTGCTCGGCACAAACAGTGGGGTATGAACCGAGCAGGTGCTGGAGCGCTGCACACTGCTGCTCAGGCAGGTGCTCTAGCGCTTCCACAGCCACCTGGCTCGTGTCTCCCGCCCACTGCTCCACCGAGACATGACAATCCCAACTCTCCTCCACCTGAGCCCCACTGCCCCCCTCTCCTTCTGCACCTTGGCCGCTGCAGACCAACATAGGGACAGTAGGCTGCTCAGGTGGTTGCCTCACAAACTCCTTTAACAGGTTCACATGACATGCCTCCCCGTCCTCGAGATCAATAGCCCCGTTCCCACAACTCTCCTCCTCCTGGAAACTACTCTGTCGCGGAGTGCCATCACGCCCTACCATGTCCCCAGGGGGGACAGGTTCTTGGGCCACTCTGGAGCTCATCATTGATCCTAATACTGAGTCGCCAAGAAGAGCCGCTGGATCAAAACTCACAAAACTTCTCCCAACTTTAGCTTTCTCCTTCCGACCGTTCCTCCGCTGGTCTAGAGACTGAGGAATAGGCTGTGACACCTTAGATGCACGAGATCGGGTGACAACACACGCCATCTGCTGTAATTGACACCTCTCGACCAACTTCTGCCCCTCCCTACTCACGTCGGCCGCCCTTTCGGCAGCGACTAAGGGTGGAACCTCAGAAGTAGGCACCGCAAAGTCGTTGCCGAGAAGAAGGTCGACGCCCTCTATTGGCAGTTTCTCTACGATTCCAACATCTATCTCTCGTGTCACACCAGCAACCTCCAGCTCCACTCGAACCAACGGGTATGACCGTGTAGCATTAATACCCTGCACCACAACTACCCGTGCTGCGTTTATAGGTTGGCCTGTAAAGTTTTTCATCAGAGTCTGGGATGCACCTGTATCATGCAACAACTCCATCCCATGCTTGCAACCAGCCCAACTCACGCAGCCACGCCCTCTATGGTCGCAAAAAGCATCATGGACAGGTTTCGAGCCTTCCGGACACTCCTTCACTGGCTGTGCCCCCGCATCTGACATATCACCCCGGGTAAATGCAGAAGACCTCAAAGACACCCCAATGTTGCTAGCCAAAGACACGACTGCTGTAGGTTGGTTACTAGGGCAGGAACGTGCAAAATGCCCCTTATTATGACACTTAAAACACTCTACTTCACCCTTGGACTTCCCCTGAGGTGGGGAAGGGCCCTGACCTTTCTTAACCCATAATTAGCGGCGAGCAACATAAGTCGAGTTAAATAAAGCTGGACTATGTGGCGGCGCTCGACATAACTCGAGTGGCAATTTCAGCACGTAATGTGGCTGAGAGAGAGAGACAAGTGGTGGCAGGAGACTAGCGAGCGTATGACTGCTCCAGACCACCGCGGCGAACCTACTGACACAAATCTCAGCTCCCTCCTCCCTCTCTCACTCGCTACATACTCAATTATGTACCGAAAGTACCGAATTACCTGCTTTTTGCACTCGCGTTGCACGGTTATTGCAAGAAAACTATCCATCATACAAGGATCGTTATGGTGTCATTCGAAAGCTCTGTTTATGCCCTTTCAGGGATAGGTACTTGTTTTACGTTCTGGGTCTTATTTAGGCATGAAAATGATCACGTAAACAGCCCTATTTTGGCTAAAAACACCCCGCTGTGCGGTACACATAAATAAACCGCATAGGCCGCTCGTAAGGTGTTAAACGGGATGGCTTTTGGTTTGTGATCAAAATTAGTATCATTGCTCTTACTTTCGTTATTAAATGTTGCATCACTGACTCGGGGGGGTGGAGTGTTGCGCCCCTTGTTAACTGCATCGGTCCGTTGTGCAGACCCGCACCCACGAATCAGCGATACTCTCAGGTCAGCCATCTCAGCTGCCTTTTGTAGAGTTTTAGGTTGTGTCTCTTTGAGGTTCAAAGTCAGGTCGCCACCTGTGCATTTAAAAAATTGCTCTAGAAGGAGTAACTGCTCAAGCTCTTCGAACGTCGTCACCTTCTCTGACCTCAGCCAATTTCTCAAAGCATCAGACAGTTCCCGGGCATGTTCTAGAAAAGTGCACTCACGACCCTTCGTAACACCCCGAAACTTCAACCTATATGTCTCTGGTTGTAACTCGTACGCCTGCAGAACAGCTTCCTTCAATACCTCATAATCGATGCAAGACTCCAAGGGCAACGCATCATATGCCTTGAGTCCTTTGCCAACCAAACGCAGGAAAAACTCGGTGACACCCGACTCGTCAAATGCAGGGACTAACTTAAGAAGGTGCGATAAAGACTGATCAAAACCTTGATTCCCAAAACCGAGACGTTGCCCTGTCGACTCCACCCGAGACTTCTCAAGCTCTATGTCTGCACAGTACTTCGTAGCCTCAACCTGAAACTCAGCTTCTCTCTGCTTGAGCTCATTCTCACACTTATGTGACGCTCCTGCATAGTAGCCACGTGCGGGCATGCGCGCGTGTCGGCTGCCCAGCCGTTTAGAAACCGGCTGGCAGCAGCCGGCCGGCCGGCTTTTCCTTAGTAAATATCCTACGACAATGTAACTAATGTCTGGGATATTCTTATGTTGTTTCACAGCTTGAAGCTGCCCTTATTCTTAACCAACGCATCTTAGTATATTTTATTCTCGATAGTTGATTGTTTCATTATAATATATAAGATGTAAGTCTAGTGAGAGTGGGAGGAGACGAGCGGGAGAGAGAGACCGGCTGGGGGACGTTGCTTCGCGGGGAGAGTCTAGCTTGGGACGAGCCTGATGTTGCCAATTTGATCGTAACGTTAGGCTTAGTTTCGACTCACGCAAGGGGTAGAGGATTTTGACCCGGCAACGGTGTTGAGTGTTGCCAAGCATGGGATGTATTTCGCATGCCTAGGGTGGGGTCCAGACAGATTCAAGACTCAGAGCTCACCTCACTGTCGTACCCTTCGGACCCCCTTGATATCTATCCCTCTCAACCCCACTTAGAAACTTTCTCTCTTACTTTGTATACCTTCCTTCCACTACTTCAATCTATTTAATTATCCCATCCCCTTGATAGACCTTATATCTATTATTGTATTAACAACGAGCTCTCAGATAACTAGATAGGATTTTGGGCCTTATGCAGAGATGTAATTGTTAATGAGACCTAGGAAGGTTTTTTGTTGTCTCATATTTGGTGGTTTCATGCTTGCTAGTGTGTTCTTGTGTCAAGTTAGCAGGGGCTAGACCGGAGGGGAGGCTTTTTGCGATCCTTTAAGTAAAGTCTGCTGGTGCGAGTCCTGTGGACCCGCACGACTTTACTAGGATACCCGTGGGAGTCTGGGGGTATTTTCTTGTCTGTGTCCCTGTGTGTCTAGTGTTGTGTTGTGTGAGGGCCCTTGCCTAGTCCACTCAGCACTGCGCTAGCACGTCTTGCTTTTGTTTTAGGGTCACCAGGAGAGAGTCAGATACTTGCGATCTGAGTCTCTCAAGAGAGCACCCTTTCAATTAGAGTAATTTGGCGCACAGACTTGGGAACGTCCCTAGGCTAGAGCAGGTGGCTCAGCCCGGGTATCCGAAGCCTATATCCTTCCGGCTAGACCTCTGCCACCTGGCAGATTAACAGCTAGGGGTTTATTATCTCTGTATGCTTGTTATTGTGCCACAGTTTACTGTTTTTGTGAGCATTGTGAGTCAGGGTGTGGCTTAGAGACTCTGTCCGAGCAGGCTTGCCTGATTAAGAGTGAGAAGCACACCTGTATGTGGTTATGTTGCGAGTTGCCGCCTTTTTTAAATTATACCTATGCCATTATACACTGTATGGCCTATCACTAGTATTTATTCCTGCTTATGAGTTAAGAGTTCTCTAAATCCGTAACGTACTTTCTTTGCTAAGCATCAGATCCTACAGTAGCCGCATGCAGTTTAGAAACCTGCATCTTGTCTACCTGTACGATGTTTTGAGGACTGTTTGCTTTCACCTTCTTTCACGCGGGGGTGATTAGTTGTATTAATTAACGTAACGTTAAATGTACTTTCTTCTAGTTTGTTATTAAATTGTTTCAGCAATTTAATTCCGTAATCTATCTTTTCCTTGAAGCTTTAAGTCAACTTAATTGTGTGATCTTTTATATAGCCTGCTTGACTATCAGCAGTCTATAGTGCGTGCACCCTGTAACCGAGTCATAGGATACCTCGTTGTCCAGGCAGGACTCTTGACGGTTTAGGGTGGTTTGTTGCCTGGGTTTATAGATAAGGGTTGGATCTAGCGTTTTCCGTTGTTGCTTGTTGCCGCATACCTAGTCCAATAGAAAGAGCCCAGTGTTTATATATCCCAGGACGTAACACATATACTTGAGCTCAGCCTCTCGCTGCCGCTGCTCGAGCTCAGCCTCATGCTTTCGTTGCTCAGCCTGAAGTTTGGCGAGTTCGAGCTGAAACAACATCTCGGAAGACAAACCTTGAGGAGGGGGTGCTACTATTGGGGACCCACTCTGTGAATCACCTAGAGGCATACCCAACCGCCAGCGGGCATCGGCCTGTGGGAACATACCCGGCTCCGGAGCCCGAGGGGGCGCCATGGTAGGAATCGAGTGGAATGGGGGCTGGGCCGAAGGTGCCCCAGCTCCCGCTCCACCCGAAGCCCCACGCACCCAACCGAGCATACAGGTAACCAGCTGACCTCTCGACAAACCGCTAGTACCGGGAAACCCTAAGACCGTGGCTACACACTGCAGTCCGTACCGGTCTAGCCCCGACACACGATCCGCTGACACAGGTTCCTCCAAAAATATCCGAGCATCCTCCTCACTGTTCACCACCCAAGCGCCCCTAGACAACTCCACCTTCTCCACCTCCTCGCCTGCTTCCCGTACTGTGTCCTCACTGTGCACTGATCCGTCGTTAGACATAGTGTCCACCGGAAATCCTCAACGTTTATAAAAAAAAAAGTACCTAAACTCTCATGTAGCACTATTCACTCAAACAAATGCTTGAAGACAACTCAAGTGCTATACTACGTTGCCAAAAAAAATTCCACCTGTCCAAAATATTCCTCAAAAACAAATGTCCAAAAATCCTGCAATTATTTCTTAGTTCACTAAATCTTAGACTAAGGTCGCCATTTGGTATGACGACTAAGATAAGATACTAGGCAAGGTCGCCATTTGTTACGACCGGGGCTACGAATAAAACAAGGGCACTTAATGATTGGACTAGTAATAGGGCACTATGCAACAACGGTACGCTAGATCCAAACCCTCAAACTTATATGCCGGCGAACAAAACACCTATACCCTCCAGAGTTAATCTACGATAGCGGGGTATCCTTAACCCGGGAGCTGCGGGGAGACTCTTAAGAGTTCCCCCGGCGCACTGCGGGGAGACTCTTAAGAGTCAGAGAAAACAAAAATCAACTTTTGACATCGAAAAAAAAAAAAAAAAAATTATATTTTTTTTTTTTTATTTATTTTTTTTTTTTGGCCCCTGGGCCATGCAAAATCTCAGTCCTCTACCTCCCCTCCTTCCCCACTTTCCTCCTCTCCTTCAGTTATCACCTATTTTCCCTGTTATTCCCTTATTCTGAGGTATATTTTCGTGCTAACATTAGAAATCCGATTGGAGGGTGTGGTCATCACTGATAGCAAGCGAGTGCAAGAGAGAGAGAGAGAGTATCGATCGACTGTGTCTCAGTGGCCTTGGGGGAAATTGGCAGGAAAGCAGATTGCCTCACCCATACATTATACAACTCGCGGGCTATATCTCCGATTTTGACCATCCAAACGCTGTTTTCACTCGTTTTATTGTTGTTTCAGGTTAATACCTTTATAATCAACCCATAATAGGCGCATGTGGATAAGTATTAATGCTATTAATGGCACAATGAATATTTTAGTGACGGAAACACCTCAAATACATCAGCACAGGGGGACGTTTCCAATTACCCCCATGCGCACTTCAGAGGTTAACTGGGCATAAATGTACTCTACTTCAGGCTAACCCACACTGGTATAGCCTGATAACAAACAAGATGCAAGTTACGTTAAAATGCATAAAAAGGAATCTATGGAAAGATCAATTAAATCACTGCAAGATATAATACAATAAAAATATATTTCAATACAGTTGCTCTAAACAACAATAAACTCTTCTCTCCTATCTGAAAGAAAGTGAAGTATAGTCCTACAGCATAGACCTGGAAACTTCTGAAGAAAGTCTGATGCTCATAAGATGCTCGTATCTTAAACTATATAAAGGCAGGAGGCAGGACACCACACGTGTAATCGAATACACTAAAAGATAGGACATATAATGTTAACTGACACGAGAATACTATAAATGCGCAACGGTAGCAATGCTCGACACTAAAAGAAGTACTTCCTCATCAACGAAACAGTCTGCTATGGTTGTGCGGCTCAACAACAACCTAGACTAATAAATGCTGTGAATAATAATGCGTACATATCAAAGAGCTTATATTAAATACTAACAAGTATCTACTCGATTAATAATGTCTAGCTGGGACACTCTAGGTAAGGAACTGGGGTTGATCAAGACAGGCTCGTATCCTAGCGATGTCCTTAAGACTGCATCCTTTAAGTTACGTTAATTGACTAGGATGATCTCTTGATAGATCCAGATCACAAGTATCTGGTTCTATCCTGGTGACCCTCTAAGGACAAGCAAAGAGGCAGCAAAGTGTGGAACTGGAACAGGCCAAAACCCTCAGTCAACACAATGCTGCACTCGCAAAGGACGCAACCGAAAAGACAACCCAGGCTACCACAGGACCGGTCGAAGTCGTGTAGGTATAGGCAAACCGTACACACATCGGAGACAACGACTACAGTTACCTTATCCCAGTCTAGCATTAACTAAAAGAGCAGAAACACTAAATCAATAATGGAGACACACAAAGTTCTTAACCTATACTAACTAAGAACCCTCAAACCTATTCTAAGTACATGTAAATATCTCTGAGGACGGCGCATGCAATACAATGGGCCGGCTATGAAAACCGTATGCAGAACCCAAGGGGATAAGTAATTGAATAAAGGCGAGAAGTAATGGAAAAGAAGAAGTTCAGAGAGAGAAACAGTGATAAAGGTGGTGATGGGGAGAGAGTATGCAAAGGGATGTTAGAAGCACGCGCGCCAAGCCTGTTCTGACGAGGAGAGCTCCTGGGGACCCTCACGGAGGAGGTAAGTTACACAGGAGCCCGCAAAGGCGTGATGGTCGGCCAATCACGGGCTGAGACGTCACAAGACAGCAGGTGTCACGTGACACAGCAGGACACACCGTCCAATAGCGAGCGAGAGGCAGGAATGCACCCGCACCTACAGACACTCACTACCTTCTCGCTCTGAAAGTCTTTCTCATTCCCACGCTGGTACTATCATCACTACTGTTGATATAAAATATAACCCGTTGTCACAGACGAAAACAAAGACCACCACTGGACTGTCTGTGACAATGCGATTACTAGGAAAGAAAGAACAACATTCTCGGATAACTGTAGCCAATTTCGATGTCCCTGGCGAACGCTAGTGGCTAACGAGAGGCGATTCTGCCAACGCTGGTAGACGTCACACCCCGCCCAAGATATGAGACGCTCAACATTAGGCGAGCACCATATCTGACAAGGCAGAATGCCGACAAGACCCGCCACACCTAGCCACTCCACCAGAAATGAAATGCAATGCTCAATCTTAAATAAAACAACATATTAACATAGAGAAAATCTTATAACCCCTCCCAAACACAATAGTATTATTTAGCCTGCTATGCTCCCTGAGCGAGCTTCACAGAGCCCAGCCTACTAAGTGAAAGACAGGTTCAACTTAGGACTTTAGCTATAACATTGGCAACTTACAATTAACTATCAAAAAGAAAGAGTTTTTATGTGATTTTTTATTTAATTTTAATGTTGTTTTTGACGGCTGCTCTACAGAGGCAAGCCTGGTTTTTTCTCCACTCTCAAACACATACTGACTGAACGGCGAGGGTTCTCCTGCAAACATACCCTCCCATGACAAACAATCAGCCAAAACATTATCAGTGCCCTTAACATGCCACACATCCAACTTGTGTTCCGGCAGCAAAACAACACCTGGCACTGATAAACTGCCCAGTTCATCACAAGACTGGCACTTCTCTTCGCTCTCTCCGGCAACGGGACCTGCCAATAACCTTTCACTAGTTCTACCTTTGTGATAAATGAGGTAGCCCCGATGCGGTCTATGGTGTCGTCAACTCTAGGTAAGGTATAGGCGTCTGTCAGGGATAATGCACACACACTCTTGCAATCAACACACACACTGATCTTGCCACTCAACTCAGGTTGCAAACTCACTGGCAATGAACACTCACGATATCCCTTATCCCTCAGACCCTTTTTCCATATGTAGTCTAGCTCTGCTTTCACAACAGGCTGTTGAGCAGGATTTATACGGTAGGGAACTAACTTGAGCCTTGCACTGTCTCCAGCCTCCATGTCGGATTCTACCCCGTACATCAGGCCTGGAGAAGCAACAAACATGCGGATGTACTGCCACAGCCTAGTAAACAACTTATCTCCCAAAAAAACATGCCTAGTGCCCTCCCACAACCCAGCCGAGACCGCAGCTTCTAAACTATAGTCTCCCTCCTTCTCCACCTTCGTCCTTAGGACAGCCAGGTCATGAGAGGGACAATCAGTACCACCTGTGCAGTCACTCCCATAGTTCGTAATTGCTAAGGCTTCCCCGCCGATACCATACATGCGCACCCCCGCATTCCTTACGACTACATCTGCCAGCGCAGCATCAGCGCCTTCAGTGACATGGCCAGATACAGTCGGTCCATGGTAGGGCTGTTGCATCTTACTAGAGCAGCATTGGGAGGCTATGCGACGACCGGGCGCATCCACTCCACAGCCAACCTCACCAATCTGCTCAATGTCCTTAGTCTGACCACCACCCTTGGCAGCCATGGGTTGACCCTGACCTGACAACCATAACAAAGCCTCGTCGCCCACCTTGAACCACTGAAACAACGAGGCCAATGGTCTACTCACGCTCAAGTGACCTGCCAGCGGAACCTCGTGCACCGCATGAGTTGTGAGGCCTGGGTGCTCGGCACAAACAGTGGGGAATGAACCGAGCAGGTGCTGGAGCGCTGCACACTGCTGCTCAGGCAGGTGCTCTAGCGCTTCCACAGCCACCTGGCTCGTGTCTCCCGCCCACTGCTGCACCGAGACATGACAACCCCAACTCTCCTCCACCTGAGCCCCACTGCCCCCCTCTCCTTCTGCACCTTGGCCGCTGCAGACCAACATAGGGACAGTAGGCTGCTCAGGTGGTTGCCTCATAAACTCCTTTAACAGGTTCACATGACATGCCTCCCCGGCCTCGAGATCAATAGCCCCGTTCCCACAACTCTCCTCCACCTGGAAACTACTCTGTCGCGGAGTGCCATCACGCCCTACCATGTCCCTAGGGGGGACAGGTTCTTGGGCCACTCCGGAGCTCATCATTGATCCTAATACTGAGTCGCCAAGAAGAGCCGCTGGATCAAAACTCACAAAACTTCTCCCAACTTTAGCTTTCTCCTTCCGACCGTTCCTCCGCTGGTCTAGAGACTGAGGAATAGGCTGTGACACCTTAGATGCACGAGATCGGGTGACAACACACGCCATCTGCTGTAATTGACACCTCTCGACCAACTTCTGCCCCTCCCTACTCACGTCGGCCGCCCTCTCGGCAGCGACTAAGGGTGGAACCTCAGAAGTAAGTACCACAAAGTCGTTGCCGAGAAGAAGGTCGACGCCCTCTACTGGCAGTTTCTCTACGATTCCAACATCTATCTCTCGTGTCACACCATCAACCTCCAGGTCCACTCGAACCAACGGGTATGACCGTGTAGCATTAATACCCTGCATACAACTACCCGTGCTGCGTTTATAGGTTGGCCTGTAAAGTTTTTCATCAGAGTCTGGGATGCACCTGTATCATGCAACAACTCCAACCCATGCTTGAAACCAGCCCAACTCACGCAGCCACGCCCTCTATGATCGCAAAAAGCATCGCGGACAGGTTTCAAGCCTTCCGGACACTCCTTCACTGGCTGTGCCCCCGCATCTGATATATCACCCCGGGTAAATGCAGAAGACCTCAGAGACACCCCAATGTTGCTAGCCAAAGACACGACTGCTGTAGGTTGGTTACTAGGGCAGGAACGTGCAAAATGCCCCTTATTATGACACTTAAAACACTCTACTTCACCCTTGGACTTATCCTGAGGTGGGGAAGGGCCCTGACCTTTCTTAAACGGGACGGTTTTTGGTTTGTGATCAAAATTAGTATCATTGCTCTTACTTTCGTTATTAAATGTTGCATCACTGACTCGGGGGGGTGGAGTGTTGCGCCCCTTGTTAACTGCATCGGTCCGTTGTGCAGACCCGCACCCACGAATCAGCGATACCCTCAGGTCAGCCATCTCAGCTGCCTTTTGTAGAGTTTTAGGTTGTTTCTCTTTGAGGTTCAAAGTCAGGTCGCCGCCTGTGCATTTAAAAAATTGCTCTAGAAGGAGTAACTGCTCAAGCTCTTCGAACGTCGTCACCTTCTCTGACCTCAGCCAATTTCTCAAAGCATCAGACAGTTCCCGGGCATTTTCTAGAAAAGTGCACTCACGACCCTTCGTAACACCCCGAAACTTCAACCTATATGTCTCTGGTTGTAACTCGTACGCCTGCAGAACAGCTTCCTTCAATACCTCATAATCGATGCAAGACTCCAAGGGCAACGCATCATATGCCTTGAGTCCTTTGCCAACCAAACGCAGGAAAAACTCGGTGACACCCGACTCGTCAAATGCAGGGACTAACTTAAGAAGGTGCTATAAAGACTGATCAAAACCTTGATTCCCAAAACCGAGACGCTGCCCTGTCGACTCCACCCGAGACTTCTCAAGCTCTATGTCTGCACAGTACTTCGTAGCCTCAACCTGAAACTCAGCTTCTCTCTGATTGAGCTCATTCTCACACTTATACTTGAGCTCAGCCTCTCACTGCCGCTGCTCGAGCTCAGCCTCATGCTTTCGTTGCTCAGCCTGAAGTTTGGCGAGTTCAAGCTGAAACAACATCTCGGAAGACAAACCTTGAGGAGGGGGTGCTACTATTGGGGACCCACCCCGTGAATCACCTAGAGGCATACCCAACCGCCAGCGGGCATCGGCCTGCGGGAACATACCCGGCTCCGGAGCCCGAGAGGGCGCCATGGTAGGAATCGAGTGGAATGGGGGCTGGGCCGAAGGTGCCCCAGCTCCCGCTCCCCCTGAAGCCCCACGCACCCAACCGAGCACACAGGTAACCAGCTCACCTCTCGACAAACCGCTAGTACCGGGAAACCCTAAGACCGTGGCTACACACTGCAGTCCGTACCGGTCTAGCCCTGACACACGATCCGCTGACACAGGTTCCTCCAAAAATATCCGAGCATCCTCCTCACTGTTCACCACCCAAGCGCCCCTAGACAACTCCACCTTCTCCACCTCCTCGCCTGCTTCCCTTACTGTGTCCTCTCTGTGCACTGATCCGTCGTTAGACATAGTGTCCACCGGAAATCCTCAACGTTTATAAAAAAAAAAGTACCTAAACTCTCATGTAGCACTATTCACTCAAAAAAATGCTTGAAGACAACTCAAGTGCTATACTACGTTGCCAAAAAAAATTCCACGTGTCCAAAATATTCCTCAAAAACAAATGTCCAAAAATCCTGCAATTATTTCTTAGTTCACTAAATCCTAGACTAAGGTCGCCATTTGGTATGACGACTAAGATAAGATACTAGGCAAGGTCGCCATTTGTTACGACCGGGGCTACGAATAAAACAAGGGCACTTAATGATTGGACTAGTAATAGGGCACTATGCAACAACGGTACGCTAGATCCAAACCCTCGAACTTATATGCCGGCGAACAAAACACCTATACAATCCAGAGTTAATCTGCGATAGCGGGGTATCCTTAACTGGGCATAAATGTACTCTACTTCAGGCTAACCCACACTGGTATAGCCTGATAACAAACAAGAAGCAAGTTACGTTAAAATGCATAAAAAGGAATCTATGGAAAGATCAATTAAATCACTGCAAGATTTAATACAATAAAAAGATACTTCAATACAGTTACTCTAAACAACAATAAACTCTTCACTCCTATCTGAAAGAAAGTGAAGTATAGTCCTACAGCATAGACCTGGAAACTTCTGAAGAAAGTCTGATGCTCATAAGATGCTCGTATCTTAAACTATATATAGGCAGGAGGCAGGACACCACACGTGTAATCGAATACACTAAAAGATAGGACATATAATGTTAACTGACACGAGAATACTATAAATGCGCAACGGTAGCAATGCTCGACACTAAAAGAAGTATTGATATGCGTACATATCAAAGAGCTTATATTAAATACTAACAAGTATCTACTCGATTAATAATGTCTAGCTGGGACACTCTAGGTAAGTAACTGGGGTTGATCAAGACAGGCTCGTAGCCTAGCGATGTCCTTAAGACTGCATCCTTTAAGTTACGTTAATTGACTAGGGTGCTCTCTTGATAGATCCAGATCACAAGTATCTGGTTCTATCCTGGCGACCCTCTAAAGACAAGCAAAGAGGCAGTAAAGTGTGGAACTGGAACAGGCCAAAACCCTCAGTCAACACAATGCTGCAATCGCAAAGGACGCAACCGAAAAGACAACCCAGGCTACCACAGGACCGGTAGAAGTCGTGTAGGTATAGGCAAACCGTACACACATCAGAGACAATGACTACAGTTACCTTATCCCAGTCTAGCATTAAATAAAAGAGCAGAAACACTAAATCAATAATGGAGACACACAAAGTTCTTAACCTATACTAACTAAGAACCCTCAAACCTATTCTAAGTACATGTAAATATCTCTGAGGACGGCACATGCAATACAATGGGCCGGCTATGAAAACCGTATGCAGAACCCAAGGGGATAAGTAATTGAATAAAGGCGAGAAGTAATGGAAAAGAAGAAGTTCAGAGAGAGAAACAGTGATAAAGGTGGTGATCGGGAGAGAGTATGCAAAGGGATGTTAGAAGCACGCGTTCCAAGCCTGTCCTGACGAGGACAGCTCCTGGGGAACCTCACAGAGGAGGTAAGTTACACAAGAGCCCGCAAAGGCGCGATGCTCAGCCAATCACGGGCCGAGACGTCACAAGACAGCAGGTGTCACGTGACACAGCAGGACACGCCGTCCAATAGCGAGCGAGAGGCAGGAATGCACCCGCACCTACAGACACTCACTACCTTCTCGCTCTGAAAGTCTTTCTCATTCCCACGCTGGTACTATCATCACTACTGTTGATATAAAATATAACCCGTTGTCACAGACGAAAACAAAGACCACCAATGGTCTGTCTGTGACAATGCGATTACTAGGAAAGAAAGAACAACATTCTCGGATAACTGTAGCCCATTTCGATGTCCCTGGCGAACGCTAGTGGCTAACGAGAGGCGATTCTGCCAACGCTGGTAGACGTCACAACTGGATAATGCTAGACGATTTTATTCAGTTTAAGAAGGGCCCATAGGAAATTAGCAGGCTTTCAACTATCTTAACCCTTTTTCTACCACAGATCCTTCTAAAGCTACACAAAATCGTTTAATTATTACTAGAATATGATAAACAAAGAAGTTGCCAGTACAGAAAGGGTTAAACAGTCTAGGAAGAGTTTAGGGAAAATGATTAATACTCTTCTTTTGATATTTTACCTTGACCTTTGACCATAAGTATTAGATTATTTATATGAAATTGATATAATTATACTGTATGTTACTTAACCCGCTGGATCCCAGCGTCGCACGTGTTGCGTCGGCATTGTTCGATCACCAGAACCCTGCGACGCAACGTTTGCGTCCGGCCGGTCCGGTCCTAATTACTCCGGTCCTATGGCACCTAGAGGGCTCAGATTTGTATGGGAACTGTGTAAGTATCCCACGCACCCATGCCGATGATTGAAAACTCTCAAAGTCCAACCGTGTGCGTGTGAGCATGCAAAAACATGTTTTTTTGGGGGAAATTGCCTTCAATTTTTTACTCTTGTAAAATCCGTTTTCGGGGGCTCTGTAGGACCATTTTTGGCACTTTATGACCAATTTTTTTTTTTTTTCCTTCATTCCTAACCCATTCGCTATTGTTTCTGGAATAAAACAAAAATTCAAAACCTGCTGGGCCCTGGTGGTACATTTATTAATAACTAGCTGGGGCTCAGCGGGTTAAGTAAGATGCGCAACTAACAGTCGGTTTATGGAAATATGAGTATTTTTATGATAAAGGTTGACTTTTGACCTTGACCTTTATGTACGATTCCAATTTTAGTTTGCATTGATGTAACCCTGCATAATTAAATAAGCGTTCCAAATTTCATTTGTAGATCATCAGTTAGTTTCAGAGGTATTAAAGGAATAGTTGACCTTGACCTTTGACCTTCATCTTGAACTTTATGATGTCTGAACATTTTACATTTTAATTTTCATTTAAAGCACAATTGTCTCAACGAACCTTGTGAAGTTTGCATTTATACAAAACAAATAAGCATATTGACCTTATATTTGACTTTGACATGTGACCTTGCCCTATCAAATGGAATTAAGTTTATTCTTGTATGACCTTGGCCTAGGTATTCCGAATACACATAATATGCTTAGTGAGAATCTCACAGTTAATATGAATTATTAGTAAAAATCTTATTTTGACCTGACCTTTGACCTTGACCTTCAACCTTAGAAATTCTTCAAGATTCAAGAATTCAAGAATTTAGTTAGCTTAACACCAATGTTACTATTAACTAGCATTGTGAATATGATGTATTTCATACATTATCTTATAGATTACAAATAGTGACCATATACTGTGACCTTGACCTTTGACTAAAAAGAAAAAACATGTGGATGGTCGTCGCATTGACCAACTGAATTTCCTGCACAATTTGGTGACAATACAGTACATTAAACAGTCTATGAGGAGCTTAGGAAAATAACGAACACTCTTGTTTTGACCTTTGACTTTTGACCTTAACTATTACAATATTTATATGAAATTTGATGTATATGATATTTAAGTAAAACACAACTAACACACCCAGTTTTCCGAAATTTGAGCAATATTTTCTAATAAATAATAAAAAAATTACCTTTAACCTTGATCTGTGACTTTGACTTTTACGTAAGAGTAAATTTTGTGTTTGCATTGACTTTGCCCAGGAAAATCAAATAAGTATATGCCAAATTTCATTAAAACCCGACAGTTAGTTTCACATATATTAATAGAATAGTTGACCATGACCTTTGACCCTTATCTTGACCTTTATGGTATGTGTCTCAAAAAAAAATATATATTTTTAATTTAAAGTGCAACTATCTCACCAAATGTGGTGAAGCTTGCATGAAAAGTAAAGAAATTAGCATATTGACCTTAATATTGACCTTGACCTGTGACCTTCACCTTTCATATGTAGTTGTATAGTTTATTGTATGACCTTGGCCTAGGTATTCTGAACATACATGGTAAGCCTAGTGAAAATCTAACAATCAGTATAAGAAATACTAGTAAAAATCTTATTTTGACATTTGACCTTGACCTTTGACCTTACCCTTTAGATTATTTGTCTGAAATATGGTTAATGAGATATCAAAGTTGCCAGTAACTTGTATTGTGAAAATGAAGACATTTGAGTAAAAAAAACAAAAAGGCGAAATATTGACCATATATTACTTGACCTTTGACCTTAACATTTAAGTGAAAGTGAAAATGTATTTTTGACTGACCATCGCATTGACCAAATGGATTTACCTGTGAAATTTGGTGAAAATCCATCAAACGGTCTAGGAGGAGTTTCCGGACAGACAGACGGATGACGACGACGACAGACAACGACGGACAAGCTGACTGGTGGTGTACAGTATACGGGTGGGATCTGTGTGCGCGATACGCTTCTATAGAGTTGATAATGTAATAATGATATTTTAGTAAGTGCCAATTATTCTCCCTTGGGAATTCACTATTGTTTGGAACACCTAGGCCATTAACATTACCTCTAATAGGACGTCACAGGTTCCTATAAATTGCTAGGTGAACAGAGTCATTGGACGCAAAGAAACTGTCCAACCATGTCAATATATCCACTATTGAACATGGGTCATTGAAGTTGTGAAGCGGTTGTGTTATTATTACACAATGGACCACCCTCATAGATAAAATCCTTTTCCTACTTAAAGCTGTCTGGCGAGCTATAAGCAAGAACAAAGTCTTGAATATGTTACAGAGAAAGTTTCGTTAAGCAGTGTGTGTGTTCGTGCATTATGTATGTATGGTGGTTGGTTAGTTGTTTAGTTGACAGTATCTCTGAGTTTGCATGATCCATATGCAATTATGTACATGGATGGTTCATTAATAGGCTTTTAGATGCATGAAGTTGGGCATCTGTATTCATATGCAAGAAGCTGTATTGGGATTCGTGTGAATGGATGTATGAACGATCAGACCGTGGTTCTAGAAGCTTAATTTATGAATGGAATATTATCTATTGGTACAGATATGTATTAATTTAGCGGTCATCTACCTATGTCTGTTCATTGTAAAATTGCGATATTCATTACAAATTCATGGACATAAATTGAAGCATTAAGCTTTCAAAACCGTCTTGAACGTAATTGAATCGTACTTATTCCTTACCTAGTATGCAGTAGTAGTCGTTCCCTAGGTTGCCTGGCCGAACAGCCCTGTTACCTAGTATGTTAATATCAAGGGTTTATTTAAGCCTCTCAGAGGCTTTGAAATGGTCATGATTATGTCCTATACAGTACAGGCTGGTAAATATTAACAATGCTTGAATAATTATTATTATACAAGTTAAAGGTCATAGCTCATGCAATATCCCATTCCATTTTATCACTGTCTAAAGCATGTTAAATAATTATTGATACTGCACAGTTGTGTTGGTTTACCACACATTTTTATTGAAAATAGTAAACAAAGCCATGAAAGATATTTTAAGCTTAGTAAGTTGATGGCAACCCCTGTCGCCACTCTCTTGTGTTAATGATAACGGAATTAGCCCGTGAATTTCGAATATGTGTTCATATTGCCGTTAGCTACCCTACCCTGATAGGATTCATACATGATGAAGTAATTATGTGAAGGCAATATTTGATACTAGCAGGGGTACCCGGCGTTGCCCCGGGTAATCACCATAATCACCATCACTACTACCACCACTACTACTACCATAATCACCATCATCAATCACTACTACCACAATCATCACAATACTACTACTACCATAATCACCGGCCTCGACCTCCCTGTGCCTCATTAAACGACGACCTCGATTTCGGCCGCTAAATGACCTCCGATTTTGGATCTGACCTCATCCGTACCCCCATTTTAGGGGGCTGCAAACAACTTTCGTTCCATACACCTTTTCGATCGGAGGCCTCCTTCTGCCCCAAACGGCAATTTTTTTCATTTTTGTTATCAATTTCGGCCTCGAAACGACCTCCGATCGTGGCCTCGCCCCCTCTATGACCTGACCCAGGTCAATGAGAGAAAACTGTACTAAAACTCCAGATGGCGCTGGGGGTCTTATTCAATGACTATCGTGTGTGATGCACCATTGAGGTGTTTTGAGGGTTTTCGTAATTTAAGAGGTTTAATACTTTTTGCAACTTATCTATGACACATAGTTGTGTTGTATATTTTTACTAGATTCATAATATGATAGTTATATACTCGTTAATGCAGTGAATATATAATAATTAACATAATTTGATACATAAATATCAGCTTCCTGATCTAGAAATTTAGTTTCATCTAATGTGGTGTAATAGGCTGGGCGAAATGTGTAATACTCATTGAAGTATTGTATTTACTTCCTTTTTAGTTACTAACAAATACGTGTTTCAGTAGATATTGGCTGAACATACGGTATTATAATTCTGTAGTTGTAGCATTTGGCAGGTCGAATGTCTGCGCCTGCGCACTAGCTTCTTTCCTACAAAACAAGCTATCGTGCGCTTTTAAGTTACCAATTTATATTCCACTATCAAATCGGGCTGCTAAATAAGTTACCGGCTATATTTTTTATTAGACTTGTGACAGGAAATCAATCAATGTTAATCAGAATGTCATAGAACACAGTGGCAGCAAATTACATACGTGGAGATGCATGAAATTCGAAAAGGATGATGGCCAAAAAAAATGACAACACTGCCTTTTCCACGGGTGAAGGCAGGGTCCAGAGAATATTCTCTGGACCCTGGGCGAAGGTTTAGGTGGTCAGCTGACCGCGGCGGGATATACGTACTGTACAGTGTTGCCATAGTCATCTTTTGTTCGCACCATTGGGCTAGTTAGGATTCGTTCATAAGCGTAAATTTTAGAGTTTCCATTTCTAACGATATTCTTGATTTACAGTGTGATGGGGTTGATAGCCTCTGAAGTACTATCCTAACTAACTAAAATTGAGGAAAGCGGAATTGGGCTGGTTCTATGTATTATTAAAGTTGTAGAGGTGTCGAGTGTTGAGTAGCTAGGCTACATTTCATACAAACGTTCATCATGGCTTTCTGTTGGTTGTAGCCTACTATACATGTATGGTAGCCTATGTGGTGGTGACTGTACTATACATGTATGGTAGCCTATGTGGTGGTGACTGAATAGCCTAATTAACTGATTGTTTGTGAGGGGGGATTGGGGACATTGATGCAGATTTGATGAGTGCATGATTGTGATAATAATGTATGTGGTATTTCATTAATATTTATATGATGTGACACATATACGCCACTACTCATACAGTAGGCTATATGGGACTAGGCCTTGTGATATTTGGGGAACTCATAGTATCATGCATGCATGGCTGTTAAAGATAAACATATCAGAAAATGTGTGTGATAGGATTAAAATAGCTGAAATTGTATGTTGTGCGGTATTCGGTGATTGGGCTACTTTTGGGCGAGTTTGGAGATGTGATGTGCGCTGGCAACCTTGGAATACACACGCACACACACACGCACGCAGGACACAATCTATAACTGAACATTTTACCTTCATTAAGGCTATAATCCACATTATATTAAGATTTCCATCTGTGGGAAACAAATATCTACCACCATTACTGCTAATGTGCACATAGATGCACAACTAATGTCAAATTTAACAAAGTAAGTCAAGTGGGAAAGAGATGTTGACTGTCTTGATGTTTCGTTTAATGACTATTATGGGTAGCAAACACTGGCATCAATCTACAAATGTTTAAATCCAGTTGTTACAAACATTTTATGAATGGAGGATGCCTTTAGGCATATGGACCTTTTTGTTATATCTGTGTTTTTCCTTCCTCCGTTCATTGTCTCTTAAAAAAAAAAAAAAAAAAAAAAAAAAAAATCAATTTATGATGCGCTTGCCAGTTCTGAAAGTAGTTTATAATTGTATAACCTAATATCCAGTAAAGTGGCTAATGTCGATTATTTTATACGTTCATCTCGAGTTTTTATACATATTATTATCATTTTTAGGACATGGATACCTATCTATTGAAATATTAACAGGACTACTTTTAGGGCGATTACCAATTGCTTGTGTAGGTCTAATAGAATCGTTTTTATTTACCATAAATACTTTGTATATTGGACAATGTACTGAATATAATTTGAGAGTAATAAATCTGTAACATTCATGACTATAGAAATCGAGTGATATTTTGATGACTGCGATTTAAAACATTCAATTCACTCAATGGCAACAAATTTAGATTGGTGCGAACCAAAGGCGGGAAAGATAGCAGACAATTTTTTTATTTCCCCCCATTGACACCCACATGCAAAGTTTCAGCTCCCCAGGTCCAAAACTGCGGCCGCCTATTAAGAACACACACACACACACACGCACACACACACACACGCAGACAATCGAAAATATTATATAGATATAAATATCACGCGAGTGTAAAATTTGTATATCCTTAAGTATCTAACAATGAAATGATTCATAGTTTGGTCTCGTTAATCATAAATAAATACGTATTGGCAGCTCTATCCATATGGCAACACCAATAGTAGAGGAGGTCTTGCCCTAACGGTATACACAGGTACTCTAGCACAAGAGCGTACGGCCAACGTATCAAAATATTCCATCTTGATTTTCACTTTCACAGTGCATTATTCGATAGCTTGCCATTATTTCTACATTTCATTATTAAGCTTATGCTGCTCAAACAATTTATCATACGCCTCTATTAAATATCTGTCCATCTTTGTGACTGCTTTTACAGCATGGAGTACTTAACGGAGATACTGAGAATCATAATGGTGGCCATTGACCTGACCCCTGAAACTCATTGACCTACTCTGTTATTCTATGGGTACCCCAATACCCTTACAGTATTATACCTGTACATCACGAGGGGCTCGGAAATGCCTCTCGCCACCACCGTCCAAAACACTAATTTATTTATATTTACATTTATAAGAAACTCTGACTACTATTATTGCACATACGAGGTATACTGTACACTAACATTAATGATGAGGATGGCTCGATCATCATAGCTGACCACATGCGCTATGCAACTTAAGGTCAGTCATTCAGAACACATTTATAATATCCATCACAATAATTACAATCAAACGTATCCGCCAACCAATAAGTGCCCGGGAAAGGTATTTGATTAGGCCGCGACAGTGTCTGAAACGCTAGTCGCTGATTGGTGGTTTGTTTGTCACCACATCTCCTCTCACCTGGGTCATGATTCTGACGATTTACGGATGCTGTGTACATGTCAAATGCCGGTCGTTGATCGGCTGTCGGCTATACTACCCCACTAATATTTATATTTATAAAGTAGGTGTGCAGTTTTCGCATTACAAAACAAAAATAAAAAAAATAAAAAAAATGCATACGCAACTCTGCGACCTACAATTCTGCAAGTAGTATTGAATCTCTTAGGTAAAATTGGTATATATATATATATATATATTGCAAATACACATAAGCTACTAAATGTTTTATACTCACAGCCGGACTTGAACCACCGACAGTCAGAACAAGTGCCCATACTTTAATCCACTATACCACAGCGTGATAGAGAATACTTGTGTGTAGTGGATTAAAGCATGGACACTCGTCCTGAATGTTGGTGGTTCATGTCCGCCTGGGATTATATATAATTACATATATGATCACATTGAATCTTAACCATTGGAATATTTATCTATAATACGGTCAGCGTAACACTATTTTGTAGCATTTCGAATATGGTTTTATTCAAATTTAAATATATATAAGAAAGAAATAGTGACCATAATCTGCAGCCTTCACCATTCACCTTGACCTTTGAATAAGAAAAACACAAAATCTGGACAATCGTTGCATTGACCAACCGAATTTGCCAGCAACATTTGGTGACGATACGTAACCCATTCAGTACAGTTCTGTCGGTTTCATTTCATACTTGATATTAAGACGATTTTATTTAGTTTATGAAGGGCCTCCATAAAATTAGCAGGCTTTCAACTATCTTAATTAACTCTTTTTACTACCACAGATCCTTCATAAGCTCCACAATGTCGTTTAATAATAGCTAGAATAAAATTAAAAAAGACGTCACTGGTACACAAAGGGTTAAACAGTTTAGGAAGAATTTAAAAACAAATAATTAACACTCTTCTTTTGTTCTATGACCTTGACCTTTAACCTTAATATATATATATATATATATATATATATATATATATATATATATATATATATATATATATATATATATACCGGTATATATATGTAATAAGTCGCCTCCCTGATTTGTATATAAATTGGGCCACTAAGATATTGGATCTCGTAGGAAAATATTCCTTAATTAATTACCCGGGATACAAATCAAAGACACGCCTATCCAATATATTTATACCGATCGATACAGTATATTTTGTTGTTCGGGCAGCTTACAGGATTAACGGTGTGTATATATATAGATTTATATAGATATATAAAGGCTGTTCAATTATTGACGCGATGGGACTATGTTATTAGAAAACTGTTATTTAACAATTAACAATGATAAATTGAACAAACATTCTATTAAAACGGTTTATTGAATAAAAGACACAAATTGATGAAAATGAATCCGAAAATTACGTTCACACACCACTCGCTCCTTCTATCCAAATGTTTAACTAACTTAATTAACCCCTCTAATTTAATTAACTAGAGCCTTGACTGAGCCACACTCAGTCAAACTCACTCCTAAAATTACCCGTCACTAATCTGATACCACTAGCCTAACGGAGTCCTATATACCAGGCAAAACAATTAACCCTCCCTTGAATTTACCCTTATCGCATTATTAATGACCGCGTCTAGCACATCAGATTACTTATATAATAACACTGTATACTAACCTTTACACATGGTCGAAGGAGGGTGCCGCATCACCCTGGTCGCCACTCCACACTCACAAGCACTTCACTCGCTGGCACCAACTGGGGGACTAAGGACTGCGTTCACCTCTCCTGCTTTATTTATACCCTCGGTTTGGAACAAGCGTATGCTTGGAGAATTGGCGGGAAAAGGAAAGAACATCTACGACCTTCTCGAACCTTCTCGAAGGTCCGAGAACCTTCTTGACCAAAGTTACTGACCGCACGTCCCCACCCCCTCTTCTCTCTCTCTATACTCTCCCCGCACCCCCCTCGACTCTCTAATATGTCTAGCTATATATATCTCAGGCACGATCCTGTGACATCCCTCCCCACTAAAATTGATTTTACTCCGTTAAAATCACCTAGCGTCATTCACAGTGTCTTCCATACTGTAGTGTGAGTCTAACAGTCACTGGCGCATGCAATGGTCCCCCTTGAGTAGAAAAACCCCTCTACATTTACGTTAAAATTACACTGAAAGGGGAAAACTCCTGAGTTCGCATTTTTGGCCAGCGACAAGGTCCTGGTGGCAATGCACCTAGTGAGGTTTAACTCTAGTGGCAAACCCACTCATTTACAATGACAAACTAGCTGAGCTACTGTTATGTGAGGAGATGTCTGAATACATGGTGTACTTGGGATATTCGTGGGTAAATGGGAGTAGTAATGTCTTATCTGAATACGGTGATTTTCCCGGTTATCCGGGATTTGATGTGGGGATCCTTGGTTGTAGGTGCTTGGTCTGATTCTTGGTCTGCTCAGCGTCGCGTCTCGCCAGCTCGCCTGGACAACTCATTCCTGTAATATAAGTGGGCGGCAGATCATTGTTCTAAAAAAAAATCCCAACCCTCTCATATGCACCTACAAGCTACTTACTCCCGATCCTCTGCATCATTAGTCAACCGTGACAACCAATCAGCACCGACATTGTTACTACCCTTAATGTACCTTACAACGAAGCTGAACTGCTGCAGGAAAAGCGTCCACCTCATGAGTCTGGAATTGGCATTCCTCGAGGTCTTGAGGCTTGTCAGAGGCATATGATCAGTCTCGAGCGTGAACTCCCCTCCGAACAAATAGAAGTAGTATTTCTTGACCCCTTCGACCACCGCCAACAATTCCAGCTCCACCGTGCTGTAATTCAGCTCAGCTCCCTTGAGTCGCCTACAGTGGTATGCAACGGGGAATAACTCTCCATCTTCCTCCTGCATCAGGACCGCCCCCACTGCATCCTGTGAAGCATCAGTCCTTAGAATGAATGGTTTCTTGAAGTCTGCCAACTTCAGGATAGGTTCCTTGCAGAGTTGAGTCTTTAGTGCGTTGAAAGCCTCTTGCTGTTCCGTACCCCACGGAACTCTGTTTTGAGCATGCTTCTTTAGTAAGTCGTACAACGGAGTAGCCAACGCAGCAAAATGTGGAATGAACTCCCTGTAGTAGCCGGTAAGTCCCAAGAATGACCGAACCTGCTTCTTTGTAGTGGGCCTAGGAGCATCGCGAATCTTAGAGATCTTATCACCCTGACAGCCGCATTGACCATCCCCAACCACATGTCCTAGGTACTGCACCCGTTTCTGGCCCACTTCACACTTGCTAGGTTTCACCTTCTAGTTGTACTCCTGCAACCTAGACAAGACCTTCTCCAGAATTGACATGTGCTCTCTGAAAGACTGTGAGTGAACAAGAACATCATCAACGAAGACCTCCACACCAGGTATGTCTCGCAGGACCTGACGCATCATACGGTTAAACACTGCCGGCGAATTCATAAGACCGAAAGGCAACACAGTGTACTGGTACAGCCCGCCTGGCGTACCAAAAGTGGTGATCTTGCGGCTAGCTGGATCCAGAGGTATCTGGAAGAACCCCTTGGTGAGATCTAGTTTGGAAAAGATCGTTGAACCTGCAAGCCTGGCAAAGATGGCACGGAGGTCACACATAGGTTCCGCATCAACCCTTGTCAAAGCATTCAGCCGATGGTAATCCCCACAGATGCGTACACCGCCCTCCTTCTTCTTGACAACCACCATCGGACTACAATATTGAGAAGAGGATTTCTCGATGATACCTGCTAACTCCATTTCCCTGATCTCCTTCTGGACTTGGTCGTGCAGACGGAGCGGAATGGGATACGGCTTTACTCGTACCGGAACCGAACTGGTTAGCTCAATTGCGTGACTCTCGACTCGTGCGATTCCGGGCCTATCCGAGAAAACGCCCCTGTACTTACCAAGGATCGAATCCAATTCCCGCCCCTCATGACTTGACAACTCAGCGCCCCGACGAACCTGTGAGAGACCTTCCTCTTGCCCTAGCTGGACTGTCTCGGGACCATCACCATCAACTTCGGAGATTACTGCCGCTGCTGCTGTGATATGACCCTCCCCGCTAGTATAGTGGCCCTTCACTAGATCTATGGCTTCCGCCATCTCGGGAGTAGCAACCTGCCGCCTCCACGAGCCTTCCATCATCGCAGCTCCACTTCGCCTTCTTATCGAAGTAAGACTTCTGCACCTCTCTCGCCTTTGTCAGCTCGACTTTGGCTAGTTCACATGTTGACTTCAACCTTTCAGCCAGATCGAGAACATAGGTGTAAGTGGTCTTCACTTCCTCGCTGGGCTCGTCACCGTCCCAAAGCTCTCGCAACACCTGCAATGGACCCCGGACTGTCCTACCATACACAACCTCGAAAGGAGAGAACTTCAACGAACTCTGGGGAGCCTCCCGGTATGGCAAGAGCAACGGAGCAATGAACTTAGGCCACTCCTTTGGTTGATCGGCTGTCATCCGCCGCAACATCTTCTTGAGTGTCCCGTTGAAACGCTCGACCAACCCGTTACATTGTGGGTGGTACGGAGTCGTCTTCAGACCCTTCACAGACAGCAACCTGAGTACTTCCCCCATCATTGCAGAGGTGAACTGCGTCCCTCTGTCAGAGAGTAGTTGCTTGGGGATCCCTACTCGACAGAAGACCTCCAACATTGCCTCGGCAACAGTTGTAGTCTCGATATTCTTCAGAGCGACCACCTCTGGCCACCTTGTTCCGAAATCGACTAGCGTGAGGATGAATCGGGACCCATCACTGGCTCTAGGGTGAATTGGACCCACAATGTCTACCCCTAACTGCTCAAAGGGTGTTGTGATGACAGGCAACGGACTCAAAGGTGCGGGCTTGACTCGACCTCGGTCGCAGGTCTTCTGGCACACGTCACAGGAGCGAATCCATCTGCGGACATCGCTCGCGATCCCAGGCCAATAAAACTGCGCCTGAACCCTATCCTGCATCTTCTGCCTACCCATGTGACCTCCAAGGCTACCCTCATGGCCCATCCTGAGGATGGCTGTCCTATTCTTCAAGGGAACCACAAACTGCCACTGCTCCTCAGAGTGAGGGTACTGCACTACATGGTAGATCCGACCTCCCTTCTCTGCAATCCACGACTTACGCCCCTTATCACCTTCAACGACAGCCTCACCAAGCTTTGCCCTAACACTTGCCAAGGATGCGTCTTGCTGCTGCTCATGGACAACATCCTGACTCTCCGTGAGCTCTGAGGAAGTCATGACTGCCAGCGGCTTCGGGTCTTTCCGTGCCTTGGCTACGCCCCTAGTGACTGCTGCGGCCCCCGTCTGGGTGGCTATCTCGCTCGTGGGTCCGTACTTGGCACCCCGGACGTTCCCCACTATCAAGTCATAAATTGGATCATGCATTACGGCTGCTGTGATGCTACCAGAAAGAAACAGAGATTCAATTTCCACCCTCGCCTCGGGAACTGTGGTGGTGGAACCATTGATCATGTGAACGTTGATTCCTCGCCCCGTGAATTGGTGGTGCTTGACCAGAGTGTCCCGCACGATACACCCAGACGACCCATTGTCTCTAAGCGCCTCTACAGATACCCCCCCTACTCTACCTGGCTGCACTAGGAACCCTGTGTTTTGTTTTCCCATCCCAGCACCCCCTGCTATAAGTCACAAGTCGTGGGACGTGCCTTGTGATTTAGTCGGCACCCCATTCTTGCTGTCTGCCTGTACTGTCTGAGAAGCAGAGGCCGAACTTTGTTGACGGTTATCTCCAGACCACCGTTGACCCTGTTGACCCTTTGAGTTGGAGTAATATTTCGGCTTCTGAGGTCCCTGACCCTTCCATTTCCTGTGTGCCCCTGCTTGGGCCTGTTTGGGGCCCGGGTCAGGGTTGCCTTTGCCTTTGTTACCGCCCTCGTTCAACATTCTCCGCCGCTGGTACCCGTGGGCCTCAAAATATGCGTCTGCCTCAGCCGCCATACTCTTAGCCGAGGTAACCTTGCTCAGTTTGAACTGGGCCACGAGGTCATTCGGAGCCGACAGCTCAAACTGCGTTCGCAGGAAGAGATCACGTAACCCATCCCTACTGTCAGGAGTCTTATCCTTGTTTACCCAGACATCCAGATAACCCTCAAGCCTAGCCAGGAACTGGGTAGCGGTTTCCTTTTCAGCTAACCTAGCAGATACAAATTGCCGCCGGGCAGCCTGTGCCATGAGCCCGTATGCCTCGACCAACGCAGTCTTCATATCACCATAACTGGACTTGTCGGACCCTAAGCGATTCAACAGTGTGAGCGCCGGGCCCTCAAAGAGTGAAAGGAATTGTATTTCCTTGGCTGTCTCGTCAAGAGCATATGCCGTTGCGGTTCTTTCGAACCTCCTTATGAAAGGTTCTATATCATCACCCACCTTATAGATGGGCTGCTTGATGCGTGGCAACCCCTTAGGAGCATCCACATGACCGTTGACCCCCGCATCCCCTGGTTTAGCTTTAACAAGATCGAGCTTCCTTTGATGCTCTCTCTCTGCCTCAGCCGCCTTTTCCCTGTGAGTCTCCCTAGCCCTCTCAGCCATAGCCACCTCGTGTTCCCTCGCTGCCTTAGCCTCCTCCCTATCCTGTGCTCATTTCTCCCTCTCCCTCTCCCTCTTTTCTTCCTCCTCAGCCTTTCTACTATCTATGTAGCCTTCTCGGTTCTCCTCAGTGAGGCCTAGTTCTACAGCTTCCTCGTAGATGGTTTTTATTGACGCCATTGTACCCTCGAAGAGTGAAAGGAACCAGGAAAAGCAAGTCCTATCCTATCTGCCTAATCAAATAGCACCGAAAGGAACAAAACAAAAAACTAGCCAGCTCTATCCTATCAGCCTAATCTGAGATGAACAACGAACGACAAAAGAAAGTTAAGATAGCACGGTTCCGTTACCCCTGGAACGAGTTATGTGAGGGAGGAATAAAGGAAGGAATTGATAAAGAGGAACAACGGATATAAGACAAGGAGAAAAAAAATGTTTACGCCCTACAAACAAAATTTGACCCCTATAACTGCAACACGCAAGAATGTCGAACCAAAAAAAAAAACTATGAAAACCGACAACAGTTAATTAGATTACAATCCCCTTCCCTCCATTTAATCGGACGATTGCAGCACTCGCACGAATGGCGAAAGAAAAAAATCACACGGACGAAATTCTTAACGACAAAAAAACAAAACAAGCAGAGATCAATTATTATACAAGCGAAACAAAATTGATGGAACACAATTATTTCTCGATAGCCGAAATTGTACAATCTATATATATTATTATTATACACAAGCGATGAGAAAAGATGTTTACTATTTACCCAAGCCCACGATCAGAAGTGACCACGCGGGTGGAAGAAGAAGGAGGGAGGGAAAAATTCCCCCACGGCTCACCTTCTTTCTAACACAACAACAATGCTATCCTATGCCTATCTATTTTTATCTAACACATCCGCATCGGAAACTGGTCCTGTCACGGTCGCCAGTTGTAATAAGTCGCCTCCCTGATTTGTATATAAATTGGGCCACTAAGATAAAGGATCTCGTAGGAAAATATTCCTTAATTAATTACCCGGGATACAAATCAAAGACACGCCTATCCAATATATTTATACCGATCGATACAGTATATTTTGTTGTTCGGCCAGCTTACAGGATTAACGGTGTGTATATACTGTATATAGATTTATATAGATATAAAAAGGCTGTTCAATTATTGACGCGATGGGACTATGTTATTAGAAAACTGTTATTTAACCCCTTCAGACTCATATGACGCAGAGGTTGCTAGATTAGCAATAAGAAATAGAGTTCTCTCACTCTTATAATTACCTCTCCATAATTAGCTAACTCAAAGACAACTGCAGAGGTTGAAGTAACTAAACTAAAGGTTTGTAAATACTCCTGATGGTAATAAAGGCTTTAAAGTATCCCTAATAGGCTCAACATTGCATCATATGTCGGAGAGGGTTAACAATTAACAATGATAAATTAAACAAACATTCTATTAAAACGGTTTATTGAATAAACGACACAAATTGATGAAAATGAATCCGAAAATTATGTTCACACACCACTCGCTCCTTCTATCCAAATGTTTAACTAACTTAATTAACCCCTCTAATTTAATTAACTAGAGCCTTGACTGAGCCACACTCAGTCAAACTCACTCCTAAAATTACCCGTCACTAATCTGATACCACTAGCCTAACGGAGTCCTATATACCAGGCAAAACAATTAACCCTCCCTTGAATTTACCCTTATCGCATTATTAATGACCGCGTCTAGCACATCAGATTACTTATATAATAACACTGTATACTAACCTTTACACATGGTCGAAGGAGGGTGCCGCATCACCCTGGTCGCCACTCCACACTCACAAGCACTTCATTCGCTGGCACCAACTAGGGGACTAAGGACTGCGTTCACCTCTCCTGCTTTATTTATACCCTCGGTTTGGAACAAGCGTATGCTTGGAGAATTGGCGGGAAAAGGAAAGAACATCTAGGACCTTCTCGAACCTTCTCGAAGGTCCGAGAACCTTCTTGACCAAAGTTACTGACCGCACGTCCCGTTCAGTACCATAGGATACAGTAATAAAAGTCCCCCCCAGTCCCAAGCAATGTGGCCAAAATGGCAGGAGAGACCACCTTTCCACCTCAAGAGATGAGGCAAGGCTGGCTCTCTCACCCTTCAGTGGGTCTTATATAAGCTGAGAGGGAAAACAAAACAAAAAAAGGTACAGGGTTGTACAAGCAGTTACAAGGAGAGTACATTACTGACAGCTATAGCCGTCGCTGGGTCTGTGAAGTTAATTATCTACTGATGACTATAAGCTAGCATTATGAATATGGTGTAATTTGTATAAAACTTATTGATTACAAATAGTGATCATATATATACTGTGACCTTGATCTTTGACCTTTGACTTAAAATAAAATACATATATTTGGATGGTCATCGCATTGACCAACTGAATTTGCCTGTATAATTTGATGACAATACATTAAACAGTCAAGCAGAAGTTTACGGAAAATGACAAATACTCTTATTTTGACCTTGACCTCTGACCTTAACTATTACAATATTTATGTGAAATTTGATATGTATGTGATTTAAGTAATAAGCCATAACACAATCAGTTTTAAAAAATGTGAGTACCCTAATCTTTTTTTAATAAATAATAAAAGTTGACCTTTGACCTTGGCCTGTGTCCTTGATGTTTACGTAAGTGTACATAATTGTTTGCATTGACATTGCCCATGAAAATCACACAAGCATGCCTAATTTCATTAAAACCCATCATTTAGTTTCATATATATTAATAGAATAGTTGACCTTGACCTTTGACCTTTATCTTGACCTTTATATGTCTCAACCTTTATTATTTTCCTTTTCACTTAATCCTTCCAGCCCGGGTGTCATTTTAAAATGACACCAAAAAAAAGGGCCGGAACCCGGGTGTCATTTTAAAATCCTTGTGCTTGAAAGCGTGCTTCAAAATTTACGCGGCCAATTTTGGCATGGTAGGAGCGACCGCAGCGCCACCAAGCCTCAACTACTAGTGTTATCAGTTCGTACGTGGCCGCCATAGAGAGTAATACTGAAAAAATGTTTTCCGACGTGTCCGATTCGTTGCAACCTCCCGTGGGCCCCAGTGCTACCTCACTCGCAACTTCAACGCATGTTGCAACCGAGAAGAGAGCTCAACAAAAGAAAGTTAAGCGTTTGTTGAGTGATAGCGCTATACAGCGACAACTTTTTGATAGTGATGAAGAGAGCAGTGGCGAAAGCTTGGTGGACAAGGTACAATTTATAAGTGAAAGTGAAGACGATTTCGTAGGCTTTGGAGACGACGATAATGTCGATTTATTTGAAGGGGGAGACAGTAGTGATGATCCTGATGTGGAAGTGTTTCAGGAAGGTGCCATTGAGCTTCCCAGTGTGCTAGAACCTAGGCCTACCCCCTCGCCATCTTCGCTAGGTCAGCCTAGGCCTAGCCCTAGCCCTAGCTCAGGACCTTCCCCTTTGCCTGCCCGTACGCCCTTGAAAGTGGGCAAATATTTCTATAAACAATCATTGATCAAAAGTGCAGCTAAAAAAGCACGCAGGGCAGCCACAGAAAAGCATAGGGAAGCTGAAGATAGCGATAATGACGCCGACCTGGCCTAGCAACCACCCGCATTCCATTGTCCCGACGCCTTGACACGGGACGCCGCGTGGGTCACCCACAGCCCTCGCCTTCATCTCTCATTCAGGATGACCAAAGGGCCTCTTCAAGTGGTATTGGTGATGTGCCACAGGCCTCAACACACCGCAGAGCATTATTTGCTGCTGAAAAGCCCTCGGCTCGCCGCAAAAGGAGCCCAACTCCCGAGGCCTCGGCTCTCATTCTTGAAGCTCCCGCAGCCTCCCGCGCCCCACACCGCCGACGCCCGGTCACTTCTTCACCAGAATTGTCTCCTGAAGAGGATGCTGACGACCCCAAGATAACCTGACGTCGCCTGAGGAGGAAGAGGAAGAGGAACAGGAACAGGAAGAGGAAGAGGATGTGCCGACAAAACGAGCGAGAGGGCGAGGTCGTGGACGTGGTCAGCCTGCCGACGCCGCTGCCCCTGGGCGTGGGCGTGCAGGGCGTCCGCCTGGGCGTCCGCGTGGCCAAGGGCGTGTGCCAGGGCGTCCAGGGCGTGTGCCTGCTGCAGCACGACCTCGAGCATCAGCATCCGACCTGTTTGTGTGGACAGATGGAGCTGATTTTGAGCCAGATTGTCCTGCCTTTGACGAGGTACAGATGGGTTCTGGGGTGTCACCAGTATTTCCCTGTGGCCCAGACGCTACCCCCAGTGAACTTTTCTGTGGCTTCTATGACAATGAAGTCATGGAATACCTCGTCAAAGAGACAAATCACCACCATGCTATCTGTGCCAACTTTCTTGGGAGGAAGACCAGTGCCAAGATGGTGGCATGGAGAGCTCTCACTGTGGCAGAACTATATGTGTTCTTGGCACTCACAATGCTGATGACTCATATAAGGAAGCACGTTCTGGCTGACTACTGGATCACTGGCGACATCATAACGACTCCATCATTTGGCAAATACATGTCCAAAGACAGGTACTTCGACATCCTCTCCTATCTCCACCTGACAAACAACATGGCAGTCCACCTTCCCGACTCATTATGGAAGATCAGGAAGCTGTATGACATGATACGTCATCAGTTCACCACATACCTGATTCCTTTCCAGAAGATGTGCCTCGACGAGTCTCTGGTCCTGTTCCGTGGTAGGCTGCACTTCCGACAGTATATCCCGTCCAAGAGACACCGCTTCGGCATCAAGCTCTTCGTCCTCTGCGACTGCTTGACGGGGTATGTGCTGGACTTTATAGTATATAGCGGCAAGGCTGGAGAAGTTGTGACTGATCCTCTCATTGGTTTTCGTGGCGCTGTAGTGAAGAAGATGATGGAGAGGCCCTTCAATAATAACCACATCCTCTACACAGATAATTATTACACGTCGCCTCTCCTGACCAAGTACCTCCATGACCGCAAGACCGGAACTGTCGGCACAGTCAAGGGCAAAAGGAAGGGCATGCCAGGCTACCCAACCAAGACGAAGAAGGCGGACATCTTCCACAAGAAGAGTGGCCCCATCCTCTCCATCCACTGGCATGACCAGCGCAAGGTCAACCTCCTCACCACATACCACAAGGCCCAGATGGTCGCCACAGGGAAGGTGGACCGAACAACCAAGAACCCCGTCCAAAAACCAGCTGCTGTCCTGGATTATAACCTCAACATGTGCCTCGTTGACAAGTCCGACATGCAGATGGGCTTCATCGACTGCCTGCGAACATCTTGCAGGTGGTACAAGAAGTTTATCCTGCATACGGTAGATATGTCGGTCCTCAATGCCTACAACATCTACCGTCTGAGGACTCCAGGAGCCAAGAAGTACAAGTCCCTGCGGAAGTTCCACAAGCAGGTGCTACTTGAGCTCCTGGCTAAACATGCGGGTACACCAGGCAGGCCAATACAAGGACCAGGCCAGCTTGACAGAACGGGGTGTGCTGAATTCTTCAGGAAGCACCAGCTCAACGCCCTTCCTTTCAAAGCACCAGGTAGTAACGTTAGGAGTCAGAAGAGGTGCCATGTGTGAAGCCACACAACTCGCAGACCCCGCAAACCCACAAAAACCACTTGGGAATGCCTCGAGTGTCAAGTTGGACTGTGTGCTGGCACCTGCTTCAACGACTTCCACACTCTCACAAACTTTTGAAGTGGAAGTGACAACAGTGAAAGTGACACTCAAATGTAGGCTAAAAATAATAATATAACTAAGTATAAGTGAAAAGGACACATAAGTAATAATAAGTGCCTTCAATAACAATATGAACAAGTGAAAGTGACACTAAAATATATATTTCTAACAATAAATAAGTGAAAATGACACTCAATAAGCCTAGGCCAGTCAAAGTGACAGTATAATAATAATAAAACTAAGTATAAGTGAAAGAGACACACACAAGTAATAATAAGTGCCTTCATAACAATATGAATAAGTGACAGTGACACTATATATTATTAGCTTACCTAACAATACATAAAAGGGGACATGACACTACCAATTATCAAAGTCCAGTGAAAGTGACACTAATAATCATAATAATAATAATAAAACGAAGTAATAAGTGACAGAGACACAAATAAGTTCATATAAATAACTTTATTGAGTGAAAATAACATAATAACTATAATAAATGACAGAATAACCAATAAAACACTATCAAATCGCTTCCCGGCATAATTGCGGGTGGAGCGACGAGTGCAACTGGGCGTTGTAGCCGGGGCCGCGGTTGAGTGTTCGGACGCGCCGAGGTAAATACGCGGCAAAAGTTACCTCCACTTCCATCACCATCACTCCGGAACCAGTTGAGCTAGAGAGCTCTACTCAACGCCATTCTACACAGGAAGGTAAGTCGCTAATTTCTATATATGTTTGATTAATGTAGGTAATATATTAAGCGAGATTAGCCTTAGTTTACTTTTGTTGATATTCGACCAGATCGCCCGGATACGAGCTCCGTCATTAGGAGAGCCTGCCCGGGCCAGGAGGGTTAAAGTGCAATTATCTCACCAAATTTTGTGAAGTTTGCATGAAAAGTAAAGAAAATAGCATATTGACCTTTTATTTGACCTTGACCTGTGACCTTGACCTATATATATGGAATTGAATAGTTTATTGTATGACCTTGACCTAGGTATTCCGAATATACATGGTAAGCCTAGTGAGAATCTACTGCAAGAGTTAGTATAAGAAATACTAGTAAAAAACCTATGTTGACCTTTGACCTTACCCTTCAGTATATTTATCTATAATTTGGGCAATGCGATATCTAGGTAACCAGTACATTGTATAGTGAAAATGAAGACATTTGAATACAAAATAAAAATATATAGCATAAGTTGACCTTTGACCTTGACCTGTGACCTTGACCTTTATGTAAGAGTATTTTTGTTGTTCATTGACATTGCCCAGGAAATTACAAAAAGCATGACTAATTTCATTAAAATCCATCAATTAGTTTTATATATATTTATAGAATAGTTGACCTTGACCTTTGACCTTGAGCTTGACCTTCATGATATGTTTCTCAAAATGTGCTATTTTAATTTTTATTTAAAGTGCAACTACCTCACCAAATGTTGTGAAGTGTGCATGAAAAGTAAAGAAATTAGCATACTGACCTTATATTTGACCTTGACTTGTGACCTTGACCTTTCATATGGAATTGAATAGTTTCTTGTATGACCTTGGGCTAGGTATTCCGAATATTCATGGTAAATCTAGTGAGAATCTAACTGTAATTATAAGAAATAGTAGTACAAAATTAATTTGACATTTGACCTTTGACCTTTGACCTTACCCTTTAGAATATTTATTTCAAATTTGGTCAATAAGATATCGAGGGTACCAGTAACTTGTATAGTGAAAATGGAGAAATTTGAATACAATCTAAAACACAAAATATTTTCCTTATTTTTAACCTTGACCTTTGACCTTAACCTTTTGGTTAATTTGAATATTTCTTTTTGACTGTCCTTCGCATTGACCAAATGTATATACCTGTGAAATTTGGTGAAAATCCATTGAACGGTCTATGAGGAGTTACTGGACGGACGACGACGACGACGACGACGACGACAGACAAGCTGAATTATGGTGCACAGTATACGGGCGGGATCTGTGTGCGCGATACCACTCTGCTTCGCAGAGTTGATAATGATATTAAAGTAGGTGTGCGGTTTTCCCATTAACTAAAAAAAAAAAAAAATGCATACGCAACTCTGCGACCTAGAATTCTGCAAGTAGTATTGAATCTCGTAGGTAAAATCGGGTTATATACAGTATATATATATATATATATATATATATATATTGCAAATACACATAAGCTACTTAATGTTTTTATACTTACAGCCGGACTTGAACCACTGACAGTCAGAACAAATGCCCATACTTTAATCAACTATACCACGGCATGATAGAAAATACTTGTGTGCAGTGGATTAAAGCATGGACACTCATCCTGAATGTTGGTGGTTCATGTCCGCCTGGGAGTATATAATTATATATAATTACATTAATGATCACATTGAATCTTAACCTTTAAAATATTTATCTATAATAAGGTCAGCGGAACACTATTTTGTAGCATTTTGAATATGGTGTATTTCAAATTTAAATATATATAAGAAAGACATAGTGACCATAATCTGCGACCTTCACCATTCACCTTGACCTCTGAATAACAAAAACAAAAAATGTGGACAATCGTTGCATTGACCAACCGAATTTGCCAGCAAAATTTGGTGACGATACGTAACCCGTTCAGTAGTTCTATCGGTTTCATTTCATACTTGATATTAAGACGATTTTATTTAGTTTATGAAGGGCCTCCATAAAATTAGCAGGCTTTCAACCATCTTAATTAACTCTTCTTACTAACACAAATCCTTCATAAGCTCTACAATCCAATACATTCCTATGCAGATGACTCAACACTCCACAGTTCCTTCACATTTACCAATTCTTTCACCCAACCCGATCTTATAAATTCAAAAATAAACACTGCAATTTCTCTGAACCAGGACCTTTCTAGAATTAATGAATGGGGACAAAAGAATCTAGTTTCCTTTAATGCACAGAAAACCAAGTACATTCAATTTTCTAACCGACAGAATCTCACTGACTCCCATATATTTGCTAATGATGTAAATATTCCCACTTCCCCTAGTATTGACATTCTTGGTGTAACATTAACTACTAACTTGAGCTGGACACATTATGTTAGAAGCATTGCTAAGAATGCCTCTACAAAACTGGGACTCCTGTACAGAGTTCGAGAATTCTTCACTGACGAGCAGTTGGCCGTAATATATAAAAGTCATGTGCGTTCTCAGATGGATTACTGTTCACCTCTGTGGAGTGGAAGTGGAGTGGTTGCATTGAGGCAGTTGGACAAAATTCAAAATAAAGCTATTAGATTAATCAATAACCCTGCAATCACACAGGACCTTCCTACATTATCCATACGAAGAAACGTTGCATCCCTTGCATTATTCTACAGATATTTTCACAGCAATTGTTCCGAGGAACTTATTTCAATTGTGCCGCCTCTCCACATATTTCCCCGTAGAACTAGGGCAGCTGAGAGCGCCCATGAATTTACACTTTCTCCTCCACAATGCAGAACTTCTGCTTATCAAAATTCATTTATCCCCAGAACTACTATTCTTTGGAATTCACTTCCCTCGAGTTGCTTTCCACAAACTTACAATCTACAGCAGTTTAAATCCAGTTGTTACAAACATTTTATGAATGGAGGATGCCTTTAGGCACATGGACCTTTTTGTTTTATGTGTGTTTTTCCTTCCTCCGTTCATTGTCTCTTAAAAAAAAAAAAAAAAAAAAAAAAATCGTCTAATTATAGCTAGAATACAATAAAAAAGACGTCACCGGTACACAAAGGGTTAAACAGTTTAGGATGAGTATTAACAAAATTATTAACATTCTTCTTTTGTTCTTTGACCTTGACCTTTAACCTTAATTATTATATTTATATATATGATTGAAATTTATGTTATTTAAGTAAAATGCAAATAACAGTCGTCAGCTTATCGAAAATTGAGTAGTTTTTATGATGAAGGTTAACTTATGACCTTGGCTTGTGACCTTGACCTTTATGTAGGATTATATTTTTGCTTGCTTTGATATAACACTAAAAAATAAAATAAGTGTGTAAAATTTCATTAAAGATCATCAGTTTGTTTCGGAGGTATTAAAGGAATAGTTGACCTTGACCTTTAACCTTCATCTTGACCATCTTAATGTCTGAAAATTTAACATTTTAATTTTCCCTTAAAGAACAACCGTCTCAACCAATTTTGTGAAGTTTACATGAATAGTAAAGAAATGAGCATATTGACCTTATATTTGACATTGACCTGTGACCTTGTATGACCTTGGTCTAAGCATTCCGAAAATGCATATGTCTAATGAGAATCTTACATTAAATGGGAAATACCAGTAAAAATAATATTTCGACCTTTAACCTTGACCTTTGACCCTAGAATTTCTTATCAAAGATTTAGTTAGCTTAACAGCAATGTTCGTATTAGCTAGCATTATGAATATGGTGTAATTTGGATTAAAACATATTGATTACAAATAGTGATCATATACTGTGACCTTGACTAAAAATAAGATACATATATTTGGATGGTCATTGCATTGACCAACTGAACTTGCCTGTATAATTTGATGACAATACATTAAACAGTCAAGGGGGAGTTTAGGGAAAATGACAAATACGTTTGTTTTGACCTTGACCTCTGACCTTAACTATTACAATATTTACGTGAAATTTGATATATATGATATTTATGTAATAAGCCATAATGTAGCCAGTTTTCTAAAAATTGAGTAATCTTTTTTAATAAATAATAAAAGTTGACCTTTGTGAGGTTCTTTACTCCGATGACACCGTGTTGAGGTGGAATCTTCAGTAGGCCTCTCTGTGATGAATAATGTTTGTAGAAAACTGCCACCACTAATAGTTTATAGACATATTAGGAGTCGGGAATCAATCAACCCATGCGATCAGCCTTTCCTTTATTTGTTGTATAAGTATGCAGGAACACAGTCAGGAATCAAATCAGGTGTGAAATGATGAAGTGGTAAGAATGGTGAAAGGGGGTGTGTGAGAGCGTGGTGAGTGGACCTCCGCCCTCGACTCGTGTCTGTCGAGTTCTCCCGTGTGATCGCCGTCATGCCTAGGTTCAACCGCACCTCGCCTTCCGAGAATGCATAACCAATGATGACAGCGTGAATAATCCTAAATGACGAGTGAATAATAATACATGACGAGTGAATAATCGTGCATAACTCCAGTCCAGGGGTCTCCTGGTGTATAGGTTAGCAAGTCGTTAATATAGGAATGAAATGATTAATCAGCATGTTTACCTTAGCTATTGATAAGGACACCTGTGGTCTTGCCTCTGGACCACAGCTAACAGCTCCTTGTACAGGCATATACAAAATTCGTGTCACAAGTATGACTTGAGTTATGAGTTGTCTAAATATGAGTGAAAGGATCGTATAACACGCCCCCACTACGAGAGTTTTGCTCCCACTGCAAAACAAAACTGCAAATGGAGCCCTAAAATTATAATAAAAAGTGAAATAACTGAAAGAGAAATAAAAACAAAATAAATGCTTAAGTCTAACAAAAGATTATAAAGGCTGAGGTTTTGTAGATTTTCTATAATAAAATAGATGAGATGTGATGAAAATGGTACATACATAAAGATATATAATACATATCAAATTGTAAAAGTAAGAGTAATTATTCTATAAACAAAAATCAATATAAACAAGTATACAGTACATAATCCTATATAATACAACACTAAGTAATTGAAAATTACTCTGACCTGTAAATTAAATTGACCTGTGACCTTGACCTTTATGTAAGAGTACATTTTTGTTTGCATTGACATTGCCCATGGAAATCAAATAAGCATGCCTAATTTCATTAAAACCCATCAGTTAGTTTCATATATATTAATAGAATAGTTGACCTTGACCTTTATTTTGACCTTTATATGTCTCAACATGTATTATTTTCCTTCTCACTTAAAGTGGAACTATCTCACCAAAGTGAAGTTTGCATGAAAAGTAAAGAAAATAGCATATCGACCTTTCATTTGACATTGACCTGTGACCTTGACCTTGCATATGGAATTGAATAGTTTATTAGAAGAAATACTAGTAAAAAACCTATTTTGACCTTTGACCTTACCCTTTAGTATAGTTTTCTAAAATTTAGGCAATACGATATCGTTACCAGTAACAAGTATAGTGAAAATGAAGACATTTGAATAAAAACAAAAAAATATATAGAATAAGTTGACCTTTGACCTTGACCTTTATGTATGAATAATTTTGTATTGTGCATTGACATTGCCTAGGAAAATAAAATAAGCATGACTAATTTCATTAAAACCCATCAGTTAGTTTTATATATATTTAAAGAATAGTTGACCTTGACCTTGACCTTCATGACATGTGGACATGTGTCTCAAAATGTGATATTTTCCTTTTCATTTAAAGTGCAGTTATCTCACCAAATTTTGTGAAGTTTGCATGAAAAGTAAAGAAATTAGCATAGTGACCTTATATTTGACCTGGAATTGTGACCTTGACCTTTCATATGGAATTGAATAGTTTCTTGTATGACCTTCGCCTAGGTATTCCGAATATTCATGGTAAGCCTAGTGAGAATGTAACAGGTAGAATAATAGTAGTACAAAACTTATTTTGACCTTTGACTTTACCCTTTAGAATATTTATCTAATATTTGGTCTATACAATATTGAGGTTACCAGTAACTTGTATAGTGAAAATGAAGAAATTTGAGTAAAAACTAAAACACATGAAATATTGACCTTATCTTTAACCTTGACCTTTGACCTTAACCTTTTATTTAAATTTAAAATTTATTTTTGACTGACCTTTGCATTGACCAAATGTATATACCTGTGAAATTTGGTGAAAATCCATTGAACGGTCTAGGAGGAGTTACCGGACGGATGACGACGGACGACGACAGACAAGCTGATTGGTGGTGCACAGTATACGGGCGGGATCTGTGTGCGCGATACCACTCTGCTTCGCAGAGTTGATAATTGCAGTAATGCTTCTAGATTTGTGGTGGATAAACAACAGCCAATCGTAATCATATCAGGTTTTTCTATTCATAATTCTTTCCTTGATCTATGTATCTGGTGTCACGTGGTTCTCAGTTTAGACAACTCCCCTACAAAACTAAAAAGCCTGTGAAAAAGTATGAATAGCGCACTAGGATGTTGGATGCTACTCCTGTTATAGGCTGCCTTTCAGTAGCCTATTCAAAACATGGTTGCAGTCAAACCGTTCAACCTCACTAACCGATCATCAGACCCACAAACACAGGCATTATTATCTACATAAGCTTACTTCATAAACAGTTACAGAAAAATACTAAATAGCTGATAACACTAATCATCGCAATATCTGATGTAGTAACACCTTTCTGTGAATGCTCTAAACTTATTTCACATGCAAAACTATTTTACACATCAACCTATATGACACAAATCTCTCACTAACTATAGGCTGGGGTTGGCACTTTCCCGGCCTAAGAATAGTAAAAATCGGAGTACAAAAGCAGAGAGCAGCACTTTTGAGCTGGCAACGCAGTAATACAACAAGCTGCCACTCACCCCCAAGCCAGCAGCTTCGTGCAGAGCCCTGATATTGCGGGAAAGTATCCAGTGGCCTGCGAGTATCTGGCCGCAGTGCATGCATTCTCATTAGCATTGCACAAGAAGATGAGGAGTACTAGTACTAGTACTTTGTATGCAGAGCGTTAACTGGATAATTAATTCCTATGACTGTTGGTATCGTATAAATACGATAGAATATGACTCTTTTGTGATCGCATATGTCTCTGTGACGTCACGATCTCTCCTACAGCACGACGTAGGACGAGTAGATCGTATATTATAAGATTGTAAATAAGTTAAGTTATAAAAGGCCTAATATGCTATTAAGCAATAATGCCATGGTCTTATGTAGTATATATGAATTTATCGTATATATTAATATAATTTATCGTATAGAGCAACCTAAATGCGGTACGATAATTTGGGCTCCTGGCGGTTTGCCAAGGCAGCAAGGTGTGCTTTTGAGGTACGCCAGAGCCTTCACGAACACCAACCAGTTAACATCTAAATTTTCCGCCCTCAGTTGATCGAGCTTTTGTGCCTCTAATCACAATACACATACAGCAATACACTCAGCTACACCATCACGACGCTCTCATCGACATCATGACTGACTGATAGATAAGCATAAATTATAATAATCATGTCCATTCCCATGTAATCATTTATTCTTTCTTTAACTTGACTCGAGTCTTGGGACCGAAGTCTCGTTCCCCATTGTCCACCGCCATATTGGGTAAAACGTTCTCCCTTGCCTCATTGCCACGTGGAACTATTGGTGAGTTAATTCCTGGCTAATATTAACCCTTATAACCTTACCCTATATATACATTTATTATGTGAGACCTTTGGATATAAATTAGCTTGTTTCAGATTGAATTCAATTTAGATATAGAGTAGTTTTCATTTAGATTGATTTTATTTTGATTCATTATAGCTTAGTAATATTTAACTTCCATTGATAGTTTACCACATTGGTGCCCAGACCCGGGACCTAGCTACCAGTAAGGGATTTTAAGGCAATGAACAAGGGGACATATAACAGGATGCAGGAACAACTCTATGATAAACTGGCAAGGCTAGCCAAGCGATGGTTAGAGCCGGAATGCAGGGTCACATCGTTGTGCCTGCCTAAGTCTTGCATCCCACCCATCATCTTTCCCCAATAATTTTCTTTTCCGTTTCAGACTTCCTGTGACATATGACCTGACCTAACATTTTTTTCTTGTTCAATATGATCCATTAGTAGGTATTGCTATTTACTATTTTTTCTCCGTAACATAGAAGTCCGCCAGTTGGCGTCTCTTAATTAGACTATTATTTGGCCGTTGTCTTTGTAACGTAACATTTAGATACATAGCCTATAGGCTCACATGCAAAATGGATAAAGACCATAAAGAGACACCGTCTAGTGGGGTGCTAAGCAAAGCCCCTAAAAATCAAAGGGCGGGACTTCGGGGAGTATTAAATAGGCTAATTGTGGACTTAAACACTTTCATCACTATTGCTGATCTAGAGGAATTGGAGGCTAGATTAGATAACGTCCAGGCTACCCACGGTCGTATTACGGCTCTGAGTGAGGTGATTGTGGCTGACATGATAGAGGAGGAAGAGATAGTTACAGAGTGTGATAATCGCGCCCTCTATGACGAACCTGTCTTTAGAGCGAAGCGCCTATTACAGCGTGCTGTCGCAAGTGAGAAGGGAGGCGATAATGAGGCCCATAGAAGGGCTGACCCAAAACATACTGTACACCTCCCAAAGCTCAATCTTCCTACATTTGGGGGCAAGTTAACCGAGTGGTTAGCTTTCTGGGACTTATTTCGATCTACGGTTCATGAATCCTCTGTGGATAATGTCCGCAAGTTTCACTATCTGAAGGGACAAATGGAAGGAGAGGCCTTACATTTAATAGAGGGTTTTGCAGTAGTGGGTGGTAGTTATCTTGAAGCGGTACACTTATTAGAGTCCACATACGGGGATAGAGAGCAGTTGAAGATGGCCCATGTCGTTGCCTTGTTGGGGCTCGCAGAACCACAGTATAAGGTTGATGAGTTGACAAACTTCAGGGCAAATATGGAGTGCCATACTCGATCGCTAGACACCCTAGGGCTTACCACGCAGGAAATGATAGTCATTATCTTGTGTCAGAAGCTTCCTATGGCAATACTTGATAAGGTAAGATCATTTGAGCTGGGGGAGTTCAAAACTCAGTTCAGCAAGGAGATCAATAATCTACAGTTGAACAAAGGGAGAATGTATGTGTCGGGAGGGAATGAGAATGTGGAGAAGAGGGGAACAATAAGCATGACAGTGGGGACTAAAGTAAAGAAAGAGGGTGTGTATAAGAAACCTGCTCAGATTCTATGTAAGCTATGTAACAACAAACATAAATGGAGTTTCTGCGTAAAATACCCAACAAATGAGACAAAACTACCACAGGTGAAAAGATTGAAGCTATGTGTAGGTTGTCTAAGTGGGGAACATGGTAAGCAGGGACAATGTACTGCTACATACTTAAGGCCCTGTCGCCACTGCAAAGGACATCACTTTGATAAGTTGTGTCCTACAGCAGATAAAGTCAAAGACGTCAATACAGAGGGTACTACAACTGTGACACTAGGTAGCACGCAAGACACCACTACTCCATTAGTTTTTCAGAACGCCCCAGCCAGCAATCCCTCAACGACAAACGTAATGAAGCCATAGACCTCTTAAATTCTGATCTAAATACTATTTCCAATTGGGGCAGAGAAAACCTTGTTAACTTTAATGCTTCCAAAACCCAATTTCTCCATCTATCTACCCGTCAGGATCTCCCAGCGGACTATCCCTTGTTCTTCAACAATACAAAAATCAACCCTTCATCTTCTCTCAATATTCTTGGTGTCTCTTTTTCTTCTGCTCTCATTTGGAAGGACCATATTACCAGTCTTGCTAAGGCAGCCTCCCAGAAGCTGGGTGTGCTCAACCGCCTTAGGGGGTTCTTTTCCCCTGCACAGCTTCTTGCTCTGTACAGGGGCATAGTGCGCCCTTGTATTGAGTATTGTTCACATGTGTGGGGAGGTTCCTCTCACACCGCTCTCCTAGACAAAGTTGAAAGGAAGGCCTTTCGTATCATTAACTCCCGTCCACTCACCAACTCTCTGCAATCTCTCTCTCTCCGCCGCAATGTTGCATCTCTCTCGCTATTCTATCGCTACTATAATAATCAGTGTTCCTCAGAGCTATCCCAGTGCATACCACCTCTTTTACGTAGGGCACGTGGTACCCGTCTTACAACTCAATCCCACCCCTACTCTGTGCAACTCTCCAACCCAAGAGTGAAACGTAACTCTCAAACTTTCTTCTACTCAATATCTGAGCTCTGGAACTCTCTCCCAGAATCAGTCTTTCCCTCTTCCTATGACTTAAATTGCTGCAAACTCCGTGTGTCCAGGCATTTTGGCTCGAACGTCCCTTGATTTTGGCCCTGTCACTCTTTCAACTATGGGGGAGGCACTCGCTATAGGCAGTTATGCCTTTTGCCTCCCTCAATCACATAGAAAAAAAAAAAAAAAAAAAAAAATATTGCCCACAATACAGATTCCCATGGAAGGTAATGACAGTAACAAAGTTTGTCGGGTACTTCTAGATCAAGGGTCTCAACGTTCCTTTATAAAGAGGTCCGTACTAGTGGGACTGAAGCACCGAATCGTAGGGGCTGAGACTCTTCGATTACAGGGCTTCACAGGGGTTACTGATAAACAAGACTACGAGATAGCGGAGATTTCATATTTCTATCGTAAAAACCGGTACTTTATGACTTGTATCATAGTAGACACCCTACCAGAATATGTATCTGTGGGTGTGAAGAAGGTGGAACACGCATTACGTAGCAAGGGGGTTAACTTGTCAGATCCCATGGGAAATCAGAGTGAGGTGCATGTTCTACTTGGTGTGCATCATTATTATGAAGTAGTATACCCTGGATTTAAAAAGATGTGTGGTGTAATTTTAATCCCCACTAAATTTGGATACTGCATGAGCGGAAAGGTGCATAGTACACAGTCAAAGGTCCTGGTCGACACGGTCTCGATATATAGAGTCAATGTAACCGCGGCAGAGGAGTTGGGAAGGGAGGATTCCCAACCTAGTGACCCTAAGATGGCTGCCGAGTTCGACCTGGAACGACTGTGGAGATTGGATCACATAGGCATTAATCCTATGGAGACTGATTATGACTCAGAAGTTGCGCTACAAAGGTTTGACGAGTCTGTGTGCTACTGTGCCTCAGACAAGCAATATAAAGTTAGTTTACCCTGGAAGAACAGTGAGATAAACCTGCCTACCAACTATGGTTTGGCATTAGGTCGCTTACGCGCAGTGCAGCGGAAATTGTCTAACGAACCGAGCACGCGCCAGGCGTATGACGATGTATTTCGGAGTTATGAGGATAGGGGCTTTATAGAGAGAGTCAATGTCAAGGAACCGTGTAAGAAGGGTAGGGTTCACTATCTGGCCCATCATGCGGTAAGGAAAGACAGCGTCACCACACCAATACGGGTGGTGTATGACTGTTCTGCCCACCAAGGACAACAACCCAGTCTAAATGACTGCCTGTTGACAGGTCCGTCCATGGTGTCGGACCTGTCCCAACATCTATTGCGGTTTAGGCTGGGGAAGTACGCCTATACCAGTGACATCGAGAAAGCATTCTTGATGGTCAAGCTAAAGGAGGAAGATAGAGATGTTACCCGCTTTCTTTGGTTTGGCGACATTAGCAACTCTGAAAGTCCCATCATAATATACCGTTTTCGGGTTGTACTCTTTGGGGCCACTTGCTCGCAGTTTTTGTTAAATGCCACAATCAGAAAACATCTAGCTGACACTCATGAGGACACAAGTAAACTATCTCGCGGATTATACATTGACAATTTGCAGGGTACTAGCGATAGTCAAGATGATTTGTTATATGCATACTGGCAAGCACGCAGATTGTTTGCGGATGCACATCTATTTCTCCGCGAGTGGGTTACTAATAGTGAAGATCTTCAGAGTTTAATTCAGGTGGATGGTACGGCATCTCTTAACCAGGAAAAGTCCAGAAATTTGGGGATGATCTGGCAACCTAAACATGACATACTAACTTTTCAAACAAGGTCTTTTGCTCAGCAGACAGGAGCGCACACAAAAAGAAGTCTGATGAGCAAAGTTGCGCAATTTTTTGATCCTTTGGGTCTAGCATTACCCGTTACCATAAGAGCTAGGATTCTAATGCAGGAAGTTTGGAGACGTAAGATAGGATGGGATGACAGTTTGCCCGAGGACCTGAATGACCAAGGGACATTGTTGTTGAATGAATATGCCATCCTATGTACTAAACCTATACCTCGTAAAGTGGCGGCGTTCGGTGACGTTACGTTACACACGTTTTGCGATGCTAGCGCCACGGCATACGGGGTAGCCATATATGTTGTTACTTCATTTGGGGCACATTTAGTTACAGCCCGGGCCAAGGTAGCCCCGGTTAAAAAGGTAACTATCCCTAAAATGGAATTGACTGCCATGCTGCTATTAGCACGTCTGGTGCAACATGTACGCGCAGCATACGAGAGCGAATTAAATATTGAAATCGTTCATGTATGGTGCGATAGTCAGGTCGCACTCAACTGGATACATAGCAAGAAGTCTCTGCCAGTTTATGTGCGGAATAGGGTAGATGAGATTAGAGCCCTTTTGCCAGACGTTGCTTATCATTATGTAAATACAAAAGAAAACCCTAGTGATCTCATAACTAGGGGTATAACGGCTAGCCAGTTAATGAAGTCCGAATTGTGGTGGCATGGTCCAAAGTGGCTGCTCCATGAAAGTGAATGGACGATTTGGCATGCTGTTGGTGAGGGACTTCTGCCACTGGAAACAGTGGCAGTTACAGCCCAACCAAATGAGCCACCGGGTCCTATCATAGAGTGGGCAAGATTCGGTGACTATAATAAACTAGTCAGAGTTGTAGCTTGGGTATTGCGATATGTATCCAATCTCAAGCTTAAAGTAACGGGCCAACTCTGCAACAAGGGTCACAACATTGATGCTCGTGAATTTAAAGCAGCTGAAGTAACTTTGATCAAATTGGTTCAAATAGAAACCTTTTCCAATGAATTAGAATCCTTGAAAAGCTCGAATAAGACATTAATGCCTAATATTGTGCGTCAACTAAGGTTGCACCTAGACAATGGCCTCATCAGGTGTGAGGGTCGCCTGAAGTGGTCGGGTGTACCAGACGGCACAAACCGACCTATACTTATGCCAACAAGACATCACGTTACTGATCTATTGATCATACGTGCACATAGGGAAGTAAAACACTACGGGGTATGTCATATTATATCAAATTTACGTCTCACATGGTGGATACCCAGAGTTCAACAAGTAGCTCGACGCGTAGTGAGAAAGTGTGTAATATGCCAGAGACTAAAGGGTAAACCATATGCAACTGGACCAGCTCCACCTCTACCTGAATGCCGTGTAAAGCACGTAGAACCTTTCCAAGCGGTAGGATTAGATTACACAGGGGCATTGAAGACGAGGGAGCATGAGAAGGTTTATATATTATTGTTTACCTGTGCGACGTCTCGAGCGGTACACCTAGAACTATGTGATAATATGTCTAGCGAAGAATTTATGCTGGCGTTCAGACGGTTTTGTGCCCGTCGTTCATTCCCTCAACTCATTCTTAGCGACAATGCTCCCACTTATGTCCAAGCATCAAAATATCTAAAGGATATGAGTAGTGATCCTACTGTCATCACTTTTTTGGGAGAGAAGAAGTGCGAATGGAGGTTCATTCCAGTTAAGGCACCTTGGTTTGGTGGAATGGGGGAACGATGTGTCGGCATAGTAAAGTCAGGACTAAGAGCGGTTGTAGGACGTGCTCTATTAAAGAAGAGTGAGTTGACGACAGTCCTCACAGAGATAGAGGCAGTCGTGAATGATCGCCCGCTTACATATGTGTACACCGGCCTGCAAGAACCACTACCATTAACGCCAGCTCACTTGCTATATGGAAAACCATTGACTGCGTTTCCATCTGATTTTCAGTCCATAGTAGAGTTAGAGGATCCCTCGTTGTACTCTGAGGTAGCGGTGTCTAAGAGATACCAGTATATATCCAGGATAATCGAGGATTTTAGGAAACGGTGGATTAGTGAATATCTGCTAGCATTGAGGGAAAGGAGTGTTACTCCCTCTGGTAGACCAACGGCACCTACAGTTGGCGAAGTTGTTTTAATTAAAGAAGATAGTCCTCGTTTATACTGGAAATTAGGCCGCGTATTGGAGGTATACAAGGGGGCAGACTCTGTAGAGCGGGTGGCGCTATTGAAGACAGCCACTGGAACTACTGTTCGTCCTATCGCACGTTTGTACGCTTTGGAGCTCGATTCCGCATTTCAATCTGACGCTCCACCTGTTATTGCTGGGTCCGAGGATTCTCAAAGGAACAACTCCCCTCTTACTGATGGTGATCATTCTCGGACCGGGACGCGTCCCAGACGCGCTGCTGCTGGCGCCGTCGACTTGTGGCGTCAGAAGATAGCCTCTGGGCAACTTTAGGTTTAAGGTGGGGTTCAGGTCTTTTTTGTGGGGGGAGTGTATCGTATAAATACGATAGAATATGACTCTTTTGTGATCGCGTATGTCTCTGTGACGTCACGATCTCTCCTACAGCATGACGTAGGACGAGTAGATCGTATATTATAAGATTGTAAATAAGTTAAGTTATAAAAGGCCTAATATGCTATTAAGCAATATTGCCATGGTCTTATGTAGTATATATGAATTTATCGTATATATTAATATAATTTATCGTATAGAGCAACCTAAATGCGGTACGATAATTTGGGCTCCTGGCGGTTTGCCAAGGCAGCAAGGTGTGCTTTTGAGGTACGCCAGAGCCTTCACGAACACCAACCAGTTAACATCTAAATTTTCCGCCCTCAGTTGATCGAGCTTTTGTGCCTCTAATCACAATACACATACAGCAATACACTCAGCTACACCATCACGACGCTCTCATCGACATCATGACTGACTGATAGATAAGCATAAATTATAATAATCATGTCCATTCCCATGTAATCATTTATTCTTTCTTTAACTTGACTCGAGTCTTGGGACCGAAGTCTCGTTCCCCATTGTCCACCGCCATATTGGGTAAAACGTTCTCCCTTGCCTCATTGCCACGTGGAACTATTGGTGAGTTAATTCCTGGCTAATATTAACCCTTATAACCTTACCCTATATATACATTTATTATGTGAGACCTTTGGATATAAATTAGCTTGTTTCAGATTGAATTCAATTTAGATATAGAGTAGTTTTCATTTAGATTGATTTTATTTTGATTCATTATAGCTTAGTAATATTTAACTTCCATTGATAGTTTACCACAGTTGGCAACTGTGGAAAGGGAAAACAAGTGTCGGACCTTAGCCCAAAAGAGCATTGTGTGGGAGTGTCGCCGAGCGTAAAGGGTGTCTTCCAGCAGCAACTATTAATTATTATTTTAGGATCCTTCGGGATTCATAAACCATTTAGATAAAAACGGAAATTTATTGACTACCATTTATTAATTCAAGGTTATAATAACATCACCTTTACGAAAAAGAGGCAAGACTTGACAAAGTTATTAACCCATTGGCTGCGGGAGACGTTCCCGAACGCCATGGCAATTTTCAACAATTTACAGGCTTTTAAAGCCTCTAAAAGCCTGTAAAATAGAGTGCAAGAAAGCAGGAGGGCGACAGGCCACACATCTGTCTCCCAGCCAAGCGGCTGTGGCACTGAAGGCTCTGAGTCAGAGTCTCGCGATATATACAGTGCTGCCAAAGGCAAATGTAGCGAGACATTAGTGAGAATTGCTCATTTTAGCGAATGTCTATGGTAGCGCTGCGGGTGAACCCTGTGAGCTGCGTAGCTCGTTTGGTGTCATTTTGAAGTTATTTTCTTCTAGTTTTCGGCTGAATACATTTAATTTCTTTCAGACACTTGCCTAATCAATCAGGAGTGCCTGAATGAGCCCTAATATGGTGAAAATAGGCGGAAATATGCCCGCACCATAAGTGTTAAATAAACGTAATGATAAACTCACTTTTGAGAAACAGAATAATCAGACATAGAAGAGGCTACTGGTCACGATGGGTATACTATAGAAATATCTGAGTTACAAAAGATTTATGTGTGGAAATTGATCTGTTACCAACGAAAAATACTGTACTAATTAACTCCCTACTAGCGCGGGGGGGGGGGGGGGGGCACCGTAGCGCCAGGCGGCTGTATTTACCAAGAATTACCTTCCTTCCATGCGCTTTTTCATAAATAAGCAAGAACCAGAGCGTAATTTAATTATATATCCCTGAAAGTGTAATGATCGAGCTTTCCAATGAGACCTGAATCATCCCTGTACGATATCTGGTTATCTTGCAACAATAGTGTAACTGAAGGGGAATATCGGTAAAAATATGGGACTTTGGTGGTTTTTCGTGTGCGAGGGAGGCTGTGTGAGAAAGCGAGGTCTGGGTGCGGTCTCAGTGTAGGCTGCGGCGCTGTGGCGAGCGGGTCAAGGCCGCCTATCTTCTCTCCAACGCTCGGTCTTTCTCTCATCGCTCATAATGGCCTCAAAATGGCACTAGTCATATGACGGGCACCACATGAGTGGCCAATATTCTCTCTCCTGTCATATGACGGTCGCCGCGAGTTGAGGGTTAAGGCACACCATATAACTAATGGCAACTTGTTGTGCTTTCATACTTTTTTGCTATTAATAGGAAGTGGTTGATTGGATAAAGATAAGTACTTTGATGTGGTCCGGTTAAGTTCAAGGAATGAACGAGGATAGAATACCAAAAAATATACATGGAAGTCAAGTGAGTGGAACAGCTGGTAATTGAAAGCCACCTATGGTGGCTATCACCCCTGGTGGTATATTTCCGAGTGTTTAAAATATATATTTTTGATTAGGCTATCACCCCCGGTGGCCTATTCTGCTTATTTCATTTATTTGTTTTCTATTTCGGCCATTTAAGTAAGCACAGCAATATGAAATGAGTGAAGTGATAAGAGTGAGTGAAGTGATAAGAGTGAGTGCAGTGAATTGAAGAGAGTAAATACATTTGAAGTGAGTGAAGTGAATTGAAGTGAGTGAAGTGATTTGAAGTAAGTGAAGGGAGTGATGTGACTTGAAGTGAGTGAAGTGATCTGAAGTGAGTGACTGTCACCATGTCTCGCACCTGTACGATCTGCGCCGGTAGGCTTGGTGCTACCATGTTTGATGCTGCCGTTCTTCAAGTCTGCCAGCAATCAGAGGATTTGACAGCGAAATTGAATGAAGTCCACACCAAGATCAACGCCCTCACCATGAAGCTGGAATCACTCCAAGAGTTTGTAACACTCAACGTTGGAGTATCACCAACTTCAATTGTCACCGCTTCAACTCCAGCTGCCACGTTCACCCCAATGTCAACTGCCAACAATCCAACGCCTGCAGTAGCCACTTCAGCAGATGCTTCCGATGCACAAGAAGCAAACAGTGACTCTGCTCCCCTTCAAGACAACTTCCACGTCGTGAGGAACAACATTTGCCCCAAGACCGGGAAAATCATACCGGTTACCGAGTGTCACAATCGTTTCCAGATATTCACAGACTCAGATGACGAAGAGAAAACGGAAGAAATTCAGCTCGTGGGAGACTAAATGGTATGCGGTCAGCTCACAGAATATTTGCTACTCAAGTAACAGCAGCTGATCAAGTCATTTGAGGAGAAGTCATCAAGGATCATCATTTCAGGAATCGTCCCCCGGCTCAGTGTAGAGAGACAATTTTACAACATAGCCACCAGCACAAATCGTTGTCTAGCTAACCTCTGCAGGAAGGAGAATGTGGAATTCATTATCACCTGGGACAATTTTTACTACGATGACTATTTGTTTTCAAACAATGGGGTTCATCTGAACCAGGTGGGAGCAGCACATTTTGAACGTCTTCTGAACGATGCGGTGAAGGATTTTTGGTGAGGAAATCGACTCAACACAGGACAACCAGGAAGGAGGACAGAAGACAGCGAGGACAGCGGCCAGCAAAGGACTTAAATGCTAATCCGTCAAGAACCACGAATTTGGATAAAGCTCTGTCAACAAGACCCAAATTCAAAACCCTTAAAGTTTTCTATGCAAATGCTTGTAGCATTCGCAATAAATTATCAGATCTAGAGGAACTTGTTTTCACAGAAAAATATGATATAATCGGTATAACAGAATCCTAGCTAAATACGGTAGACAAACTTTTTGGCAGAATATACACTTCCTTGATATGAGAAGTTTGATAAGTCGCATCAACAAAAATGGAGGTGTTTTGTACATCAAAGAAAGTCTTGACTCCATCTTGATGTCAAAACCACAAATAGAGAATGTCGACATATCCTAATAATATTATGTACTATTAAAAAATAATCACCAAACAAAAATAATACTAGCTCTACTATTAAAAACCCCAGCCCAATCAATGGAAATTGATCGAGAAATTATTGAGAAAATTACTGAAGTAAGTAACTCCCAGGATACCATAATTTTTGGCGACCTTAATTTACCTGTGCCGATGTGGGGCGATACTCGCACTTCACAATCCGGACATGACCTGTATGCAAAGCTATAAGAAAGTTCACTTCGTCAATTTGTTCAATATCCTACCTGTGGAAATAATGTTCTTGACCTGGTACTAGCAACAAATGAAGACTTAGTAGAAGATTTGAGTGTTGGTGATGAATTCAGCAATAGTGACCATTGTATGATCACTTTGTGTTTAAATTTTAACCCGTACACTACCGTAGGATACAGTAATAAAAATCCCCTGTAGTCCCAAGCACTGTGGCCAAAAAGGCAAGAGAGAACAACTGGCTCTCCCACCCTTCAGTGGGTCTTATATAAGCTGAGAAGTGTTGCCATATCGAGAGCAGTGCTCAAACGGTCGTGGTACCAGGTACAGGCTTGTACAGGCAGTTACAAGGAAAGTACAGTACTGACGGCGATTCACCGTCGCTGGGACAGGGGAGTGACTTATCTACTGACGGCGATTCGCCATTGCTGGTTTTGGAGGGGTTAATAGCAATGAACACAATACTAGCAATGAGAAAGTCCTAAATTTCAAGAGGGCAAACTTCCGAAAACTTGAGCAATACTTGATAAAACTAACTGGAGCTGTTTGATTAATAACGACGACATGAACAAACAACGGGAGTTTTTCACCATCAATTACTTGAAAGCACTGCAAGACTGCATACCAACAAAGAACAGAAGATCAGTAAATAATAATAGACCAAAGTGGTGCAATCTCTCTATTGCAGCATGTGTGCTTGGTAAAAAGAACGCCCATGACAGATATAAAATCTGAAATTGAAGAAGACAAAGCAATATTCGCAAACTATGACGTAAAGCCAAAAAGCAAATAAAACAAAGCAAAAAGACCCTAGAGTTGCACGTTGCAAATCATAGCAAGACAAACCCAGAGGAATTCTATAGCTACAGTAGGAAGAAAAAAGTAGTGACCTCAACAATTGGACCATTAGTAGATGAGAACGGAGACTATACCAAAGATGAAGCATAAATGAGTAATGCTCTCAACACCTTCTTTACATCAGTTTTCACAACATAAGACTTTAGTAATATTTCTACAGCATCACCAGTACAAATAGTTAATTCAAATGCGCTTAGCAATATTCGTATTATTGAGAGAAAATTAATGAATTGCTTAAACAAACTTGAGGTAAATATATCGCCTGGAACCGATACTATTTCTCCCAGAATTCTCAAAGAAGCTCAATGTGAGCTCCCAAAACTGCTGACACTGCTACTCGACAATTCTTTGAGAACTGGGACTGTGCCGGATGAGTGAAAACTTGCAGACGTAACCCCAATTTTATAAAAAAAGGCAGCAAAGGCTTGCCTAGTTACTATCGCCCAATCAGCTAGATTTCAGTTGTGTGTAAAATACTAGAAACTATCATTAGAGACAGACTCGTAAAGCGCTTGGAGGAAAACAACATACTTAAAGATACCCAACACGGCTTTCGCAACAATCGTTCCTGCTTGACAAACCTCTTAGATTTCTTCCACGATATCTCAAATCTATATAAAGAGAGTAAAGCTGTAGATATTATATACCTCGATTTTCAAAAAGCCTTTGATAAAGTTCCACATAAACGCTTATTGATCAAATTAAAAGCACACAACGTACAAGGAGTTGCCTTGAGATGGATAGAAAATTGGCTCAGTGAAAGAAAAAGAGTAGTCATCAATGGAAAAACATCAACATGGTGTAATGTGACTAGCAGAGTACCACAAGGATCAGTACTGGGGCCATTTCTCTTCCTAATCTACATAAACTACATAGATATGGGCCTCACCTGCAGAATCTCAAAGTTTGCAGATGATACAAACATTGCAAATAACGTAATCTCCAAAGAACACATTCAGGATATGCATGGCAATCTAGATAAGTTGTCTCAATGGGCAAAAATATGGCAAATGTGTTTCAACAAATGTAAAGTACTTTACATTGGAAGCCGACATGAGAAAGCGAACTATTCAGTGAATGGCACCCAACTCAAGACTGTAGACAAAGAAACGTATTTAGGTGTAACAATATCAAGTAACCTCAAACCTAGTCAACAATGCAAGGAGGTTGTTAACACCTTCTGTCCCAGTGACATACGTTGGCCGACAGTAAAATAGTCACTGGTCAGTACCAGCGACGGACAATGTCCGTCAATAATATGCAGTCGTTTTAACAGCCCGTATCGATCGGTGCCTGGTACCACGACGTTTGGCAACACTTCTCAGCTTATATCCCAGCTTCCACAGGCTAGGAGAGGCAGTATTCCTCCATCTTTTGAGGTGGATGGGTGTTCTCTCTCGACTCTGAAGCCATTTTGGCCAAATTGCTTGGTACTGGAGGGTATATTAATAGTAATACCCTCTGGTACAGTAGGTAACGGTTAAGAAAGCAAACAAAATTATAGCTTTCATAGGCAAGTCCTTTAACCCCTACTGCACCGTAGGGTACAGTAATAAAAGTTCCCCCCCTGTTCCAAGCAATGTGGCCAAAAGGGCAATATAGAACAACTTCCCACCTCAAAAGATGAAGGAATACTGGCTCTCCCAGCCTGCAGAGGGTTGGATATAAGCTGAGAAGTGTTGCCAACTCTAGAGCAGTGCTCAAACGGTCGTGGTTGTTGTTGTTGCTGTTCCCTAGGTTGTCTGGCCGAACAGCCCCAAGGTCCCGAGCAAGGCCAAGGCCATAAACGAGCGCCCCCACAGAACCCTCCCTGCTTACCACTAATAAAGCCCGGGTGACCGAAGCCACTCCAAGGCGGGGATCTGAGGCGGGTGCGGAAACGCCCGGGAAACCAGAGCCTCACCCAAGGCCCTGTGCCCATCAGCAATTATGAAGGGAAAGTTGAGGGGCAAAGGAAAAATGTGACGCTTTGGTTCCCAATCTGTCAACCTCTAGGTTGGCAGTAGGGAGGTCAATCCACGGAAGAGACGCCGTCACTTGAGATCTGGAAAATATATAAGTAAAAGGAACAGTCAGTGTAAGCTATGGGTATGGCAGAGATCGGTCAGCTCTCACTCTGATAGACCAGTCGTGGTACCTGGCACTGCCTGATACTGGCAGTTACAAGGAAAGTACATTTCTGACGGCTCCCTGCCGTCGCTGGGACTGGGGAGTGATTTATCTACTGACGGCTCACTGCCGTCGCTGGTACAGAAGGGGTTAAGCATAAATCCAAAAATGTAATCCTCACTCTTTATAATTCCTTAGTTCGCTCACTCCTGGAATAATACGTTCAGTCGTAGTGCCCTTACTATCAAAAGGATATAGATAAAGCTGGGTGTGCTCAACCGCCTCAAGGGGTTCTTTACCCCTGCACATCTTCTTGCTCTGTACAGGGGCACAGTGAGTCCATGTATTGACTATTTTTCACATGTGTGGGGAGGATCCTTTTACACCGCACTTCTAGACAAAGTAGAAAGGAAGGCCTGTCGTATCATTAATTCCCGCTCACTCACCAACTCTCTGCAAACTCTCTCTCTTCGCCGCAATGTTGCATATCTCTCGCTATTCTATTGCTACTACAATAATCAGTGCTCCTCAGAGCTATCCCAGTGTATACCACCGCCTCTACGTAGAGTATGTGGTACCCATCTTGCAACACAATCCCACCCCTACTCTGTGCAACTCTCCAACCCAAGAGTGAAAAGTTACTCTCAGTCTTTCTTCTATGCAACACCTGAGCTCTGGAGCTCTGCCTGATACTGCAGTTACAAGGAAAGTACATTACTGATGGCTCTCTGCCCTCGCTGGGACTGGGGAGTGATTTATCTACTGACGGCTCACTGCGGTCACTGGTACATATATATATATATATATATATATATATTTTCTTTAAGGCAGGCGAGGTTGAAGGAAATACAGGTATCAGCATTAATTATTTTATTATTAAGGCTTTCAATAGAACGAACAGCAATTCTCAAGTGTTCTGGGAGATTGTGCAAAAGGTGAGCAAAATTCATGGTGATCCGACGCATTTCGATAGACAACTATCATCTTCAGGGAATGGAAGGTAAGTGAATAGGATATAACATAACAGCTTATTTACACATATTAGGAAGATCACAGTAAGGTTTATTGGGTGTTGGCTAGCATATGATTGGCTAGTTGGCGACCAATGAGGTGCGCGCTTTTCCTGCCTCCTGGTTGGCTGGGCGGGTTAGTAGATGCTAGATATTGTCGTAGGGGGTCTGCTGGGTGAGGGGGAGGCTGGGCCATTGTAAGGGGCGGCGGGCCAGTTGTATCTCGGGTTTCTGGTCCAGTTTGAAGCGTAGGGTTGAGGGGCGGCGCGCGTTGGTTAAATGAAGTAGTGGGAGGACGGTAAGGGGGGGAAGGGGAGGGGAGGAGAGAGGGGGTAAGGGCAGAGTCGGGGTGGTAAGGGGAGTAATGTTAGGGGGTGTTTGAGAGTAGCGTTTAGCTGATGGGAGTATTTGGAGGTCGAGAGTTTGATTATTTATGGAAGGATTAAGAGTTTGAATATATAGGGCTTCAAGTATAGCAAGTCTTCTGGGTTCTGTCTCTTTATCAATTACGGAGGTGTTTTTATCTAGGTCAGAGCGAGTAAGGGCTTGGTGGTGGGGGGCTTTATAGTGGTCTTTGATAGCTCCAGATTGGAGATGGAGGGTGAGACGGCTTGATAAACGATTTTGTGTCATACCAACGTAGGTTTGAGGTCCACAGTCCACATTATTGCAATTGTGTTGGTATATCACATCGTCGTCTATTTTCGGAGTCTTGGGAGAGATAGGTCTGTTACGGAGGATGAGGTTGGAGGTTTTGGAGGATTTGTAGTAGATGGTAAGTTTTATTTTGTGGTCGGGGTTGGTGGGGAGGACGTTTTTGGTAATGATTTCTTTCATGATGGATTCGTCGGTATTGTGATCAGATGACATGTAGTTGCGGTAGAAGATAGTGATGTCGTTGGTTGGGTTGGTAGTAGGGGGGGTAGTTGTACCATTTATCAAGGTGTTTTCTTATGGTGTTGGTGACATCTGTATTAGAGTATCCGTTGTTAACGAGTACCTGGGTAAGGCGTTCTAGTTCCTTATGGGTGTCGCTCCACGTGGTGCAATGGGTGAGGGCTCTCCTGATGTAGGCTGTGATGGTGGACAGCAGGTATCGTTGGGGGCATTCACTTTCCCCGTTGAGGCATTGGCCATTGTTCGTGGGTTTGGTGTAGACGGTAGTTTTGAATTCTTGATTATTCAACGAAACAAGGAGGTCGAGGAAGCGAAGCTGTCCATTGGTGGCCTCTTCATAGATGAAGTTGAGTCCTGAGGCGGCCATAAAGCGATGCTGGAGGTCCCTGAGTTCGTTGAAATCCTTTACTAGTACGAATATGTCGTCCACATAACTGCAGTAGACCGAGGGGCGGTGGGCATCAAGGAGCTCCTCTTCTATGGTTCCCATGAAAAAATTAGCGAACAGGACCCCCAGGGGGCTACCCATCGCTATCCCGTCTATTTGCTGGTACATGTTTCCACGGGGGCAGAGGAAAGGTGCCTCTTTGGTGCAGAGCTCCAACAGCGTCTTCAGTGCCTTCTCCGGTATGTCAAGATTGGGTGTGTCAGGGCAATGGTAAACTTTTTACAGGATTAAGTTGATGGTCCTGTCCACAGGTACGTTGGTGAATAGGCTCTCCACGTCGAGAGAGGCGGTGATGTGGTCGTTAGTTCGGGGGGGGGTCTCGTAAAATTTCTAGGAAATCATTAGCGGAGTTGAGGTTATATTGACGAGGTATGTAGGGGGTGAGGAGGTTGTTGAGGGATATATATATATATATATATATATATATATATATATATATATATATATATAAATCAAGCTTATTTCAAACTTTCATCGGTAGCGCATCACCGCTCGATATACTGGCATGTAATAAAATACACTTAGATTTTATTTTCTAAAAATGTACGCTCTATACTACTTTTGTATTACAATATCTAGCAACTCCACTGAGGGAGATTGAGCTCTGCATAACGCCCCTCGTCAGACAAGGATGGAGTAATAGAGAGAGTGATCATGCGACACTCTCGCTCCTGATCAGCCCACTTTGAAAGCAGTTTACGGAAAATATATGTTCGTGACATTTGAGATCAATAGGCTCCGAAATTATTGGTCGTAGGATAATCATTCATATACCATTCGGAAGGGCTTGAAAAGTTCTATAAACTGTATTTAACATGTTTATTTACTCCTCCCTTTTCGTGCATACCATGTTGTCAAGGAAAAAGTATAATAGAAAAGATAATCGCCTGATTTTCTAATTGCCTAATTCCATAATAGATATAAAAAAAGACAATATATATATATATATATATATATATATATATATATATATATATATATATATATATATATAAATATATATATATATATATATATACCGGTATATATATATATATATATATATATATATATAAAAAAATATATAGAAGACATCAAAAAGTATGAGGTTGAATTAAAGAAAAATCTCCTTTGAGTTGATTGAACACTAAAATAAGATAATACATGAAACATTGTAGGATAAGATCGATTTCTAGTAGTGGTACTAATTTGACAAATTTGTATGTAACTCAAAAATAAATTGAACAATTTCCAATTGTGAGGTACCAATCTAAAGCTCTCAGAGTTCCCTATATGTGTGCCGAATCTCATTAAAATTGGACGAAATCCACTGACATGATAAAAGTAAAACTTGGTCGCCCTCCTTAACCTACGCCAAGTACAAGAGTAAGGGGGAAGTATCCTCGTGGGCTATTCCCTTCTTCCTCCTTTTATCATCATCCTCATAATTTATGAACTAAATACATCGAGAAAGTACAGGTTGGGAAAGTTGTCTCACTGAGTAGTCCTATCCTCATTTCCTCATCATCCTAATCACTTATGAACTAATTACTTGGAGAATGCTTAGGCATGTGGGGAAAGTTGCTTCATGGACTAGTCTCAACACTTCTCATCATTTAAGTGACTTAACCCATCCTGTACGAGCGCCGAACATAATAAGTCACTATAAAAGGAATACTCTAAAACAAGCAACAAATGTAACCAGTCATGGCTCGAAGGCCTTGCTGCTAGGTACTGGCAACACTTTCCGATTGTCGGCCAACTGTTCTCACCCGCCTCACCTTAGTTACTCCCATGCTTTTGTGAGTGATGCAATATATGTCGTACCATGAAAAAAATCTTTTGCGCAAATGGCTGGTATTGAGGGGTACATAAATTGTAAAGTGCCCTGGTACAGTAGGGGTTAATAACTAATGACACTGAGAACACTGGATCATGTTTGCAAGAGATTTGATAACTGTTCACTGGGCACCGCGATGATACATTCTTTCAATCTATCTTGAATTAAAGGGTGGTTGGGAGGTACTGTGAAGTCTAGAGACGTTCTTTTTAATTTTATTCTAGCTACATTTAGTCGATTTTATTCAGTATATGTAGGATATGTGGTAGTAAAATAGGTTAAGTGAGATAGTTCACAGCTTGTTAATTGCTGAAGGCCCTTTTTAAACTGAATAAAATCGTCCAATAGTAGATAGAATAAAGTTAAAAGGGTGTCACCGGTACAGAAGGGGTTAACCCAGCAATTCACAAAGGGCTTTAGCGAGAGGAAAGACTGTGGCTGTTGTTCCTGAACCCATGGCGGCTCTTTGAGGTGAACTAAGCCCTTGTCGGGCCTCTGTTCCCTCTGCTTTCTGGGGTCACGCTCGGGGTTTATATGCCCTTATTCTGGGAGGGGATAGCCTTATGCATGACACCGCCCTTCCAGAGGCAAGGGTAGGTCATAGGCGAGCTCGAGGGGATGGGCGGAGGGCTACAGAGATATTGGCAGGTGATTAGCGGACTCACATAGTGGGTGGGAGGTTGGTGACTTGCACCTGCTGTGTTGTCAGATCTTATGGTTTGGGGTTGGTTCGACATAGCAGCATTCTACGGTGGCGTCAAGGGATGGGGGCAAGGGGTTGGGGTAATCCCTGCAAATTCTGAGGAACCAATGTGGACCTGCTGCATTACCAGTTCTCATGGTTTGAAATCGGCCAAAGTTTGGGAAATACGAGCGATTTTTGAAGTACTACCCAAATAATAAGGTTACACCAATTTAAAAAAAATGTATACTTTAAGGCCCATTTTATAAGTATCACAGTCTATAATAGTACAATATAATATCCCGTTTGCATTCGATACTAAATTGCATCTTTCATTACAAAAGAGGATTTGAACATAATTCCACCTGACATTCCACTTCAATTAGATAATCAGGACATTCTAAGTAACATGAAAATTAGAGACAAAGACGTAATAAATAGTATTAACAACTTAATACTAATAAAACTTCTTCCCAGATAAAATCTCGCCACAAGTCCTCAAAGAAATATAAGACAAAACAATAAAGAGTGGCATCATGCCTGACCAATGGAAACTAGCTAATGTAATACCCATCTTTAAAAAAGGAAACAAACTATCGTGCTTTCAGCTTGACTATCATATGTAAACTACTTGAAACAATTATTAGGAACAAAATAGTAAATCTACTAGAAGAAAAGCACATTATACTTCTAACATTCAAACTGGCAAGCCTGAACGTGCAGGAGTCTGCAGCCCATCTCCCGCGTGATTTTGAGTCATCTAACTTGTGTTGTTTAGCAGATTTTGTAAGGGTCATAATCGTTAAGTAGGCTGGCAAAGGAAATCACCATCCCAAGAGCTCCGGCTCCGGCTCCAGACTGCTCCGGGGACCGTTCCCACCACAGCACCTTCTCCCAAGTATTACAAGAGGGTAGGGTCCAGTGGTCCCAGTGCCCTCCACCAACCAGAACCAGTCACAGGGACGCACCCCTTGCACGTACATGGCACTACGGCTGGCCTGGTATTATGTACATAATGACAGGGCAGCCTCCTGGAGCGCTACTACAAGGTTTGGGCCCCTATACTGTTAGGCGGAGAGTGCCAGTCTAAGTAAACACTGCACACTGTACCCTCTGGATCCCTTCGGCCAGGTCGGTTCCAAGGCGCCAGACTCGGGGAGGGGTAACATCCATTGCCAGTGTGCCACCATTAGGCAACTTAGACTATAGAACAATGAAGCTCTGTCACAATGCTGCCCACCATGTGAACACTGGCCAGCTCTGGCATGGCGTCAAACCAGTACCCAGGTATGACTGGTAGAGTCCCCTGTGGCACCTATCAGCTCCTCACCAGCCTCAGCAGTGTCACACCAAGCCAGTGTCAACAACTATGCTTCATCATATAGCAATGGTGGTTGGTCCACATATCCTCCACGCCACCTGCACCTACTCAATAACCCATTCATCCCTCCCAACCGCTCACAATGCATACAACTCCTAAATCAACTTTACCAACACTCCTATCAAGACCCATCATATCCTCCAAACTGACCCAAACACCCTTCACAACCTCACAAAAATGTATAATTCCAAAAATAGCCCCACACGATCACCCATCAATTGGTGGACCAATTTTGCTACATTGCAATTTCAAATTTTGCTACTTGGGAGATACCATTTCTGCCGGTGGTAGGGCTGAAGCCGCCATTATTGCCAAAATAAGATGCAGCGGGGGAAAGATCAAAGAACTGTTTCCACTACTTACTATGAGAAGACTCCTTCTCCCCTTGAAGGGAAAGGTGTACGCTACATGCGTTAGAAGCACAATGACATATGCTTGAGAATCGTAGCCTGTCAAAGCGGATGATATCAACTTAGTGGAACGCAACAAGATGAAAATGGTAAAATGGATGTGTGGTGCTAAACTGCATGATAGGATATCTAGCGAAGAGCTGAGGAGAGGGTTAGGTATCAAGAGTATCAGTGATGAGATGCGTACTAGCAGGTCTGGATGGATGTACTAAGTTGGATGAAAAGATACAAGTCTATGAACGTGAAGGGAGCTACACCAACGGGCAGACTAAGAAAGACGTGTTATAAGACCTTGTGGTCTGATCTTGAATCGAAGAACCTGACAAGTGAGGCAGCTCTGAACAGGGCTGCCTGGAATTCCGCCATTAGGATGTGAGATCGGAAGCGCATTTCGTGTGGAGCACTCAGTCATAAAATTTATGTATATGTATTGTGTATAAACACACCAACGTAGAAGTAGCAACCAAAAGAGACACTATTACAGCTGACCAGAAGTAGGCATCAAAAGCACTTGGAATTACCCTCCGCTTTTAGGTCAGTTAGGTATGCCTGATGCTACCAACAACCCCAGTGAGGCTCAATGCTCACATAGCTAGCCTCAATACTAAGAAACCCCCAATGAGGCTCGATGCTCACATAGCTAGGCTCGATGCTAGCAAACCCCCAGTGAGGCTCAATGCTCACATAGCTAGGGTTGGTGTTAGCATAACACCAGTGATGCTCAATGCTCACATACTGTAGATAGGCTCGATGCTATCAAAACTTTATTAAGGCTTGATGCTCACACATCAGTTGCTGATATTAAAGGAAGCAATTAAAGATCTTCCAAGATGAAGTCCCCAGATTCTACAACATTGAAAGGAAGCAGTTCGAGACCTTCCATGAGAAAGACAGCCTCAGACTCTACAATATTTAAAGGAAATGTTTCGAGACTTTTCACAGTGCCTAATAATATCAAGAACCCCTAGAGTGACACCATACTAAATCCCCCTTAAAACTTCAGTCGTGAGATAATCATTGAGACCTCCCCCTACTCCCGGTAAATTACTTGCGAAGAAGTAACGTAATTCCATCTCGTCTTTTAGAGTCCCTTATTGTGCACCAGTTTAATTCCACTACAAAAACAAAATGCACAATGTATCCTTGCCATCCCCTATTAAATACACCTTAGTTATCGTTGGACATTCCGGAGTCAACATAACAAGTTCAATAGCAGGGCTAAGATATCTACATCACATCATACCAAAGTTACACCATTCATCTTAAGTGATTTTATATAAGCTACCCTCACTACGCGGTCGATAATGTAACACGGGTATCTAAGAAACCGTGCTAACTAATTTCTCTACGATCAGGCGTGTGGGCAAACTAAGTTATTTGTGAAAATATTGTCTCCATTCAATTAGGTTCTGCAGGACTATAACATCTACATCACAACATACCAAAGTTACACTATTCGTCTAAAGTTATAATAATTGTATATGTTACTCTCCCTACACGGTCATGAATGTAATACAGGCTTGTAAGAAAACGAGCTAGCTCCTTTCTCTACAATCAGACGTGAGGGCAGACTAAGATATTTGTGTAAATATTCACTCTCCATTCAATTAAGTTCCTGTGAACCTGTTAGACCATAATTATCCATTCTTTTGATTGTATACCATTGTAGTAATTACATCATACTATTCAGTGAAGATATTAATGAAAGTCTAAGAACTCAAATAACTATTTAATTCCATAATTACTTTTAATCTGGTTCTATGTATCCATATTGTTAGTGGTAGAAATAAGTGTATGCATCATCTCGAGTCACAAGATACCTATAATCTCACTTATTATTTAGTTTGCTAATGATAGATTAACCCTTTCACGCTTTTATGACGCAGAGGTTGCCAGATTAGCAATAAGAAATAGAGTTCTCTCATTCTTATAATTACCTCTCCAAAATTAGTTTTCTGCCCACAGCTAACTCAAAGACAACTGCAGAGGTTGAAGTAACTAAACTAAAGGTTTCTAAATACCCCTGATGGTAACAAAGGCTTTAAAGTATCCCTAATAGGCTCAAGATCGCGTCATATGTCGGAGAGGGTTAAAATCCTCACAAAATGATGAAGAACGGGTGAAATTTGTAGAACTACGACGCAAAGCCAAAAGGTTAATTAAGCAAAGTAAAAAGACCCTGGAGTTACATTATGCGAATCAAAGTAAAACAAACCCAAAAGAATTCTATAGTTATATCAGAAAGAAGAGAGTAGTTACTTCAACTGTAGGACCGTTAGTCGATGAAAATGGAGAATATACCAAAGACGAAGTACAAATGAGTAATGCCCTCAATACCTTCTTTGCATCAGTTTATACAACAGAAGACCTCATTGATATCCCTACAGCATCGCCGATTCAGATAGAAAATTCTGATGTTCTAAGCAATATCACCATTACAGAGAGAGAAGTATTAAAATGTTTAGATAAACTCAAGGTAAATTAAATGCCCGGACCTGATACAATCTCACCTAGAGTTCTAAAGGAAGCTAAGGATGAGCTCTCCAAACCACTGACATTGCTATTCAATAAATCCTTGCAGTCTGGAACTATGCCTGATCAGTGGAAGCTAGCTAACGTAACACTGATATTTTAAAAAGGCAGCAAATCCCTACCCAATAACTATCGTCCAATTAGCTTTACCTCAGTTGTACGTAAAATGCTAGAAACGCTCATAAGAGACAGACTCGTAAATCACTTAGAGGAAAATAACATACTTAACACTCAACGAGCGGCCTAGGCGGTATATTTGACCGTGCTGCCCAGCGTTTTTTTGTTACCATAAATGGGGTTGTTTCCGTGCTCTTTTTCATGCATAAAGAAGACCCAGAGCGTAATACAAGTATGTATCCCTGAAAGGCCATAAATTGAGCTTTCCAATGATACCCAAACCATCTTTCTACGATCACTGGTTGTCTTGTAACGATCGTGCAACCGAAGGGCAAAATCGCTATAATACGGTCATTTTGTTACATAATTATGTGTGTAGCGAGTGAGAGAGGCTGGAGTAGAGTGGAGTAAATGTCAGTGGGCCCACGACGGTCGTGGCGAGCGGTGATGAGGTAACCTATGCTCCTCCCACCGCTCGGCTCTCTCTCAGAGCCAATATTGCGCCAAAATTGCACACAGACTTAAGTCGGGCCCCGCCACATTGTCCAGCTTTTTAGATACGGACTTAAGTCGGGCCCCGATAGACAAGGGTTAAAGATACTCAACACGGCTTTCGTAGAAAACGTTCCTGTTTAACAAACCTCTTAGACTTCTTCCACGATATCCTCAACCTCTATGATGAGAGTAAAGCTGTAGATATTATATACCTTGATTTTCAAAAGGCCTTTGATAAAGTTCCCCACAAACGTTTACAGCTAAAACTAAAAGTGCATGGAATACAAAACGGTGTGTTGAAATGGATAGAAAATTGGCTCCGCGACAGAAAGCAAAGAGTAGTCATAAACGGTAAGGCATCTACATGGACCAATGTAAGTAGCGGGGTACCCCAGGGAACGGCACTAGGACCAATTCTCTTTCTAATTTACATCAACGACATAGATGAGGGTCTCACCTATACAATCTCAAAATTTGCTGACGATACAAAAATTGCAAATAGCGTACTCTCAAAAGAACAAGTTGACGATATGCAACACAATCTAGATAAGTTGTCACGTTGGGCCCAAATTTGGCAAATGAGTTTCAATGCAGATAAATGTAAAGTACTACATATCGGATACCAAAATGAGAAAGCAAACTATTCGATGAATGGCACTCAGCTTAAGAATGTAAACAGAGAACCGATCTGGGAGTAATAATATCGAGTAACCTAAAACCGAGTCAACAATGTTCAGAAGTTGTTAAGAAAGCAAACAAAATAATTGGCTTTATAGGCAGGTCATTTGAGCATAAATCCAAAGAAGTTATCTTAACCCTTCACAATTCCTTAGTCCGCCCTCTTCTGGAATACTGCGTTCAATCCTGGTGCCCTTATTACCAAAAAGATATAGACAAGCTAGAACGAGTTCAATGTAGAGTTACCAAAATGATACCTAGCCTAAAGAACAAACCATACGAGGAGCGTCTTGGATAATTAAATCTATTTCCTTTAACCCAGTGCAGATTAAGAGGCGACTTAATTCAAGTGTTCAAAATCATAAAAGGCATCGACAATATGAACTGTAGTAAGTACTTCACTATCAACCAATCTAATTACACGCGGGGATACGGTTGCAAAATTATCGGTAAATCTTTTAACTCGCACGAATCTAAGAATTTCTTCTTCAATCGAGTTGTCAACTTGTGGAATGGGCTTCCCCGAGATGTTATAGACTGCAGCACCGTTGATTCATTTAAACTTTGCCTAGACAAATATCTTGCATCAAACCCGCGACTGACTGCGTTTGTAAATAAATAACTTTATTTCCCCCCCCCCCCTCAGTTACAAACCCATCTGTCCCCTACTAACTTTCTAATCCTGCCACGGACCAGGGCAGTAGTTCCCTTTCCAATGTTCCCTTACCCACTCTAAACTACTGTTTGGACAATTGATCCTCAGTGTTTTGGGGGACAAGCAGCCTAGAGGGGTCACCAGATCTGTTGTTGCTTGATTTCCTTTGTACTCCTTTGTACTATTATGTATAAATTATAGGTTTGACTCCTGTAAGGAGATAAAGAAAACCTAATATTTAGTAGTGGCCCCGTAATAATTGACGAACATGCCTATTACATAAGGCATCCTCTTCAAACACTAATCCGCCGTAGTTTGAATCTACCGCGCAGAGCATTTAAAAACTGAGGAGCCTTCATCATGAGCGCACGCGACCTCACTCATGGCTTCAGTCATTATGAATTGGGTTCTCACTACGAAAAAACTTCGTAAAAAATAAAAACAAAAAGAAAATAAGAATAACTATCCAATAAGCTTTCCATCATATCGTGGATGTACTTGTGTGGATTTCTGACCAGACGCTGATTCAGGCGTCATTCCTCCTTCACTGACATATCAAGTAAACTAAAATCCTTAATACATCAACGAATGGGAAGGGGACGGTCGGGAGGGCCCCAGTCGTCAATGATTACGGGGGCACTACTAAATATTAGGTTTTCTTTATCTCCTTACAGGAGTCAAACCTATAATTTATTAGTGGCCCCTCCATCATTGACGAACATGCCTGATATCTAAGACTGGAGGGGGACATTCGTAATCATATCATAACTCTAGAAAAGCAGATAATAAAAACAACCACATAGAATTCTTACTTTTGAAAAATGTATTTAATACGGCGTAGGCCGGAAATATACAAGAAAAAGGGGTTCAGGCAGGTGCGTGCTTCAAAGAAGCCTGCCCGACAAAAATGGGTAACCCTGAAGATTCTGAACACAGATCTGTAGTTACAAAAGGCACCCCACTCAACGAGTGGTGACAAAAATAATAAGTTATAAGTTTATATGTGCACATCATAAACCCCAAAATACATGTGGAGATCAATTGCAAATGAACTCCATTGAACTAATATTACATTGCTTTCGCAGCTAAAACTACTATAACAACACCGTTGTTTTGTACTAAACCTTGTACTAGCACAATTTCTCGCAGAGAAATTTTCATATCACATTTTAACCTTAAATTGTATCACAGCTCTCATACTCCGGGGTCTAGGGTGTCCTATGTCAACTGACTGCACCCCCCCCCCTTCCGTGAAAGTAAACATAAGTGACTGCAGGGCCACCTAGACCCTCTGCCTTAAAGCTATACATGGTAAGGAAGGTTTGTCTAGAGCAACTGACAAGTATCTAGAGAGAAACGTATGATTAGACGCCCACAACTGTGTGGACGCAATATCTTCAACTGAAAAGTTTTTCAGGAAACGTAAAGAGGCCGCCCACTTGCGTAAATCGTGGGCCCTACCCACAACGCCGGGATTACTCTCTTTAATGACTTCTACCAGAAGAGAGGCTAATCGCCGTTTAAGTAAGCGTTTACCCGTACTCGCTACCCATAAAGCACCTTGGGGGTTTTGAGGAGCTATTCTCAAATAATTGGTTAGAGCTTGCACTGGACATAAATTATGATGCACCTTTCCCCTTTTTAACGCCGGCACCGTGAACTCAGAAAACACGTGTGCACTATGCTCATTCTTGGCTACAAACGCCGGGGAGGGTGCAATGGAAATTGAATCATTAAGTCTACCAAACCTAAGACAATTAGGTGTGTTGCTCATCGCCGCCAGCTCAGACACTCTGTTTCCGGTGGCCAAAGCCAAAAGGAAAACTGCCTTCTTTAAGATTAAAGCAAAGTCTGCAGTATTTTGATACAGACGAGAATGAAGTAAAGACAAAGCTTTGTCCAGAGACCAAGTAGGCATGAGCTGACGGGGAGGTGGGCGGAGTTTAAAACACGCTCTCATAAATCCTGTTTCCTCCGCCACCGGTATGGATAGACCTGTAAGGTCGAAAAAGGGCACTCTAATCGCAGTTAAGTGATTCTTCAAAGTTACCACAGATAAACGTTTCTGCTCAAACAGATAGTTCAAGTAATTAAAAACCAATGCCACTGAGGGTACAGTTTGTTCCGTTCTAACAATCCAAGAAGTAAAAGCTTTCCAATGTGATTGATATTGTCGCTTAGTAGACTGAGTATATTGATTGAGCAATTTATTGGTCACATCCCTACCGTATGGTGCTAGCCACTTGGCCTCCTGAATGTCCATAATGCAAAAGTCAGCGAGGTCGCTAGGTTGCCAATCGTGTCTAAGTGGAAGTACCCGACCGGGAGCGATACCGGGTCCGGGCACCACATTATTAATTGCTGGTACCACACCTGCGCCGGCCACAGGGGCGCGATTAGCGAGACTAAGCCTCGATAAACTCGTAGTTTGTTCACTACGTGGCACATTAGTGACGCATCTGGCGGCGGAAACAGATAGATGGAGCTCCATCTGTTCCAGTCTGTCACTGGGGCGTCTGGCCCCCCTGCCGGCGTTATCGCCCGGTGGGTGAGGTATAGAGGGAGCTTGTGAGTCTCCTCGGACGCAAAAAGATCCACTTGTGGATGGGAGAGCTCCGCAATCATTAGGTCGAAAATGGGTTGCTTGAGCTCCCATTCTACTGTCGTGCTCTGTCTCCGGGACAGAGCGTCTGCCCAGACGTTCGCTACGCCTGGGAGATAAGATGCGTGAAGATAAATATCTAGACTGCTGGCTAGAACAAAAATCTCTTCCGACACGAGTAGCAACTTCCTTGACCTCGTTGACCCTTGTTTCTGAATACAGTGAACTGCATTCAGTGGAAGTAGTGAGAGCTGTTGTGCCTGGCACATTGGAAATTGGGCCTGACACAAGCGGATGGCTAGGTATTTTCGCTAAAGCAAAGGATGTAGCCAGAGGTCGCACATTCGTCGACATCGCGGGATCTCCCGTATCAGGAGGAGTTTCCGGCGTAGGGCCCAAGAACCTATTAAGTGCATTCAATAGTAGTCCATCAATCTCTTCCGCCGGTACATACCTAGCCGATGACGAACTCCGTGGAGATTCGACAGTACCCTGAGAGTCGCCTAAAAGGTGACTGGACTCTTCAACCTCCATCTCTGAGACCAGAGATCGTTGTTCTTCATCCGTTAAGTCTGGCTTATCATGGGAAGATCCCGCCAAAGCCGGGACTCCACATGTTGCCATGTTAAAACTGGGGTAGAAGATGGTACATCGGCATCCCGTGGACGTCAGCACTAGTTGAGTCACAAAGGGATGTGTTCTGTCCTGCCAGGACTGTGAGTATCGCCATACACCTTGGCTGTGGCTGTCCCTCGCTTGCGAGCTCGGTATACTCTCTAAAAGAGAGCCCTGTAAAGGTTTATGATAATTAAAAGCTCCCATAGCTCATTAACACATTGAAAGCAGAGCTGGTGAGCAAAATCATAAAGTATACTAATTAATTTAATTTATATTTAATTGTATTAAAATAAATTATTATAAATAAACATAATATTATCCTAATATAATCATAGAAAATATATATGGTTATTATTATTCAGTGAATACATTATTTCATTAACAAATGAAAATAATATATAGGGATACCTGATCTTAACGGCGTTGAACATACAGCAATGAGAGGTTCAAGTGCCGACATGGCAGAGACTGGGGGAAAACTACCCCGCCCCCGGGAACTACCTGGTCACCTGGTGCAACACCGGTACTCCGCCCTGGAAAGAGAATTCTGCCGGGTTAATGCTAATAGGTTACACCAAAAATGGTACAAATTTTTGTAAAAAGACCGCCGGGAGAAACGTAGCACTCCACCACTACTTTGTTCCATTAGTTTCATATTAAAGATTTCAGGATATATTTACCTGTCCAGAAGAAGTAAGCATATCTTTTGAATCCTCCTAAAGATGAAGTATATCTTTATTAAAGATGAAGTCTTTCAAGTATCCCTTTACACTTGAAACATTAGTAAGATTCCGGCATCTTTTTATCCCATAAAAAGTCTAAGCCTATCCTAATCTCTAATCCGGCTTCTCCCAGAAGCCCTCATAGATCGCCGTCTTGAAGGCCGTGATACCCTATTGTATCAATCAATTGTTTGGCAAATGATCGCGAATTGCTAATCAGTTAATATAACCACCCGAAGGTATAACCGCCGGGTTTTATATGCAATGTCAAACCACTTATACCTGCCCCAGACCTCTTTGTAAAAAAGGTCGCCGGGAGGGAAAGACCAAACAAAATAACTGTGTGGAGCCCCCCTCACCGGGAATAACACAGGAAGCCTGATCCCAGGCTTGACCACAGAAAACGCAGTTTCTGATGAGCCCTCAAGCGACCAAACTCGTCGGGGTAACTTACCTATTTTAGCCATCCTGACTAAAACTCGGTAACCAAAAACGGTGTTCTCGGAGCAACGAGAAAAAACGCCGGAAAGGTAACCCACACCAAACGAGACATAACAGGAGGGCGTAATGCATAAAGCAATGAATAACACAGGAAGCCTGATCCCAGGCTCGACCACAGAAAAACGCAGTTTCTGATGAGCCCTCAAGCGACCAAACTCGTCGGGGTAACTTACCTATTTTAGCCATCCTGACTAAAACTCGGTAAACCAAAACGGTGTTCTCGGAGCAACGAGAAAAACGCCGGAAAGGTAACCCCCACCAAACGAGACATTTTAACACATTTTATACAAAGTGTGTGCGCAAAAATAGGGATACCTGAACAGGAGGGCGTAATGCATACAGCAAAAACCGGGGCAAAGGTAGCCATGACAGAGACTGGAGGGAAACTACTCCAGGTTCTGCATAGACCCGCCGGGACCCAGCTCTGGAAAATTTAAAATTTCCAGGAATTAATGCTCATAAGGTTAACCCCCTCATGTTCGCACACAGGTGTTAAATAACCCGCCGGGTAACGAGACGTAATACTCAACGACCACAGCTCGCCACGCGGTGGGGTTTCCTAAGTAAAAGATTTCAGAATATCTTAATTTGTCCAAAAGATTTATGAATACCCTCTGACATAATATATAAAGACCATCATGGCGTTTATAAGTGATTAAGTCTTTCCGGTGGTGTTTGTTTCCATATTAAATATTGGAAAAAACCCCCTAAAAAAGACGCCGGCCCCCGAATTATCTCGTAGATAAAAAACTGGGAAGCCTGACAAATATACGAGATCTAACTTCTGCCGAAGTATCTTTTAGATCGCCGTATGTTGAAGGCGGCGATACAAAACGTATCCCTCAAATGTCTGGTTAACTAACTGAATTGTAAATTCGTTATTCTCATCCGTGCAAGAAACACCCGCCGGGTGTGAATAATAGTTTAAAAAACGTTAACCCCAAATGTGCCCTAAAGCGCCGTATGTTGAAGGAGGCGATACACAAAGCATCCCTCAATTGACTGGTCAACTAAACTGAATTTTGCAAATTCGGTCATCCCAACCTTCCAGGTTGCACCCACCGGGTGAATTAAAGTTTAAAAGTTAACCCCAATTGTTCCTATCCCCAATTCTTTGAAACAGATCGCCGGGGAGGAAATACAACTACAGCATAGTTTTATATTGGCTTTGCAAAACCGAAAAAACTACAAACAACACGTGTCCGTATGAACACTGTTAGATGGGTACAGCCAACCCGCCGGGATGAAACAGGCACCCAAGAGACGCAGACCTGGGGAGCCACAGACACCCACTCGCCGGGGAAACAAGCCTGTTTTAAACCACGCGTGGCCAAAACTAGGCAACCAGCCGGGGTTATCAAGGTGAAACCGAGAAAAACCCGCCGGAAAAAACCCACCCCGTCCAGATACCATCTGAACGCAACACCGGACCGAGGCGTAGCTAAAACACAACTAACGCCGGCCCAACATAGTCCGTGGAATTAGCCAAAACACAACTAACCCAGGACACATAAATAGTCCGTGGAATTAGCCAATACACAACTAAACCAGGATACACATGACACAGTAGTACATATTTAGAAAATAAATCAATAACACTTGTATATGTGATAAAGCTACGAGAGGCTGGCTAGGCCTAGGCAGACGGATAACAGTAACATGTCGGAATATAAACAAAAAGCACTGAATTATATCACAACAGGAACCACCGCCAACACACCACTGTAGCAAACACTTCCGGCAAAGGGAAGAACTGACTCGGGACCCAGAAAAAACTTCACTAAGTGAAGAAAAATACGCTGGGAACGACAGCAAAAATACGCTACCTCATCAGAAAGATAAAAGGAAGCAATAACGCGTAATGAAAGCCGCCTGCATCACAAAGCTAGCTTAACTGTGAAAAAATTCACCTGTCCACAACAGGACCACGAGGGTACATCCGAAATAGATGCCCCAAACATACGACCCAAAATACACTGCACTGCGGGCAACCAGCCCAGGACACTCCTGCTACGCATATCCTAACCTTACTCGATACATCCCGGAGTAAACCAATGAGAAAAAACTCACTAGGGACGCAACAAATGCGGAACCCGCGGAGTGTGGGGAGACAGGTCCGGGCAGGCTGAGCGCAGAGCAGAGAAGGAGGAATGACGCCTGAATCAGCGTCTGGTCAGAAATCCACACAAGTACATCCACGATATGATGGAAAGCTTATTGGATAGTTATTCTTATTTTCTTTTTGTTTTTATTTTTTACGAAGTTTTTTCGTAGTGAGAACCCAATTCATAATGACTGAAGCCATGAGTGAGGTCGCGTGCGCTCATGATGAAGGCTCCTCAGTTTTTAAATGCTCTGCGCGGTAGATTCAAACTACGGCGGATTAGTGTTTGAAGAGGATGCCTTATGTAATAGGCATGTTCGTCAATGATGGAGGGGCCACTAATAAATAACACGTTGTCTTGTACTGGATTGTATGACTCACCTTGTGTTTGTATTGTGTATATATATTGAACTACTCATTTCTTCCCGTTTAGTGAATCCACACAATTCGTTTTGTCTATCATTACACTACATATTCAATTATCCAAATTACACACAAGGGAATATGGCTGTAAAATCATCGAAAATCCCTTCACTCCCATGAAACAATTTTGTTTTCAACTGTGTAATAAAGTTATTGAATGACCTGTCTAGCAATATTATAGCCTGCATCACTGTAGAAACCTTCAAAAATCACTTAAACATTGATCTCGCCCTTAACCTCAGACTGACTGCGTTTACAGAGGAATTAGAAGAAATTACCTCACTTGTTAGAATAGATATAGTAAGACAGTTAAATTTTCTTATTTTTCTGTCGAGTACCATGTCAGTTTTTATACTCTGCATATAAAAAATAAATCATGTCTATTCTAAGCCTTCTTTCTCTCCTACATACTAGTTTAGGTAGTTTAGATACAAACAGCCTCGTAAGGATCAGTATATAAGTTGTTGCTTGCCTTCCTTTGTACTCCTTTGTACTAAATAGCTTGGCTGCGTCGCCATATATGGTCTTGACTTTGCATGACCATATAATTGTTTGGTTGTAGCCTACTATAATTCCTATCCTATCATAAGTTTTGGTCTTATTCTGAACATTGTGCATCTGACATAAATATATGAGAAGAAATATGAAGTTTAAGTATTATTGTTAATATAGAATAATATAATAAAGCTCAAAATCATTTAATAACAAACATGTGGAAAACACAACAATAGTATTTAATTTAATAAAAAGACAAAGAAAAGAAAAAACTTACAGCAAAAATAAAATGTCAAACATAATTATACAAAAATAAGGGGGTAAACAGAAGCATTGATATTAAAGAAAATATATAACAGAAGAACTAGAGGACAGAAGCAAAGGGAACAAATACAATATAACAAAGAGACAAAATAACATGTATATAATGAAAAGAACAAGTAAAAGGAAAGGACACACACACAGATGGAACTGAGAAATTCCAGAATAAATACTTAAAGCTGGGGGATCGTAGCGAAAGGTGATACGAATAAGTTGTTAACTTGGGGCCTCCCTCGAGCCTCACTTGAATATTGAAAATAACTTTTATGAGGACCAATATAGAATCCAAGTGATTGATCTGTCTACTGCTTGGTATCTAGGACAAACGCCAGCTATGCAGTATTGATTATTTCTTTCTAAACTTCTATCCCATGTCAGGAGAACTTCGGAAATTGGGGGTTGAAATACAGAGGCCCTCTTCGAGGTGAAAAGACCTACCAGTAGTGAGATCACCGTGATGACTGTACAGTCGAGGTTAATAAGTGTTGTCAGATATTTCACAAAGTTTCGGACACTGACTAATACTCTGAGGGATAAGCACTTTTCCCAGTAACTATAAAGATACCAATAACACTTCCTGAGCGAAAACCACTGGAATCTATGATATCTATAATATCTATAATATCTATAATATCTCCGAGTGTACAGTACATACTCTTGGGGTGACAGCAGTAACTCGTTTTATATTAGTGGCTGAATGATGTAATTTTTTCAGTCGTGAGATATACACCAGTTGATAATCATATACTAATGATTAAGAACTTACTGCATGGGTGGCGAATAACCTGTGATAACGCTCTTCAAATACCTGGTGCTTACGCGAATAGAAAATTATAATCTTGCTTGTTCCATACAACATGGGTCAGATATGTAAATTAGAGACTCTAATTCACATATCTGACCCACTTATATTGGGTTGAAATGGCACTTCGTTTAGATGCTTCGCTTGTCGACCCCAGGTGTTTCGGATTCACTCAGTGGCTGGTTGTGGGAACCAACTTCTGTCGTTGATAATACATTCATGGTTAGGAATACTTGATCATCTGATATTAAAAGAATTGAAAGCATGGGCGCCTTTTTATCTTTGATTCTGGCTAAAAAAAAAAAATATACAGTTTAAGAAGGATCTAATTTATTAAGAGGGTATATTGAGATCGTATTGATCCATTTGAGTCGGAGAGTCAGATTTTAAACTAAGGATAATCGTCTATTATTTGTTTCTGTCTCAGCCTCGGGACTGTAGGCTGTTCAGTAGCCTGTAACTCTTACGAGACCCCGAGATTATCAATTGAAGCTTCAAGAGGTTGGGTGCTACATAAGTGTCGCACTAGATGGTCTCAGTGTACCTTCAAGTGTTTCCTTTCTGCCACACTAGATGACGACACCTTATTGGTAGCATTCAAGACAAGTAGAGCAGCCTTATTTACCAAGTTTTTTTTTTCAAGGAATATAGTGTTTTATCGTTGTTTTTCATGGTTTGAGTGGAGGATTTGCATTTACTTACCCATTATCCATCAATCCGAAGATACGGCGTCAAATGGTGCCATTTATTGGGCGGAGGAGGCTTTTACAGTAGGTTTTGAAAATTGTGGGGTAAATTGGATACATGATTGGATACAGATTGCCGGTACTTTGCTTTGGTGAGTAACACTCGCGCCATTTATTAGGTGAATCGCGCCAGCGGCATCGTTCAAAACAAGAATGAGAAAGAGGTCAAGTCGACGGAATGCTTTGTTTACGGTCGGGACATTATTGTTGGTGTTATTTTTCGGTGTTATCGGGTTTTTTCAAATTGTCGATAACGAAATTCCTCAATGCGGACTATAATCAGAAAAATATGGGGAGTCTATTGGTCCCTATTTTCCCTAATAAATTGTATCTAATAGTGAGGCGCAAGACGTCTTTAATGATATAGTTTTCTTGACGTGTCAGTGTAGCCAGGATGTTTGTAGAACAGCAGGAACGACCAGATTACCTCGGAGAAACTAGAGGTCAATATACAGGAGACGCAACAATATAGGTAGCAAATTTCTAATGGTAGTTTTGGGTTCCTATCATCATATGCTTCATTTCTATATACTTTATATCCCCGGGAAAAAAAAAATCTTGGATTTTTTTTTTCTTGGGATTTTTTTTTTAGGTCATTAACCTAACCAAAAACCAAACCTAACCTAACCTAATAGCCCTCAAATACATTTAGGTTCGGTTAGGTTTTTTGGTTAGGCTAATAATACAAAAAATAAAAATAATCCAAGAAACAAATGATAAATTCCAAGATATTTTGTTTTTCCCGGGGATAAAAAGTATATAGAAATGAAGCATAGATGATAGAAACCCAAAACTACCATTATAAATGTTCTACCTATATTGTTGCGTCTCCTGTATATTGACCAAACTAGAATATGATGAAAACAATGTAATGGCGGTGAAGGGGTTAACTAGTGAATTCTAGTTATTTGACCTATGTGGTTCAAGCAATTTGGGTAAGCGTTGTGTTATCGGGCGTACCTCTACCGACATACAGCAAACTCCTCTTTAACACCTTACGAGCGGCCTATGCGGTTTATTATATGTACCGCACAGCGGGGTGTTTTTAGCCAAAATAGGGCTGTTTACGTGATCATTTTCATGCCTAAATAAGACCCAGAACGTAAAACAAGTACCTATCCCTGAAAGGGCATAAACAGAGCTTTCGAATGACACCATAACGATCCTTGTATGATGGATAGTTTTCTTGCAATAACCGTGCAACGCGAGTGCAAAAAAATAATTCGGTAGTTGTACATAATTGAGTATGTAGCGAGGAGAGAGGGAAGGAGATTTGTGTCAGTAGGTTCGCCGCGGTGGTCTGGAGCAGTCATACGCTCGCTAGTCTCCTGCCACCACTTGTCTCTCTCTCTCAGCCACATTACGTGCTGAAATTGCCACTCGACCTATGTCGAGCGCCGCCACATAGTCCAGCTTTTTTTAACTCGACTTATGTTGCTCGCCGCTAATTAAGGGTTAAAACATTAACCTAACCAAACAACCTAACCTAATATTCATGTAGTAATGAGAATACCAGGTTAGGTTAGGTTTTTTAGTTAGGTTAAGTATTTATAGATGATTTATGTTGTATTTCGGTAGTGGTACGCCCGATAACACAACTCTTACTGCAGTTTGTCATAATAATTCGTCAGTGCATCGTAAGTGTGCCTCCAAAAATGCATTCAGAAATTCCTGTCCATGACTGTATAACATCAATTAATACCCAGACACCTGGACATTAATGGAAGCCGAGTATCAAATACATTTTAATACAGAAGGTCAAGTGGCTATAGCAAAATACGAAAAGTTGAACAAACCAAGATTCAATCAAGCTGTAGTTCAAAATCCTTAACTACCCAGTCTTATAGCTAACCCAGAACCCTATTCACTATATACGGTCAATATTTACGAGCCGCACCACAGCTGGTATCTCATTTCTAATGGTAGTTTTGGGTTCCTATCATTTTATGCTTCATTGCTATATAATTTTTATCCACCGGAAAATATATTTTTTTCTTGGCATAAAAAAAATAAAAATAAAGCCAAGAAAAAAAATATTTACCGGTGGATAAAAATTATATAGCAATGAAGCATTAAATGATAGGAACCCAAGACTACCATTATAAATGAGATCCCATGTGTGGTGCGGCTCGTAAATATTGACCCTATATACTGTACAGTATATTATACTTTACCTGATATGGTAGCAAGCCCAGCACCCACATAAGTACCCGTAGAAGGAAAGGTCTGAGAGAAACCGCCATCCATCCTTCCTCTTTGGGCTCTCTTGCTCAAGTGAACAACTTGAACAAGCGAACCAGTCAGAACAAGAAGTATCTAATAAGGAGAACTGACTCTCTGCTTTTGGTTGTAGACCCCATCTAACGACAAGCAGCCACCAATAGAGAACGATTAATTTTGAACAGTAATTATACAGTTTATATCCCTCACTAGAGAATGTACCGTTCTTCAGAACACGGTTATATTCGAGATATAACTATATAGTTTATAATATCTATAGGCTACTGCTTGCAGCACTCAATATCTCTTAATTTTTCACAATTCATAATAGCTCTTATAGGACTATTTCTAAATAGTAGGCTACTGTTGTCACTCATGATGTTTTAATTGTGATCCCCATGTTGTCATTATCATTATTGTCCTACCTTATAGTCCATATGCTACTACAACTAAATATATTGTGCTACATTCCATATATACAATCTAGTATTTGTGAAGCAACTTTACCTTTTTCTGTATAAAATACTTTATATAATATAATACCTTAGTTATACCTGTATGTGAAGGTTACTCAACGTCTATATCTTGTATTGCTTTTGTTCCGTACATTTAAATTTGTTTCAGAACCTGTATGGATTTCTGCCATATGTTTCCCATAGTGTTCGTACGTTTACTGAAAAGTAAATAAACAAACACAGACACACTGTGAATCATACAGCTCCTCATATTACTTGCACTGCTTAATTGACCGCTTGCGAGTTTCATGCCATAAGGAAGTTCGAGCCGTAAACATCGATACTAAACAGAGATATAATAATGATATGTGTTTCTGATGGATAAAACATGTGATTGATTTGGATTTATGTATTTATAGATGTAGTACACGCGTATATTAGTTGTTAATTCTGCTAAATATCGATGTATGTGGCTCCAACTTCCTTATAGCCTGAAACTTGCAAGTGGTCAATTAACTACCTATTTACATAGCACAGAGTTGAGGTAGTTATGGAAATTATTATTAGCGTGAGTTCTTAAACTGAAACATATATTATAGTAATTAAAACAATATTATTGCAATCACTTGCTCCAAACATAGTATATCAGAAAATGGTCTTTACGAGCACATTGAGGTTTGATCTCTATCGTCTAATTACACAAATCTCTCAGTATATCTCTCTATCTATTGCCGGACGCCGTGATCCACGAAGGGGTGGCCACGAATGAATCGCCCCTATGCACCTCTGTCCGTAGTCAGTCGACGCCCCTCCTCCCATCCAGCACCGCTTTCATGCATATACTTCTTAATTCCATCCTTCCACCTCTCTCTCGGTTTACCTATACCTCTCTGTCCTTCCACTTCACTCTCGTAGACTCTCTTAGTCATTCTCTCGCTTCCCATACGTTTCACATGGCCGAACCACAAGGTGTTTCTTTTCACACTTTCCAGCACATCTACATCCACATCATACCTCTCTCATACTTCCTCATTCGTCTGTCTATCCCTCCATGTAACTCTGCACGCACTTCTCAAGTAACTCATTTCCACCCCTCTCACTCTTGGTTTGTCTCTTTACCAACGTCCATGCTTCGCTGCTTCCGTAAGTCAATGTCGGGATTACCACTCTGTCATGCAAGGACTTCTTTACTTCCATGCTGACCACCCTATTTATTGTTACTGCTTTCAGCATTCCTACAACCCTCTTCCCCTGTTGCGCCCTCTCCGCCACTTCTTCATCCATACTCCCATCTTTATTCAACACACTGCCCAAATACTTAAATGAGCTAACATTCTCCATAGCCTGACCATTCAACCTCACCTCACACTCTGTGGCTGCATCCCTTTAAAAGACCATAACCTTTCTTTTCCCCGTATTTACCTTAAGATTCCGTTTTTCACACACTGTTCCATTCATATTTACCAGACCCTGCAACTCCCATCCACTATCGCTCATCAGAACTGTATCATCGGCAAACAGCAGAACAGGCAAATTCCACTTGTTTCCTTCCCTTATCAGCGGTACACCAATATCCACTGCTCTTCCTCGTATTTCTTTCATGACTCCATCCATATTTATATTGAACAACCATGGGGACATCACACACCCTTGCTTTAACCCAACATTCAGATCAAAGAACTCGCTCTGTTCATTCTCCACATGCACCGACGCCTTTGCACCGTCATACATGTTCTTCACTGCTTTCAGCAACTTGCCATCTACTCCGTATATTCTCAGTGCTTTCCACATACCTTCTCTATCAACTCTGTCATAGGCCTTCTCTTAGTCCATAAAGGCAGCATACAACATTTGTCACTTCTCCCGGTATTTCTCCACAACACATATCAGGGCAAAAATCTGATCTACACATCCTCTTTCCTTCCTAAATCAGCCCTGCTCATCACCTAAACATTTTTCCATTCTCGCTCTTACTCTCACCCTACTGTACACCTTCCCTACTACGCTTAGAAGACATATCCCCCAGTGGTTACCACACACTCCTCTTTCCCCTTTACCCTTATACAGGGGGACTATTTTTTTTTTTTTTTTTTTTTTCTATGTGATTGAGGGAGGCAAAAGGCACAACTGCCTATAGCGAGTGCCTCCCCCATAGTTGAAAGAGTGACAGGGCCAAAATCAAGGGACGTTCGAGCCAAAATGCCTGGACACACGGAGTTTGAAGCAATTTAAGTCATAGGAAGAGGGAAAGACTGATTCTGGGAGAGAGTTCCAGAGCTCAGCTGTTGAGTAGAAGAAAGTTTGAGAGTAACGTTTCACTCTTGGGTTGGAGAGTTGCACAGAGTAGGGGTGGGATTGAGTTGCAAGACGGGTACCACGTGCCCTACGTAAAGGAGGTGGTATGCACTGAGATAGCTCTGAGGAACACTGATTATTATAGTAGCGATAGAATAGCGAGAGAGATGCAACATTGCGGCGGAGAGAGAGAGAGATTGCAGAGAGTTGGTGAGTGGACGGGAGTTAATGATACGAAAGGCCTTCCTTTCAACTGTCTAGGAGAGCGGTAGGAGAGGAACCTCCCCACACATGTGAACAATACTCAATACAAGGGCGCACTATGCCCCTGTCCAGAGCAAGAAGCTGTGCAGGGGAAAAGAACCCCCTAAGGCGGTTGAGCACACCCAGCTTCTGGGAGGCTGCCTTAGCAAGACTGGTAATATGGTCCTTCCAAATGAGAGCAGAAGAAAAAGAGACACCAAGAATATTGAGAGAAGATGAAGGGTTGATTTTGTATTGTTGAAGAATAAGGGATAGTCCGCTGGGAGATCCTGACGGGTAGATAGATGGAGAAATTGGGTTTTGGAAGCATTAAAGTTAACAAGGTTTTCTCTGCCCCAATTGGAAATAGTATTTAGATCAGAATTTAAGAGTTCTATAGCTTCATTACGTTTGTCGTTGAGGGATTGCTGGCTGGGGCGTTCTGAAAAACTAATGGAGTAGTGCAAGGTTGAGTCGTCTGCATATGAATGGATGGGAATTAAGGTACAGTTAAGGAGATCATTTATAAAAATTAGAAAGAGAATAGGAGATAGGACAGAGCCCTGAGGAACACCGGAGTTTATAGAGTGAGGAAGTGAACAATGGCCGTCCACAACCGCGGCTATGGAACGGCCGGAAAGGAAATTAGAGACAAAGGCACAGATGGAGGGATAGAAACCGAAGGAGGGTAGTTTAGAAATTAAAGATTTATGCCAGACTCTATCGAAGGCTTTCGATATGTCTAGTGCAATAGAAAAAGTCTCACCGAAGTCCCGAAAGGAGGATGACCAAGAGTTAGTAAGATATGAAAGAAGATCACCAGTAGAGCGACCCTTAAGGAAGCCATACTGGCGATCTGAGAGCAGATTATGAGAAGAGAAATGCTTAAGAAATTTGGAAGCAAGAATAGTTTCAAAAACTTTAGAAAGACAAGAGATAAGAGCAATTGGACGATAGTTGGAGGGTTGAGAGCGGTCACCCTTCTTTGGGACAGGTTGAATGTGAGCAAACTTCCAGCATGAAGGGAAGACGTTAGAGGATAGACAGAGACGAAAGAGTTTGCCTAGGCAGGGAGTCAGCACGGAAGCACAGTTTTTGAGAACAACAGGAGGAACACCGTCCGGACCGTACGCCTTATTAGTGTTAAGCCCAGAGAGGGTAGAAAGTACATGCCTGTCTTCCAGTCATCAGGTGCACTTCCCTTCTCCCATGCTAGTTTACACATTTTCCATACCCATTGGATCACTATCTTACCACCATACCTCAGCATTTCCCACACACTCCATCTATTCCTGATGCTCTTGCTCTCCTCATCTTCACTCAGAAGAATGTACGTTCCTTCCATTTGAAACTTACAAACAAACACGCACCTTCTTTCGCTCTCTCATTCTCATTTACTCCAGCACACTAACCTATTCCACATACCCATTCTTTCACACATTTACCCTTCCATTTGGTCTCAGTCATTCCGCATACATCCAGCCTGGCATTCGCTAATACTTCCAGAATCTCTCTCTCTCTTATGTGTCATCATTCACGCCTCTTACGTTCCATGTCGCAATCCTTAAGCAGTCCTTGACCGGTCGGTGTTCGTCAACAGTGCGAGGCGGATTTATCGTTTTTTGTTGCTAAGGATTTTTTCCCGGTGGAAAAATGCAGGCCCAACCAACCCAACCTCTTTAGTCACCTTATATGACACAACACATAGGAGGCATGTGAGGCATATTCTGACCCTTTAACCCCAGGGGTCTGCCTGCGTGTATTTACTGAAGATACATTTTCCTTTTCTTGCCCGATTATCTATAGTAGGACCGCGAGGGACGGTAACAATTTAAAAGTAACTTCATATGATGCATTATGTCAGATGTATTTTATCACAATTAAATCCAGCTATCAAATGTCGTCAGCTATGTTGATACCAGAATGTTCAACTAAAGCCATAACATGATTTGAATAGAGGAAATTAAAGATAGTTCGTGTGTAGTGTTTTACCAGAAAGGGGATAAGTTTAACACAAAGAGGGACTCTAAAATAGAGACAAAATTCCTTTAACTTTGTACAAGTAATTTTTCGGGTGTTGGTGGTGTACTCAATGACTTATTGTTTACAGTATAAGGTGGGGACTTATGTCCCCACTAGTAGGGGGTTGCACAATGGACGGTCTCATACCACATTCTTTAATTAGTGTAGAGGTGATTCTCTTCTTGCTAGTCTTAAATTTAGCTGGTGAGCATCGGGCCTCACAAGTAGTGCTAGTCTCGAACTTAGCTGGTGAGCATCGGGCCTCACTGGGGTGGTAGCATCAAGCCTACCTAACTGATTCAAAAGCAAGGGAATGTTTTTGATGCTGTGGTCTGGGTGGCTGAGGTAGTGTCTCCTTTGGCTGCTACTCTTGCTTTGGTATTGTTAAGAGCAAGAAGGGCTTGAGCGAGGTGATGTCTCTGCAATCAATCAAAAATAGTAGTGAAAGGGGGTTAGAGGGAAGTGGGGATAGGGCAAGAATAAGTTAGATGAAATTAATTTTAGTGGGAGAAACAGGTGTCCAGGCTTGACTGAAACTGCCTGATGGTTTTAGTGATTTAGCTGCTAAAGAGACCGGTCCGGGCAAGGTCGACAGGGGCGCGTTGGGGGAGGTTCCTCGCTGGCATGGGTATCATCTGCCATTTCCGACATTGTCTGTTCGGGGGGTGTGAGCCTGGTTAGTGATTTGTTTTCGTCATGTGATGTCTCTGTTGATGCTTGGTGGTAACCATCAAGATGGTGAGGTCATCGGGATGGGGGCTGTTTCAGGCAAGAAGGGCGCATTGGTGCTGCTGTTAAGGTGGACTTATGCCCTTGTGACACTGAAGCTGGCATGGTGGTGATGCTGGCTATTCTAATATCCTGCATATTATTTCCTGTGGGGAAATTTGTCAAGGAAATCAGCAAAAATATGGTGGACCATATATTTTCAAATTATCTTAAATTTGCTTAACCCTTTCACGCATATGACGCGATTTTGAGCCTATTGGGATTTACTTTAACACCTTACGAGCGGCCTATGCGGTTTATTTATATGTACCGCCCAGCGGGGTGTTTTTAGCCAAAATAGGGCTGTTTACGTGATCATTTTCATGCCTAAATAAGACCCAGAACGTAAAACAAGTACCTATCCCTGAAAGGGCATAAACAGAGCTTTCGAATGACACCATAACGATCCTTTTATGATGGCTAGTTTTCTTGCAATAACCGTGCAACGCGAGTGCAAAAAGCATGTAATTCGGTACTTTCCCCATATAATTCAGTATGTAGCGAGTGAGAGAGGGAGGAGGGAGCTGAGATTCGTGTCAGTAGGTTCGCCGCGGTGGTCTGGAGCAGTCATACGCTCGCTAGTCTCCTGCCACCACTTGTCTCTCTCTCTCAGCAACATTACGTGCTGAAATTGCCACTCGACCTATGTCGAGCGCCGCCACATAGTCCAGCTTTATTTAACTCGACTTATGTGGTGAGCCGCTAATTAAGGGTTAAAGCCTTTGTTACCATCAGGGGTATTTATAAACCTTTAGTTTAGTTACTTCAACCTCTGCAGTTGTCTTTGAGTTAGCTGTGGTCAGAAAACTAATTTTGGAGAGGTAATTATAAGAGTGAGAGAACTCTATTTCTTATTGCTAATCTTGCAACCTCTGCGTCATAAATGCGTGAAAGGGTTCAGGTCCAATGAAGAAGCTTGGTTCTAAGTCTACCCTAAAAATAGTTTAATGTGAATGGCATATATCCAACTTGCATTGACTGATAATCATTGTAGAATCTGCTCGCCTGATTACATCGAGCAGCTAAACATGGTTGATTTAATCAAGTGAACTTCAGTCTTTTTTATCTTTGATTCACCATTTACCACAGATCTATAATTTGATGCAGATGTTAATGAGGCGGTGACTATGGATATTTTTTACAATTAATAAATGCTAAGAGTGAATAAATGACCCAGGAATTCATTTTTGTGATAGGTTATAAAAGTATGACCTGAATAAACTTCGCAGATGTAATGTCCAGTTCCGTGGCAATCCATGCTTTTTCCATACATTAGCAAACTGGTACTATTTCACCTACTGTAACTATAAAGTGACTGGTCATACCTATCTGAAGAGGATAGCTATCGTGGAGTTTTAGGCAAGATTTTGTTCATATACAAGTATTTTTAAAAAAGAGGGAGAGGGGGGGGGGAGAAGGGGAAGCGGGGCGGGGGGAGGGGCACATGTGTAGGAGTGGTAACAAGTAAAGGAGGGGAATTATCTCACCTATTCACAAATTGCTTTGTTTTGAGTGCCACTGGGGTGTTTTAAATTTGTTTTTCTTAGGCCTTGGATCTTAGTCTGGCCGCATTCACCCAGTAGAACCTCTTATGAGTCTGTTGCAGTTCCTGGGTTAAAGCAAATTAGAGGCCATATGCTATATTTTCAAAGTCCTGATCTAAATGGATAACAATCTATTAAAATTCTCTGTTTTCTAGTGGAACCCCAGCATGGGTTTCAGTAAGGACTAGTCTTAGAATAAGTTTGCATGTGAGACTCCTGTATGCCTTTGAAATACCTTCAATGATTATTGATATAGTCTCTAGGAAATACTATATGTTCTTAAGTGTGATAGACAAGCACCTTAATTATTCCACATTAATTAAGTAGTATGACATGGGTGCTTCTAGCACATTCACCTAAAATTAATTGCATTAATCTATTACCGGGATTGAACGACAGACATAATAAAGCTTCAATCAGCAATGTCAGGATGACTGAACTTGATTCTGAAGATTATGGAGTGATACTAGGTAAGTGGATGTGGATGGAGATGCAGTTTGTGCAAGAATGGTGTTCCTGTTCTTGTTACTGCGGGGGGTCCTCCCGGGCGAGACTCAAGGTATCAAGTATCCTATCGCATGATTGGCCGACTTGCATTAGCAATGAGTTCCATGGTCTTCCCCTGGGCCTCCTCCACTCAGGGTTGTCTTCTGTAGAGACCACCTGGTGAGCAAGGTCTGCTTCAGGGAGGCAAACCACATGCCCATATAACCAAGTTGGCGTTCACAAACCATGCAACTAATATATCTTGAATCAGTATCATGGACTAGTCGCTTGAGATGTAATCATTGCAGTGATAGCCCATGATCCTGCGAAGACATTTAGTACCAAAGGAGTTGATGCGTCTCATCAACTCGCTGTTAAGTGTCCATGTCTCACATCTATATACTAAGACAGCGAGCACCTGCAACTTGAAGATCCATAGCTTCGTCCATCTGCACAGTTATTGACAAAGCCATATGCTTTTGTTGAGTGAATCCATAACTCCATATGCTAAGCCGAGGCGATGATTGACATTGTAGCCTGACTCACCACTATTATGGATCACGCTACCAAGATAAGTAAATTTATCCAAGATCTCTAAGCCCTCACCACATGCATGAACAGATTGCATTACATCATCCAATAAGTCACCAAATGCTTGGACTTTGGTCTTAGTCCAAGAGGCCTTTAAACCCAACGGCTCCGACTCCTTGTGTAGTGCCTCAAGGGCCAATCTGAGAACATTTAAAGTCTCCACTAGGATCTCTGCATCATCTGCAAAGTCAAGATTTGTGATCCTGAACTTACTGATGTCTGCTCTGCAGCGACTCCGTTTGACTGTCCAGCCCAGTAACAAGTCCATACAAATGTTGAAAGTGTAGGCGCCAAACACATCCCTGTCTAACACCTGAATTCACAGGGAAGATGGAGGATGCTCCCCCATCATACTTGACAGCGCTCTTTGTTCCTGTATAGAGTCCAGACACCAGGTCAATAATCGCCGTGGGCATCGCACGCAGCTGTAGTAGTTCCCAGAGTGTCTCTTAGTACACCGAGTCAAAGCCTTCTTAGATCAATATAGGCTGCAAGCAGCTCTTTTTGAAACTCAAATCGGTGTTACACAAGCACCCGAAGCGCCAGAATCCGGTCAATTGTTGACTTCTTGGGTGTAAACCCAGATTGCTCAGGTCTCTGCTCCTTTAGAAGGTGGCCTCGGATTCGCACTAGTAGAATATGGGTAAAAACCTTGCCTGACACACTGAGCAGTGTAATACCATGGTAGTTATTGTCAGGGGCGTAACTAGCTCCCAAATGTTGGGGGGGACAATAAGGGTGGGAGGCGAGCGAAGCGAGCCCTTGCAGCTGGGGGGCCTGGGGGGGGGGCGCTGTAAGCCCCCCCCCCAGGAACATTTTTATATTTATGAACTTTTTGGTACATTTTGAGGCCTATTGAGAGGCCTATTGAGAGATATTGATAACTCCCAGTTTCTAGGAGAATGGATTATAATCCAGTTTTATACCGTCGGCCATGTTACATAATTACAGTATATGCCTAATAATTTCTTGATAGAAGCTACATCAGATGTGATAAAAAAATATTCTTCCTAAAGAACTTCCTTATATCCATCATGCCTGGAAACGTTTTTTCAATTAGTTAATAAATCCCAAATACCAAATGTAGGAAGTTACAACATTTAGGAATGATTATCACAGTAAATATCCAATACACTATAAAATACACGCACCCTAGCCTAAGTGAGATGTCACTGGGAAACATACACACACAAAAACACTATAAATACCATAGGTCCATAGTTGATTTAAAGGTATATTTAACCCCTTGAGGATCCTGGCGCGTGTTGGGCTTTTGGCAGTATATTATAGCTATCATTAGGCGATTTTATACAATGTAGGAGGGATTTTGAACAGCTAACCTAACTCCCAGAGATCCCTCCCAATCTAAATACAATCGTCTTATATTGGCTAAAACAAAATTAACAAGTGCGTCCTCGATCTCGAAAGGGTTAACTCTTTGAGGATCCTGATGCATTTTGATAGTCTACTCTGGCTATCATTAGACGATTTTATACAGCTTAGGACGGAACTATGAAAATTCAAAGGGTCAAGGCTATCTTAATTCACCCTGACTTCCATATAGTAATTCAGATTGGGGATGGTATATGCCATATACCCTCCCCAATCTGAATAAAATCGTCTAATAATAACCAGAAACCTGAAAGGAAATGCGTCCTCGTGTCTTGGAAGGTTAAATAGTTAATAATTTAATATTCGAAACAAAACAAAAAATGCAGCCAACAGGCATAATATTTGTTGTTAAGTTACTCAAACCATTATAAATAACATTATATGTAAATACAGCAAATCGAATAGGCTTCCTCCATCTCCAAAACCTCTTATCCACTATCAACACAGTCCCTACCGTTCTGATGGCGTAATGGGACTCCACATGTAAGGCTAATAGGCTATACTAAGTTTGAGTTGAATTAAAACCATAATAACCTGTTTTTTTTAAACCGAATGAACAGATTCATATACTGTAATAAATATTTCCATCTGACTTCCCGTCTTCCACACGATCTATCATCTATGCACATAATGCACTCACACTTATAATTTACCTGTGCTATTGTGCATAATGAAATGATCATAAACATGGGATTAGAAACAGGCAGCAGTTTAGCATGTAATGAAACCTACACTCAATGAGCCTTCATTTACTGTTTTACAATTTGAAATTACAACATAGTAAATACCACAAGTGACGGGTTGCGCCTGCCGGGGTCTGGGGCGAAATACCGACTATGCTTTGCCCAGAGAGCCCAGACGCGGCAACGCCAAACGGGACGGGATAACTTCACGTGAACCAAAATTCAAACGCGCGATATGGTAACAGCTGGTGCTATAGTAGGGTGCCGGACGTCGGTTGATAAATAATTAAAAACGTTATTCAGGTTTCTCTCTCTCTCTCTCTCTGCACCAATTTATCGAACGCAATTGTGACATAACATAATTATATTATGTACTTATCGATGTAAATTCGATTGGTAGTTGGTAGCCTATACAAATGGGCTTAAATATCAGTTAAAAAGTTGGGGGGGATAAAGACTATGATATCCCCCCCAGTTCTAAAGTTGGGGGGGATATGTCCCCCCCGTCCCCCCCATGGTATACGCCCCTGGCTTATTGTAGTCCTGTCAGTCCTCTTTACCTTTCCAGATAGGTGTGACCAGACCTGTTTTCCAGTCATGAGAAATGGTGCCTGACTGTGATGCAGCAGTTAGGACTGCATGTAACCCATGGACCATGGACTAACCCCCAGCTTTCAGCAGTTCTCCAGGAATGCCACAAATAGCAGGACCCTTCCCGCTCTTCATCTTAGCCACGGCCTCCCTTACCTCAGCAAGGAAGGGAGGGTCTTCATAAGTTGGTGGATCAGGCACTGGTGGTTGAACATCTTCTGAAAGAATCTGTCTGTTGGGAGCACTGGCCATGTACAGCTGCTCAAAGTACTCAGCCCAGCAAGTTCTGCACTCATCATCTCTCGATGTGAGTTGATCATCCGCTATCTGAACTGAACTAGCCTGAGGGGTACGCTTAGAGCGGAGTCTCTTCATGGCTCGGTAAGCAGGCAGAAGGTAATTTGCAGAGAAATGTCCCTCGACCTCCTCAGTGATTCCCCTGACATACCTCTCTTTGTCTCTCCTCAGGGAAGTTCTTGCTCTGCGAGACAGGGCCCTGTGCTGACCCAGATCTCCAAGCAACCTGGAAACACGACTCTCTTCTATTATGCCCAGCATCTGACCTGATAGGAAACCTCTCCTTGACCCTGGTTTGACACTCATGCATTCATCAGCTGCTGACAGGATCCTCTAGGGAGGCAAGTGCTTCAAACTGGTTTGAGAGTGCCACTGCATACTCCTTTGCACACTCCTTATTCATGAGCCTCTCAAGATGAAACCCTGGGGGATAACATTTTGAGATTTTTTTGGTTTTGAGTTGTAGCTTCAGTGTAGCAACAACAAGCCTGTGGTCGGTATAAAAGGACTCTTCACTCCTAAAGACCCTGCAGACCCTGCAAGTCCTCCAACAAGTGCTTACGAGTATGTGATTGATATCCTTGGCCACACCACCAGCATTTAGATTACCAAGTCCAGCGATGCAGATCTGGTCTCTGAAACCAGGAGCCTGCAATCCTCAGCTTCCTGGACTTTGACTTCATAGCCAGCCGTATCTGTGCCAGTAACTGCATTGAAGTCCCCAAGGATAACAAGTGTATCCCGTGGGTGGCATTGTTCAACAATAGAGTCGAGCTTGGTGTAGAACAATTGTTTCTCTTCTAAATTACTCATCTTGGTAGGAGCATACACTGCAACAAGAAAAATGAAGCCCATCATGTGCTTCATCCTCACCAGCAGTAAATGCTCGTCAACAGGTGTAACCCCCTCAACTGTGGGAACTAAGGCGAGCATCCTTGCCACAGCCCGCCCAGTAGTATTTGTAACCATTGCAACTGATCTCACCGTTGCCAGGCCGCCTCACCACAGAGCGGGCCACTGTTGATCCCCAGGTGCCGCAGCTCCCCAGATAATGGAGGTAGTCGGTCACCATCTGAGAGGTTCAATATGTTCCAAGCTCCATTTGCTTGCACTGCCATGACCACCCCACAAGTTAGGAGTTTGTCTGGGAGATCCAATGCCATTCAGATTGCAGGGTCCCGAAGGATTTGCCCTGCACTCGTCACAGTTGGCACCCCTACTTGACTGGCAAGAGTAGTAGGACCGGTCCTGCCAGCTGAGCCGGGCATGCCTTGCATTGAATCCACCAGAATTACTGGGCCGGGGTCATGGGCACCCGCCTGGTAGTGTTTACCACAATCCCCGGTCTCTATTCCTCAGTTGCGTGTGGTGGCTGCTTTGATTTTTTGTGGGGTCGGGTTGCAGGCCCTACCCCAAATCAGCTGGAGTTCATGAGGGGGTCTTTTGTTCAAGGTTTCCCTTCCCCTAGACGAAGTTGCCTGCCAAGGCTATCGAGTCTGATCTACCCATCCCTTTTAGTCGCCTCTTACGATACACAGGAACTACAAAGGAAGTATTCTTTTTCCACTGCAGGAGCCCCTATCCCCAAGCCGGTAGCACAGGTAGTATTAATTTATACCCTGCTTATCTAAAAGCATGAACCTTAGCGACATAATTGATCTGAGTTCCTATACTAGCAGGTCTATTAGAAACCTTTATAGAATATACACACGGCAATATCTCCATTTTCATAGTCAACAATAAGTACTGTATATCTACTATATAAAGGGCACTTTCTACGAGTATGTCTGTCTGTTTGTTCATGAACTACTCCCTCAGTTTTCAAGATGGAGAGCCTATACTTTGGCATGCATACTAAGGGGGTGCTAGAATAGGTTTTAGGCAAATGTTTTTGTCCCCTCAACTCCCGGGGGATAGGGGGACGGAGCCCCCCCCCCCCCCCCACCCAAGATAGACAGCCCAGGGGCATACTAGCAGATGTCTTAGAAACCTTTTTAGAATATACACACGGCAATATCTCTATTTTCATATTCAACAACAAATATATCTATTATTTAAAGGGCACTTTCTGTGAGTCTGTCTGTCTGTTTGTTCACGATTTACTCCCTCAGATTTCAAGGTGAAGGTCCCTTACTTCGCATGCATGCTAAGGGGGTGCCAGAATAGGTCTTAAGCTAGGGGGTTGAGCCGCTCCCCCCCCCCCCCCCCCTTTCCCTCAGTTTTCAAGATGGAGAGCCCATACTTGGCATGCATACTAAGGGGGTGCCAGAATAGGTTTTAAGCAAATGTTTTTGTCCCATCACCCCCCCAAGATAGACAGCCTATATTTGGATTTTCCCCCGCGGCGCCGGTTACCTCAGCTAGTCTTTTTTATTATCCTCAGAATACCCCTCGTTAATTGACCTTAAGAGGGGTGACCTGTTTTTGTTATTTCTGTCCTTTTCTCTCTTTCTCTGGCTTGTGTCCATTCGGCCCCATTCAGCCAACTATTTTAAGACGTTTATCCCCATCTAGGTGTCGATTTCTTCCTGGCGAGCGATAGCGAGCCAGCATTAATGAAGAAATCCGGCTTTGCCGGAGACATTTTTCTATCGAAAAATGTACAAATTTAACCTGCTGTCAAACAAAAATAAAAAATATGCTGGCTCGGTACCGCTCACCAGTAACAAATTTACACCTGGATGGGGATAAACGTCTTCAAACAGTAGGCTGAATGGGGCCAAATGGATACAAGCCAGAGAAAGATAGAAAAGGACAGAAAAAAAACAGGCCACCCCCCTTAAGGGAGCCAACCTTGCTGTTTTTCTCTTTCTCTCCCTCTCTCTTTGGCTTGTATCTATTTAGCCCCATTCAGCCTACTGTTTTAAGACGTTTACCCCCATCCAGGTGTCAATATTTTCCTTGCAAGCGGTAGCGAGCCAGCATATATATATTTTTGTTTTGACAGCAAGCTAAATTTGTATATTTCTCGATAGAAAAATGTCTCCGGAGAAGCCGGATTTCTCCATACAATGCTGGCTCGCTATCGCTCGCCAGGAAAAAATTGACACCTGGATGGGGATAAAAATCTTAAAACAGTTGGCTGAATGGGGCCAAATGGATACAAGTCAGAGAAAGAGAGAAAAGGATAAAAATATAAAAAAAGCAGGTGACCCCCTTAATGTCTCTCTAAAACACACCTTACTATCTATTTGTACCTGGTAACCTGTCACAGATATACACCTCATATACCCGCATAATAATATTTATAGTAAGGCATACAGTATATGGAATAATACTTCTACCTCTCTTATAATCAACAAAAGTTCACCTTAATGATTACAACAATAACAACATACTTTGTATCTAATATGTACACCTTACTATATATCTGTATCTCGCAACATGTCACAGGAAATACACCCCGTATACGCACATATTATTTCCATATATAGAGCAATACTTCTAGCTCTCTTATAACCCACAAAAGTTTACATTAATATCTACAAAAATAGCAACACACTTTAGTATCTATTGAGTACACCTTAATATCTGTCTATACCTTGCAACATGTCATATAACATACACCTAATATTCACATGATAATATTTGCATGTATGGAATATTACTTCCACCTCTCTTATAACCCACGCAAGCTCACTTTAATATTTACAAAAATAATAGTACACATTAATGTATAATTATTTACACCTTGCAAGCTGTCAAAGAAGATACACCTCCTATGCACACATAATAATATTGAGTAATGTATGAAATACATCATACTTATACCTCTAGCAATGGTAAAGTTCTTGCCCAACTGTACAGTAGGCAGCGTGTAGGGAATAATAAGTAAACACAAAACCAAACATTATTATTTGGGATGTAACTCAAGAATTCTGTCCCGCCCCTTCCACTGGTTTGCGCTACCCTTCCTCTTTCCCCCCCCCCCCCCCCACACACACACACACCCATGACCTGTCGAGGTGGCCTCCTACCTTGATAGTCACAGGTGAGTCTTCTGGGCGGGTGGTCTCTGTTTGGGCTGTCTAGAACTGTACATGTGTGGGTATATAATTATGTGTTATATATAAATATTATATGTAAAGTTGTCGACGAGAATTCTATGGAAGGTTTTGGGTGGCGGGATTGTGTGTGTGCTGGCGAACTGTTTTAGTAAACTAGGCTATTTGGGCTAAGGAAATTGTATTAATGGGATTCGCTGGCTAGTGCTCACCCTCATGCTTTTGTCCTCGGGTTCTGTTCGGGTGATCATGGCCGCAACTCTGCATGTTTGTGTGTAGGTTTGGTATTGTATGAGTGCGTCTTTATATAAGTCTGTCTATCTATCTATCTATTGCCTGACGCCGCGATCCCCGAAGGGGTGGGGGTTATGTAAGTACTGTATATAATTACAGTACCTACAATATGCAAGTGTTTAAGTGTTCGCTTACGTAAGCATGTATGCCACTATATATAAGTAATTGTGTATAATTATATACTATATAAGTATGTGTGTTTTGGGTACGTATATATGCCTCTTATATAAGTATTTGTACATGATAATATAATTATGTTTGTGTTTGTGTGTGAATTCGCCTTCGTATGCATTCTTCGTTATATACATATGTGTATAATTAGATAGGTATGTGTGTATGCATATACATTATGAATTTATGTAGGTCTACAGTATGTGTATGAATTTCTGTGTGTGCTGTATACTGCAATAGTTTTGCATGGTGTACTTTGTTTTCTTTTTTCATTTGCACACGTTTTTTGTTTTACTTTGTATTCACCATTATTACTAATAGTGTATTTGAAAATGGAGTATTCAAGGACTCATACCAATGGGTATCTGGTCCTTTTTTCTTATATGTTGAAACTATTTGCCGGAAATATATCGATGAATTGTTTGTAACTCATTTAGAAATAAGCTTGTTTGAATATGTACAGTATATATTTGAACAAAATATTTAAACAAGCAGGCTGCACTTTCCACACCTATTTACAGGTTGACTAATTACAAATAGTAGAAATATTAGCTCGATAGCCCGAATCCTTTTTGAGTTACAAGATGTTTGGAGTCACGATTTCTAGACTTATTATAATGAACATTCTATAACGTAATATTTGCTAAGGAATCTACCATCCCCATGTTCATCATCACCTTGCTAATTAATTATCGTATCAGGCGCTCTACAAAATAATGGAATCATAGAATTCAAATATATTTGACAAGTCTCTCAAAGTGTGTAACATCACATACTAAATTATCACACTACAAAAAGTGTTTCTCATTTAAGGGGAGACTGACCGATTATTTGGTCTATTAATTCATTTATTTATATATTTTGTTTAGTTTCTTCCCTAGACCTCCATCAAGCTTAAAAAAACACCCCCTAACACCCCCTTCAAGATAAATTTGTAAATTTTTCGGTAGAACAACTTCCCGGCCGAAGGCCGGCTCCTCTTAAAATTGCAGGCTCGCTATCGCTCGCCAGAAAATAATCGACACCAAAATGGCACGAAAGGTCTTAAAATTTACAACGAAATGGGGCGAAAGGTGTTAAAGCCGCCAAACTAATGGGCCGAACGTCTTATAATATCAAAACTGGTGGGGCTAAACATTAGGGAGAAGGGGGCCCCCAGAAAAACGGTCTGCCTCCCCTTAACTTGCTCGTGTGACACCGCCCCCAGGAATACCCACACTGGATGAGCGATACGGTCTCCAATCGATCTATTGATTTTTTTTTTGTTGGTCTGGGTGGTCTCATTAGCGTCTCGTCTGTATGCACCCAGCCGAGGCCTGCATTATTGAGGTGGTCGGCTACAGTGCTCGGTTATAAGTGGCCGTGGGGGGAGCATAGCAACCTGCGACCAAGGTACCACTAGGAAGGGAACCAGAAGGGGATTAGTAGTAGTAGTAGTAGTAGTAGTAGTAGTAGTAGTAATAGTAATGATGATGGTGGGAATTTACATTATCTGTTTATATTTGCAAGGTTGACATACATGGATAAAGTTATATAATTTAGGGTTCCGACATGGTCATGTATTAGAATATTTTGTTTGGCAATCAGAAGTTTCTCATAACTAACGCATTTTACTGCCTTACTGGAATATAAAAGCAGAGCTTTATAAGGATCCACCGTTGGTGTAGTAATCATTTATGTGCTTAATCGTCTAGATACACTGAGATGTGTGTCTGGACAATAAAACATGAAAATAGATGTATGCACATAATTCAGTTATTACACTCGTTGTTTACTGGTTATATTATAGGACAGGAATTTGTTTGGGTGTTTTCAGGTGCTATGTCCCATCATGCGTCGTGAGAGATGATTCCCACTAAGCTGGTGAGTATCCTGGGTGTGGGATACGGTGGTTCGGGTAATGACACTATCCTGGTACAAAACTGACCTATTCCATAAACAGCCCGTCGGTTTCTTACTTGATTTATCTGGTACTAAGCTACTCGTGCAACACACAGGGTTTTGCTAACAGGTATATAAGTCTGTGGCAGAGGTTCTGGTTAGCAACACAGGGATGCTAGTAAAGTACACAGAGTTGCTGCTTGGTATAGTAGCTGGGGCCTGACAGGTGCTAAAATCCTTTTCAGGGCTTGTATGTTCTAAGACGCCCAGCCACGGTTTTGCTATTAAGACATGCAGGTTGTTGGGGCACTATTTGCCTAGTGTTCTGTTCAGGGTTCTTAACCCCTTCTGTACCAGCGACGGCAGGGTGCCGTCAGTATATAAATCACTCCCAAGTCCTAGCGACGGCAGGGAGCCATCAGTAATGTACTTTCCTTGTAACTGCCAGTATCAGGCAGTGCCTGGTACCACGACCGTTTGAGCACTGCTCTAGAGTTGCCAACATTTCTCAGCTTATATCCAATCCTCTACAGGCTGGAAGAGCCAGTATTCCTTCATCTTTTGAGGTGGGAGGTTGTTCTATCTTGCCATTTTGGCCACATTGCTTGGGACTGGGGGGGGGGGACTTTTATTACTGTACCCTACGGTACAGTAGGGGTTAAACTAGCTCTTAGGAGAAGTTTTGTTATCCTGCCTAAGTTAGTGTTAGTGATAGGTTGTCATGATGCTTTGGCTTGAGTTCTGCGGTGGCATACCGTGAAGAAGAAAAGCACTTACGAAATAGTGAAACGGGCAGCTGATATACAGTTGTGAAGACAAGGATAGTAAAGCAGAAGGCTCTCTCGCCACCTACTATCCCATCAACCTTTGGGTCGGCATGAAATGTAGTTGGAAAAATAGGTCCCCAGCAAAAGGTGAATTTTTTTGTTGGGAAGATTATAGTAAAAATGACAGTCGAAAACATATTTTATAGATTCGTAAATTGTTGCATGTCTTCACTATATATCTCCAGCTTTCCAAGGTAATTCCTTCCACTCGTTCACCACAGCATTGTAGGTGAACACATTCCTGTTGACATTGATAATCACCTTCTTGTTTTTTAATTTCGTTCCATTTCCGCGAGGTGTTGAAATATTGTCAAATGGAAATAGTGCTATAATACTGTGCATTTTATCTTGAAAATATATATTTATATTTCGTAGTCTATAATATGGTATATTGTTCAGTGATGGTAATAGCTCAGTTGCGCTATACTGCACAAATTCTGAAAGAGAGAGAGAGAGAGAGAGAGATAGAGAGAGAGAGAGAGAGAGAGAGAGAGAGAGAGAGAGAGAGAGAGAGAGAGAGAGAGAGAGAGAGAGAGAGAGAGAGAGAGAAGCATGATGACGCGGTACAAGCGAGAGAAGGCGGCTACTCTGCCATTTAAAACTCGTCTGCATCAGTTTCCGACTTGTTCCATCTTTAATTCACAGAAGCGGAGACTTGGAGGCGGTGAGGAGAATGAGGGCAAGAAATGCAAGCAAGACAAAGGAAGAGAAGGAATAAAGAAAGAAGATAGAAGATAGGAAGGAGAGAAAAAGTGAAATATATAATTAAAGCTCTCTGAAAACAGAGACCTGTCTGAACACAGAAACTTGTCTACGGTATTATACGTGTGTATGTGACCATAGATTTGTGTGTTTGTATGAAAATATGCATTTGTTGGTGAGGTATGTGTCTGCAAGACCGTAAGTCTGTGCCTGAACGGGTTTAAATTTTATTATCAACATGGAGCTAAATTTAAGACATATTAGATTCAAAATGTCTGGACACACGGAGTTTGGATTTTAAATCGTAGGATGAGGGAAAAAAGATTAAATGAGAAAGTTTCAAAGTTTACTTGTTGAGTGTAGTGGAAGATAATTGGTTCCCTCTTGGGTGCCACCTACTCTCTGTATGGGAGAAGGTATACCCTGAGAAGCTCTGAAGGATGATTACTATTGTAATACAATAGAGAGAGAGAGAGAGAGAGAGAGAGAGAGAGAGAGAGAGAGAGAGAGAGAGAGAGAGAGAGAGAGAGATAGAGAGAGAGAGAGAGAGACAAAACATTACAGCGTGTGAAGACCGGTTGTTGAGAATTAGCAATAGGAGAGATGATGAGACAAACATTTTTTGACTCGACCCTTTCGAGAAGTGTTGTATGGGTTGAACCTCCCAAAACATGCAAAAAGTACAATACTTGATACATGGGCACACTGTGACCCTGTAGATAGCAAGAAGTTGTGCGGGGGTGATGAACCCATGGACACGGTTGAGCTCACCTAACTTCTAGGAAGCTGTTTCAGTAAAAGTGGCAATACTATGGTCTCTCCAAGATAGGCCAGAAGAAGAAAACGACACACCAAGATTACTTAACGCCTTACGAGCGGGCCCGTCAGTAACTTCTACTACCTGCCAAGCGGGTGGTTTTACCCTAAATGAGCTTATTTCCGTGCTCTTTTTCATGTATAAACAAGAGCCAGAGCATAATACAATTATGTATCCCTGAAAGGGCGATAATTGAGCTTTCCAATGACACCAGAACCATCCTTCTACGACCACGCGTTCTCTTGCAACGATCGTGCAAGACGAAGGAAAAATCCCTAAAATACGGTAATTTCCTTACATAATTCCCTGTGTAGCGAGGCAGTGAGTGTGGGTGTGTGTGGAGTAGGGCCCAGTGCTGGCGCAAGAGCCGTGCCGAACGGTCAGAGCCGACCTACGCTCCTCCCACCGCTCGTCTCTCTCTCAGAGCCAAATATTGCTCAGAATTGCACACCGCCTTTAGTCGGTCCCCGCCACATAGTCCTTTCTTCTCTAGGCCGACTTAAGTCGGGCCCCGATAGACAAAGGTTAAAGAAGACGAAGGGTATATATATATATATCTGGGCTTAATACTAATAAGGCGTACGGACCGGACGGTGTTCCTCCTGTTCTCAAAAACTGTGCTTCCGTGCTGACTCCCTGCCTAGGCAAACTCTTTCGTCTCTGTCTATCCTCTAACGTCTTCCCTTCATGCTGGAAATTTGCTCACATTCAACCTGTCCCAAAGAAGGGTGACCGCTCTCAACCCTCCAACTATCGTCCAATTGCTCTCATCTCTTGTCTTTCTAAAGTTTTGAAACTATTCTTGCTTCCAAATTTCTTAAGCATTTCTCTTCTCATAATCTGCTCTCAGATCGCCAGTATGGCTTCCTTAAGGGTCGCTCTACTGGTGATCTTCTTTCATATCTTACTAACTCTTGGTCATCCTCCTTTCGGAAATTCGGTGAGACTTTTTCTATTGCACTAGACATATCGAAAGCCTCCGATAGAGTCTGGCACAAATCTTTAATTTCTAAACTACCCTCCTTCGGTTTCTATCCCTCCATCTGTGCCTTTGTCTCTCATTTCCTTTCCGACCGTTCCATAGCCGCAGTTGTGGACGGCCATTGTTCACTTACTCACCCTATAAACTCCGGTGTTCCTCAGGGCTCTGTCCTATCTCCTATTCTCTTTCTAATTTTTATAAATGATCTCCTCAACTGTACCTCAATTCCCATCCATTCCTACGCAGACGACTCAACCTTATACTACTCCATTAGTTTTTTAGAACGCCCCAGCCAGCAATCCCTCAACGACAAACGTAATGAAGCCATAGAACTCTTAAATTCTGATCTAAATGCTATCTCCAATTGGGACAGAGAGTACCTTGTTACCTTTAATGCTTCCAAAACCCAATTTCTCCATCTATCTACCCGTAAGTAACTCCCAGCGGACTATCCCTTATTCTTCAACAATACAAAAATCAATCCTTCATCTTCGGCTTGTTTCGGGTAGTTCGGCTTGTGGGCGACTCCATGGTCCGTGGCCAATTAACCGAGTTCTGCGCCAGGGCACCCAGGACCAGAAAGCGATTCTGTATCCCAGGTGGCGGCATGGACGACATTGTTGCGGCTGTGGAAGAGGTTTCCAGGCTCGCCCCCGCAAGCACTACGTACGTCATCCACGTTGGATCTAACGATGTTTAACGGACGCGGTCAGAGGAACTACTTTGCAAGTACCGGCGGCTGATCAGGTCCTTCAAGGAAAAATCTAATAGAATCTTAATTTCAGGAATTGTAGAAAACCGATTCTACAACATAGCTACCAGTACAAATTGCCGACTAGCCAAACTCTGCAGGGAGGAGGACATCGGCTTTGTCGACACGTGGGATCATTTTTACTATGATAAATCTTTGTTTTCAGGAGATGGTGTACATCTCAATGAAGTAGGAGCTGCACGTCTTGGTCGTCTGCTGAACGATGCAGTCAAGGATTTCCGTTCAAAAAACGGGGTCAACCGGGGTCAACCGGGGGTAGTGTAAGTCAAATACGAACTGAAAATTCAGACAATGTACAATCAGTAACATCCAACTCTAATACTCTTAAGGTGTTTTATGTAAATGCTCGTAGCATACGCAATAAATTTTCAGATCTAGAGGAAATCGTGTTTACAGAACATTATGATATAATCGGCATTACAGAATCTTGGTTGAATATAGAAGACAGAGACTTTTTAGCCGAATATACGCTTCCTGGTTATACAATGTTTGAGAAAAGTCGGATCAATAGAAATGGAGGAGGAGTTCTGTTTTTTATAAAGGAAAGTCTTAATCCCGGCTTAATGTCAAAACCTCAAATTGTGAATATAGACATATCTTACGTACTATTAAATAATAAACGAGGAACTAAAATAACACTAGCTTTATTATACAGACCCCCAGCTCAATCAGTGCAAACTGACAGTGAAATTTATGAACAAATTGCAGAAATAACTAACATACAAGATACTGTAATTCTTGGCGATTTCAACTTACCCGTGACTAAATGGGGCGATATTCTTACTTCACACTCTGGACACGACCTCTATGCTAACTTGCAAGAGAGTTCACTTTTTCAATTTGTACAATCTCCGACCCGTGGTAATAATGTGCTTGACCTTGTACTCGCAACAAAAGAAGAATTAATAGAGAATTTGAATGTTGGTGATGAATTCAGTAACAGCGAGCATCGTACGATAACTTTCACTTTAAAGTTTACTAGTAACAAATCAAATAGCAGCATTGAGAAAGTCCCTAATTTCAAGAAAGCAAATTTTCATAAACTTAAATCAAAGCTTAAAGAAACTGACTGGAGCTTTCTGACTAACAATAACGACTTAAATACATCGTGGGAGTGTTTCACAACCACTTACCTTAACACCTTAAGAGCGGCCTATGCGGTTTATTTATATGTACCGCCCAGCGGGGTGTTTTTAGCCAAAATAGGGCTGTTTACGTGATCATTTTCATGCCTAAATAAGACCCAGAACGTAAAACAAGTATCTATCCCTGAAAGGGCATAAACAGAGCTTTCGAATGACACCATAACGATCCTTTTATGATGGCTAGTTTTCTTGCAATAACCGTGCAACGCGAGTGCAAAAAGCATGTAATTAGGCACTTTCCCCATACAATTCCTTATATAGCGAGTGAGAGAGGTAGGAGGGAGGTGAGATTCGTGTCAGTAGGTTCGCCGCGGTGGTCTGGAGCAGTCATATGCTCGCTACTCTCCTGCCACCACTTGTCTCTCTCTCTCAGCAACATTACGTGCTGAAATTGCCACTCGAGTTATGTCGAGCGCCGCCACATAGTCCAGCTTTATTTAACTCGACTTATGTGGTGAGCCTCTAATTAAGGGTTAAGGCAGTGCAAGACTGCATACCATCAAAAATACGGCGTCCAGGCCATAATGATAAGCCCAAATGGTGGAATAAAGATATTTCAGACTGTCTGCTTGCTAAAAAATTTGCTAATGATAGATTAAAATCCTTACAAAATGACGAAGAACGGGTGAAATTTGTAGAGCTACGACGCAAAGACAAAAAGTTAATTAAGCAAAGTAAAAAGACCCTGGAGTTACATGTTGCGAATCAAAGTAAAACAAACCCGAAAGAATTCTATAGTTATATCAGAATGAAAAAAGTAGTTACTTCAACTGTTGGACCGTTAGTCGATGAAAATGGAGAATATACCAAAGACGAAGTACAAATGAGTAATGCCCTCAATACCTTCTTTGCATCAGTTTTTACAACCGAAGGCCTCAGTGATATCCCTACGCCATCGCCGATTCAGAATGATAATTCAGATGTTCTAAGCAATATTACCGTTACAGAGAGAGAAGTATTGAATTGTTTAGATAAACTCAAGGTAAATAAAATGCCTGGACCTGATACAATCTCGCCTAGAGTTCTAAAGGAAGCTAAGGATGAGCTCTCCAAACCACTGACATTGCTATTCAATGAATCCTTGCAGTCTGGGACTATGCCTGATCAGTGGAAGCTAGCCAACGTAACACCGATATTCAAAAAAGGCAGCAAATCCCTACCCAGTAACTATCGTCCAATTAGCTTAACCTCAATTGTATGTAAAATGCTAGAAACGGTCATAAGAGACAGACTCGTAAATCACTTAGAGGCAAATAACTTACTTAAAGATACTCAACACGGCTTTCGTAAAAAACGTTCCTGTTTAACAAACCTCTTAGACTTCTTCCATGATATCCTCAACCTCTACGATGAGAGTAAAGCTGTAGATATTAAATACCTTGATTTTCAAAAGGCCTTTGACAAAGTTCCCCACAAACGTTTACTGCTAAAACTAAAAGCGCATGGAATACAAGACAATGGATAGAAAATTGGCTCAGCGACAGAAAGCAAAGAGTAGTCATAAACGGTAAGGCATCTAAATGGACCAATGTAAGTAGCGGGGTACCCCAGGGAACGGTACTAGGACCAATTCTCTTTCTAATTTACATCAACGACATAGATGAGGGTCTCACCTGTACAATCTCAAAATTTGCTGATGATACAAAAATTGCAAATAGCGTACTCTCAAAAGAACAAGTTGACGATATGCAACACGTTGGGCCCAAATTTGGCAAATGAGTTTCAATGCGGATAAATGTAAAGTACTACATATCGGATACCTAAATGAGAAAGCAAACTATTCGATGAATGGCACTCAGCTTAAGAATGTAAACAGAGAAACCGATCTGGGAGTAACAATATCGAGTAACCTAAAACCGAGTCAACAATGTTCAGAAGTTGTTAAGAAGGCAAACAAAATAATTGGCTTTATAGGCAGGTCATTTGAGCATAAATCCAAAGAAGTTACCCTAACCCTTTACAATGCCTTAGTCCGCCCTCTTCTGGAATACTGCGTTCAATCCTGGTGCCCTTATTACCAAAAAGATATAAACAAGCTAGAACGAGTTCAACGTAGAGTTACCAAAATGATACCTAGCCTAAAGAACAAACCATACGAAGAGCGTCTTAGAGAATTAAATCTATTTCCTTTAACCCAGCGCAGATTAAGAGGTGACTTAATTCAAGTGTTCAAAATCATCAAAGGCATCGACAATATGAACTGTAGTAAGTACTTCACTATCGACCAATCTAATTACACGCGGGGAAACGGTTGCAAAATTATTGGTAAATCTTTTAACTCACACTAATCTAAGAATTTCTTCTTCAATCGAGTTGTCAACTTGTGGAATGGGCTTCCCCCGAGACGTTATAGACTGCAGCATCGTTGATTCATTTAAACTCCGCTTAGACAAATATCTCGCATCAAACCCGCGACTGACTGCGTTTGTAAATGAATAACTTTATTTTATCCCCCCCTCAGTTACTAATCCATCTATCCCCTACTAACTTCCTAATCCTGCCACGAACATTAGTTCCAGGGCAGTAGTTCCCTTTCCAATGTTCCCTTACCCACTCTAAACCACTGTTTGGACACTGAATCCTCAGTGTTTTGGAGGACAAGCAGCCTAGAAGGGTCACTAGATCTGTTGTTGCTTGATTTCCTTTGTACTCCTTTGTAGTTCTCTCAATATTCTTGGTGTCTCTTTTTCTTCTGCTCTCAGTTGGAAGGACCATATTACCAGTCTTGCTAAGGCAGCCTCCCAGAAGCTGGGTGTGCTCAACCGCCTTAGGGGGTTCTTTTCCCCTGCACAGCTTCTTGCTCTGTACAGGGGCATAGTGCGTCCTTGTATTGAGTATTTTTCACATGTGTGGGGAGGTTCCTCTCACACCGCTCTCCTAGACAAAGTTGAAAGGAAGGCCTTTCGTATCATTAACTCCCTACTCACCAACTCTCTGCAATCTCTCTCTCTCCGCCGCAATGTTGCATCTCTCTCGCTATTCTATAGCTACTATAATAATCAGTGTTCCTCAGAGCTTTCCCAGTGTATACCACCTCCTTTACGTAGGGCACGTGGTACCCATCTTGCAACTCAATCCCACCCCTACTCTGTGCAACTCTCCAACCCAAGAACGAAACATTACTCTCAAACTTTCTTCTACTCAACAGCTGAGCTCTGGAACTCCCTCCCAGAATCAGTCTTTCCCTCTTCCTATGACTTAAATTGCTTCAAACTCTGTGTGTTCAGGCATTTTGGCTCGAACTTCCCTTGATTTTGGCCCTGTCACTCTTTCAACTATGGGGGAGGCACTCACTATAGGCAGTTATACCTTTTGCCTCCCTCAATCACATAGAAAAAATAATACAACAAATAAAAGGGATAGTGGTGTGAAAGATTGTGACGAGTAGATAGATGAAGAAATGTAATTTTGGAAGCATTAAAAAGGAACACTGCTATCTTTGCCCCATTCTGAGATAGTTGATAGATCAGAAGATAGTGTGCTATGGCCTCATCACGTGAGTTTTGAAGTGACTGGTTGTTTAGGAAATATCATTGAATAGTGTTGGGTAGTGTTATCGGCATATCAGTGGATAGGGCTAGAGGTACAATTGAGTAGGTCATTATTGAATACTAGAAATATAAATGGAGATAGAACAGAACCCTGTCCGTCGTCCGGCATCCAGCGGCTGTCCGTGTGGCTGTCTGAAAATTCCTCCCCTAGACCGTACATTAATGTTTACCAAATTCACATGTAGTTCACATGTAAATTCACATGGAGTTTTTTAAGCAATAATGAGATAAACCAATCATGGAAAATTTTCACAGAAATGTACACGAATGCAGTACGCAAGTGCATACCATAAAAACCCCCAAGAAGATCTGCACATAATGACAAACATAAATGGTGGAATAGAGATATAACTGAATGTCTACTCACTAAAAAGAATGCTCATGAGATATTACAAACCTCCGCTAACGATGTAAATAGACAGGCCTTCAGAGATTTATGACGTTAATCCAAAAGGTTAATTAAACAAAGTAAAAACACTTTGGAGTTTGCCTACATGTTGCTAATCAAAGCAAGACTAACCCAAAAGAATTCTACAGTTACGTACATCAGGAAGAAGAAAGTAGTGACTTCAACGATTAGACACTTGGTAGATGAAAATGGAGATTTTACCAATGAAGATGCCAAAATGAGTAATACTCTCAACAACTTCTTTGCATCAGTCTTAACATCAGAAGACCTAAGTGACATCCCTACAGTACCGCCAGTACAGACAAACAATTTGGAAGTTCTTATAAATATCAGCATTACTGATACAGAGGTACTGAGATGTTTAGATAACCTCATGAAAGCAAATCACCTGGACCCGATACGATTTCTCCTAGAGTTCTTAAAGAAGCTAAATGCGAGCTCTCAAAACACCTGACGCTGATCTTTAACAAATCCTTGGAAACTGGCGAAATATCTGATGAGTGGAAGCTTGCGAACGTAACACCAATTTTTAAAAAAGGTAGCAAATCTGTTCCTAGCAATTATCGCCCAATCAGCTTCACCTCATTAGTATGCAAAATACTAGAAACAATAATAAGAAACAGACTCGTTAATCAATTGGAGGAAAATAATATTCTAAAAGACACACAACATGGTTTTCGCAAAAAACGTTCCTGCTAAACAAACCTTTTAGACTTCCTCCATGACATCCGAAATCTATATGATGAAAGTAAAGCTGTAGATATTATATACTTAGGTTTCCAGAAAGCCTTTGATAAAGATCCACACAAACGGTTAGTGATAAAATTAAAGGCACATGGAATACAAGGCGGCGTTCTACAGCGAATAGAAAATTGGCTTAGTGAAAGGAAACAAAGAGTAGTTATTAATGGGCAACCATCAACGTGGACCAATGTAACTAGTGGTGTACCTCATGGATCAGTGCTGGGGCCAGTCCTTTTCCTAATTTACATTAACGACATAGATGAGGGTCTCACCTGTACAATCTCAAAGTTTGCAGACGACACAAAAATCGCAAATACCGTACTGACAAATGAACATGTTGAAGATATGCAAAACAATCTAAACAAGCTTTCACAATGGGCTAAAATCTGGCAAATGTGCTTCAATGAAGATAAGTGTAAAGTACTTCATATCGGATACCGCAATGAAAAAGCAGACTACTTGATGAATGGCACCCAGCTAAAGAGTGTAGACTGAGAAACTGTTTTAGGAGTAACAATATCCAGTAACTTAAAACCAAGTCAACATTGTGCTGAAGTTGTTAAGAAGGCAAATAAAATTATAGGTTTCATAAGGAGATCATTTAAATATAAATCAAAAGACATCATCCTCACCCTTTAAAATTCATTAGTCCGCCCACTTTTGGAATACTCCATTCAGTTCTGGTGCCCTTACTATCAGAAAGATATAGACAAATTGGAATGAGTTCAATGTAGAGTTACCAAGATGGTACCCTGTTTTCGGAACAAACCATACAAGGAACTTCTTAAAGAACTAAATTTATATCCATTAACCAAGCGCAGATTGAGAGGTGACCTTATTCAAGTTTTCAAGATCATTAAAGGCATCGACAACATGAACTGTAATAAATATTTTACGATTGACCGATCAAACTACACGCGGGGAAATGGCTGCAAAATCATTGGTAAATCATTCAACTGTAACGAATACAAGAATTCAAGAATTTCTTCTTCAATCGAGTTGTCAACTTGTGGAATGGGTTTCCCCGAGATGTCATAAGTTTGCATAGACAATTAAGCACCTTGGCCTGAACCCAAAGGTTGGCTACATTTGTAATTGAATAAATATTTTCTTTTGTAATGTTTTTTCAATAGCCTAATAGATTTTAATATAATTTCCCCTGTCATGAACTAAGCCCCAGGGCAGCACTTCCTTCTCACATCTTTCCCACATTCTCTCCTAAATACTGTTGCAACACTTGGAACAGTAGTGTTTTGGAGGGCAAGTAACCTCGAGGGGTCGCATGACCTGTTGTTGCTCGTTTATCTTTGTACTCCTTTGTACTGTATGTTCAGTTGGCCAATGTGAAATTCAGTTAAAAAAATTATAAATTTTAGTCGAAGGTAAGCTTTTTATATATTTTGTTTTATTTATTAGATATTATTTGTATTTGTTTTATCATGGTCCTTAGATTTTATATACTTAAACTAAACCACCCCTGATTCAGTAAGGATAAACAGGTTCAAGTCTTTAAGACGCTCGTCATGCAGTTTATTTCTCATATTTGGTATAAGTTTTGTAACTAAGATACTGGTATCAAGTGACTGTTTGATAACTTAAGGTTAAATTTACTGAAGCGGCTTAAACTAGAACAAAGTACATTAATATGCTATATTAGGTTATATAGTCTAAAGAAAAACATAGAGTGACTCGTACATTCCTTGATTTTGGCCCTGCCACTCTTTCAACTCTGGAGGAGGCACACAGACAGTATTGCATTTTGTCTCCCTCATCCACATAGAAACAAAATATATATATATATGTTTATGGATTAACAGAATTAACTATGCATGTAGGACTGTAGGTATATACTCAGAGTCTGGCACAACTCATTAACCCTTTCAAGCTCCAATACGCGTTTCTGTTCTGTTTCTGGCTACTATTAGACGATTTTATTCAGATTAGTAACGGTATATGGAAGTCAAAGGGTTGATTGAGATAGTATTTTTCCTTTTAATACCCATAGATACTTCCTAAGCTGCATACAATCATCTAATGATAGCCAAAATATACTGCTTAAACACGTCAGAGCTTCAAAGGGTTAATTTCCAAACTACCCTCCTTCGGTTTCAATCCCTCTAGCTGTGCCTTTGTCTCTAATTTCCATTCAGACTGCTCTATAGCTGCGGTTGTGGACGGCCATTGTTCACTTCCTCAACCTATCAACTCCGGTGTTCCTCAGGGTTCTGTTCTGTCTCCAATTATCTTTCTAATGTTTATCAAATGATCCCCTCAACAGTGCCTCTAGTCCTATCCACTCATATGCTGATGACTCTACCTTACACTATTAAACTATTTTTTCCCATCAACCCAGCATGCAAGCACTCCTAATCAAACGTGGCGAGGCTATAGACTGCCTATCTTCTGATCTTTTAATTATTTCTGATTTGGGCAGAGAAAATCTTGTTACTTTCAACGCCTCCAAAACCAAGTTTCTCCCTCTATCTCTCCATCACAATCTTCCACAAGACTATCAACTATTCTTCAAAAACTCACAACTCAACCCTTCATCTTCTCTCAACATTCTAGGTGTGTCCTTTTCATCTGACCTTTCTTGGAAAGATAATATTACCACTCTTGCTAAAGCAGCTTCCCAAAAGTTAGATGTGCTCAACCGTCTCTGTGGGTTCTTCACTCCCGCACAGCTTCTTGCTCTGTATTGGGGCACAGTGCGCCTCTGTATTGAGTATTGTTCGCATGTGTGGGGAGGCTCCACCCATACCGCACTTCTCAAACGAGTAGAATCAAAAGCATTTTGCCTCATCAACTCGCCTCCTCTTACTAGTTCCCTACAATCTCTTTCTACACGCCGCAATGTTGCATCTCTTTCACCATTCTATCACTATTATAACAACCAGTGTTCTTCAGAGCTCTCTCAGTTTATATCCCCTCCTTTGCAACGAGTGCGAGGCAACCGCCTTTCAACACAGTCCCACTCCTATTCTGTCCAGCTCTCCAACCAAGAATTGGCAAAATTTGTCTTTCTTCTACTCAACAAGTAAACTCTGGAACTCTCACCCTCAATCAATCTTTCCTTCATCCTATGCCTTAGACTGCTTTAAACTTCGTGTGTTCAAGCATTTTGACGCCAACGTCCCTTGAATTTGGCTCTGTCACTCTTTTAACTTTGGGAAAGACAGTCGCTACAGGCAACCTGCCTTTTGTCTCCTCCATACACATAAAAAACACAAAAACATACTCCACAGCCGTGGGGGGTGGGGGGAGACTCGAGACAGATCCCGAATAGGGAAAACGCAAAAAAAAGAAAAAAAAAAAAAAAAAAAAAAAGAAATCACACGCATCACGGTCGCCCAGGAGAAAACCCAGAGACCTAGGTCCATTTTGGGGGTCCCACGCTAAAACACCCAGGTCCCAGACCTCCCGGAGTTAACTACAATTTATTAGACAAGCTACATGACAAAGTAATAGTACTTAAACCTTTAATGATAGTAGAGATAACAAATATATAATTTTTTTTGGAGATGGGTAGGCATGTGAAATACAATAAGATAATATGGTGTGTAGAGAGTGGGAGGGAAGCTAGCTAACTATTATGTATTAAGTAAAATGGTGTTATAAGGAAGCGGTCAATGGTAATCAAAGATATCTATATTTCAATCATGTCCATGGAATCGTTTATGAGATTAGAACATATAAATATATTCAGTCAATATAGCATCAAGGATAGGGTGAGGATTGTATGATTTTACAGTTGTAGAAGGCTTCTTGAAAGCCAGGAATGGAATGAGTTTTTATACTTTTCTCTACATTTCTACACTTTTCCCTTGGATTACAGGTAAAGAATAATCAGTGATCTGGGTCTTCATGGGTGAATGGGGAAGGTTATGGTTATGCTTCTGGTAGTATGTATGCTTGCTGTTCGTCTGCTTATATGTCAGCGGTGCTCTCGCAGAGTGAGGCACTTTGCTAGAGTATTCACATTGGCTCCTCGACAGGGTCCCTTCAAGTATGTGGTGGAGTTAATAGGTACGTACCTCATCAAATTGCCTTTGTCCATTGGTGAAGGCGCAGGCTTCCTCACAGGATACCTCACGACTGCCTCGAGAGGATGCCTCCTCGAAGCTGTAGGTGGTGGTGACAGGATACCTCGCCACGTTGCCTTTGTCTTTTAGTGGAGATGCGAGCTTGCTTACAGGATGCCTCGAGAGGACCTTTTCCAGTTTGTGGTGGTGATGACAAGATACCTTGTCACGTTGTCTCTCTCCTTTGGTGGGGACAAGACCATGCTCACAGGATGCCTCGTAAGTGCCTCAACAGGATACTTCCTCGAGAATGTTCTAGTGGTGTAAGGATACCTCAACATCCAGGCTCTGTTTGTAGAGTTTGTCCCACTCACAGGATACCTTGTGGGCCTGTCAGGATACCTCAACGGGACTGTGACAGGATATCTTGTCCATGATTTTGCCAATAGGATTCCTCATCAGCCCTCAAAAGGATACCTTGTATACCTGCCTTGATGAAGGTGGGCTGACGAGTGCTGGTTTTGTGGAGGTATATATTCCATTTTGTCTCCTCTCACCGGTCTTGGGGCTACGGGCATTAAGGTCCTCTTGGTCCCTCACCTGTGACCTTCTCTCATGTCCTTTTGTCTCTGGTGAAGAAGGTAGGGGTGAGATAAAAGGAAGAAGTACAAGTAATGCTGGCTGGGCATTCCATGGGGAGATGGAATGCAGAGTTAGTGACAGATCCTTTACTTTTGGTGCACAGCCTAGTTGTGATCCATTCATGTAATACGCATGTTCATTTTTGCTTTCAATATGTAATGCTTGGTATTTTTCAATGTTGAAGTCCATTTTCCATTTTTCAGACCAGTTTACTACTCTGTTTAACTCTCGCTGGAGTTCTTGTATTTCAAAGGTTATGGTAACTATACTTTCTATGTTGGTGTCATCATCATATTTTGTATTTTACAAGTGTGATTATTGTCAATATCATTAATGTATATTAAACATAAGACAAGACCCAGCACCGAGCCCTGTGGCACACCACTACAGTAAGTACATCCTGTCTGTCGGATTCTCTACCATTTATAACAATTTGCTTTCTGTCTGTGAGCCAGTCGCCAAGGTAAAGTGACAGTAAATGTAGCAAAGAAGAATGAAGTCAATTTATTCAGGAAAGGTGATGGGCTGTCCGTCTTGTTGTTTTCATAATTCAATAAAAAGGCGAATTAGATAATTGCCCACATGTCCGACTGTAACAGAGCTACGTTTATGTATGCTATTATTTAACATCTTCAGTAGATAATGGTAACTTGATTTTCATTATTTAACTATTATTTTTAGTGTTTCCTTTGTAAAACAATATGTAGCTAAAATATCGTAAATACAACTAGCTTTGTAGAAGTCAAATGAGTGGACAACTACTGGAAACGAAGAAAGAGTCTTAAGGTGAAGATTTTTGTCATTTCTTCTTTTAACCAACAGTGCATGCAATGCAAGTATTTCAATGGGCGAAGGTGCATGTTAATCATTGTCGAAAATTTGTTTTGAAGTCACTGAATACATACTAATGTGTTTATCAATGAAAGTATAAGCTGTACACGGTAACACTCAACCTCCAGCTCAACTCTGGGTGGTTCCTTCAGGCAAGCATTCGGGCTACAAACATTCCCTAGTGATTCTTGACTCTTGCTTATCCAGGAGATCTGTGGCCACTCCATGTGTCTCTGTCACTCGGGGTACACTGTTAAGTATGAACACTTAATTGTTATAAAAACTATGCATACTATGTTCTTCGGTTTATTTATAGATTTGTTGTTTTCTATGTGAGTGAGGGAGACAAAAGGCAGAATTGCCTGTGACGAGTGCCTCCCCCAGAGTTGAAAGAGTGACACCTAAGCGATTGAAACACTTGTTATGTGTATCATATTTGGTTACATTTAACTGTTGATTTTTTGCAGTGTAGGCCCAGGTCGATAACACAGTAATATATATAGCAGGGTAATTTTAGGGAGACCAGCCTTTGTTTATGTTTGTGGTCGTACCAGCGATATCCCAAGATCTTGTGACAGCAATTATTGCTGAAGGAGTTAACTAATAGATGTAATACACATGGGTGATACAAACACATGAAAGAGTTCTTTTGTTTTAGAACGAGAAAACTCTGGCAAATGTAAATAAGGACGAATACATTTTAGACATTCATATTGTGCAGGCATTGTGTCTTTTAGTAGGCTAGGTAAATTTTCTAAATCATAACTAAAGCTAATTGGAAAAACAAAATTAAATGGATTTGTATTTTTTTTTTAGCAACATATACCAGATTTTCTGGATTTCGAATGTAAATAGCAATGCTTAAGAATAAAACAGAACTATCATATGAAACCTATAATGAGATATCGTGGAAGACACCATTTATCGTGTCCAGTTGTCCCCGGTGGTGAGGTAAGAGGAAGACCGGCAGGGTTACAGGTAGATAACAGGCCAGGTGTTGGGATCTAACCGCTCACCTCATTTATCATACACACCAGGTAGTTTGTAGTCACCAGGATATTATGGATTTGTCTTTTCCTAGTTTAAATATCATGATCAAAACAGTGATTTCACATAGTGATTCCACATAACAATGATACACATAGAAGAAAATGCTTAAAGCTTCCTCTTCTAAAATTGTATATACAGTATAATTATAACTTATAAATTAAAGCAGATTGTATGTATATATATATACAGTATACATATATATCTATATATATATTAATATATATGTACAGTATATATACAGTATATATATATATATATATATATATATATATATATATATATATATATATATATATATATTGTTACGTATCTTGATCCTCAAGTGGTTAACTTGATGAATCTAGATAGCACAGAGATATATATTAAGGTATCAGTCAGCTGAAGGCAAAACAAAAGTAAAATCTAATAAAATAATGTCCTGTTGTTGCTTCCTTTCCTTTTGGATCTTAGGACTTAGTATCCTTTATTGACTGATACTCTTTAATTATGAAAAATACTGAAACTAATTAAAGTCATGTAGTATTTATAAAGAATTATTATTTAACCGAAGCTTAGTAGGCTATGGTTATGAACCGAATAAGTTATAGCTAAAGGACTATTAATTTTATAAAAAGTCTTGACAGATAAGTATTAAAGTAAGAATATTTCTGTCTCTCACCCTTTTTGAAATGAATAGATAGTTTTCTTATATGTCCTTTTATTTATATTTAATGTAATTATTCTTGGTTCTTGTCTTACGTTAATAGGATTATATTATTATTATCATCAGGAGTAATATCAAAGTCACATAAAAAGTTAGATATATATTTAATAATTAGTTAAATGTATTTCTTAACCACGTAACATTGAGGTTTGATTATGAGTAAATAAAGTTACAGGATCGCTTCATAGATTCGATTCAGGTCTCACTCAAATAATATGAAAAGCAAAATATAATATTTTGAAGCAAAAGAATTTTCTTCAGCTTAGGAAATCACTAGAAGTAATATTATCACAGCCATGTTAGTCTAAGGCGATATTACTAATACGAGACAATAGCATCACCGTACTAAGCACCGTTAAGCAATGTAAGCTTAATTCAAAGAATATGAAAGAACTCGTAAGTATTAATATAAAACAATAGTATTACTTTCATCATAACCCAATTACTTAAAGAGTTGCTTTAGTCCACAAGTTAGTCAACTAAAATAGTTAAGTACATAATAATAGCGTTAACGTTAAATCCCAATCAAATAGTTAAGCACATAATAGTAGCGTTAACGTTAATTCCCAATCAAATAGTTAAGCACATAATAGTAGCGTTCACGTGAATTCGCAATCAAATAGTTAAGCACATAATAGTAGCGTTAACGTTAATTCCCAATCAAATAGTTAAGCTCATAATAGTAGCGTTAACGTTAATTCGCAATCAAATAGTTAAGCACATAATAGTAGCGTTAACGTTAATTCCCAATCAAATAGTTAAGTACACAATAATAGCGTTAACGTCCCAATCACATATCTCACTAACCAACATAACGTAAGTGTTTACACCGAACACACTTAACACACATTTATATAATCTGACTGACAGTCACAAACCCATTATAATACTTCACCCCGTCTTCCTCCAGCTGCAAGTTCACCTTCCCCAACTCCAAATGAGACTGATTTGAATGCCCACAACTCGGGTCTTATATACTAAACAATGATGGTGTAGGAACGAATCAGGAGGCGGGGTGTGGTGCCCGCTCCAATCACAGCTCCTCGAGTCGCATAACAGGTGCCTGGTCCATTCACAGCTCCTGGCGTCGATCATACATCATAGCGTCGGGTAGTTTGCAGGGTCCCCTATGACGCACGCAGGTGTGAAGGCTTGTTTGCTGGTATGCGGCGAGCTGGTTTCCCCCCTCGCTAGTTCGCTCGCTAGTTTGCTTCGCCGCTTGGGTAGTTTGGCTCCTTCAACTCTAATTCTAACTCTTAAATTAACATACAGGGCTCCGTATGTCAGAATATATATATATATATATATATATACCTATATATATATATATATATATATATGTATATATATATATATATATATACAGTTTATATATATATATATATATATATATATATATATATATATATACCGGTATATATATATATATATATATATATATACGGTACACATTTTTTTTTTTTTTTTTTTAATTTCACCACACCAAACACCTCCAATGAAATTAATGAAAGCACATGAGCGATCCACCACGATTCGAACCCGGATTATCACACACAGATTTTTGACACCTTAACCATTACACCACCAAGACGGTTAAAGGTTTATGCACATGCCTACGACTTATTATCCATTCTCGAATACTGGATATTAATCTAATCATGTTCATACTCCCACCGCACCATGGTAGCCTAATGTTTAAGTGAGAGGAAAGAATATTCATGGGGCACAGCTCATAATTATACAGTAGACAGGCCTTGCTACGAAATATCCCTGAACCTACTGATAATCTATTTTTTATTAATTTCACCACACCAAACACCTCCAATGAAATTAATGAAAGCACATGTGCGATCCACCAGGATTCGAACCCGGGTTATAACACACAGATTTTTGACACCTTATATTGATATGCAGGATTCGAAGTTGCATAATAAATCGTAGGCAGTGTCCACCATTCTTTAACTGTCTTCTTGGTGCGATGCATAAGGTGTTGATTTTCGGTGTGAGCATCCTGGATTCGAATCCACGGACTGCCACATGTGTTTGTAAATTTCATTAATCGATTTTAGGAGTATAGTTGGTTGTTGGAAGGAACATAATAATATATATATATAAGCTATATATATATATATATATATATATACAGTATATTATATATATATATATATACCGTACCGTATATATATATATATATGTATATATACATATATATATATATATATATATATATATATAAATATAGATATATATAAATATATATATATATATGTATATATATACAGTATTTATATATATATATATATATATATATATATATATACAGTACATATATATACTGTATATATATATAAACTATATATATAATATATAATATAAATATATAAATATATATATACAGGTATATATGTTTATATATATATATATATATATTATATATATATATATAATATATATATATATATATATATATATATATATATATATATATATATATGTATATATATATATATATATATAAACATATATACCTGTATATATATATTTATATATTTATATTATATATATGTATATATATATATATATATATATATATATATATATATATATATATATATATATATATATATATATATATATATATATATATATATATACATATATATATATTATATTATATATATATATATATATATATATATATATACTGTATATATATATATATATATATATATATATATATATATATATTATGTATATATAATATATATATATATATAGGCTATATATATATATATATTATATTATATATATATATATATATATATGTATGTCGTACAACAGTAGTGAAAAAGTGTAGTATAAACAAAGCCTGTCCGTAAGGAATTATCTCTTCCTGAGAAGTGTTAACTACCAGGTATTCCTGACACTTGGGTAGAAATTCCTTCAATTCTTGTGGTTAGGGTAACACGTTAATCTCTCCCTCTCTCTCTCCTTACGTTCACCCATTTCTCTCCTACTCACCTTTCCTTATCTCTTCATAATCAGAACTTGTGGTCACTGCCCTCTTGTGTGTTTGTGTGAGCGCATATAATATAGTAATAATATTAATGATAAATGGTTTATTTCGAACCGGCAGCCAATGAGGCTGCATTTACACAGTTCCTTATCCTAGACCTTTACCTCGAGTGATCAACAGACTGATCATGGCTGCTAACGTTGGCGCCTAAATACTCCCAGGGGAATAGGACCTGGGCAGGAGACATTTGTGTCCCCAGAGACTGGTCCGTCCGGACTTAGCCTTCACGGCCAGGGATTTTTTTTTGAGAGAAACCTCCCCTGATGGCGTGCGGATTTGAACCCTCCTACCACCAGAGCCATTACTCCAAGTACAGTGACTTAGCGCACTCGGCCACCATTGATTTTCTTATATTTTATCTTTTTTTGTTGCTCCTATGCTTTATTATTTTCTTGTTGGTAGAAATATACGCAGAGTACAGTAATCGAACTGAAACAATGCAAATATTCAGTGTATATTAAGCCTTTCGGTGCGACGGGTTCTATAGGTAAGAATGCGCCCTAGCGACTATTTTTCTACTAATTCCGCTCAATATGTCACCCTAGCGCCATATTCGTAGCCCTGAGCGAATTAGAGTGAGCTCCAATTAAAATATTGAGTCAACATCTCCCTATAACAGTTACCATACCCTGCCTACCTTCCCACTCTACCGAGGAAAATTTATCAATATTTTATTGGTTTCATCACTAATCGACCACCCACATTACACTCGCAAGCGAAAATATAAAACAAAATCGATAATTTCCGATTGCGATAACTCGATGATATTAACCGTTTATTTTATGTTTGTGTTTACAAATAGTATGAGTTGTTGAAATAAGGATGAAATTAACCTCATTCTCATACCTGGTATATAGCTGTCAAACTAACATAGAGAAGTGGCCCTGTTTTCGTTGATTTTCAGCTTCTAAAACACCTCTTCTTTGGACACATACCCTTCCTCAACCAACTTACAAATCACACTGATATAAGTATGGGTGGCAAGCTTAGACCCTCCTGGAAGTGTCTGGCAACAAGCAGGGCTGGTTGGTGTAACCAAATCAGTCAGAGCTACCAAAACGTGCATGTACTATTGTGGACATAAGTCCTGCTACACCTGTTTGACAGGGAAGCGCGAATGGTGTTGGTAACATTGATACCCCCCCCCCCTCATCCCCACACTACCACCCTCTCTCAGCCAAGCCCCTCCTTCCCTCTCTACTGCTTTCGTTCTTGTTCACGTCTATAAACCGCTCTTTATGTCTCCCTCTCTCATCGAATCACTGTATTTTTATTAATGTTTTCCTAATCTTCTAACTAATATGAAATAACACATCGTTACATACTTCATATTTATATTTACCATTTTATACAAACCTAACAACATATAAAGTTTCATAATCCATTCGAATATGGAAGTTTTTAACTGTTTATGTTATTTAAGTCAATTACAACCGATACTTTAATTTACTTTTGCATTATCATATTTCAATTCAGTTATAATTATCTAAACCCATATATCCCACTGTTTGGGGTAGGTATGTATTTCACTGTTACATTTTATATATTAGTAAAAGAGATACACACATACAATATTAAAAGTTATAAATATAATAGTTTACGTGTGTATTCTCAATAGTTGCATGTCAACCCACCTCCCCCTTAAACCCTTCAGCACGATGGCGCCTGTTTGCCTTTGATTAAGTTTAAGAAAGACCTATGTTAATCTGAAGTTCTATTGAGATCTTATTTACCCCTTTGGATCCTACAAGTATATTATAAGATATAGAAAATTGTCTAATTGTAACCAAGATATGATGAAAAAAACGTAATCGTGTTAAACGGGTTAATTACAGTAGCTCACACTTATCTATTCATATTTTGTAACTAGTCAACTAAAACACACGGCCACACACATTAATGTGACATTACATTACACAATCTTGTATGTTATTTTCTTACTTTAGGAGTCTTTCAACTGCCTCAGCAAACACTGCTCCCTCCGAAATTAACCCCTTCCATACCGGGGATGTGCTATAGTTTCATTACAGCTATATTTCCACAATTTTGTGCAGATAAGGAAGGATCTGTGGTATTTAGAAGAACTAATTGAGCTGGTATGAAGCCTTTTAATTGTTACACTTCCTTCCTTAATTGAATACAAACTTATAGATATAGGTATTCTCGATTCACTCGAACCATGCCTCTGGCACCTAATTGGTGTTTGTATCGACGCCCATGATTCCCCATCTTATCAACACCGTAGCTCACTGGCCCTGAAGAGTCGCAGAGCTGATAATGTTTTTATTATTATCTTTATTATTCTGTATGCATTCATTATACTAGACACGTGTTAATAATTGTAATGATTACTTAACAATCTACAGTGTTATCCGAATCTTAAAAAAACTTGATATATTTAATTAATAAAATATACATCATACAGTAAACACAAGCGAGATAAATAAATGATAAACCCAAAATGTAAGAAAGCTATGAAGACTGACTGATTTGACCCACGCTTCTTATAGCCAATCACAGGCCCTGCTTCACTTATTACACATAACAATAGGTAGCGGTCGTGATGTGGCGGCGTCTACGCCGTGGGGCCACCTCCCGAGGCTGCCAACCGCGGATGGCTGCCGACCCTCCACGGCCGAAGACAAAATCAACGACCAGTGGAGGAAAACCGGATGCCGGCCGCGGGGAGCAGTTTCGGGAGCCAAACCGTTACAACCATCCCCTGCCCCCTCCCTGGGGGCACGGGTCCTTGGAGCGGCTTCGGTCGCGCCGGGAATTTCCACATCTCTCACACCACACACACACATCACACAGTTTTTCCTACACCGAGAAATGACTCTCCGGCTGTCATTTCTCGAAGACTTCTTCTAGCCGGAGACATTGAGAGCAACCCAGGACCCACGTACACATACATAATTATGTCCAACTTTCTCAAAACCCATCACTTCGAGTCGCCATACTAAGGGTTCAGTTCTCTGCAATTTATGCAGGAACTGGACCCACTTCACCTGCACAACACTTGCCTCCAAGAAACACTACACAAACACCTGAACCTGTTCCTCATGCCCCTCCCTCTCCCAGTCAAATCCCTCACCTAAAACCCGTCCACCTCTCCTCCCCAACCCACCTAACCCTCCCATATCATCCACTCCCCCCCCCCCCACCCTAAAACCCGTCCACCTCTCCTCCCTAACCCACCTAACCTTCCCATATCATCCACATCCCATACCATCCACATCCTCAACTCAACACACCACACCCCATCCTAATCCATTCCAACCCCCATCTCCTGCTCCCCAATCCCCCCCCCACCTCACCCCTCCCACCCCCCCGCCCCTCCCTCCCCCCCCCCCCCCCCCCCTCACCCCCACCCCCACCCCATCATCGTGCAGCAGCACCCAACATACATCGTGCACATAACATTAACATTCTTCAACTGAACATATATGGCATCAACACAAAGAAACACGAACTCTCACACTTCATCAAACAACACAACATACACATTGCCATCTTACAAGAAACAAAACTCCGCACAACACAAAAAACACCCACATTTCATAATTTAACCACCATCAGACAAGACCGGGCTGTCGGCGGGGGCGGTGGACTCATCACCCTGGTACACAATGAAATATCATACATAGTAACCAGTGTACAAACCAAATCCCTCCTCCCCCCAAATGATAACACAACATAAATACAGTCAATTAAAATACGCACTGGCAACAACTCCAACATAACCATCATAAACACATACATCCCTCCCCAAACATTCCCTACAGTACCAAATGAATACAGACCACACTTACAACACATCACAAACACCCCACACATCATCCTGGGTGGTGACTTCAACGCCAAGACGTCGGCCTAGTTTGTCGACAACCCCGACACAGACAGAGAGCTGGTACTACAAAACCAAACCGATAACCTCATCATCCTTTACGACATCCATCAACATACCCATATTCCTCACCAAGCCCTCTTTTTTTTTTTTTTTTTTTTTTTTTTTTTTTCTATATTCCAACTTACTTCCTCTCGGGCATAGGCTGAGAGCCTTAACATTCACCGCTTTACAATGAACAGTGAAGCCTGTGAGGTCTTGTTCCAGTCTAGGGAGTGAGACATGTGAAGCACGTAGAGTACAACGAGCACCTGCCATCTTGCCTTCACATGAGGCACGGTGCTCACTCATGGCCCGAAACGACCCCATCTCTGAAGCCACCTCGTTCCCGTGCTTCACTTTCTCACCCCCTACACTCGGACTCTCACACTTACACATACACAACGCCACCTGTTGAGCAGATAACTCACCAGGCATTGCACCCCTATAGCATATTTTGAATATGGGAATATTCATACAGTGCTATTTAATCAGGGAACAATGAGGGTATTTTATTGACATTTCGGTGGGCTTGTGGTAATGCACTGATACTAGGTACAGCACAAATTCCATCCCAATAATATCTTCCCATTGATACATCGGGATTTGAACCCGGGACCTTTGGATTACCAGGCCAGTGGCAAGACCACTCCACCACACCTCCCCTATAACCCATCATCTCCAGACATCACCTTTTGCTCCCCAGAACTCGCCCCCACAACATCCTGGAGGGTGGTCAGAACCTTAGGCTCTGACCACCTCCCGATCAATATCACCACCAAAACCAGACTCACCCCAGCTAGCCACTAACACACATACACCAATTATAAAAGAGCTAACTGGGAAGCATTCACAAATGAGACAGAACAACACTTCACAACTCTAAACAGTACACCCATCACTAACATCAACAATGCTGTACACATACTCAATAAAACTATCCAAAATGCTGACAAGAAACACATTCCAAGAGGTAACAGAAAAAGACAGAACCCCAACTTCACACCAGAAATTCAAAACCTCATCAGACAACGCGACATACTGAAACACTCCCCAGCACCCCACACACAAGACATCACACAACAATTCAAGCACTCAACACCCAAACTAACAACAAAATACAAGAACAACAAAAACTAAATTGGAATAACTTCCTACAAACACTTGATCACAAAACAAACCCCAAAAAAACTCTACAAAACACTAAACAGCATCACACTTTCCAACAGCAACACAACACAATCACATGCTGCAATCACAACAACAGACTCTACTCCTTCATGTAAACAACAAGCAAACACTCTCATCAATCACTTCTCACATGTCAGCCACCTAAAACCTCACAAAGATGACCGATGTGTCATCCGACATAAGAGACAATTCCCCACAGACCCTGACTATACACCCTTCACCAATCACCAGACAAAGCATATCATCAACAATCTCAAGCACTCACCCGCCTGTGGCCTAGACAACATAAGCAACATACACCTCAAACACCTGGGACCACAAGGCATACAAGCACTCACTATCATATCAAACTACAGCTATTCACACAACACAATACCAGACATTTGGAAGCATGGTATCATCATCACATTCCCCAAACCCAACAAAGACCCCACGCTACCCTCCTCGCACCGCCCCATCACACTCCTTTGCTCCCCCTCCAAAGTCATGGAACGCCTAGTATTACAACTAATTACACCTGACCTACCCCTAGCTCCAACACAACATGGCTTTAGGCCACTGCACTCCACAAATACTCTTCTCACAGACCTTACACAAAGAGCTTTCGACGGCATCAACTCAGCTAGACCACCACACAGATCACTATTAGCTACACTCGACATTAGTAAAGCCTTCGATGCAATCCCCCGCCACAACCTAACAAACAAAATCTACAACACAAACATGCACAACAACACAAAAAGGTGGCTGGCCAACTTCCTAGCAGGCAGATGTGCACACGTATCTTTTGCCGGTCAGTCATCTAAAATCAGAAACTTTCCAAACGGAGTCCCACAAGGATCCGTCCTATCGCCCGCACTCTTCAATCTGTACATGCACGATATAACTACACCCAATACGCCCCAAATAAACTTAGCCTCCTATGCAGATGACATAACACTCACATGCACACACCATGACCCAAAAAGAGCAACAGGTCTCCTTCAACCCTATCTCAACACACTACATGGCTGGTGCACTACAAACAGACTTAATCTAGCCCCTGCCAAATCCACCGCAACCCTGCTCACAAGTTGGACAGGAGAACACGAATACATCCCTCAACTCACCATAAACAACACACCCCTATCACATACACACACACCCAAAATCCTAGTAGTAACATATGATACTCATATGACATTCAAATAGCACACCACAAACATTAAAAAGAAACTGACACCCAGACTTAACGCCCTCAGGTCACTTGCTCACACAAAATTTGGACACAACAAAGAAACTACCACCACAGTATATAAACAATACATAAGATCAGTGATGGAATACGCAAGCCCAGCCTGGGCTTCTAACCTAGCTGAAACACATCATAAGACCTTACAGACTATTCAAAACAAAGCCCTGAAGATCATTACAGGCTGCACAGCTACTGCACCCACAGATCACCTACATCAAGAAACCAAAATCCTCAAAGTCAAAGACCATCTGGACATGAGAGGCAGTCAATTCCTGGCAGCAGCCTCCACGAACCAAGACCACCCACTAAACTACATGGCAACACACCCACAGACACCAAGAAATATCAAAACAACACCCAGCACACGGTATCACACACAATTATTGTCCTCTCTCCCTCCCTGCCCACCCCGAACCAACTTCCAGGAGCACATCCATACTCATATCTCTCACCGATCCATCCACTCACTCACAGACAACACGCAGCTGCATGCACGACCTCCCGAAATCCATCCTTCCGAATCCTCCCTTCCTCGCGAGGACAGAGTCCACCTGGCCAGGCTGAGATGCGGACACCATCCAGCTCTCCTGAGCTATCAGAAGAGACTGGATGACTCCATTGTCGACGCCTGCCCGGGATGTAACACAGCACCCCATACCATTAAACACATCATAGAAGACTGCATTTCACACAACCACTTACGCCAACAACACAATCTACACTCAATGAGAGCTCTGTGAGAAAGCCCGATCGTGGCCATGGCCTTCCTCAGGGACTCGGGGCTGTTCGGCCAGGCAGCTTAGGGAACACCAACAACAACAACAACAATAGGTAGCGACGGCATTTCATCTCTTGATTGTGTTTAAGGTATTATATCAGTTATTTATATGTTCCGTGTGATACTTCATTGCTCTTAAGGTTTGGATATCACTCTTGATTATCACATTATTATTTGAGTTAATTATACTTATTTGTATTTTCCATATATATTAATTAAACTAGATAAATCTTAGTAATTCTAATGATAATGTGATAAGTGATACCCGAACCTTAAGACCTATAAAATATCACATAACACCTAAATAACGTAGACATCATACTGTAAACACAATCAAGGGAGGAAATGCCGTCACTACCTATTTACATGTGTATATGTGTGGTAGAGGTATTAAGTGTTGAACACAGAGCTAAAATGTTTAGAGTTTGAATATTGCCTCCGACAGGAGGAGGATATTCTTTGGTTTTCCTTGCAACACCATTTACCCCTTGAGGTTCATGACGCATGTTGACAATTTATTGTGGCTCCTTTTAGACGATTTTATACAGAGTAAGAAAGATCTTTTGGAATTAAAAGGGTAAAGAGTATCCCAATTAACCTTCTGATTTCCATATACCTTTCCTAATCAGAATAGAATTGCCTAATTATAGCCAGAACACAAATGCATCAACGATCCTAAAGGAATCAAGCCGAGTAAGGCACCATACTTAAATCCCATGTAATCTGTGTGAGGCAACATGGTCAACAACTGGGAACACGAGAACATGATACATGAAAGTGGTTTATTCGGTTAATATATTCTCATGTAAACTATAATTTGTTAGAAGTTATTCAATTATAGAAATAATAGTTCTATATCTACAGTACATTAATCACGAGTGAAGTATCTTAAGTGATGCAGAACAAGCTCTCAAATGAATGATTATAATAGTTACAAACACACATACGGATAATAAATTGACAAGTAGAACCTGTTTTATCTTTATATTCCTTCATTTACTACCATTTCACACACCCATAATGTTTCTCTCACACCATCAATTCCATTACTTATAATGGTGACACAAGGTTACATTGTTTGTGTTGTAATTGTTGATACATTACTTCTAATTATGTGTTTTAATGAAGTGCAAGACCGTAATTTGTTAATAAATAACCTATAACTCAAATTAACAATACCTACACTGCATCATATTATTATAATTATCAATTTTGAAACAAACTGCCTGGGGAATTTAGTATATGGTGAAACAACAACAAAAACTTCAGCTTAGGACTCTCTACAACTCTTTATGTTTGTCTTTATTTTGTTTTATTATTAAGAAGGTAGCTGGTTAAGTACCGTAAATAAAACCCAGAGCATTTTTTTTTTTTTTTTTTTCCTGGTATCCTTATATATATATACAGTATATACTGGGTTCTTCCCTATATGGACACTCTTCGCGTATAAGTTATATACGAACACGTGACAATTGTGTATATAATTTATCTATCTATATCTATTCATTTCACGTGGAAGAAAGACTAGAGTACCGGTATTTTATAATTATGAAACCTAACCTTGCATTTACTTTTCATAGCATGAATTTGAGAAATATGGATTGAGAATTGTATTAAGCAAATTGATGGTGTATACAGCTAGTACCTACAAACAATATAACAATATTTAGGAAAAAAAACTGTTTACAAATATATACCACCGTTTATAAATAAGGTTATATCAATAGTGCTCTTAGTTAACCCCTTCAGCAGGATGACGTCTTCTTACCTTCGATTCTGGCTATAATTAGACGAGTTTATGCAGTTTAAGAAGGACCTGTGTTACTCAGGGTGATTATTGAGATCGTATTTACCCCTTTGAGTCCTAGAAGTAGATTATAAGCTAAAGAAAATTGTCTAATAGTAACCAAAATATGACGAAAATACGTCATCGTGGTGAAGGGGTTAAAAGAAGTGTTGCATGGTAAACCAAAAACCGGTACTCTTATTGTTGGACAAGACGATAATTAATCAAACCCAAAACATTTCCAGTGCGTGTTTAACAATGCCTTTACCACTCCAGCGTAAATCTAATCTCTTTGGAGGACAGCCTAATTTTATCATTAATATTACTATAAATAATAATTAAATGGTTTATCTGATGATCTGTTTAGCCCAATATCAATTATGTTGAAACACCTATAAACTAACTGGACATTAAATATTTAAAGTCATAGAGGGCCAGCAATATTCATATTTACATTAGGTGAATTCCCACATGTTCATTATTTACAAGATTCCTCAACCAGTACAGCTATATCCTACTTTATTATCCCTTAGGTTGTTTATTTAAAAGTCTCTATGGTTGGTGTTTATTAAAATGGTATGGGCATGAGTCTCTTCATGCAATTAACGCTACAATTATGAGGTTTAACTCATTCAGTAGCGGTGATATTCTTTTCGTTCAATTCTGGCAAATATTTGACGATTGTATTGAGCTAAAGAAGTCGTTTACTATTTAAAATGTTACTGACTATCGCAAATAATACCTTAACTACAACAGCCCCTTGTTTATCAATATATAATAGTCTGAACATAGCTATAGTGAAATATATAAGATGTTCCCGGAACCGTAAATAAAAAGTATCTTTTCATGGTTTAGGTAAGATTTACCAAGGCCCTCTGCTCTATGATATTGACATTCATCTGCTACGCAACGACATCCCTTAAGCTACTTCACTCGTGATTAATATAGATATATACAGTATATTTTAGTTCTATAAATATGTCATGTTTAAGGAATTATAGTCCGTTTTGTCGTACACATTTCCACCACCTTATGTTTGACTTAATAATTCGTGTCAACTGCCTTAATTAATATACCCACATTTCATGCCAAATTGGCATTTTTCCCCAACGTTATGATGAAACAGAGTCGAAATTAATTAGGTGTAATTACATGCAATCCAATATTGTACTTGACTGAACTGCACTTATGTATTTGTTTATGTTAATCGAAGGGACAAGAAGAACCATTTATCCACTCGGAAAGAGCGAGAACCGTAGCACTCCCTTCACCACTTACAGATGGCCTCCCCCAACACTTTAATTTCAACCTCTCCAGTGAATGGAGTATATATAGTTATCTATAAACATTATTATTCAATAAAAGAAGGAAGTGTAACACTTAAACTGTTTTATACCATCTAAATTAACTCTTCTTAATACCACATTCCTTAACTGCATAACATTTTCTAAATATAGCTAAATTAAAATTAGACCCAACCCTGGTACGGAAGGGGTTAATCTCGGAGGTAGCAGCGCTCGCTGAGGCAGTTGAAAGACGTCAAATCTCCTCAAGTATGATCATATCATGCAAGTATGTGTAATGTAATGTCACACTAAAGTGTGTGGCCGTTTGTTTGAGTTGACTAGTTACGAAATATTAATAGATTAGTGTGAGCTTACCGTAGTGAAGGGGGAGTCGGGTTGACAGCCGATTATTGAGAATACACACCTATAACCATATACTTAAAAACACTAATATGCAATGCATTGAATCAAGGAACCCATTATATGTGTGGGTCAATGATCTCTTTTAATATTACCGAATATAAACTTCAACAGTGATATACATGTTTACTCCAAATATTTATATATATGTATATCTCCTTAATTAATCATAACAGAATTACAATATTAGAATGCAAAAGTATAAATTATTAAAGTCTCAATTGTATCTGACTTACAGTAGATAATATTATATGGTTAATATACTCTCATATTCGAATGGATCATAATACTATATATTGTGCTACGTTTATATAAAACGGCAAATCTCAACTTGAACTATGTAAGCTATTGCTGTTTTAACGATATGTTATTCCATTTTAGGAGGAATTGGAAAGCATTCATAAGATACATAGATTCGATGATAGAGGGATAAATGAGAGAAAGGAAGGAGAGAGAGGTTATCGTGATATTTATCATTATGTGGCTATAGTCAGGGCCCTGGTTATGGTCATGGTAGTGGAAACAATCCAAGGGGAGAGGCTTATAGACGTGAAACAGGAAAGAAAGAGGAAAGGAGGGCTGAGAGAGGGTAGCAGAGTGGAGAAGGAGTGGGGGCGGGGGGGGGGGGGGCGGGGGGGGGGGTGTTGCATCAATGTTACCAACACAATTCGCGATTCTCTGCCGGGCAAGTGTAGCAGGACTTATGTCCACAATAGTACATTGCCCGCAGTATTGGCCATTTTTATATGGGACGTAAATATATATTGGCCGCAGCATAAGAGTTAAACCACATGGACTATAGCTAACAGACTTAGTGTTCGATTGACTACGCAAAATGATGCTTCGACACTGATTATAAGTAAGCGCTCGTTCTACCAGAGAACTTCACCACTATTCAGAACTTAACTGCAGACTCTTGCCCCAGAGGGGGACATTCAAATGTCCACTAACTCCACGTTTACATTTTCTTCTAGGTGAAATAATGTGTAGTAAATTATCCCGAGCGCTAATAGTCTCCTCTGGCCGAGTTGGTGTTTAACCTTTAAATGGCAAACCTATGGTATTTGAAAGTGCCCGCCAGGCGAAGATATTTTGATATATTGCCAATGAAATTCATCATTATCCAATAAATATCGTTATTATTTATTCATATGCGCCTATTTTACGTTTAATATGAAGATATTAATATATAACAGCAATAAAACAAGTGGGAATAGTATTTGGGAGGTGAAAAAGATGATGTATTGCCGACCGGTTCATTCATGAGAGGAGAGCTGGCGCAGCACACACCCTTCCCCTCCCACTTATTGATTGACACTGATGTCTTGCTAGTAGAGTCTCTCTCTTGCTACGATCTCTATATGCCTCCTATTCGACTTTGAAACCGGGTGAGGGATATTGGTGCGGAAAATAAACTGATAAACAAGGGAATAAGAACAAAAATAGGTGATAATTGAAGGGGGGGGGGGCGAAGGAGGGGAAGGGGTAGGGGGTTTGGACACATGTGGAGGAGTGATAGAAGGTATAGAGGGGAATTATCTCACTTAATCACACATTCCTTTGTTTTAAGTGCTATTGGGGTCTTTTAAAAGGCTTTTTGTGGCCTTGGATCTTAAGAGTCCCGTCGTCTTCGTCCAGAAAAACCTCTTAAGAGTCTCTGTGCCATTCCCGGGCTAATATAAGATTCATAATTATTTGTTATTATTATTTGAGAGTACCAATTCATTAGTCGTTCACAATCAAGTTAGGTAAGAGGGTAGGTGTAGTGGAGTAGACTGGCTACTGAACTGGTAAACTTCAAATACTGGATTTAAATCCCAATGTGTCAATGGGATATACAGTATACATATAATATAGGGATGGAATCTGTGCTGTACTTTGTTTCAAAGCCCCCCAATATACCATAAGAAATACCTTCGTTGTTTCCAATAAATTAGATTTGTATGAATATTCCTATACTTAAAATAGCTTATGGAAGCAGAGCTTAGTGAATGAAAAGCTCAATAGGTGGTGTGAGATATCTAGAGTTGTCAGAGACTGCAAGCCGAGACAGCAAGGCAATGGCGATGCAGCTTTATTACTACAAAGTTGCACTGAGCCAGGAGATAACCAGGTGCTGAACGAGCTAGTTGGAACACTCGCCAGGCTCATTGTCTCACTCTCTATCTGGAATTAGAGTTTATGTCCAGTGGTAGAGTTGGAACATAATGATAATATAAGATCCTCTCGCTCTCTTTTTCTTATTTGGAAAATACATTAGGTGGTCTGATAAGAATCAAACCTAAACAATTTTGTAACCATTATTTCTTGTGTAATATGAGTTATCTAGTGCGAAGTACTTTTTTTTTTTTTTTCTATATTCCAACTATTCCATCTTGAGCATGGTCTGAAAGCCTGTCCATACTACCGCTCAATACGGTGAAGCCTGTGAGGTCTAGTTCCAGCCTAGGGAGTGAGACATGTGAATGGAGCACCCACTCACGGTTCGAAGCAGCCCCATCTCTGAAGCTGCTTCTCCTCTGTGCTTCACTGTCTCATCCCCAGACTCGGACCCTCACTCTCAGAACGCCACCTATTGAGCAGTTAACTCTCTATAGTCTGTTTATTTCCATTTAATGATAAATTGGCATGTCCCTATCTTGATTACTGGGTTATTGCTGTAATTGTGTAGCGAAATGTTATGTTAATTATGAAAAATTAGTATTTACAGGATGCAGAGACATAGTAGTTTCATATGTATCCATTAATTATCAAGAAATCAGCTGCTATTTGATTCAATTTACCGTCAGCTGAAAATAAACAGAGTATATAGGCATTGCCCTCCTGTAGCATATTTTGAATATGGGAATATTCATACAGTGCAATTTAATCAGGGAACAATGAAGGTATTTTTTGGCTTTTCGGTGGGCTTTGTGGTAATGCACTGATACAAGGTACAGCACAAATTCCATCCCAATTAATATCTTCCCATTGATATATCGGGATTCGAACCTGGGTTCATTGGATTACAAAGGAGTACACAGGAGTACAAAGGAAATCAAGTAACAACAGATCTAGTGACCATTCTAGGTTGCTTGTCCTCCAAAACACTGAGGATCAAGTGTCCAAACAGTGGTTTAGAGTGGGTAAGGGAACATTGGAAAGGGAACTACTGCTTGGAACTAATGTCCGTGGCGGGATTAGGAAGTTAGTAGGGGACAGATGGGTTAGTAACTGAGGGGGAATAAAATAAAGTTATTCATTTACAAATGCAGTCAGTCGCAGGTTGGATGCAAGATATTTGTCTAGGCGAAGTTTAAAAGAATCAACGGTGCTGCAGTCAATAACGTTTCGGGGAAGCCCATTCCACAAGTTGACAACTCGATTGAAGAAGAAATTCTTAGATTCGAGAGAGTTAAAAGATTTACCAATAATTTTGCAACAGTTTCCCTTTGTATAATTAGATTGGTCAATAGTGAAGTACTTACTACAGTTCATATTGTCGATGCCTTTGATGATTTTGAACACTTGAATTAAGTCGCCTCTTAAAATGCGCTGGGTTAAAGGAAATAGATTTAATTCTCTAAGACGCTCCTCGTATAGTTTGTTCTTTAGGCTAGGTATAATTTTGGACTAAGGAATTGTAAGGGGTTAGGATAACTTCTTTAGATTTATGCTCAAATGACCTGCCTATAAAGCCAATTATTTTGTTTGCCTCCTTAACGACTTCTGAACATTGTTGACTCTGTTTTAGGTTACTCGATATTGTTACTCCCAGATCAGTTCCTCTGTCTACAGTCTTAAGCTGAGTGTCATTCATCGAATAGTTTGCTTTCTCATTTCGGTATCCAATATGTAGTACTTTACATTTATCCGCATTGAAACTCATTTGCCAAATTTGAGCCCAACGTGTTGCATATCGTCAACTTGTTCTTTTGAGAGTACGCTATTTGCAATTTTTGTATCGTCAGCAAACTTTGAGATTGTACAGGTGAGACCCTCATCTATGTCGTTGATGTAAATTAGAAAGAGAATTGGTCCTAGTACCGATCCCTGGGGTACCCCGCTACTTACATTGGTCCCTTTAGATGCCTTACCGTTTATGACAACTCTTTGCTTTCTGTCGCGGAGCCAATTTTCTATCCATTTCAACACACCGTCTTGTACCAGTCCAGTGGCAAGACCACTCAACAACATCCATGTTGTCATGGCCTTTGATAGTTTTGAAAAAATTGGATTAGGTCCCCTCTCATTCTGCGATTTGTGAAATAGGTTTAACTCTTTTAGTCGTTCCTCATACGGTTTGTTTATTATTCGGGGAATCATTTTAGTTACTCTCCTTTACACTCTCTCTAGTTTTTAAGTGTCCTTTACATAGTAAGGCTACCAAAACTGGACACAATATTCCAAATGCGGACGAACTAATTAATTATATAAAGTGTGCATAACTTTTTCGGATTTATATTCAAAAGATCTCTCAATGAAGCGAATAAATTGATTTGTTTTTTTAACAACTTCAGCGACTTGTTGGGCAGATTTTAATTTACTTGTCAATTCTGCGAAGCAGAATGGTAGCGATCCCCCGTATACCATGCATGAGCAGCCAGCTTGTCTGTCTGTCTGTCTGTCCGTCCAATATCTCCTCCCAGGATTATTTATAGATGTATTACGAAATGACTATACATGAGTTCAGACGGTCCGTGCGGATGTCAGTCAAAAAAGGAAATTGATCATACTCAAAGGTTAAGGTCAATCATAAAGGTCAAAGATGAAGGTAAATTTTTCAACTTTTTAATTACTCATTCAATGTTCACCATGTTCACAATGCTAGATGCTATGTATATGATGTACACACTAACCAACTTTGAATTTAATATTCCTAAGATTAAGGTCAAAGGCCAAGGTTAAAGGTCAAAATCAGATTCATTAGTATTACTTCTAAACTAATGGATATATTTTCGCCAAACGTTGAGGATATATCTAAATCAGCTATACAAAGGTCAACATGTACAAATCCAAAGTCCTACTAAAAGGTCAAGGTCATAGATGAAGGTCAAATGTTAAGGCCAATATATTAACTTCCTTATGGTTTATTCAAATTGCACCAAATTCGCTGAGGAGTTTGATCCTGGTATAAAAATGATAACTGCAAATTACCAGACACATTTCACGAAGGTCAAGATAAAGGTCATATGTAATTTTCATTTATGCTCATTATTTCTTTTAAACTAATCAAATAATATTTCATCCTAATGTACTATTGTGGACATAAGTCCTGCTACACCTGCCTGAGAGGGATCCGCGAATTGTATTGGTAACATTGGTAACCCCCCGTCCCCCACCCCATCCTCACTATACCACCCTCTCTCAGCCAAGCCCTCCCTTCCTCCTCTACTTTCGTTCTTGTTCACGTCTATAAGCCGTTCTTTATGTATGCCTCTCTCATCAAATCATTGTATTTTTATGAATGTTTTCCAAATCTTCTTCCTAAAATTAAATATTATATCGTTACATACTTCATATATACTGAATATTTGCCATTACAAACGTAGCGGAATATAAAGTTTGATAATCCATTTGAATATGGAAGTTTATTAACAATATATGTTATTTAAGTAAAATACAACTGAGACTTTAATTTACTTTTGCATTATCGTATTTCAATTCAGTTATAAGAATCTAAACCCATATATCCCACTGTTTGGAGTAAGCATGGATTTCACTGTCAAAGTTTATAAATTATTGAATGAAATAATTGACACACATAAAATGGGTTCCTATATTAAATTAATTGAATATTAAAAGTTATAAATACTGTATAATGGTCACGTGTGTATTCTCAATACTCGCCTGGCAACCCACCTCCCCCTTAACTACGGTAGCTCACACTAACATATTCATATTTCGTAACTAGTCAACTCAGACACACATTAATGTAACATTACATTACACAAACTTGCATATTGTTAATTCCATAATTAAGGATAGTTGGCGTCTTTCAACTGCCTCAGCGAACACGGCTCCCTCCGAGATTAACCCCTTCCGTATCGGGGTTGTGTTTTGTTTTATTACAGCTATATTTACACAATTGTGTGCAGAAAAGGAAGGATCTGTGGCGTTTAGAAGAATTAATTGAGCTAGTATGAAGCCTATTAATTGTTACATTTCCTTCCTTAATTGAATAAAAACTTATAAATTTAGCTATTCTCCATTCACTCGAACCATACATCTGGCTCCTAGTTGGTGTTTGTATCGACGTTCATGATTTCCCATCTTATCAATACCGTAGCTCACTGGCCCTGAAGAGTCGCAGAACTGATCATTTCTGTATTATTATCTTTATTATTCTATATTCATTCATTATACCAGACACGTTTTAATAATGTTAATGATTACTTAACTATCTACAGTGATACCCAAATCTGAAGTCATGATATATTACATTAATACACATTTATCACATATATATCATACAGTATACACAAGCGAAATAAAGAAATTATAAACCCAAAAAGTACGGTAAGCAAGAGATGAATATTGACTGACTTGGCCCACGTGGGTTAGAGCCAATCACAGGCCCTGCTTCACTTATTATTCACAATAATAATATGATAGGCAGGGATGGCATTTCATATCTTGCTTGTGTTTACAAAGGAAATCAAGCAACAACAGATATAGTGACCCTTCTAGGTTGCTTGTCCTCCAAAACACTGAGGATCAATTGTCCAAACAGTGGTTTAGAGTGGGTAAGGGAACATTGGAAAGGGAATTACTGCCCTGGAACTAATGTCCGTGGCAGGATTAGGAAATTAGTAGGGGACAGAGGGGTTAATAACTGAGGGGGGGATAAAATAAAGTTATTCATTTACAAACGCAGTCAGTCGCGGGTTTGAAGCGAGATATTTGTCTAGGCGGAGTTTAAATGAATCAACGGTGATGCAGTCTATAACGTTTCGGGGAAGCCCATTCCACAAGTTGAAAACTCGATTGAAGAAGAAATTCTTAGATTCGTGTGAGTTAAAAGATTTACCAATAATTTTGCAACCGTTTCCCCGCGTGTAATTAGATTGGTCGATAGTGAAGTACTTACTACAGTTCATATTGTCGATGCCTTTGATGATTTTGAACACTTGAATTAAGTCACCTCTTAATCTGCGCTGGGTTAAAGGAAATAGATTTAATTCTCTAAGACGCTCTTCGTATGGTTTGTTCTTTAGGCTAGGTATCATTTTGGTAACTCTACGTTGAACTCGTTCTAGCTTGTTTATATCTTTTTGGTAATAAGGGCACCAGGATTGAACGCAGTATTCCAGAAGAGGGCGGACTAAGGAATTGTAAGGGGTTAGGATAACTTCTTTGGATTTATGCTCAAATGACCTGCCTATAAAGCCAATTATTGTGTTTGCCTTCTTAACAACTTCTGAACATTGTTGACTCGGTTTTAGGTTACTCGATGTTGTTACTCCCAGATCGGTTTCTCTGTTTACATTCTTAAGCTGAGTGCCATTCATCGAATAGTTTGCTTTCTCATTAGGGTATCCGATATGTAGTACTTTACATTTATCGCATTGAAACTCATTTGCCAAATTTGGGCCCAACATGACAACTTATCTAGATTGTGTTGCATATCGTCAACTTGTTCTTTTGAGAGTACGCTATTTGCAATTTTTGTATCGTCAGCAAATTTTGAGATTGTACAGGTGAGGCCCTCATCTATGTCGTTGATGTAAATTAGAAAGAGAATTGGTCCTAGTACCGATCCCTGGGGTACCCCGCTACTTACATTGGTTTACGGTATTATATCTGCGTTATTTATGTGTTTTCTGTAATAATTCTTTGCTCTTAAGGTTTGGATATCACTCTAGATTATCACATTATTTGAATTAATTAAACTTATCTTTATTATTCTATATTTGTTCATTAAACTAGATAAGTTTTAGTAATTATAATTATAATGCTAATGTGATAAGTTATACCCAAACCTTAAGAGTTATACAATATCACAGAGAACACATATATAACGTAGATATCATGCAGTAAACACAAACAAGGGAACATATGCTGTGACTGCCTATTTAAATGTGTAAATGTGTGGTAGAGGTATTAAGTGTTTAACACAAAGCTAAACTGTTTCGAGTTTGAATATTGCCTCCGACAGGAGGAGGATATTCTTTGGTTTGTTTACCTTGCAACACCATTTACCCCTTGAGAATTATGACGCATTTTGACAGTTTATTGTGGCCCTTTTTCGATGATTTTATACAGCGTAAGAAGAACCTTTGGGATGTAGGATAAACTATAATTTGTTAACAGTGATTGAATTATAGAAATATTTCTATATCTATATTAATCACGATTGAAGTAGCTTAAATGATGCAGGACCAGCTATCACATGTATTATTATCATAGTTACAGACACAAATACTTATAATAATTTGACAAGTAGAATCTTTGTCATCTTTATATGCCTTCATTTACTACCATTTCACACACATTTCACACTCACACCATCACCTCCATTAGTTATAATGGTGACACAAGGTTACATTGTTTCTGTTGTAACTGTTCATACATTACTTCCAATTATGTGTTTTAATTAAGTGCATGTCCGTAATTTGTTAACAAATAGCCTATAACTCAAACAATATCTACACTGCATCATATTATTGTAATAATCAATTTTGAAACAAACTGCCTGGGGAATTTGTTATATGGTGAAACCACAACAAACACTTCGGCTTAGGATTCTCTAAAAAGTTTTTGTTTTCTCTCTCTCTTAAGTACCATAAATAAAGCCCAGAGCGAAGAAGTGTTTTTTATATATTTCATACAATTAATTTAATTTATTTTATTTTTCTGATTATTTTTTTTATCTTGGTATACAACAGGTTCGGCCCTACATGGACACTCTTCACGTATAAGCTATATACGAACACGTGAACATTGTATAATATACAATGTTCACGTATATTAATTAATTGCATGTGGAAGAAAGAAAATGGTACCGGTATTTCATAATATGTAACCAACCCTCGCATTTACTTTTCACAGCATGAAGTTGAGAAATATTGGATTGAAAAATATATTCAAAAAATTGATGGTGTATACAGCTAATACTGTAGCTACAAACAAAATCAATATCACAATATTTAGGACAAAAAAAGTGTACAAATAAATGCCACCGTATATAAATAAGGCTATAACAATAGTGCTCTCAGTTTAATGACGTGTTGCATAGGAAACCAAAAACTTTACCGGTAATCTTATTGTTGGACAAGACGATAATCAAACGCAAAACATTTCCGCTGCGTGTTTAACAATACCTCTACCACTCTAGTGTAAATCTAATCTCTTTGGATGATAGCCTAATTTTATTATCATTAAAATAAATAGGCCTAATAATTCAATGTTTTATTCTATGATCTGTTTGACCCCAAAACAAAATGTTGAAAAACCTATTAAATAATTGGACATTACATATTTAAAGAAATAAAGGGACAACAATAATCTTATTTACATTAAGTGAATTTCCAGTTTCAGTATTTACAAGATTCCTTATCCATTACATTTATATCCTACTTCATGAATCATTAGGTTGTTGGGTTTTTTTATTAGTTTCTTTGGTTGGTGTTTTATTATAATGGTATGGGCAGGAATCTCCCCATCCAATTAACGCTACGATTATGAGGTTTAACTCATTCAGTACCGTTGATATTGCTTTCATCATAATATTATTCTGGCAAATATTAGACGATTGTATTAAGCTAAAGAAGGGCGTCTACTATTTGAAATGCTACATACTATCGCAAATAACACCATAGCTACCAAAGCCCCTTTCTTATCTACAAATAATAGTCTGAATATAGTTATAGTGAAATATATATGAGATGTCCTCGGTACCAAAAGGGCTACTAAAATGTCTCTATTTATGGCCTAGCTAAGATTCACCAAAGGTCCTCTGCGCTATGATATATAAATTCACCTGCAGCGGAACGATATCCCTTAAGCTACTTCACACGTGATTAATATAGATATAGATATATTAGTTCTAAAAATGTGTCATGTTTAAGGAATTATGGTCCGTTTTGTCTTACAAATTTCCACCGCCTTATGTTCGACTTACTAATTCGTGTCAACTGCCATATTTAACATATCCTACCCAAATTTCATACCATATATTGTCATTTTGCCTCAACGTTATGATGAAACAGTCAAAATTAATTTGGTGTAAATTTACATACATGCAATCCAAAAATATATTTGACTGAACTGCACTTCTGCATTTGTTTATGGTAATCGAAGGGACAAGAAGAACCAGACCCACTCTCGTGGGTCCATCTATCCACTCGGAAGGAGGGAGAACCGTAGCACTCCCTTCACCACTTATAGGTGGCCTCTCCCAACACTGTAATCTCACCCTCTCCAGTGAATGGAGTATAGTTATTTATAAACATTATTATTCAGTAAAAGAAGGAAGTTTAACAGTTAAACGTCTTTATACCATCTCAATTAACCCTTCTTAATACCACAGATCCTTCATTAGCTGCATACAATTGCTTAAATATAGCTAAATAAAAAATAAACGGAACCCGGGTACGGAAGGGGTTAATCTCGGAGGGAGCAGCGCTCGCTGAGGCAGTTGAAAGACGCCAAATCTCCTCAAGTAAGAAAATAACATGCACGTTTGTGTAATGTGTAATGTTACATTAATGTGTGTGGCCGTGTGTTTGGGTTGACTAGTTACGAAATATGAATAGATTAGTGTGAGCTACCATAGTCAATATAAGGGGGAGGTGGGTTGACAGGTGAATACTGTATTGAGAATACATACGTAACCATATATGTTTGACTTTTAATATTCAATGCATTGAATCAAGGTACCCATTTTATGAGTGGGTAATTTTTGTTTTTAATAGTATTGTATTTATACAGTAAAACACATATATACTTGCCTACTCCAGATATTGGGATATATGGGTTTAATTAATCATAACTTAATTGAACTATGAGAATGTAAAAGTATATTAAAGTCTCAATTGTATCTGACTTAGATAACATTATATCGTTGATATGTTTACATATCCGAATGGATCATAACACCTTATATTGAGCTAGGTTTATAATAATTGGCAAATATGAACATGAGCTACGTAACCTATTGCTATTTTAACGATATGGTATTTCATTTTAGGAAGAAGATTTGGAAAGCATGCATAAAAATACATATATATACGATGATAGAGGGAGAAATGAGAGAAATGAAGGAGAGAGAGCTTATCGTGATATTTATCATCCTATGGTTATAGTCAGGGCCCTGGTTATAGTCACAGTGGTGGAAACAATACAGGGGGAGGGGCTTACATACGTGAAACAGGAAAGAAAGAGCGAGGGAGGGTTTGGCTGAGAGGGGAAGGAGTGGGGGCGGGGGGGTGATTCAATGTTACCAACACAATTCATGATTCTCTGCCGGGCAGGTGTATCAGGACTTATGTCCACAATAGTACATACACTCTTAATTTGTCAATGAAATGATCATGCAATAAATACATAAATACTCTTCTAAAGGTCAAGGTCACAGATCAAGGTCAAAGTTCAGTTATTAAAACTGGTGTTGAATATAATAATTTCACCAGTATCCCTCTCCTTGACATTGTATACCGTATACTGTATATACATTTTATTGAATAAATGCCACACTTATATTTCAAATTTCAAGGTCAAAGATCAAAGAAAAGGTCAAAATCAGATTTGTTAGTATTACTTCTAAACTATCTATCTATCTATCTATATGCTCAGGCCCAATCCCCATTTTGGGGGTAGCCGACTCAAGACAGAGCAAGAACAGGGAAAACACAAAAACAACATCAAACAACAAATAAACACAGATAAAAAACACAAAACTCACACACATCCAGGTCACCCAGGAGAAGACCCAGAGACCAGGGTCACCAAGGTCGCTCCAGCACTCCCCCGGCCCCCGACCACCCGGAGAGGTTCCGATCTCGGCAGGCAGACATGCAGCGGAGCCAAAGCCACAAGCCCTCCCACCACACTTCCAGGCACACCCTTCATATTAATCGTCTCCCCGGGCCAGGCGCCTGATGGACTATTATCTAGTCCAACTTGCGCCCGACCCCTTACTCCAAATGACCACGTGTTCACTCAACTATTCACAAGCATTCTCCTTTCACTCCTGTCCACCACCACTTCCCCTGCCTGATCTATAGTCATTCCTCTATCATCCAAAGCCTTTCTTACACAGTCTCTCCATCTCAATGGGGGTCTTCCTGCCTTTCTATCTCCCCTTGTACCTGACTCACATAATATTCTCTTTGTAAGCTTTTCATCTCCCATTCGTTCAACATGACCATACCAGCTCAACACCCTTCTGTCCACTCTGGCTGACAAATGTTCCTGCTGCCCCACTCTCCTACGTATCTCTTCATTCCTCAATCTGTCTCTACGAGTAACTCCACACATACTCCTCAAGCAGCTCATCTCCATCACATCCAACCCTCTTTTCTCCTTTTTCTTCAGAGCCCATGTCTCAGCCCCATACATCACTGTTGGCACAACAATTCCTTGATACAGTGCACTTTTTACTTTCACTCCGAGATTTCTCGTCTTCCACATACTTCCCATTGCTCCGAAAACCTTCCTTCCTTCACACACTCTCTGTTTTACCTCCACTTCCATACCTCCACTCCTGCTTATCGTTCCTCCTAGATATTTAAAACACTCTACTTGTTCCAATATTTCCCCATCCAGCCTCACATCTAGATTCACCCTATGCTCTCCCCTATTACACACCATTACTTTACTTTTATTGACGTTCACCTTCAGTTTCCTCCTTCCACAAACCACACCAAACTCTTTCACTACCCGCTGCAGTTTCTCATCAGAATCTGCCACCAATGCTGTGTCATCAGCGAACAGCAACTGATTCAACTCCCAATCTCTACCATTCTTTCCTAGTAAACCCAATCCTCTTCCCATAGTTCTCCTTTTCACCTCCCTCACCACACCATCCATAAACATATTAAACAGCCATGGTGACATTACACAACCCTGTCGCAAACCTACCTTTACCTCAAACCATTCACTCAACTCACCATTTCCTACTCTCACACATGCTCTGCTCCCTTCATAAAAACTCTTAACTGCTTTTAACAAATTTCCTCCTATTTCATAAATCCTTAACACCTTCCACATTGCTTCATGGTCCACACGATCATACACTTTTTCCAAGTCCATAAAAGCCCAACATATCTCCTTATGCTTCTCTAAATACTTCTCGCATAACTGTCTTACTGCAAACATCTGATCCACGCACCCTCTTCCCCTCCTAAAACCCGCACTGTTCTTCTCCTATTGCAACTTCCGTACCCTTTATTATCCTCTCTATCACACCCTGCCATACAGCTTTCCAACCACTGACAATAAACTAATACCTCTATAACTTGAACACTCCTGCCGATCTCCCTTCCCCTTGTACAACGGCACAATACATGCACTCTTCCAGTCTATTGGTACCATTGACACAACCAAGCACACATTGAAAAGTCTCACCATCCAATCTATTATCAAATCTCCACCCTTCTTTATACGCTCCACAGCAATACCATCCAAACCTTCTGCTTTTCCCGCTCTCATTTGTTTCACTGCTTCTTTCACCTCATTTTCCTTAATCCTTTCATTCATTCCCTGCCACCTGGGTGGCCTGGGTAACCTATCTCCATCCACCTCTGCTTCAATCACTGCTTCTCTTCCATCTCTTGTATTTAACAAAGATTCAAAATACTTGGCATATCTTTTCCTCACTTCAACTGGTTCCACTAGTAATTCTCCATTTTCATCTTTCACTGACTCTTCCTTCTTTTGTTCTCCTTTCCTTACTTTATTTACCTCCTTCCAGAACATCTTCTTTCGTTCTTCAAAATTCTCACTCAGCCTTTGACCCCACCTTTCGTTTGCATCTTTTTTCGCTTCTCTAATTTTCCGTTTTGCCTCTCTCCTTTTCTCCTTGTACCTCTCCCATACCTCAACACTACCATCCTGTAAAACCCTCTCAAAACACTGTCTCTTCTCCTCAACTGCCTTTCTCACCGTATCATTCCACCACTCGCTTCCCTTCCTGATACCTCTGCCTCCTATTTTCCTTTTGCCGCATACTACCTCTGCACTTGCTTTCACTCCTTCCTTAAACTGTTGCCATTCAACCTCTACTTCTCTCTCTTCCATCTCTCTCACTTCCATCCACTTTTCATTTAGTCTTTCCTTGTACTCCCTCTCTTTTTCACTCTTCTCTAACTCACTAACTTTTATTACCTCTCTTACTTCACGCTTGTCTCTTATTCTCCTATAACTCTTAACTCTTAGCTTTCCCTCCACCATGTAATGATCTGACATACCCTCCGCCTCACCTTTCATCACATTCACATCCAGCAGTCTACACAATCTTTCCCTTGTCACCAGCACATAATCCATCAATGCCCTCTCTACAATCTCTCCCCTCACAAGTCTATGCCAGGTGTACTTGTGTATACGCCTTTTTTAGAAGAACGTATTACCTACACTCAATCTACACTCTTCACATGCATTTTTCAGTCTTTCTCCACTCTCGTTTACACCATCCACACCAAAACTACCGATGACTCCCTCAACAGGCTCATTTCCTACCCTAGCATTTAGGTCCCCTAAAACTATAAAATTTTCATTTTCATCAAACCCTTGTAGACAATCTCTCAAATCCTCCCAGAAACCCTCTACCTCGTCTAACTCTCTTTCACTTCCTGGTCCATACGCACTTACAAAAACCCACCTTTCACCCTTAACCCTTAAAGATCGGCGCGCAACATAAGTCGAGTTGAAAAAACTGGCAAAAAACGGGTGAAAAAAGGGTGGAAATCGAGTGAAAATGGGTGGGATAGTAATGATCCATACGTCCGACATCTGTGGCCTCCCGGCCCACACTAACTCCAGTTCCCCCACCGCGCGTGAGGATGACAGTGTAACCAATAGTTCGCTAAAAGTGAGCAAGGTAGCAAAATCAGCTAAACTTCCATCTTCGAGGTAACACTGTCAGTGCTCCACGAGTGCTACATAGCTGTATGTGGCGTCATTGTGTAGCGATTTCCACCTAGTTTTCGGCGCAATACAGTTCCTTTCATACTGATGGTTGATATAGCAGTCAGAACGGCCCAGAAAGGCCCAAAACGGCCACAGAGCACTCGCTAGAGGAGGGTTAAACCGCATTCTCACCCACATTAGCCTTGATGACACTTCTTTCCACTCTTTTATAAACTCTCTCAACTCCTCCTTCACAATAATAGCCACTCCTTCTTTCCCCCTGACTCCCTCGTCTACTCCAGACTTTCTACCTATCACATTTCCAAAATCCACTTCTCCCTCTCCTTTCATCTTTGTTTCATTCAGTGCAAGGACATCATACATCCTTCTTTCAAATAACCTTCCAATATCCTCTCGCTTCTCATTTGTACTACATTCACGCACATTCAAAGCTCCTATTCTTAGGATCCGGGACCACGAACGCGTTCCCTCGCCCCTATCTCTGTCTTGTTTTTTTGGTAGATTTATTTAAGGGGAGAAGGATACCAGGCCCCCCGCCCCCGATCCCCTTTAGCCGACTTCTACGTCTCGCCGGAGAAAAGCGGTGTTGGAAATTTCTCACCCCTCAACCACAGAGCAGGCTACCTGCACCAGAAAGTGGCGGGCGTTGGGGTCGCCGCATCCCTACGCCATTTGAAAAAATTAGAGACGCAGAAGGAGAAAAAGATAGAAGGGGCTATGCGAAGTAGAGGACACCAACCCTCACTCTGACAAAGGGTTAGCCAACTTCTAAACTAATGGATAGAATTTCGCCAAATGTTGAAGATATATCTAAATCAGCTATACAAAAATCAACAAATACAAAACTAAAGTCTTATTAAAAGGTCAAGGTCATTGATCAAGGTCTAATGTTAAGGTCAATGTAGTAACTTCCTTATGGTTTATTCAAATTTCACCGAATTCACTGAAGTGGTTGATATTGATATAAGAATGATAACTGCAAATTACCAGACACATTTCTTGAAGGTCAAGATAAAGGTCCAAGGTAATTTTCAATTATACTCATAATTTCTTCTAAACTAATCAATAACATTTCATCCAAATGGTCATACACTCTTGATATGCCAATTAAATTATCATGCAATAAAAATAAAAAGATTTCCTCTCATAAAGGTCACAGGTCACAGGTATGAAAACTGGTGTTTAGTATAATTACGATTTCACCAATATATCTCTCCTAGACATTGTTCATAGATACATTTCCTTGAATAAATACCACACTTATATTTCAAGTTTCAAGGTCATAGGTCAAGGATAAAAGTCAAAATCATATATAATAGTATTACTTCTAAACTAATAGATACATTTTCGCCAAACGTTGATGATACATCTAAAACAGCTATAAACAGAGGTCAACAAATGCAAAACTAAAGTCTTTCTAAATGGTCAAGGTCAAAGGTTAAGGTCAATATAGAAACCACCTTATGGTTTATTCAAATTTCACCCAATTCACTGAACTGGTTGACCTTGATATAAGATTGATAACTGCAAATTACCAGACATATTCCACGAAGGTCAAGATAAAGGTCAAAAGTCAATTCCAATTATACTCATAATAATTTTCTCCCAAGCTTTTTTTTTCTTTTTCATCCAAATATACAGTACAGACATGCTTGATTTGTCAATGGTATGTCCATGCAATAAACAAAATATTTCCGCTCCTAAAGGTCAGGGTCAAAGTTTAGTTACCGGGTAATATTTTTTTTTATTTGAATAAACAGAATTTCACCAACATAGCTCGTTTGGATGTTGTTTATGTATGCATTGTATTTAATAATTACCACATATATATTGCAAATTTCAAGTTGAAAGGCCAAGAAAAAAGGTCAGTCACATTAATTTGGAATATTTCTAAATTAATGGATAACTTTTCGCCCAACATAACATAATTATCTAAAATACCTACACAAAGGTCAACATATAGAAAATATAATCTGACTAAAAGGTCAAGGATATAGATTAAGGATTTTTTTTAAGGTGTATTAATTAACTTTGTTATGGTTTATTCAGATTTCACCAAGTTTGTTGAAATGGTTGACCTTGGTAAAAAAAACTATAATTGCAAATTATCAGACACATTCCACATAGGTCAGAATAAAGGTCAATGGTCACTTCCAATTATATTCATATTTTATCCTAAACTCTAACAATTTGTCATAAAAAAGGATATGCAAACTTGAATTGTCAATGAAATAATCATGCAATATTTTAATTTCCTCTCATAAAGGTCAAGGTCACAGCTCAAGGTCAAAGTTCAGTTATTAAAAGTGGTGTTAAAAATTATTTGAATTTCACCAATATCGTTCTCCTAGATGTTGCTTACATAGATATTTTCTTAAAATAATGGCACATATATATTTCAAATTCAAGTTCAATGGTCAAGGAAAAATGTAAAAAATAGATTAATCTAAATTTCTCGTAAACTGACCTATGGATTCTTTCCAATTGTAATAGATATATCCAGAAAGTGTATGCAGAGGTAAAGAAATAACACTAAGCTATATAATACTCAAAGGCCAAGGTCACATTTTAATGTTGATGCATTAAAGTTTTACTATTTATTCAAATTTCACAGAAATTGCTAACATAGTTGGCCTTAACATGCAAAGTACAATAGTAATTTTTCACACTAAAACCATAAAGGTCAATATAAAAGTTAAAGGTCACTTCCAGCTATTCTTATAGTTCCTGCAAAAGTAACCAATAATTATTCACTAAAGTAAACTTGTCTTTGATTCGTTTGTAGAATGTTCAGGACATTAATATATATATTCCTACTTCAAGGTAAAAATATAATGTCAGGGTCAAAGTTCCATTATTAGATATTTTTATAATTTACATTTCAACAAACTCGTTGTGTTAATTATATTATGTGTATATATATATATATATATATATATATATATATATATATATATATATATATATAATATATATATATGTATATACCGGTATATATACAGTATATATATATATATATATATATATATATATATATATATATATATATATATATATATATATATATACGGCCAACTTCCACATTAATAATTAAATTATCAAGGCATAAGATCAATTATATTATGCTATATATACTGTACAGTATATACCTAAGCAACCCGATCCATTGATGCATAATTTACTGGGGGTATACAGTTTTCCTATTCAATGTTCAGCTATAATAACATAACAAAATGGTGAAAACATATTGTTATAATGCCTTAAATAGTAAATTGTGAAGAAAAAATATCAAATTCGCTGAATTGGGTATGCCGTTTTCTTTCCAAAATTTGAAAGCGGCACTTCTACTTTATTATTTATGTATGTTCCTTAATTGAATTCCGTTAATTGAATAGTTTACGCTTTAATTTTTACTGACGATTTGAAGCACTTTGCATATGTCTATATTGAAATTAATTTGCCATGTCTGAGCCAAGTTAGATAGCTTGTCTAGATCATTCTAAATCTCTTGTATGTTTGATGGCTTGCAATTTTTGTGTCATCAGCGAATTTCGAGATTCTGCATGATAGCCCATCATCATTGTCATTAATATAAATAAGAAATAGAATTGTACCTAGAACTGAGCCTTGTGGTACACCACTTGTAACATTTATCCAATTTGAGGCTTTTCCGTTACTAACTACTCGTTGCTTTCGCTCACTTAGCCAATCCTGAATCCAATGAAGAACAAACCCGTGAATACCGTGAGCTTCAAGTTTTACTATCAGTCTATTATGAGGCACTTTATCGAATGCTTTTTGAAAAGGCAGACGATGTCTACTGCTTTGTCATTGTCATATACATCTAAGAAATAGTGAAAAAAGTCAAGAAGGTTTGTTAGATATGACCGCTTACTTCGGTAACCATGTTGAGAGTCCTTTATAAGGTTGTTAAATTCTAAATGGCATACAAATTTATTTCGGACTATTGTTTGGAGCAGCTTGCATATAAGGCAGGGTTATATATATATATATATTTTTAAATGGGCGTTACGTTAGCTAATTTCCATGCTTTTGGGACTTTATTGTTTTGTATTGATTTGCTAAAAAGAAGGGATAGTGGTTTTGATATTTCATCTTTTACTTCTTTAATGACTTTTGGCAAAAATGTGTAGGGTCCAGGGGATTTATTGGATTTTAGTTTTAATATTGCATCGGAGATGTCTGTGTTCGTAATTTCAAAGTTGCATAGGGCATTGCAGTTGTTAATGTGAACTGGTGGACTATGGGGAACAGAGTTAATGTCTTCCTCGGTAAACACTGATGCAAAAAAGTTATTGAAAATGTCGCTCAAATGAGTTACATCATCAATTTGTTCACCTTTTTCGTCAACCAATGGACCAATTGTCGAGGTAACTACGTTTTTGCTTCTGATATAGCTATATAACTCTTTTGGATTTGACTTGCTTAAATTCGCAATATGTTGTTCATACCTTTTTTTTGCTCTGTTTAATTAATTGTTTTGCTTTGCAACGAAGATTGGTGAAATCTTTCCTTTGATTTTGACATTTGGTCTGGTAGAATGCTTCATGGGTAAGTTTCTTTGCTGCTAGACAATGTTTTATTTCCTGGTTCTACAATTTCGGTAAATTATTTCGATTTGAACGTCGGTTTTGGACTGGTATGCAAGAGTCTACAGCATTATTATATATGTTTGAGAATGTTTCCCAAATTATACCTATTTCGGTTTGCTGCTTTATGAAATTCCAGTTAGTGGAATTGAGAATATTTTTCAGCTTGTGAAAGTCAGCCTTTCTGAAATTTAGTTCATTTTCCTGGCTTTCGTGTGGTTTGACGTTATTGATGTTAATGTTGAAGGTTATTGAGCGGTGATCACTTGAACTAAATTCATCGCCTACCACGACTTGGTTTACTAAATCATTTTTTGTTGTATGGATGAAATCGAGAATATTGCTGCCATGTGTGGGTAGTTGACAATCTGATATAGTGAAATATACAGTAGATTTGTATAGAGATCTTGTCCTGTGTGTGACGTTATGGGTTCGCCCCATTTAGTCGTTGGCAAATTGAACTCACCTTGAATTACCATATTTTGATTATTACTAAGCTAATTATACAAATTGTAAATAAACCTATGAGGACCAGTTGAGAGCTTTCGATCTTGGGGCGAAATCGAAGGTATTTCGAAAAAAGTGTATCAAAACGAAATGAGTTTGACAATATGTATCACATCAAGATGCTTAGTCTCAATACTTATACAACACGCAGCAATGAGTGTAAGTAAGAGCTGAAGAGGTTTAGTATTAAAACATGTAGATAGTATTATACATTTTGAAAAATGTCAAGGTATTAGAGATGTTATTGCTCTTTGAAATATATCTCTCAGTCTCTCCTTCTTCTCCTTCTTATGTGCTATAATTTGCCTTCACTTTGTTGTATAATTGGGGTTTTACGATCTCTACTTGAATAACAAAACTGACAACCTCGCTTGGATCACAAGGTCTGTGTGAGCTGTGCATCTATGTAAGTCTCTCTCTCTCTCATTATCCATTTTTGTTCATACTGGCTATTATTCTGGATATAATTTGTATTCCCTCCCATCCTCTCCTCTTTCTCCCTCACTCACTCTCTCTCTCTCTCTCTCTCTCTCTCTCTCTCTCTCTCTCTCTCTCCGTGTTCCGTGTTCGGTCTTTCCCCCCTGTATCGTCCATGAGCTACGTCAGCGACCTTGGCCAAGATGAGTACAGATAACACACCTGGCGACAGTCACCTTGTGTGTGTGTGTAAATAATAGTACAAATAAAAATAATAATAATAATAGTAATAATAATAATAATAATAATAATAATAATAATAATAATAATAATAATAATAATAATAATAATAAGGTAGTTGTACAGTTTTCGCATTTTCCACATAACACATAAATAATAATAAATAGAAAATATGATAAATGCATACCCAACTCTGAGACCTAGAAAAATACCTAGTCACGTGTTAGGCAGAGAACAATTATTATGACACCAATAGTACTGAAGGAGACTTAACCGTTGTCTTTGACTGTACACTTGCGATAATAACTCCTTGAGCTTTAGGCTAGTATCACACGAGCGCTTTTTCACTCAACATTTATCTTCAACACTGGTCTGGCAGCTTATTAGGTTAATATTTATACTTTTTTGGTTACCTAAATTCATCTACCATCAGTCTAGTTTCCGATACCAGTGCAAAATATCCCAGAAATTTTGCCAGAAAAAATTTGATTATCGAATGTTGAGTATAAAAGCTCTCGTGTGATACCGGCTTTACTCGTCGACTCTCAACCTTAAAACGCAAACTACAACAAACAATTGTTTTTTAATAATAATAAAAAAATAAAACAAATAAATAAACAAATGTCAAACACACACACTATACAATAATACACACACACACACACACACACACACACACACACACACACACACACATTGCTTTACCTCACTTTGGTTCGTTAACCATTTGAGTACCAGCGACGTGTGTTATATTATTTTCTGGTTATATTTAGGCGATATTATGCAGCTTTGGAAGGATCTGTGGTAGTTAAAAGGGTTGGTTGAGATAGTTTGAAGCCTTATTATTGCTAGAGGTCCTTCCTAAGTATAATTTAATCGTCTAATAGTGCCTAGAATATGATTAAATGGACATCCCTGGTACTGAACGGGTTAACAATTTCAGATGTACTGTAGCCATTAGTAGCCGCAGTCCTTGTTAAAATTCATGTCCTGCCTTCACGGTTCTAACATTGGTTATGTGTAGTAACAAATATAATTATGTTATAATAGCACATAAATATCGCTTTTCTATTAAGGGGGTACTACTCGCTTTTTATGGACCCCCTTCTCCCTCATGTTTAGCATATTAGTTTTGAGGTCATAAGACGTTCGTTCCGTTAGTTTGGTGATTTTGAGACCTTTCGCCCTATTTCTTTGTAAATATTATGACCTATCGTTCCATTTAGGTGTCTATTTTTAACTGGCGAGCGATAGCGAGCCTGTAATTTTAGAAGGAATCGGCCTTCGGCCAAGACATTTATGACTGAAAAATGTACAAATATATTTTGACAGGGGGTCTAGGGGGTGGTTTTTGTTATTTAATCTTGATGGAGGTATAGTAAAGAAACTCAAAAAAATATAAATTAATGAATACATACTGTAAATACAAAGAAACAAGCACTACCCCCTCACAGCATTGTTCACTTTCTTAGGACTATTATTTATCGCATGAAAGGATAGGAAAACTTAATTGAAGTAGTGAAGGTGGCCAGGACGTGTGCGTGGGATCTATATACCCATGGACAGAAATGTACACTTGGATACCATATTAATCTCTTCAGCACCATGACGCCTTTTACCTTTGATTCTGGCTAATATTTTAAGATTTTATAAAGCTTAAGGAGGACTAATGTTACTAAGAGGGTTTATTGAGATGGTATTTACCCCTTTGAGTCCTAGAGGTAGAATATAAATTAAAGTGTATCGTCCAATGGTAACCAGAATACGATGAATATTAGGTATTGGTAGTGAAGGGGTCAAATAGTTTTTCAAAAATAATTCGCCAGGTAACCATAATGGTACTTCTATAAATTGTAGGTACGCTCGGATACCATAGTCTCTAGCCTACTCATAATAATTCGTGGACTCGTATGTTTTTCTGTATGCAATTAGATATATCTGGATTGAATTTTTAATATACTAGATTTTCAATAAATAGTATATTATACTTTTATAGTTGATGTATGGAAACTTATAAAAATAAATTCGTTTTCAGAGATATACCGGTACTTCCATAAATAGAAATAAGTGAAGTCAAAGAATATTTATGAGTGGGCTAGAGACTATGGTATCCGAGTGTACCTACAATTTATAGAAGTACCACCCCCAAGGAAAACAAAAAAATACAAAATACAAAATACAAAATAAAAATAAAAACATGGGAAAAGTGGGGATTGGGCCTGAGCATGTAGATATATGGATAAATAGACCATTATGGTTACCTGGCGAACTATTGTTGATAAACTATTTGACCCCTTCACTACCATTACCGAATATTCATCCTATTCTGGCAACCATTAGACAATTTACTTTAGTTTATATTCTACCTCTAGGACTCAAAGGGGTAAATACGATCTCAATAAACCCTCTTAGTAACATTAGTCCTCCTTAATGGGAGACTGGCTGTTTGTTTGGTCTATTAATTCATTTATTCATACATGTTTTTAGTTTCCTCCCTAGACCTCCATCAAGCTTAGAAAAACACACCCTAGACCCCCCTTCAAGATAAACTTGTACATTTTTCGGTAGAAAAATTGCCCGCCCGAAGGCCGGTTCCTCTTAAAATTGCAGGCTCGCTATTCCTCGCCGGGAAAGAATCGACACCTAAATGGGACGAAAGGTCTTAATATTGACAACGAAATGGGGCGAAAGGTGTTAAAATCGCCAAACTAATGGGCCGAACGTCTTATAATCTCAAAACTAGTGGGGCTAAACATTAGGGAGAAGGAGGTCCAGAAAAAACGGTCTGCCTCCCCTTAAACTGAAAAAAATCATAAAATATTAGCCAGTATCAAAGGTAAACAGGCGTCATGGTGCTGA